>OY856410.1:945395048-946075405 GCA_963693085.1 Alisma plantago-aquatica | reverse complement strand
CTCAAGCTGACCGAGTAGTACGGGTGATGATCATGGAGTCTGTCTCTTCGATTGATCTTGTATGGTACTGATTTCAACTTAGTAGTGATCAATTAGATTTGAGTGATACGCCTCAAATCCTTATGGCATAATAATTAACGATGTAACATAGCCATGTAGTATTATTGCTTAGGGTCATATACGAATAACATTGGATAACCCTTTGTGTGTTTCTTATACTATTTATTTTATAACAACTATATGTGTTGTTCATATTCCTTCTTAAACTATATGATGATCCACTGCCTAGTTGTAGATACTACATTGCTTAAACATTGATAATTGCCTTACTTATATCATGTAGTTGAATCTGCCTATCTATTAATAGTATGATCTATTGTTTAACTTATCTTTACTTATGATAGATGCCAATGAAGAGTTATATCTCTTGCTAGGATGTTGGTCTCACCCCGTGGGATCCACTTTTTTTATTAGGGGGATGTGTATGCTGGAATAGAGATCGCGTGCTAGAAGTAAAGGGATCTATACCTGTTGAATCATGGATATGCAACTAGTGTCTAGTGATAGAGTCCTATGTGTCATCCCTGTACACTCAGGTCCTTAGGAGTGTTTTTTGAATTACATCATTTTGAGTTTTTGGCTGTATGCCATAGTGGTATAGACATGTTTTGTATACATGAGTAGATGATTATATGTAATAGGTGGTGATTGGATAGCCAATGAAAAATGTTGCGTAATACTTTTGATATGAAATAAATACAAGTGAAAATAGTTTATGGCTTCAATTATGAGCTTTTCAACTAGAAATCCTGTTACGATATCAGTTTTAATTTATCCTATTTTGTGGTGGCTTCAATTATGAGCTTTTCAAATAGAAATCATGTTATGAGATCGGTTTTAGTTGAGCCTATTTTGTGGTAAAATTGATGTTAGTGATAATTCCGCGCTTTGTTTTGAGTAATTTCATTTGTGTGGTAAAGGGTGTCACAAAAATTATCGAGGTTGGGACATCATCACCATAAAAATACAAGCCTTATGTCTAATTCACAAAATTAATGCGACATTATGTTGAGATAGAGACAATATCTGGACAAAACATGTGAGTAATAAAAACTCATCATCATCATCTAAGCCTCAATCCCAACTATGTTGGGGTCGGCTACATGGATCCTTCATTTCCATTCAGCTCTATCATGGGTCATATTCTGATTGAGATGTAGAGATTCAAAATCTCTCTTTATAAGCTCATCCCATGTTAATTTAGGCCTTCCTCTTCTTCTATTTATAGTGTTTGGATCAATAGCATTGCTTCGTATAGGCACACTAGTAGGTCTGCGTTGCACATGTCCGTACCATCTGAGTCGGCCCTCACACAACTTGTCCTCAATGCTCGCCACCCCCACTTTATTCCTGATATAGTCATTTCTCAATGTGAGTAATAAAAACTATCATAATAAAAACCCATGGTAGCAGATCAAACTCCAAGGCACATCCATTTTGTGGAAATATAATAACTTCATCTTAGTCATCATCAAGCACAACATCTACATCCCACCATATTACAATAACAACAACAAATTTGTACTGACCCCTAGTACCACAGATTTCCCATCCAACAATAGGCCCTTCACATCAATATCTCACACATATCATTGCATATCTCAATAGGAAAATCTCTAACAATGATAGAAACCACACAACGTCCTTACGAGAACTCTCAGATCCCACTTCCAACAAGAAACATTGCTAGAAATACTCCAGAAACACTAAAGAAACACTAACAACCATATTACTTGAAGATGGTGTACCAAGTACTCCCCCAAAATGCCATATCTCTTCTACACATACCAACAATACATTTTCCCATAATAAAATCTAGAAAGTAATATGCACACTCAAAGTTTTATTGTGAAAATATCCTCACAGACGATAATGTGTAGAAAAGAGGATTTTGGGGTCCATACATGTGTCATATTTATATACAATACAAAGAAACCAAATCTCATATTGTCCCATTCCAACACATCCAGAGAACGCTACTTCTACACAAAATATGATCCTTATATAGAAACAACTACCATCCAACATATGCTCACAAACTCTATATACTTTCAGTTATCAGTTTTTATTGTATTACTCAATCTCTATGTGCTAAACTTAATCACAACATTAGCTTCTATTTGTACAAATAAAAAAATTAGGATTTTACCAATTAAAACACACAAATATAAATGTCAAACTACACCATGGCATAATCAATTGAATTACACTACTGAACTAAAATTAGGGGTTTTTAACCTACTTTTATTTACTGAATATAACCAGGTTGTAACAATTTTTTAGTAGATTATGTTCACAATGGATCAGGATCATTATGCAAAATATCTCATTGTATATATAATGACTGTGGGGAGCTTTTTGAAGCCATAGAAGTGAATCCCAATCATTGTTCAGGAAAGCAGTATGCGGTGTACGGGCGGCGAGGGTACTACATAGAGTATATGTGGTATGCAGGAGTATATATGGGAGTACATGTAGTTTTGGATTATTATATTTCAATAAACTAATTATATAGAAAATGACATATTGAGATCATAAATTAATTGTATAGAGTAGGCACGTATATACGTTTACATATAGACACATTAATATGTATGTATGTATGATGTATGATATGTTTATATATGTATATATGCTTATATATGGAATGTGTTTGTAATATATGTACAAATACTAAAATGTAATATGTGTAGAGCATGTGTATAAATGTTAATAAATCAAAATGTATATATACATATAAAAATATGTGATTGTATATTCAGGTATATTTTATATGTATGTATACATGTTAATATATCAAAAGGTATTCATATAAATGTAAAAATATGTGTGGAAATTTTGTATGCATTACAATGTATACATATAAATCAATGACTACATATTCAAATTTAAATATATAATGAAATGTGTGTGTATGCATGTATGTATGAAATGAATGGACATAAATTGTGCGCTTTTCAAAAAGCTGAGTTTAATCGGCCAAGCAGGAGTATATGCGGCCCATGACCGCTTAGTGGACCGATTAGCAATATTCGGTGCGGTAGGGTGACTGAATAGGTATATGCGGGAGTATATGCGGCCATGCAGACCAATTTCCCGAACTGTGATCCCTATAAAGAGTGGTTTGAAAGATTCCTCCCCCTTTAGATGTTCCTATGAGTTTCTTATTAGTAGCACTCTTATTGAGTTTCTTATTAATGGAAGAAACAATCTAATCAAGTGGTTAAAATTTGACAAAGTCTTCCTTGGTTGAGTGGTTATGGAAGAAAATAAGCTCATAAGAATATGTATGTTGTAATGTGTAAGGCCTATATGAATAAATATCCTACTCATGAACACTCAAATAAAATTAGTTACTACATAACATCTTGATTTTGCTTATATAAATAAACAAAAAATGCAATATCTGGTGGTTGACTTTATCATAATGAAGTATTTGAAAGTGTGCCACCTTAAGCTTATTTAGTTATTCATGCAATTTGGAAAGAGAGAAATTTTAGAATCTCATAGAAACCAAAGAAGATTTTGCAAGTATATGTTGAGAGAGTTATGATGTTTCTATTCTATTCTCCTTCCTTAGATTAGCTCTTATAGCCATATATTAATATTCTATACATATATACCAGGTTCATCCAGTGTAGATTGAACCTTTCTTTGTTTTTTTTATATAAAAGTTCATTTGCATACATAAGTAGGATTAGAACACAACCACATTCTAGTTAGAGTATAGAGATATTATAGAATAAAAATGGGATCATGGAATCACAAATGCACCAGAAGTACCAAGGATTCTGTGAATATAGTTTATGTGCACTAAAGGAAACCACAGTGAAAATAGTTCTAATTTTAATGAAAGGGGGGGCACCCAGACAAATAGGCCTTTGATGTAAAAAAACAAATATGGTTTTTAGACTTGTTTTTGTCTAGAATCTCCTTAAGAGTACATATTCTCTGTGAAGCAGCAAAATCTCCAAAATGAGAGGGATGATTTTTGTTTCACTTAGTGAGTGCATCTATACCCTTTTCAACTAGAATGTCAAAAATACGATATGATTCATGGATGTCACTAATAAGCCTCGAGATATCATGTTTGTCTTTAATAAATTTTCTAGTATCTCTTTCAATGCATATAATTTGAAGGCCAATAAAATCATCACAAGAGAATCATCATGATATTCAAATAGACATATACATGTACAAATTAGTTACTAATTTAGTTATTAAGCCTTGGATAGTTTGAGGTCTGTTAATCAAACCACTATCTAGTGACTATGAAGTCATGTAGCTTACCACACAAAATCGTAGGATTATCGATCTCCATAAGACCCAATCATGTATCAGTCAGTGGGAGTATAACAAATAGAGGAACACTATAGAAACCTACTAGTAGGGATTTAAGAGATGAGCTATAAAATTAGTCCCATCCTAGGTAGTTGGCCTTGACACCTCGTGACATTGGTCAAAGACCCATATATCATGATGTCACATGCCTCATTCACATCGTCACACATAATGTAACATCCCAGACCTGGGTTAAGGCTTAAACCTAGAGGTTTTTCTTAAGTAAGTAATTTATATTCTTGTCTTTATCTTTTGAAAAATAATTAAGGCTCAAGAGGAACTTATGTTTCAATTTTAGTCCTTTTTGAATAATGTTGAAACAATATTTTACTTGTTTTGGACTAAAGTGCAAATTACCCAAGTTGAGGAGTTAACTTGCAAATGTTGCATGGGAAAATGTTCCTCAAGTGTTGAAGCATCATAAGAATGAAAATGATGCAGAGGTATGGCTGCCACAAGCTTGAGTACCAAGAAAGAGCTTGTTAAGCAATGTTTGTGCATCAAAACCTAGTTTTGGTGTAATGTGCAATTTACCCAAAACCTAGGGTTCATTATGCAAAACACCACCTCTATAGAGTCCCTCATGTTTATTGGCATCATGTAGAGAAAATAAAATGAGAGGTGCATCTCATTTGAATCTCTTTGGAGGAGAGAGAATCTTGATATTAAAATAATCAAGATTTAAGCATAATTGAAACCTTAATTCAATTTAATGCAAAAATAAATATATTAATGGAAGTTCCCTTCAACCAAAAATGAGATGGTTGAATTTGCATAAGTTTGAACGTCCTTGTGCCTTGCAAAAACCACAAAATATCTAAAGTGAGTGGAGAGCCCACTCACATTAGTTAAAGAAAAAGTAATATCCACTCAATTTTGGATATTATTATTATATTGATTAAGGTGCTTAATTTGTTTTCTTTAATTCATGGATAATGAAGAGGAATTACAAGGTGGGGTATATGGATTCATATTCAATGGATGGAGCGGAGTATGCGGCACCAATTTTGGGAGTTGAAGGAATTATTTATCACTTTCTCTCTCATTGAAATTCCTTATATACATCCCATTTTCAACCCACATTAAAGGATTTTTGGATCCCTTTTTATTTCCTTGCTTTGTCCGTGCACAAAGGAGCTTAGGAGCAACAAGAGAACTTGTCCCAAACTGTAGGTAAGATCCATAGTCATCTTCAACCTTGATTTCATGGTGGAAATCGAAATTCAATGCTTAATTTCTTCTTTTCTTCATTCAATCTTCAACGTTGGCCATTCATTTCACTTAAAGACTTGAGAACGGGCCTTGGATAGTTGAGAGAGCTTAATTCACCATTGAGGACGTGAATCTTGAATCTTGGATTCAGCTTTGAAGGTGGGTTATATAACTTGAACCCTTAAATGTCATTATTGCTTGCAATTCATTCATTATGTGTTGAACATTTCTTCTTTCTTGATTTCTTTTTAATTAGTTTTAAAATCATCATAAGAATCACAACTGATTTCGAAGGTTTGAAGCTTGAAGATGATGATGTCATCTCAAGCACACACCTCAACAAAGGAATGGGCAAATGGTTTTCAAAACCGATTGAGTTGATTCGATTTCAAAACTGATTGAGTTGATTCGGTTACAAGACCGAATGGGTAGTTGTACCCAAGACCGAATGGGTAATTGAGTTCAAGACCGAATGGGTAATTGAACTCAAGACCGAATGGGTAATTTAATTCAAGACCAAATGGGTAAATTACCTCAAAACTGAATAGGAAATTAACTTCAAGATCGAATGGAAAATTGAGTTCAAAACCGAATGGGTAATGGATTTTAAGTTCGATTGGGTAAATTGAACTTCAAAACCATTTGGGGTTAATTGATGATGTGAATGATGAGAATCCAATAGATAAAATTGATTTAATTATAATGAATTCTAGAATGAATTATCCATTGATTACAAAGCCTAATCGATTGATTGAAGAAATCCTAATTGAATTGGATCAATTTCTTGGTTGATGATCCAAATGGTCTCATGAGTGTTTGGAGGCAAACGATCTCAAGACCGTTTGGAGTTCAAGGGCTGTGATGGATGGTTGGATATCCAAGGGCTGTAATTTTATGTACTCTCAATGGTTTAATTGATGATCGATTCAATAAAGCAAACCCTAAAATCAATTGATTGGTTGGAGGAAACCCTAGTTGATCCAATCGGTTTCAAGATGTTTTGGACCAAATGATCTTGAGACCGTTTGAAGGGCAAACGGTCTCAAACCGTTTGATGTTCAATCGGTCTCAAGGATAAGTTGCTAATTCAGTTTCAAAACCGTTTTGGATTAATTATATTTTATTCAAACGTCCTCAAACCGTTTAGGGACTTTGAGACTAAGACTGTTTGATGGTCTAACGGTCTTAAGACTGATTGAAGGTGCGGTTCAAGACCGTTTGAAGGTCAAAGAACTTTAAGACCGATTGAAGGACAAAATAATTCAAGACCGTTTAAAGGTCTAATACCTCAAGACCGTTTGAAGGTCTATTTAATTCAAACCATGTAAGTGCAATCAACCCCATGATTGTTGATGATGTTTATCAAAGGTAATTACAATGGTTGTACCTTCAAGGTACTTAAGTAATTAGTACCTTTTGAGTGGTTAACCCTAAATGTATACACTTGAATGAAGGGTTGACCTAATCTAAATCAAGCTTGAAGTAATCAACATCCTAAAAAGGATGAGAGAGAGAGAGGATTCCATACATGTATGATAATCATGTAGTGGTTAAACCTCAATATTTTCAATATGAATAAAATGTGTAATTAGGGTATGATACTTGACAAAGAGATCATGAAACCCTAATTGAGAAGGTTGACGAGCCTTAACCCTAATCCAGGGTGATGTCATGTGAAACCCTAATCAAGGGTGATGCCATGTGAAACCCTAATCAAGGGTGATGCCATGTGAAACCCTAATCAAGGGTGATGTCATGTGAAACCCTAATTAAGGGTGATGACATGTGAAACCCTAATCAAGGGTGATGTCATATGAAACCCTAATTAGGGGTGATGACATGTGAAACCCTAATCAAGGGTGATGCCATGTGAAACCCTAATCAAGGGTGATGTCAAGTGAAACTCTAATTCAGAGATGTGATAAGAAACTCAATCCAAGGCGATGCTATGTAATGCTATATGAAATTCTACCCTAATATAGGGTAAAGGTACGTGAAATCATAATTTTGGACTATAGTGCATGAAACCCTAATATTGGGGAATATGATGATAAACCATAACCCTAACTTTGGGCTATGAGTTGAGAAACCCTAATTTCAGGTAATGCTATGTGAAACCCAAATATGGGGATATGTTATGTAAACCCTAATTGATAAAGATGGAAAACCCTATTCCTAATAATGGAATAGTGACTAATATATTGATAAGTGAAACACCTAAAGAGGTTGATAATGGATATCTTTATATCAATAATGCCTTAACTCGAGATGAGTCTATATCATTGACAATGGTTGCATATTTCAAATAAGTGACTTATGACCACTACATTACATGATAAATGTGATGGATTGGTGCATGAAGTATTAGGATGGGAGATACCCTAATACAAGATAAGTTGATGAACTTAAGATAAATGTGATGAGGGAAGTGATACATCAAGATATGATAGATATCACGTCCAACACCTCAAGATTGATACACCTTGATGTGTTCTAAATCCAATATATTTGGATGAGTAACACATGAAGTGTGTCATGTCAATTGTTACTTTGAGATGTAATGCACTTTGATAAGTGTAGACTAACATACCTTATGAAAAGGTTGAGCCAAATTAATAAAGTATGATGTAATCATATTCTGGTAAAGTTGAGAGAAGAACTTATATCTTGTATTAATAATTTATTTAATGATAAGCGATGAGAATAAATAAGAATGATTGAATACTTATGTTATCAATGTTGGCGCCTATCTGTGTGGAGCAGTGAATTAGGGCTTGATCATTAATAATATGATCTTGAGAACCTAAATGGTTAATAATGGAAAACCCTAACCCTAATGAAGGGTGATGATATGTAAGAGAAATCCTTACCCTAAATAAGGGAATAGTGATGCTACTCTTACATTGCATAGTGCTGGTATATAATTGATATAACTGTTATCATGTAAATGATCATGCAAGTAATCATGAGATGATGAGCATAGCCAGGTATGAGCTATGATGTGTTAATTATTTAAATGCTTTATGGGCCTTGTGAGCCATTATATGCTTTGTTACCTAGTAAGAGGTAACAAGAGACTTAATGGGCTTTGAGAGCCATGTGAGATGCTTGTATTGCAAGTATCATGTTTACCTTGGTCAGGTGATCTGAAGGTATTAGTTACCTTATAAGTGGTAACAAGTGTTCTTTGATGAACTGAGGGTTTGAATACCCATATTCCCAGTGGCGGAGCCAAAACCCATAGGTTGGGGGGGCCAAAAACTAAATATTCATTATAAGGTTTGAACTCATGACCTTTGGTACATAAAATAACATACCAACCACTACACCATGTTCAGTTTTGTGTCTTTATATGTGAAACATTGTATTAATAGTAACTGTATTCTACATTTATTGATAAAAAATGTATAATGCCCACAATAAGAATAGAACTCATGACCTTTGGTATATGAGTGCAGCTGCAAACCAATACACTACTTTCACATTCATGTCTTTTATGCATCATACATGATATATATTATAAATATAAGTTACAAATATATGTATATATATGTATATGTATGTTTATTTTTTTATTTTTTTTGGGGGGGGCCATGGCCCCTGCCCACCCCCCTTGGTTCCGCCCCTGCATATTCCATAATCATGATGATGAGATGTTAAGGGATAAGAATGCTCATGATGTGACAAGGGATTAAGATCCCAATGTTTTTATAAAGTTTTAAAAAGTACTTGATAGATGAATTATACTTTTCTTTGTAGAATTTGTCATAATAATGTTTGAGAACTTGACTGATGCTAAAAGAATGCAATAATATACTTAATTAATCAAGTGAAATCTGATCATGTAGTGCCCTAGCCATATAACCATCAGTGTCAGAATTTGCTGGATGGTGAAATGGGTTGCTCCACGGCATAACTCGGGATGCATATTTTTTAATATGCGGGGGTGATGGGAGAAAATATCCTTATGCTCTAATGGAGGAATTGATGCAAGATAAAGATTAAATCTCTCAATCCTTCATTATATATGTCGAGGTGGATGTATCACTAATCCCCCGATAAGGGGATGGATGTATCACGAATCTCCCAATAATATTAATGTCGGATCAATGTGAGATAAACATAAAATCTCTCGATTACGAAGAGAGTACAACCGCCACTGTAACTCTATAGCAAAGTTACTAATATACCCTGGAAAGATATTTAGCAGAGACACAAGATGTCCTGCATTAAATCTCGTACTGACTGAGATAAGGGAGGTCATGGCAGTCGGCTCTTCCATTGACCTTGTATGGCACCGATTTTGACTTCGCAATGGTCGGTTGGAGTATGAGCGGTATACCTCATCTCCTCAGGGCATAAGTGTGATTGTAAAATGTAATCAGGTGTATATCATGTTTGCTTAAGGTTTGAATATGAAAATCATTGGCAGATGTTACATTTATTTATGCATATTTAGTTGATAGATGATATATTTATGATTCCTTACATTCCTTGCAAATTAGATAGATGTACTAGTCAACCATGGGTAGATGCAATGTTCTCCTTAAGAAAGGAGATTATCCTATTATGCTCATATAATGATTAATACAGCTGTTAATATAAAAGAACTCCTACTCAGTTATTACTGTTTATCTGCAATAATAATGTTTCTGGTGGAGAGTTATATCTCTCACTGGGACAATTTTCAATTGTCTCACCCCTGTGGGATTCAACTTTTTAGGTAAATGCAGAAGAAGAGGCAGAAACTTTATAAAAGGGGGAGAGCAGCAACAACAACAACGACAACTGTAATATTCCAGGTGGAGGCTCGGGATGTCATATTTTTGTATAGAAAGTCCTCTGCGTCGTCTTTGTACTCTCAAGTCCTCGGAGTTAGTAGTTAGTACTTTTAATGCATCGATCTGAGATTTTGGCTTGATGCCTCGAGGTTTTATGTTGCTTATGTATAGTTCTGGCAAAGCAACTGTTGTATGTAATCCTTGAGAAGAGATGGTACATGGTATGTACTTGTGAACCAGAATGTATATGTAATACTTTGGTTCTTGTTATAAGAGTTTCTTGGAATTGGATCTCTTTGAAAAATGTTTTAATTTTTACTGAATTTTTAGTAATTTGCTGTTAATGATTGTTTCCGCTTAGTTAATAACATTTTGTTCGACCAGTGTGTCACAATTTAATGGTATCAGAGCTCTAGGTTCGCTGAGTCTACAGAGACATAGGATTAAGGTTGTTGATTCTGTTCTAGTGTCTTCCAGTTTATCTGATAGTGTCTTCTACTCATATAGGAGGAGAAGAACTTAAAGGTGTCTGGATCAAACGAAGAACATGCTACTGAGAGCAACAATGTTGCACCAATAGAAGGGGTAAGGGACCAGGCGAGAGAAGAATGACTGCCTGAGAACCCCCAAGATGATCCAACTATGATAAGGAATCCTTCCTTTGATATCACTGTTGGGTAGGTTAGGACAGAAATAATGCATATAGTGGACCATGTATTAGTAATACAACCTAGATTACCAGCCCCCAATGATGAAGTCTTGGATTCCAATAGGGTTCTTGCTCAACATCAGCATGTTGGAGCAATGAATATTGATGAAAGGAATAGGTTACAACCTAAAACCAGGATTTGCCACAGGTGTAGGCAGCCTGGACATATCAGGAAAGACTGTCCAGAAAAGGATAATGAGAAAAGAATTAAGAAAAGGCCTATCCAAACTCAGGATCAGAGGCCTAGTAGTTCCAAAAAGGGGAGGTTTTTGGTACCATCGGTACAACCAAGGTCTAGTGCACTAGGGAAAGGGCTATCCAGAAAGGGTAAATGACCTTTTAGACCATACCAAGATCTTAGAACCTGTTACCAGTGTAGATAGGTAGGACATCTAGTAAAAGATTGTCTAGTTGGAAAAACAATGGTAACCCAACCACCGAGGCAAAGACATCAAGGTCATCATAGGAAATAGATTTATGGTGGCATTCAAGGATGTGGACAAACGTCCCAGGCATGATCAACTGCATTAAATAATAAATCATAAGGTCAACATCAGGCAACGGTAAGATTCTATGAAAAGAATAAACCTGAGGCAGTAAACAAACTATGAGGTGAGACAGGTCATATGAAATAGTTACTTTCTAATATATTATTTCATGATTTCATGTGTTAAATATAAGAAAGTAGTTGTTTTTGAGCTTCCTTTGACTAGTCATATGAGGACACAAGGAAGATGATGAATTATATTTTACTCAGTATTCCTTTAAATGCTTTATAATTTCTCTTATTTGGGTGATAAAGTATGAGATATAGAAGTAATGCCTGAAGAAAATCCAGGAATGTTAAATCCTGTGCTTATGATGATATGAAAAGTGAGGAACATGATAGTAAATAAAGTGCATACTACCTAATCTCAGTACTTGTATACCCTAGCCAGGTATATAATTATTGGATATAGGGCAAGTATGAGACTCTTAGATTGTTATCTTTCTGATTACTCTGATCAAGTAGTCATTCTGAAACAATCTAGTGAGTATAAAGAAACAAGAAATATGGCATGGATATTTTATCACATCCTTAGTACAATAAAATGGAATCTAAAATGACCTCAGATCCATTTGTGTGTATGAGGAAATAAAAGTATAATCCTCGTAATAAAGAAAATGAGACAACGGAGATGATCCCTATCTGATAAAGCCTGTGTGAATAATAAAGATCTTTACCCATGATGTGGAAATGGGAAATGTGATAAAATCACAAAATGTTCATAAATATGTTAGACAATAACAAAGGAATGAGTAATGACATGTAATCATCCTTATAATTCCTATGCTGATAGCAGGGAACCTAGGATGAAATAAGAATAAATGACTCATGAACAATTGAAAGTTCATGCAATAATTAGAGGAGATGATAATCTTTTCTCTTTGATAAGCAACCCTGGGTGATGATGGGGTGATAAGAGGAATATGTTTCTTTGTGTTCTCTTATTTTTGGAACATGGCAATCAAGTGAAGTACTATGACACTTGATGTGCATGGATTAGAAATAATCCAATGATGGATACTTAGAAAAGTATCAATTCATCTTGGACTTTGGTTCCAAGATTAAGATATGTGTAACAAATAATGTTCCAAAGATGAAAGAAAGATCTTCTTATATGTATGACTTTGGTAACAACAATAGAGAAATGGAAATGATGAGGATGTGATGTGTTTTTGACACATGTGATGGATACCAAAGTGAGAAATTCTAGTAACTAAGAAATATCATGTGGTATGGAAAAGTAAAAGCAAAACTTCTAATTAGATGATATATGTTGGTTACCTGGAATGGCCAACTGTTAAATCAGTCTAATTACATAAAATAGTATGGACATCACATGTTAGGGGTTTATGCTCGGCATAAACATAACATCGACAAGAATGTATTAATTGAAGGAATAATTGTAAAATCATGATGGGAAAAGCTTATCAAGTTAAAAATAATTCTAAAGATACCTCTAAGATAAGTTTTTAATTGGTAAGTAACCTCCCCTTATGATAAAAGTATGTATAACTAATAAGATAGTTGGTACAAGCAATATGAAAGTTTAGTGTTGTGATGATAGTTCGGATGGAACACCATATGTATGATAATGCTTGTAGTCACAAGTGGGTGACAAAATGTAATTCTAGTCTTTCCTTGGAATTGAAATGCTAAACTAAATGAGGAGTATGGGAGACTCCCCAAAACTAAGAATCATGTCACATAAAGTTATAAGTTGAGAAAGGTGATAAATCAGTGAGGCTTGACACTTGAATAGAATGAGGCACATATAATGTATCCCTGACAAAGAAAAATGCTATCTGACATAGAGTTGACTCTATAGTCAATAATGAAAAGGATAATTGACTATGTGTCTTGTGTGACAATTTCTATGATAACCTTGTGTGGAAGAACTTTGTTTTGATCAAAGTTTTATGGCATCTCAATGACATTAAGATGTTATGTGGAGACTTGATGATATAATGAATAAATAATATTTGTCTTCCTTTACCTGGGATTTCGAGGATGAAATCCTTGTTAGGGGTTTATAATTGTAACATCCCTGACCTGGGTTAAGGATTAAACCTAGAGGTTTTGCTTGATTAAGTCATTTATATTCTTGTCTTTATCTTTTGAAAAATAATTAAGGCTCAAGAGGAACTTATGTTTCAATTTTAGTCCTTTTTGAATAATGTTGAAATAATGTTTTACTTGTTTTGGACTAAAGTGAAAATTACCCAAGTTGAGGGGTTAACTTGCAAATGTTACATGGTAAAATGTTCCTCAAGTGTTTAAGAATCATAAGAATGAAAATGATGCAGAGGTATGGCTGCCACAAGCCTGAGTACCAAGAAAGAGCTTGTTAAGCAATGTTTGTGCATTAAAACCTAGTTTTGGTGTAATGTGTAATTTACCCAAAGCCTAGGGTTCATTATGCAAAACACCACCTCTAGAGAGTCCCTCATGTTTCTTGGCATAATTTAGAGAAAATAAAATGAGATGGGCATCTCATTTGAATCTCTTTGGAGGAGAGAGAATCTTGATATGAAAATAATCAAGATTTAAGCATAATTGAAACCCTAATTCAATTTAATGCAAAAATAAATATATTAATTGAAGTGCCCTTCAACCAAAAATGAGATGGTTGAATGTGCATAAGTGTGAACGTCCTTGTGCCTTTCAAAGGCCACGAAATATCTAAAGTGAGTGGAGAGCCCACTCACATTAGTTAAAGAAAAAGTAATATCCACTCAATTTTGGATATTATTATTATATTGATTGAGGTGCTTAATTTGTTTTCTTCAATTCATGGATAATGAAGAGGAATTACAAGGTGGGGGAGATGGATTCGTATGCAAGGGATGGAGGGGAGTATGTGGTACCAATTTTGGGAGTTGAAGGAATTATTTATCGCTCTCTCTCATTGAAATTCCCTTATATACATCCCATTTTCAATCCACATGAAAGACTTTTTCGATCCCTTTTTTCCTTGATTTGGCCATGCACAAAGGAGATTATAAGAAACAGGAGAACGTGCCCCAACCTATAGGTAAGCTCCATAGTCATCTTCAACCTTGATTTCATGGTGGAAATCGAAATTCAATGCTTAATTTCTTCTTTTCTTCATTCAATCTTCAACTTTGGCCATTCATTTCACTTAAAGACTTGAGAATGGGTCTTGGACGGTTGAGAGAGCTTCATTCACCATTGAGTACGTGAAGCTTGAAGCTTGGATTCATCTTTGAAGGCGGGTTATATAACTTGAACCCTTAAATGTCATTATTGCTTGCAATTCATTCATTATGTGTTGAACCTTTCTTCTTTCTTGATTTCTTTTTAATTAGTTGCTAAAATCATCATAAGAATCACAACTAATTTCGAAGGTTTGAAGCTTTAAGATGATGATGTCATCTCAAGCACACACCTCAACAAAGGAATGAACAAATGGTTTTCAAAAATGATTGAGTTGATTTGGTTTCAAAACCGATTGAGTTGATTCAGTTTCAAGACCGAATGGGTAGTTGTACCCAAGACCGAATGGGTAATTGAGTTCAAGACCGAATGGGTAATTGAACTCAAGACTTAATGTGTAATTTACTTCAATACCGAATGGGTAAATTACCTCAAAACCGAATGGGAAATGGACTTCAAGATCGAATGGATAATTGAGTTCAAAACCGAATGGGTAATGGATTTTAAGATCGATTGGGTAAATTGAACTTCAAAACCATTTGGGGTTAGTTGTGTATGTGAATGATGAGAATGCAATAGCTCAAATTGATTTAATTATAATGAATTCTAGAATGAATGACCCATTGATTACAAACCCTAGTCGATTGATTGAAGAAATCCTAATTGAATTGGATCAATTTCTTGGTTGATGCTCCAAACGGTCTCAAGACCGTTTGGAGGCAAACAGTCTCAAGATCGTTTAAGACCAAATGGTCTCAAGACCATTTGGAGTTCAAGGGCTGTGATGGATGGTTGGAGATCCAAGGTCTGTAATTTGATGTACTCTCAATGGTTCAATTGATGATCAATTCAATAAAGCAAACCCTAAAATCTATTGATTGGTTGGAGGAAGCCCTAGTTGATCCAATCGATTTCAAGATGTTTTGGACCAAATGGTCTTGAGAACGTTTGGGATCAAATGGTGCTCAGACCGTTTGAAGGGCAAACAGTCTCAAACCGTTTGATGTTCAATTAGTTCCAAGGATAAGTTGCTAATTCGGTTTCAAAACCATTTTGGATTAATTGTATTTTATTCAAACAGTCTCAAACCGTTTAGGGACTTTGAGACCAAGACCTTTTGATGGTCTAACAGTCTTAAGACTGATTGAAGGTGTGGTTCAGAACCGTTTGAAGGTCAAAGAACTTTAAGATTGATTGAAGGACAAAATACTTCAAGACCGTTTAAAGGTCTAATACTTCAAGACCGTTTGAAGGTCTATTTAATTCAAATCATGTAAGTGCAATCAACCCCATGATTGTTGATGATGTTTATCAAAGGTAATTACAATGGTTGTTCCTTTAAGGTACTTAAGTAATTAGTACCTTTTGAGTGGTTAACCTTTGATGCTTATGGAAGCAATGCCTCAATACACTATGCTAACCCTAAATGTATACACTTGAATGAAGGGTTGACCTAATCTAAATCAAGCTTGAAGTAATCAACATCCTACAAAGGATGAGAGAGAGAGGATTCCATACATGTATTAAAATCATGTAGTGGTTAAACCTCAATATTTTCAATATGAATAAAATGTGTAATTAGGGTATGATCCTTGACAAAGAGATCATGAAACCCTAATTGAGAAGGTTGATGAGCCCTAACCCTAATCTAGGGTGATGTCATGTGAAATCCTAATCAAGGGTGATGCCATGTGAAACCCTAATCAAGGGTGATGTCATGTGAAACCCTAATTAAGGGAAATGACATGTGAAACCCTAATCAAGGGTGATGTCATGTGAAACCCTAATTAAGGGTGATGACATGTGAAACCCTAATCAAGGCTGATGCCATGTGAAACCCTAATCAAGGGTGTGTCAAGTGAAACTCTAATTCAGAGATGTGATAAGAAACTCAATCTAGGGTGATGTTATGTAATGCTATATGAAATCCTACCCTAATATAGGGTAAAGGTACGTGAAATCCTAATTTTGGACTATAGTGCATGAAACCCTAATATTGGGCAATATGATGATAAACCATAACCCTAACTTTGGGCTATGAGTTAAGAAACCCTAATTTCAGGTAATGCTATGTAAAACCCAAATGTGGGGAGATGTTATGTAAACCCTAATTGATAAAGATGGAAAACCATATTCCTAATAATGGAATAGTGACTAATATATTGATAAGTGAAACACCTAAAGAGGTTGATAATGGATATTTTTATTTCAATAATGCCTTTACTCAAGATGAGTCTATATCATTGACAATGGTTGCATATTTCAAATAAGTGACTTATGACCAATACATTACATGATAAATGTGATGGACTGGTGCATGAAGTATTAGGATGGGAGATACCCTAATACAAGATAAGTTGATGAATTTAAGATAAAGGTGATGAGGGAAGTGATACATCAAGATATGATAGATATCACATCCAACACCTCAATATTGATACACCTTGATGTGTTATAAATCCAATATATTTGGATGAGTAACACATGAAGTGTGTCATGTCAATTGTTACTTTGAGATGTAATGCACTTTGATAAGTGTAGGCTAACATACCTTATGAAAAGGTTGAGCCAAATTAATAAAGTATGATGTAATCATATTCTGGTAAAGTTGAGAGAGGAACTTATACCTTGTATTGATAATTCATTTAATGATAAGTGATGAGAATAAATAAGCATGATTGAATACTTATGTTATCAATGTTGGATCCTAGCTGTGTGGAGCAGTGAATTAGGGCTTGATCATTAATAATATGATCTTGAGAACCTAAATGGTTAATAATGGAAAACCCTAACCCTAATGAAGGGTGATAATATGTTAGAGAAATCCTAACCCTAAATAAGGGAATAGTGATGCTACTCTTACATTGCATAGTGTTGATATATAATTGATATAACTATTATCATGTAAATGATCATGCAAGTAATCATGAGATGATGAGCATAGCCAGGTATGAGCTCTGATGTGTTAATTATTTAAATTCTTTATGGGCCTTGTGAGCCATTATATGCTTTTTTACCTAGTAAGAGGTAACAAAAGACTTAATGGGCTTTGAGAGCCATGTGAGATGCTTGTGTAGCAAGTATCATGTTTACCTTGGTTAGGTGACCTGAAGGTATTAGTTACCTGATAAGTGGTAACAAGTGTTCTTTGATGAACTGAGGGTTTGAATACCCATATTCCATAATAATGATGGTGAGATGTTAAGGGATAAGAATTCCCATGATGTGACAAGGGATTAAGATCCCAATGTTTTTATAAAATTTTGAAAAGTACTTCATAGAAGAATTATACTTTTCTTTGTAGCATTTGTCATAATAATGTTTGAGAACTTGACTGATGCTAAAAGAATATATTAATGTACTTAATTAATCAAGTGAAATCTCATCATGTAGTGCCCTGGCCATATAACCATCAGTGTTAGAATTTGCTGGATGGTGAAACGGGTTGCTCCGCATCATAACTCAGAATGCATAATTTTGAATTTGCGGGGGTGATGGGAGAAAATATCCTTACACCCTAATGGAGGAATTGATGCGAGATAAACATTAAATCTTGTAATCCTTCATTATATATTTCAGGGTGGATGTATCACTAATCCCCCGATAACGAGATGGATGTATCATGAATCTCTTGATAATATTAATGTTGGATCGATGTGAGATAAACATGAAATCTCTTGATTGCGAAGAGAGTACAACCACCACTGTAACTCTATAGTGAAGTTTCCAGTATACCCTGGAAAGCTATTTAGTAGAGACACAAGATGTCCTGCATTGAATCTCGTACTGGCCGAGATAAGGGAGGTCATGGCAGATGTCTCTTCCATTGACTTTGTATGGCATCGATTTCAACTTCGCAATGGTCGGTTGGAGTATGAGTGGTATACCTCATCTCCTCAGGGCATAAGTGTGATTGTAAAATGTAATCATCCGTATATCATGTTTGCTTAAGGATTGAATACGAAAATCATTGGTTGATGTTACATTTCTTTATGCATCTTTAGTTGATAGATGATATATTTATGATTCCTTACATTCCTTGCAAAGTTGATAGATGATGTACAAGTCTACCATGGGTAGATGCAATGTACTCATTAAGAAAGGAGATTATCCTATTATGCTCATATAATGATTAATACTGCTGTTAATATAAAAGAACTCCTGCTCAGTTATTACTGTTTATCTACAATAATAATGTTTTTGGCAGAGAGTTATATCTCTCGCTGAGACAATTTTCAATTGTCTCACCCCGTGAGATCCAACTTTTTAGGTAAACACAGAAGAAGAGGCAGAAACCTTATAGCAAGGGGAGAGCAGCAGCAGCAACAGGGACAACTATAATATTCCAGGTGGAGGCTCTGGATGTCATATTTTTTTATAGAAAGTCCTATGCGTCGTATCTATACTCTCAGGTCCTCGGAGTTAGTAGTTAGTACTTTTAATGCATCAATCTAATATTTTGTCTTGATGCTTCAAAGTTTTATGTTGCTTATGTATAGTTCTGGCAAAGCAACTGTTGTATGTAATCCTTGAGAAGAGATGGTACATGGTATGTACTTATGAACCAGAATGTATATGTAATACTTTGGTTCTTGTTATAAGAGTTTCCTGGAATTGGATCTCTTTGAAAAAGGGTTTAATTTTTAGTGAATTTTTAGTAATCCGTTGTTAATGATTGTTTCTGCTTAGTTAATAACATTTTGTTCGAACAATGTGTCACACATAATTGGAGATATGATCTTGAATGGACACATATACATATCCATAGAATTTAGGAATATAAGCATTGGTCACCAATGCATACTCAAAAGAATATCACTTTGAGTACCTTCTCAAAAACCAATATTGCTACAAGGTTACCAATTTCAGTATCCTAAATTCTGAGACTAGGATAGTTCCTATGGTCACATGACACTACATGATTAGGGTTTTACTTGATTAATTATTCTAGTTAATCATATTTAATAAATAAAATGAGGTATAATACAATACATAAAGCATACCACAACATAAATCAAGTACAAGAAACCCTAGAGTCTATGGGAGGCCTCACATCATACATCAAAGAGTATATATTCAAATTTATCATTTTTGGTCATGAAAAGGATGTACCTTAGTAAGGGTTAATCTTTATCTCAAAAGGTATTTTTTCATCATATTGCAGACATTGAACACCATGCCAGATTTCATTTATAAACTCCTTTGTATGAGAAGATATATCTGTAGAAAAGATATGCATAATAAGGCCATGTTTAAGCATAAAAATGTCATCTTTGAGAAGGAAGCAAATATACCACAAAATTTTAGCATGTCAATGGCAAGTAAAACTTAGTATTTCTGTGTTATATAGTTATTCAAATGACAAGGAAGTTATAAATTATTAATTTATACCAACATGGTATTAAACCACCCAAACAATTAGAATATTAGGGAAAAACGTGCATATTTCAAAATTCTAGTCTTATGGCATCAATAAGGCTTAAGTTTTCCAATTTAGATTGTCATTTAGGTAACAAGAGGGGGTGACGAACTCCAAGATCAACTATCATAGTACCAAAATTGCCATAAAATTAGATCATTTAACATATATAGCATGTTTCTAGTAGTAATAGGGCGTGCATGTAAGTTATGCAAGAAAAGAACGGAAAACACTAGCTATATCACTCACCTCTTATGTAGATCACGAGCTCCAACAGTAGAAGAGCATGATCCAAGATCAACACTCCAACTAGGTGAAGAGAGAAGAAATTATAGTTATCTAGCCCAAGGAAGCTAGATACATCATGGATCTCCATGGACCTCAGTCAAAGAAGGGAAAGGAGAGGGAAAATAGAAATAAATTATGAAAGAGAGCAAAGTTATTACATGATCTATGGTGAAAATGATGCTATCTAGATTTGGATCGTGCTAAGAAATTATTAATGACCAAGGATGTGGGCATCAAACCTCCTTGGATCCCTTCACGTTCTAGTAGATCTTGGGGGTGCAAAATGAACCCTAGGTTGAGAGGTGAGGTGTATTTGAAAGGAAAAACAACCTACAAAAATAAATCCTTCTATTGGGAAATATGGGCACAGAGTATAGCAACAATTTTTTTTATCTATCTGTGTTCCCATAACAACATGATCATTTCATTTACTATGAAATAGGAAGGATGGTTTAACAAGTTATACCTAGTCCTAGAGCAAGTCTAGCAACAACAACTTGCTTCAATGCAACCTTCTACAAGTTGCTCTTGAACGGTGGTTGTGCAACTCCTGGTCTTCACCACGAACAACGAACATGACAACTTCTTTAGCGACTCATGTGGTCTCGCCACAGACTGCAGGATGATTTTTCTCTCTTAGAAGTAGCCAAATGACTCTTGCCTCTAAAGTAGTCAAGAAGACCAACTAGAACTCTTGTCATTCTACTATAATAGACATGAAGGAGTTGTCCCTCCCATTGGTGTAGTAGTCACCTACTTGGTCTCCCACAACAATGACCTTCATTTGTTATCTCCCGTAGCTATCCCTCCCTTCTCAGGATGGACTTGCTTGGTGTAACGTCTATCTCGAGAAAACAAGATTAACTAATGCGGAAACGTTCACTAAGCAGCGGATTACCAAAAATCACTAAAAATTTAAAACTTTATGTGAAGAGATCTTTAAATGGTAAAGCTTTTTCATAAAGAAACATGATAAGTTATTTACAAACTGATCCACCAGTACATCTCTGTAAGTTCGTATCTCAAGATTACAATCATCAACTACCATGTTAACTATATAAGGCAAGATATAGAAATCTCGAGGTACTGGACCAAAAATTCGAAAGCACTAACTATTACTCCGAGGACCTGAGAGTACAGAGACGACACATAGGACTCTAACTACATCTATACGTAGCATAACAACCAATGTCTCCACCTGAAACTTCACTGTTGTCCCTGGTACTGTTGATGTTGCCCTTCACCTATTGAAGGATTTCTGCCTCCTCGCCCACATCCACCTAAAAATATGTTTCCCACGGGGTGAGACAATTATAAAATTGTCCCAGCGAGAGATATAACTCTTCGCCAGAAATATAATTATTGCATCTTAAGAGAGTAAATGTACACAAAAAAGTTATATATGTCTGAGAGTAGTGAAAACAATGTTTAACAAATTAAACCATTCTTCCAATTAAAGCAATACAACTATAATTGGATAAACCCATATGTCATTTATCTTTTAAGAAATAGAAGAACATGTATGGTATTTATTTACTATAAAACCATTATTACAACATTAACTCTCTTCAGACTTAGATCATATATCTAATGTCTGACATTATTATTGGGGAGTCATGGCCTGTAGCCATACATTTTCTCACAAAGTGTTAGGATCTCAATTCCTCAACTTATCAAGTACCTTTCTAAATTTATCATCATGATTATAGAATCTAGGTACTTGAACTCATAATTTAACATTCACTAGGTATCATAGCATATCATTATACTTGAAGCATGTAAAGTAATTTCAATACATAAGATATCATAATCCTTACCTGGATATGATCACCTCTTTATGAAAACCTGCATGATCAATATTTACTAATGACATGCATATTGTATCATAACCGCACAATACATGTTCTTCTCAAATTATATATGTGATACCACGGCCGTGCTACCTTGCAAGATTGTGCAACAAAGGACTCACCACGACCGTGTCATAATACCACGGCTGGTTTCTAGGGTTAGGATTCTCATTTAATCCAAAAAGAGTTATTCCACCTCTTAACTAGATTAGGAATAGTGATTCCTATCTCATTTCTCAATCATGGAGTTTCATGCTTAAAAGCATAACTCAGAATTAGGGTTACTTGTTCATATCATCACATCTCCCTAGATTAGGGTTTACTATTCACATAGCATCACATTACCCTAGATTAGGGTTTACTATTCACATAGCATCACATTATCCTAGATTAGGGTTTACTATTCAAATAGTAGTGAATTGAGATCATACCATCATTATGTATGAAGATTACTTCCATTCATGTCTTCACTTAGGTTAAGATGCATAGATCATCATAATTAGGGTTTCCATGATCCCATTGTAAAGGATCATACCCTAATTATGTGTATTCATACATGTTGGAAGTATATTACTTGATTCTCATTCATATTAGCAGTCTTCTCTCCCCTCTTTTTATTAGATGATGTTTACATCTCTTATGATTAGGTTAGGTCAATTCAACCTTGATAACATAAGTCACATTATTACTACAATGTTCATTAGAGTTTGCTTGATCAAGAGGTGTTGACTACTTAAACCCATCAAGGGTACTTTAGTAATGTTCACCATTGATCATAACATGCTTCAATCAACTAATTAATTGTTCCCTTAATGTCTTTAGATATCATTAGGATTTAGATTAATCAACCATTAAAACATCTAAGCCTTTAAAGCATTAAGCAATCTTGACCTTAAAAGACCCCAAATGGTTTTCCACTTTCAACCTCCAAACGGTTTGAAACCGCATGACCACCAAACGGTCTTGAGACCGTTTGGTCCAAATACCCTCAAAACCGCATGGACCAAAAAGTGTATTAACACTTCCAATTGAGTTAGGGATTTCAATGTTGAACCCCTCAATCGTTCATGTCATGGTTAACCATTTATCAATTGAGCCAATTAAGTTAATACTCAACTGATGTGATCCTCAATTAATCCTCAATTGATCACCAATTAGGGTTTGGATGGAATGGATTAGGGATGGAATCGATCATCCTTCAATACTAATCAATGTAAGACTAGTTACTTTCAAACCCTAGAACCATCATCCAAATTGGGTATGACCTGACCCCAAACGGTCTTGAGGTCATTTGGATGACCTCCAAACGGTCTTGAGACCGTTTGCCCATCATATCATCAAAATCCAAGTCAATCAATTAAGGTTTGGATCATTGGATTGATCACCAAATCAACAATTGATTACACTTTAACTTAGTAACATTGGATCATCAATTGCTTAACCATACTCACCCCTAGACCTCCAAACGGTCTTGGGTGACCTCCAAACGGTCTTGAAACCGTTTGGATGAGTTCCAAACGGTCTTGAGACCGTTTGGCTCAGCCAACCCTTGGATTCTAGTGAAAAAATCATTAGGGTTTGAGCTATTGAGTTGATCATCAAACCAGCAATTGATTGCTTTGTAATTGTGTACCTTTGGACCTTCAATTGGTCAACTATACTTAAACCCATACCTCCAAACGGTCTTGGGTGATCCCCAAACGGTCTTGAGACCGTTTGGGCCAATCAACCCAAAACAATCAACTCATCACTTGCAAAATCAGCACTTAGCCGATTAGGGTTCATACCACATCTTTGGATCTTCAAACACATATCCATACTTGACCCTAGACCTTCAAACGGTCTTGGGTGACCCCCAAACGGTCTTGAGACCGTTTGGGTGATCCCCAAACAGTCTTGAGACCGTTTGGGCAAGAAAACCCAAAAAGTCAAATCAATCAAGTTGAAAGTCAGCACTTAATCCAATTAGGGTTTACCTAATTGATTAGCCTTCAACTCATGATTCCTTTAGAGTTAACCTATCAAATTTGGTGCATTATTAACCAACATAATTATGAACAGGAATTGCAAACGGTAAACGCTTGGTCAACGCCCTCAAACGGTTTTGAAACCGTTTTCCCAAAAAGTTCAATTAATCAAGCTGAAAAATCAGCACTTAATCCATTTAGGTTTATCTAATTGATTAGCCTTCAACTCTCGATTCCTTGGGAGTTAACCCATAAAATTTGGTGGGTTATTAACTAAAATAATTATGAACAGGAATCTCAAACGATCAATGCTTGGTCAACGCCCTCAAACGGTGTTGAAACCGTTTGCCCAAAAAGGTCAAGTTAATCAGGTTGAAAATCAGCACTTAATCCAATTAGGTTTACCTAATTGATTAGCCTTTAACTCATGATTCCTTGGGAGTTAATCCCTCAAATTTGGAGGGTTATTAACCTACATAATTATGAACAGAAATCTCAAACGGTCAACACTTGGTCAACTCAACCAAACGGTCTTGAAGACCGTTTGCTCCAACCGACCTTGTGAAACCGTTTGCCCTTCAAACGGTTTTGCAAACCGTTTGCCCCAAACCGTTTGGCCAAAAAGGGGGCAGGGCAAGACCGTTTGATAAAGTAACATTGGTAATGACGCCCATCTTCTTCTACCTCCAGATCAAGGTCTGTTCTTCGTGATTTTTGTTGCAAGAAAGCAAGGAAGGATGGGGGAAAGTAGAACAAACTACTTTTGCAAGAAAGAAAGATGTATAACAAAGTTTAAGGGTTTAGAGTTATAAAACCCACCTTATAATCTGATCTAGAGCTCCAATATCCGTAGATTTAATGGTGGCTTGAGCTCCAGGCATCGTCTAAGGTCCTTTCTTCAAGAATTGAATGGAGAAGATGGCTAGAAGCAAGAGTTGTGTAAGGAATACTAGCAAACCAACCTTGTAATGGAATTTCCTCCATGAATCTGAGCTAGAAGATGACCAAACTTACCTAGATCAACTTGGTCGTCCTCCTCTGCTCCTAACCTCCTCCTTAGTCGGCCCAAAGCAAAAGGATGAGAAGAGGAAATGAAGGGAACGATCCCTTGATTGTGGAAAGAGCTTGCTTATATATTTTTGGGCATATTTCCAAGGCAATGATAAATACTTCTTCTCTTTTACATCTATATCCTCCACGCCCCTTTCCTACTTCTTTGCCACGTTCCTCCCTTATTATAACATGCAAACTTATCTCTCAACCTTGGTTTATAGGAAAAGAAGCCAAACACTTTATTAAGTCATACATATATAAGGGTCATTTTGCATACACTTGATTATTCAATTACAATGATTATCCTTCTTATATGGTTACTCAAATGAGGTGCCCCCTCATTTTATTTACTCCACTTGATGCTAAAAAGCATTATAGGTACTCTAGAGGGTATATTTTACATGTTGCACCCTATGTTTTGGGTAAATTGCACTTTACACCAAAACTAGGTTTTAAAGTACAAGGATTGCTCTACAAGCTATATTTTGGTGCCCAAGCTTGGGGAATCCATATCACCACATCATATTCATTCTTATGATGTCTCATCATTAGAGGAACATCTTAACATGTGCAATTTGCAAGTTAACCCCTCTAATTGGGTAATTTGCATATGGGTCCCTATTAAACAAAACAATCTTACAACATTGTTCAAAAAGGGCAGAAATGAAAATATAGATTCTTCTAAAGATTTAATGACATATAAAGGGTTAACCGCAAGCCTATAATAATAATTTTAAGCAAAACACCTAGGGTTAGTTCATAACCTAGGTCAGGGGTGTTACAAATTATAAACCCCTGACAAGGATTTCGTCCCCGAAATCCCTGGAAAAGGAGGGACAGATTATTCATTAGTAAGGCCCTCAAGTTTCCCCATATTATCTCAAAATTATGATGATATTATGGATTTGTAATTCACACAAAGTCCCTTTCATTAATTACTTCTTATCACTATTTATGTTTGTGTAAAGCATAAACCCCTAACATAAGGTGTCCATACTTTTGAAAGGAAGAAGCATAAAAGAACATTGAGGTGCTTTTTTATCATGTGACATGCTTATGTTTCAAGTTTGTTCTGTTTGAATGCTGGTTGAGCAATGTTTGTTAGTTTTGGTGTAAATTGCAATTTACCCAAAGTGAAGGGTTAATATGCAATTTACCATATTTAAAGTGTTCCCTCTCTTGTTTGACATCATCTAGAGGGTAAAGTAAGAGGTGGTCACCTTTTTTGGATCTTGGTCGTATGGTAAAATTCTTGGTGATGTTTTGGAGCACATGAGTGAGGTATGTTTTGCTCATAAATGGGTTATCTCAGGTTAAAGAACCTTGAGAGGCTGCCTATCAATATGTGAAGTGTGTAGGGTTGTGCCCTATTAGTTTTTGGGTGTGTAGAGTTGTGCTCTATCAGTTTGAGAGTGTGTAGAGTTGTGCTCTATCAGTTTGTGAATGTGAGGAGTATGCTCTATTGGTTTGTGAGTATGTTGGGTTTTGCCATATCAGTTTGTGAATGGTGTATAGCTTTGGCATATCAGCCATGATCTTGGAAGGAGACCTAGAGGACGAGATCTATCCTAGATCTTATCATCATGTCTTTCATGTTGTTGCATGTGGTCCCTTTCTTGTGGACAAGTGTCACCTAAGCTCCTAAGGTGATGACACCTCTCCTTTTATCTCTCTTTCTTCCCTCAAGTATATAACCCCCTCCTTCTTCATACAAGTAAACCCTTTTCATCCATACTTGTTCCTCTCCTCTTGATGAACGAGTTTGGAAGCTTAAGGAGCTAGAGGAAGCCCCCATGGATCTTGGAAGGTCGAGTTCTTTACTCATGGTGATTTCTTATTCAACTTCCATCTTGGTGAGTTATGTTTCTCTGATGGCTATTCCTTTGAGCTCTCTTCTTCATCTTCTTCTTCCTCTCTCGACCATGGATCATACCTTGGATGAATATTGATTAGGGATTGGTTCTCCTTCTTTCTTTTCTTCTTGAGCTACCATAACAATGGCATCTTCTTCTTCTTTCTTGAGGTGATGTTGAGATTGAGTTAGGACTCTTGATGGATCATCTTCAAGTGGAGGAACGTGAGCTTTGATCATGGAATCTTGGAATCTTAATGAAGACATTCTTGAGATGGGTTATATAACTCTTAACCTCCTTTGTTATAATCACTCTTTATATGCTTAAGTTGCTCTTCATCTCTAGATCGTGTGCCTCTTATATGTTAGTAGTTAGTGATTGTTTTGAGGACATATTTTGATGAAAGAACTCCATTTAAGTTTCCACCCATATCTTTCTCTTTCTTGCATTTTTAAGTAGATGGACTAGTGACCAAGTTTCCTAAGGTTGAAGATGACTAAGTCGACACTTAGGTGGTGAATGGTCTTCATGACTAATGATGCTTAAACCAACACAACATGCCACAAATCGTCATGATTTGGGGGTACTTAGGCCGATATGTTTGGATAAGTGCTAAACTATCACACCTTAGAAGGTTCCCATACCTATATGAATGGTTAGGCTAACATGTCTTGATGAGGAGTTAGCCCATCATGCTCTAGAGGTTCTTAGATCCATGTGTTGCCAACCTAATAAGCTTAATGGTTGCTACCCGACATGCCCTAGATGGGGTTAGGCCAATATGCCTTGTTAGCTCATCAAGACCATGAGGACATCTTGTATTATTTGGTCTGCTTGAGTGCTAGTCGTGATGCCCATGATTGAGAAAATGGTCGTCAAGACCTAACCGTAACCCTAACCCTAACCCTAAGCAACCCGTCACACTATGTGATGCCCAACACACCATGTGTTTCCCGTCACACCCTCAAGAGGCGATGCCCGACAATTCTTCAAGAGTTCATGACCGACACACCTTCAAGAGGTGATGCCCATCACACTTTCAAGAAGGGTCAATTGATACACTATAAGGTGGTTATCCCAATACACCCTAGGAGGGTCCAAATCGATACCTTGGATGATCTAACCCCACACACCATGATGTAGTCAAGCCAACACAAGTGGATGAGGTGAAACTGATATCACTTGATGAAGGTTGAAGGGTATGCTTGGATACTCAATGATGTATACATATGAGAAATACATGATATAGAAGGGTGTTGTTTTGGATAATGTATGATAAATCTTAATTGCTTCCCCTAAAGCTAGTATACCATAAGATGATGTTACTATGACTGGTCCATCCTTACCTAAAGAACTTATCCCTAAACTCTCTAATAATGTGGGAAGTAATGGATGTAGGGTTCAATAGTTGAGTATCCATATGACAACCTTAATCATGGAATAATATGATCCATATGCTCATCTTAATGAAAGATTATAATCCATGGAAAATCTCTACTATATTTCCTTTTTATATAATCTTAACTTGTGGAGTAAGGTTAATGATACAATTATGTGAATATACATGTGGGTGGTGATAAGCCTTGTTAGAATACATGGTGACAACCTTTATGTAGAAATCGTATAAATGAGTCTAATGACTTTATAGGTGCTTTGTGGATAGTTTGAAGTGAAACCCTCTAGTTATGTAGCCAATGGTTTGACTCTCCTTAGTATGACATGTAGTTAATGATTTGTAAGAAGTAATAATATATGGGTCACCTAATGATGAATCATCAAACTAGTGCAATGGTCAATATGTTAATATAATGACTTTGTAACCCACACATAACTTAATGAAGATGATACACATTTGCACTTATGAAAGGGTGATACATGGTACCGATGGTATGATGATTGACTCATATCTAATTAATGATGGTCAAACCTAAATCAATTTCAATAAAGTGGGAATTGGTGTAATTAGGGTTTGGTGGTGTAACGATGAGGTGAAACCCTAATCGGTTATATGTGAAGAGAATTGACCCAAATTTTGAAAGTAGGTCATATTATTGAATGTGTGTGAATAGAAAGCATGATATTGTTCTCTCTCTTAATCACATGGCTTTAACCTAGTGGGTTGATTGGGTGTTATAACTTGTGAGTACCATAGAGATAGTTAAATAATATTAAGCTTTGGCTATGAATCTGGATAAGGGGATATGGGAAGTATGAATATGTGAATGTGCATACTTGGTTACATTGACTAATTCTTAGCCTTATACACTCCTACTTATGGGATGTAGTGCATGTCAGAGATCTGATATCACATGATGCTTTGCTTGCTTTAGTTAAAGATGTTTAATGTGTTTTGACATATTCTCTCTCTGAACATAATGACTAATGGTTGCTATGGCAAGTACATGTGATGTGGCATGAGTAATACATATATGGTCAATGAGGCATGATGAGATAACCATGAATTACAAGCGTGATGAGATGGGTCTTAGGACCCGGTAAGGGCTTAGTGCCTGGATGAGGTGATATACCCTTGTATTGGAATGAGGGATTGATATCCCTTGAAAATATGTTGATGATGATAGCCTTGTGGCTGGTAGAGATACGGTGTTATGAGATGATGAGAATGAGTTGTAGTTTAAACAATGATATATGTTGTTGTAATACTATGCCCTTTCTTTTGAAGAATTTGTTTGTGGTTTATACGTTGTAACTTGATTGATGCTAAAAGACACTTTAATTGGTCTAAGTAAACAAGTGGAATCTAATCATGTAGTTTGACCTATTCCATAGATCCATTCAGTGTCAGCATTGTTGGATGGTGAAATGAGTAACTCCTATGGGATACTCAGAGCACATATTGTTGAGTATGCAGGGACAACTTGGTACCCTAATATCAAGCAATAGAGTGCATCTTCGGGCCGTAGCATAATGATATGTGACACAGGATTGGATGTGGGCCATACCCTAAAATAGAGTGAGGCTTCGGGATGTAGCTCAGTGATATGTGACACAGGATTAGCTATGGGCCACACCCTGGAATAGAGCGGCTTCAGGCCATAGCTCAGTGATATGTGATACAAGATTGGTTGTGGGCCATACCCTGGAAGAGTGTGGTTGTGGGTTGTAGCTCAGTTTCACTAGCGTCGTGACCTGTACCAAGGAGGGCTAGGTTTGCAAAACTGGACTATATGTCACTGGAAGCAGTTGACTTGTGATGTCACTGCATGTTCACTCATACTGACTGAGGGGATGATTTCATGGATTCTGGATCTTCCACTAAACCTTGTATGGCATTGATTTTGACTTAGTTGTGGTCAGTGGGATATGGGTGGTACAACTCAAATCCTCAGGGCATAAGAAATACGTAATCAACCGTGTAGTGTGCATGTATAGGATCAAACATGGAAACATTGGATGAAGCCTTGCCTTGCTTTTATACTATTTAGTTTACAATAGTTATACATGTTCTTCATATTCCTTTTCAACTATTAACTATTATATTGCTCATTGGAAAGTGCATGTTACTGCTCTATTTACTTCATCCATGAGATATCTATCATTTAGTTAATTCTGTTCAATCTGCTCGGTATGATAGTCTATCTTCTTAGTTATCTGTAATAATAATAAAGTTGGCAGAGATTTATATCTCTCACTGGGACTGTGTGCCTCACCCCATTGGTTAAATAAGTTTTTAGGTGGACATGCATGCCGAGTTAAAGATTATGTGGCTGAGGACGATACGATAAGAAAACTACACATGGTGGATCATGTTATATGAAAAGTGTCTAGTAATAGAGTCCTATGTGTCGTCCATATACACTCAGGTCCTTGGCAATGTTCTTGATTTGTTTTGTAGACATGATGATCAGTATGTGATTTATGGCTTGTGTGCCTCTGGTAGTATGTATATACATGTGGAATTGTTATCTTATGTAACAGGTTGATCGAAATATGTTGATGTAGCACCTTGAATATATGTTATGAAATGCAACTATTGGCTCTTGTGTAATAAATCTCACCTCATGGTGCTTGTTGCAAATCAGTTTTAATTTCCTATGAATTTTGGTAATCCATTGTTTGTAGTTGATCATGGTTTAAGTTTTGAGTAGGTGGCAATTAGAGGTGACGGAGATATTAAGAAGGGTGAGTCTGTCAGTAAGATTGAGGAAATCTATTTTCAATGAGTTAAGGTTGTGGTTGAGTCTAGAAATAATAGGATTCCATGTTGTTTTTGGCTAGGTGTGTGGAGAAATAGGGAGTCAAATATAGGTGAAAGGGAATGTCTTTATTTTATAGTTGAGAAGTGATTGGTAACATTGTAACTTCTCATGATAGAAATGTGTACCAATAATAGCATATTTTTGGATATTGATTTTTAAACTCAAGATATATGAAAATATACACATAATATGAATGGGGTTGATAACATTAGCATCATTAGGCTCAGTGAAAATGGTATAATCTACATATTGGACTATGTTTTCCTTACAAACATTGAGGATCATAACGAGTCCTTGGTGAAACTCTAGTTTGATCATCCTAGAAAGGATGGATGTGACAAGAATGAACAAATATGGTGATAAATGATCTCTTCTTTGTATTCTATTAATACTTTTGAAGTATCCAAACATAGAACCTTAATAATGGTCGAGAAATGGAAGGTGCTAATGAAAGATGTGGTCCAGTGTATTCATCTTTTGGGGAAGCCATAACCTTAAATGCAGCTAATGAGACAATTTCAGTTAGTGTTATCAAAAGCTTTTCTAAAAAGTTTGATTGCCAAAAGGCATATGTGTATGGAATGGCAAGTGTGATTTTATTTGTTTACCCTAATTTATGCATATTAGATGTTTCTATTTTTTAAGAAGGTGCATTGTTGTTTTCCAATGATATCGTGCAAGTGGTGTTTCATCCTAGTGATCATGGTCATGTAATGATTCTAAAGGACGCGGTTGATGAGGTTGATATGTATGGATTGGTGGATCGTGCTGAGAAGGTCACCTTTCTTGATTGAAGATATATGTGTTTGATTCAGGACAACAACTTGGGGAGAGACATTGTCATCTATGTGGATATGCTAAAGAGGTTAAGGAAGTCTGAAAGTAAAAGGTCCCACATGTGTTGATAGAAGTGAAGACTAAGTCCATCAGAGCCAGAAGATTTGTCAGCCCTCAATTCATTTATGGCAAGCTTGAATTCAAACTCCATGAAAATATGGTAAGGTTCTCTAGGTTGTTATATGGGTTGGATAGAGGGTATCCCAATGGATATGGAAGAGTGAGGAAATATTGTGTTTGTTGTTGAAAAGATTCTAAAGATGTTCTATGATGTGCTATGTGATAATCTGTCTGTTGTGGTGTCTTGTCTAAAGATATTGACGATGTAAATGGAGTTTTCTCTTTTATTATTGTTATAAATTTTGTGAAAGAATTTGTTGTTGTTGTATCCCTCTTTCATCCACTTAATTTTAGATCTTTGTTTCTACATGATCTCATTCTTGAGAAGAAGATGTTCAATCTCTTCTTTAACCACAAATATGTGTGCATGGTCCACAATTAGGTTGTGGTCAAGTCTTTTAAGTTTTGATTAGTTATCTCTAAGATCTCAATTAACATTACCAAAGGTAATATTATTCTAACTAATGAAAGATTGTCTGATATTCTTAATTTTCTTGTAGATATTCCATCCTGGTCAAGGTTGTTTCATGGTAATATCCAATTAGAAAGGATGAGATCTATACAATCAAAATGTCTAATCCAAAATCTCTCAAAACAAAATACTTTTTCCCCAAGGCTCACATAGGGTATTCATGAGTATCGGAAGTGGTCAAATATCGTCTACATGAAGCTGAAGATAAGGAGAGGGGGCATAATTCCTTCCTAGATTGGTAGCAAAGAAGTTGGTCAAGTTTAGCCCATAGGTGTCCATGATTCCAAGTATGCACAGAGTTGGAGGTGGATAGGTCAAGGAGATGAAAGTCATTGATGAACTGATTGAAATATGATTCGTGTCTAGAGTGGTGGTGTCCATGTACATCAGCAGTACTTGATCATTTTTTATAACTTCTAGAGAGCTTGAAGTCACCTCTAATTAACCATCATGTAGTTGTTAAAGAGTGAGCTAACTCATGTAGTTTGTCTAGAAAGCTTTGTCATTCATGAGTAGGTACACCATATAAGCTTGTGAACCAACCAAGTGTGGTGGTCATGATGGTTTTTGATGGTGATTGTGTTAATGTAGTCTCATTTGTGATGGTGAAGGAGTTGGAAATTTTGTTATTAAAGACTATGACTATACCACCTTTGGATCCACTGTGTGGTATTTGTATCCATTCCTTTATGTGCCTACCTCCTATTGACTTAGGTAAAAATGAAGAAATGGTGGTTTTTGTCTCTTGAAGGGTGAATATACTGACTTTGTGGGTGTATATAAATCTTCTAATTGCCCTCCTTATGTTGTTAGTGGAGGCATCACATACATTCCAAGTTTGTAAAATCATTTGGGAAGATAATAATAGTCAAATGATGAATGTCTCTATATTAAGTTCTACTAATTGTTTAATAGTTGTATTAATAGGTTTGATGTTGTTCCAACCCATGTATTATTTAAGCTCAAATAATGGTATGTTTGACTTTAACATTGAATCAAAATGTATGCCAAGTTTAGTTACAAAAAGCCATGAATGTATAGATGTCAGACCAAGATGCAAATTTTTTAATGTTATCCATACAAGGTTCAGGTGTAGTATGAAAATGTTGATCTATATTGTTTGAAGTGTAACCATACAACTCATGATGAATGCACGAGTGGAGTGGTGAATTCATACATGTTTCTTTGGACACACACACAAATTATTTTTGTATGCCTTCACGGTGGTGATGAGTGGCTGAAATGATTGGACCGTATTGGGGGATTTAATAGTGAATTTCTTCTGAATCGGGATACGTAAGATTTTAGTTATCCAATGATTTCAAATTTTAGTCATTCCAATGTTTCATTGTTGATTCGGCCCTGGAGTTCAGGGGGTGGTCATGTTGGAGTTGAATGACATTACAAAGGGAGAGGGGAGTCAGTGGAAGACACAAGCTGAGAACCAAAAGATGGAGAATAAGAAGTGAAGGTGGGTTGATATAAAACATGAGGAACATCGATGTAGGTTGAAGTGACTGGTCGGTACGATGGCACAAATGGAGTATCTTGTGGCAAGTGAGGATTGAAGAGTTCATACGATGTGTCCCTAGACTCAGCATACATGTATGAGCATGGAGAGGGTTAGAGGCTAGGATGAGTATTTGGAATGTCATCAGGTCGACAAAAAAAGGAGAAGTTTGTGTGTGGTTTGAAAAAGTAATGATGAGAGGAATGTTGGTTGGTTGTATATTTCTGGGGATCATGTATGTTTTTCACGTGACTGGAATTTCTATGGATAATGATCTTGTTGATTGGAAAGGGACATGAGTAGGAGTAGTGGCCTAAACCCTTGCATACAAAAAAAAGAACGGGAAAGGTGCAATGATGTCTTACATGTTGGGTTCTCTAGCACTTAGAGCGTATGATCTATTTGAGTGTTGTTGTGCATCTTCTGGCGACCAAGGTCCATTCTGTGGTAGAACATGCAGATGAATTTCTCCTCAAGCAATAGAGATGTGTGGGATGGTTTCAAGACAGACAAGGGTGGAAAAGAAGAGAAACACATGGGGTTTGGAGGACAGAAATGATATGTAATTTTGGGAGTAACATTGTGTTTAGTTTGTTGATGTTCAGTTCTAAGATCAACCTGAGTGCTCATAGTAGGATGGTTGACAAAATATAAAGAAAAATCAACACGGTCCATAGAGTAAAGGGATGATGTTGGGTGTACCTGAATGAAGACCTTTGTATTGCTCGTATGCTTCCTTACGTGTTGTATTGGGGTTGTGACGAGGCAATATCTTGCGGTGATAATTCTAAATATGTTGTGGTCGATGAATATACCTGGAGCATATTTACCTCCATGCCTAGTGGTGCTTGGAAAATGTCTCTAATAAATCGATGATCGTAAATCGAGTCTATGCCAAGGAGTTATGATTCATTCGACTCATGATACTATGGGGCTACATGTGCTAGTGTCTCTGGATGGCCTTCTGATATCCAAATCTTGATGGTGTTGTGGTCGACTGGTTGAAGGTGGATGATCCATCCCACGACCGATCTCATATGATCTATCATCTCGACCAATCTTGTTAATGATTCAATATGTGTTTCACATCATTCACAGACTGCATATAAAAAGTTATGTTGCTTGTCAACATTTTGATTATGCTTGGCTCTATGTCAAAGTGGAGATTCCTCCATGCTTGAGGAAGGGTGATGTAGGCGAAGGTGTTTTCATCTAGAGTAATGTCAAGGAATGATGTAGTTGGAAGCATCTCTTTAGATATTTTTGATGGCAAAGAATGTGAGTGTGATCCATGTGTATATGCCTTGGTGTATTTTTACTGTTGATTCTTTCATACATGCATAATTACTCAAACATGTTGTAGGGTGTGAGGTCGACGAGCTGCCATGGAGAAGTAATGTAAAATGAAATCTCTCATTAGTATCCAAAGTTTGTCTATTGATAATATTTTCAGGTGTATCACTCTAGAGAGAAAGAATAGTGGATAAAAGTGATGAGATAACAACTCGAGGAGTTGTTGTTGAGTAAATGATGTTGGCAAAGTCGGAGACCACTATTAGGAAGGAGGTTGATGTTGTAAGTTTGTCGAATACTGTATGGGACAAAGATGTTCTCCAGTAGTGTGTTCTATGTGTGACCTTGATGTTATCTATGGGATGGTGATACGGGTGTGGAGGTGTGGTCAGTACATCATAGTGGATGTTACATATGTTTTCTTTTCTGTTATAGAGAGAAGTTGGATCCTCACATACCTGACCCAACAGTTGCTCCCCATCGCCTCCTGGACCCAATTTGATCCACATCTGATGAAAAAATAAGAGGCATTCGGAGTCAAGAGTGCATCTTCTCTTCCTGGCTGCATATCCACCGGATAGCAAGAGGCTAACACCAACGCTTTCATGCTTCCCTGCTAGCGGCACACTTAAGCAACGATCCCTAATTTTTTTGGTCATCGCGGGTAGTGAGACGGAGAAATTTTGATAATGTGATAGTATCACCCAAGAATGTTTATCAAAAGAGAAACATACATACCTTAACATAGATAATTTACTCAGCAATCCTTTAGTTATTTGAAACATTTTACTAAGAAAGTTTGCTAATCAATTAATTTGGAAATATTCACCGAGAAGATTCACTAAGCAATTTGTCTTAGAAGATTTTACTAAGTAAATTACTAAGTATGTTGTCTCAAAAGCTTTCACTGAAGGAGTTCATTGAGTATGCTTACTAAGTATTTACTGATGAAATTCACTGAGTATGTTCACTAAGTATGTTTACTAAGTATATTCACTAAGTATTCACTGAGGAAATTCACTGAGTATGTTCACTAAGTATGCTCACTAAGTATGTTCACTAAGTATTCACTGAGGAAATTCACTGAGTATATTCATGAAGTATATTCACTAAGTATTCACTGAGGAAGTTCACTGAGTATATTCACTAAGTATTCACTGAGGAAGTTCATTGAGTATATTCACTAAGTATTCATTAAGGAAGTTCACTGAGTATATTCACTGAGGAAGTTCACTGAGTATATTCACTAAGTATTCACTAAGGAAGTTCACTAAGTATATTCACTAAGTATTCACTGAGGAAGTTCACTGAGTATATTCACTAAGTATTCACTAAGGAAGTTCACTGAGTATATTCACTAAGTATTCACTGAGGAAGTTCACTGAGTATATTCACTAAGTATTCACTGAGGAAGTTCACTGAGTATATTCACTAAGGAAGTTCACTGAGTATATTCACTAAGTATTCACTGAGGAAGTTCACTGAGTATATTCACTAAGTATTCACTAAGGAAGTTCACTGAGTATATTCACTAAGTATTCACTGAGGAAGTTCACTGAGTATATTCACTAAGTATTCACTGAGGAAGTTCACTGAGTATATTCACTAAGTATTCACTGAGGAAGTTCATTGAGTATATTCACTAAGTATTCACTAAGGAAGTTCACTGAGTATATTCACTAAGTATTCACTGAGGAAGTTCACTGAGTATATTCACTAAGTATTCACTGAGGAAGTTCACTGAGTATATTCACTAAGTATTCATTAAGGAAGTTCACTGAGTATATTCACTAAGTATTCACTAAGGAAGTTCACTGAGTATATTCACTAAGTATTCACTGAGGAAGTTCACTGAGTATATTCACTAAGTATTCACTGAGGAAGTTCACTGAGTATATTCACTGAGGAAGTTCACTAAGTATTCACTAAGAAAGTTCACTAAGTGTTCACTGAGGAAATTCACTGAGTGTGTTCACTAAGCATATTCACTAAGTATTCACTAAGAAGATTCACTGAGTATGTTCATTTAGAAGTTTCACTTAGCTTTTCTCATTAATTACCTCATACTCTCTAGATTGTTTCAGAATGACTACTTGATCAGAGTAATAAAAAAGATAACAATCTAAGAGTTTCATACTTGCCTTATCTTCAATAATCATATACCTGGCCAAGGTATATAAGTATTGAGATTAGGTAGTATGCACCTTATTTGATATCGTATTCCTCACTTTTCATATCATTATACACATAGGATTTTCCATTTCCTAGATTTTCTCAAGGCATCACTTCTAAATCTCATCTTTCAACACACAGATAAGGGAGGTTATAAAACATTTTAAGGAACACTGATTAAGATATAAGTTCTCATCTCTCTTGTGTCCTTATAGGACTAGTCAAAGGAAGTTCAAAAACAACTCCTTTCATATCTTTAACACATAGAATCATGAAATGAAGTATCAGGGTGAATATATTTTATTTAAGTATTACCCTTCAAGGTCACCTACCACATTAGGTTGATTTCAACCCATAGTGTCCAATTATCTCATGTTGCTGCTTTTGTCTTTACTTAGTGGCTACTGCCCTGGCGTACTAGGCATTTAGTGCACTGTTAACACCAAAAACTTTGGCTTTTCAGAATATCCAGGAAAATGTCTCTAAAACTGTAAAGACCTTACCTTAATTCATAGCTTATGGCCCCTCCTTGGGCACTACCATCACAAATGTACTGTTTGTCTAAACTTATGGCAGAGTCTACTTTCTTGCCATATGTTAATCTTTTCCACATTTCCACTGTTCTAACATGATCATATCACTCAGGAATCCTTTCAAAGCCCAAAGTTTATGCATTAAAAACTGGTAACTTAGGTTATGATACTAGTATCCAGTCTTCTATATGCATTACAGTTGTCTTATTCTGCTCTTCAAGAGCATAACATAGGATTCTCTATCCTGATTAGGTCAAGGTGGGAATTCTCAGGCATTTGTTCTCCTCTTTCCTGGTCCCATGCACCCTCTCCTAGTGCAACAACATTGTCCTTAGCAATGTGTTCCTCATGTTCTCCAGTCATTTTCAAGTTCTTCTTCTCCTATGTGAGCAGAAGATACTATCAGATAAACTGGAAGACACTTAGAACATACTCTACAACCTTAGTCCTATGTCTCTGTAGACTCAGCGAACCTAAAGCTCTGATACCACTAAATGTAACGTCTATCTCGAGAAAACAAGATTAACTAATGCGGAAACGTTCACTAAGCAGCGGATTACCAAAAATCACTAAAAATTTAAAACTTTATGTGAAGAAATCTTTAAATGGTAAAGCTTTTTCATAAAGAAACATGATAAGTTATTTACAAACTGATCCATCAGTACATCTCTGTAAGGTCGTATCTCGAGATTACAATCATCAACTACCATGTTAACTATATAAGGAAAGATATAGAAATCTCGAGGTACTGGACCAAAAACTCAAAAGCACTAACTATTACTCCGAGGACATGAGAGTACAGAGACGACACATAGGACTCTAACTACATCTATACGTAGCATAACAGCCAATGTCTCCACCTGAAACTTCACTGCTGTCCCTGGTACTGTTGATGTTGCCCTTCACCTATTGAAGGATTTCTACCTCCTCGCCCACATCCACCTAAAAATATGTTTCCCACGGGGTGAGACAATTATAAAATTGTCCCAGCGAGAGATATAACTCTTCGCCAGAAACATAATTATTGCATCTTAAGAGAGTAAATGTACACAAAAAAGTTATATGTGTCTGAGAGTAGTGAAAACAATGTTTAACAGATTAAACCATTCTTCCAATTAAAGCAATACAACTATAATTTGATAAACCCATATGTCATTTATCTTTTAAGAAATAGAAGAACATGTATGGTATTTATTTACTATAAAACCATTATTACAACATTAACTCTCTTCAGACTTAGATCATATATCTAATGTCTGACATTATTATTGGGGAGTCATGGCATGTAGCCATACATTTTCTCACAAAGTGTTAGGATCTCAATTCCTCAACTTATCAAGTACCTTTCTAAATTTATCATCATGATTATAGAATCTAGGTACTTGAACTCATAATTTACCATTCACTAGGTATCATAGCATATCATTATACTTGAAGCATGTAAAGTAATTTCAATACATAAGATATCATAATCCTTACCTGGATATGATCACCTCTTTATGAAAACCTGCATGATCAATATTTACTAATGACATGCATATTGTATCATAACCATACAATACAGGTTCTTCTCAAATTATATATGTGATACCACGGCCATGCTACCTTGCACGATCGTGCAACAAAGGACTCACCGCGACCGTGTCATAATACCACAGCTAGTTTCTAGGGTTAGGATTCTCATTTAATCCAAAAAGAGTTATTCCACCTCTTAACTAGATTAGGAATAGTGATTCCTATCTCATTTCTCAATCATGGAGTTTCATGCTTAAAAGCATAACTCAAAATTAGGGTTACTTGTTCATATCATCACATCTCCCTAGATTAGGGTTTACTATTCACATAGCATCACATTACCCTAGATTAGGGTTTACTATTCACATAGCATCACATTATCCTAGATTAGGGTTTACTATTCACATAGTAGTGAATTGAGATCATACCATCATTATGTATGAAGATTACTTCCATTCATGTCTTCACTTAGGTTAAGATTCATAGATCATCATAATTAGGGTTTCCATGATCCCATTGTAAAGGATCATACCCTAATTATGTGTATTCATACATGTTGGAAGTATATTACTTGATTCTCATTCATATTAGGAGTCTTCTCTCCCCTCTTTTTATTAGATGATGTTTACATCTCTTATGATTAGGTTAGGTCAATTCAACCTTGATAACATAAGTCACATTATTACTACAATGTTCATTAGGGTTGGCTTGATCAAGAGGTGTTGACTACTTAAACCCATCAAGGGTACTTTAGTAATGTTCACCATTGATCATAACATGCTTCAATCAACTAATTAATTGTTCCCTTAATGTCTTTAGATATCATTAGGATTTAGATTAATCAACCATTAAACCATCTAAGCCTTTAAAGCATTAAGCAATCTTGACCTTAAAAGACCCCAAACGGTTTTCCACTTTCAACCTCCAAACGGTTTGAAACCGCATGACCACCAAACGGTCTTGAGACCGTTTGGTCCAAACACCCTCAAAACCGCATGGACCAAAAAGTGTATTAACACTTCCCATTGAGTTAGGGTTTTCAATGTTGAACCCCTCAATCGTTCATGTCATGGTTAACCATTTATCAATTGAGCCAATTAAGTTAATAATCAACTTATGTGACACTCAATTAATCCTCAATTGATCACCAATTAGGGTTTGGATGGATTGGATTAGGGTTGGAATCGATCATCCTTCAATACTAATCAATGTAAGACTAGTTACTTTGAAACCATAGAACCATCATCCAAATTGGGTATGACCTGACCCCAAACGGTCTTGAGGTCATTTGGATGACCTCCAAACGGTCTTGAGACCGTTTGCCCAGCATATCATCAAAATCCAAGTCAATCAATTAAGGTTTGGATCATTGGATTGATCACCAAATCAGCAATTGATTACACTTTAACTTAGTAACATTGGATCATCAATTGCTTAACCATACTCACCCCTAGACCTCCAAACGGTCTTGGGTGACCTCCAAACGGTCTTGAGACCGTTTTGATGAGTTCCAAACGGTCTTGAGACCGTTTGGCTCACCCAACCCTTGGATTCTAGTGAAAAAATCATTAGGGTTTGAGCTATTGAGTTGATCATCAAATCAGCAATTGATTGCTTTGTAATTGTGTACCTTTGGACCTTCAATTGGTCAAATATACTTAAAACCATACCTCCAAACGGTCTTGGGTGATCCCCAAACGATCTTGAGACCATTTGGGCCAATCAACCCAAAACAATTAACTCATCACTTGCAAAATCAGCACTTAGCCGATTAGGGTTCATACCACATCTTTGGATCTTCAAACACATATCCATACTTGACCCTAGACCTTCAAACGGTCTTGGGTGACCCCCAAACGGTCTTGAGACCGTTTGGGTGATCCCCAAACGGTCTTGAGACCGTTTGGGCAAGAAAACCCAAAAAGTCAAATCAATCAAGTTGACAGTCAGCACTTAATCCAATTAGGGTTTACCTAATTGATTAGCCTTCAACTCATGATTCCTTTGGATTTAACCTATAAAATTTGGTGAGTTATTAACCAACATAATTATGAACAGGAATCTCAAATAGTAAACGCTTGGTCAACGCCCTCAAACGGTTTTGAAACCGTTTTCCCAAAAAGTTCAATTAATCAAGCTGAAAAATCAGCACTTAATCCATTTAGGTTTATCTAATTGATTAGCCTTCAACTCTCGATTCCTTGTGAGTTAACCCATAAAATTTGGTGGGTTATTAACTAACATAATTATGAACAGGAATCGCAAACGGTCAATGCTTGGTCAACGCTCTCAAACGGTTTTGAAACCGTTTTCCCAAAAAGGTCAAGTTAATCAGGTTGAAAATCAGCACTTAATCCAATTAGGTTTACCTAATTGATTAGCCTTTAACTCATGATTCCTTGGGAGTTAATCCATAAAATTTGGAGAGTTATTAACCTACATAATTATGAATAGAAATCTCAAACGGTAAACACTTGGTCAACTCAACCAAACGGTCTTGGAGACCGTTTGCTCCAACCGACCTTGTGAAACCGTTTGCCCCAAACCGTTTGGCCAAAAAGGGGGGAGGGCAAGACCATTTGATAAAGTAACATTGGTAATCATGCCCATATTCTTCTACCTCCAGATCAAGGTCTGTTCTTTGTGGTTTTTGTTGCAAGAAAGCAAGGAAGGATGGGGGAAAGAAGAACAAACTACTTTTGCAAGAAAGAAAGATGTATAACAAAGTTTAAGGGTTTAGAGTTATAAAACCCACCTTATAATCTGATCTAGAGCTCCAAGCTCCGTAGCTTTAATGGTGGCTTGAGCTCCAGGGGTCGTCCAAGGTCCTTTCTTCTAGAATTGGATGGAGAAGATGGCTAGAAGCAAGAGTTGTGTAAGGAATACTAGCAAACCAACCTTGTAATGGAATTTCCTCCATGAATCCGAGCTAGAAGATGACCAAACTTACCTAGATCAACGTGGACGTCCTCCTATGCTCCTAACCTCCTCCTTAGTCGACCCAAAGCAAAAGGATGGGAAGAGGAAATGAAGGGAACAATCCCTTGATTGTGGAAAGAGCTTGCTTATATATTTTTGGGCATATTTCCAAGGCAATGATAAATACTTCTTCTCTTTTACATCTATATCCTCCACGCCCCTCTCCTACTTCTTTGCCACGTTCATCCCTTCTTATAACATGCAAACTTATCTCTCAACCTTGGTTTAGAGGAAAAGAAGCCAAACACTTTATTAAGTCATACATATATAAGGGTCATTTTGCATACATCTTGATTATTCAATTACAATGATTATCCTTCTTATATGGTTACTCAAATGAGGTGCCCCCCTCATTTTCTTTACTCCACTTGATGCTAAAAAGCATTATAGGTACTCTAGAGGGTATATTTTACATGTTGCACCCTATGTTTTGGGTAAATTGCACTTTACACCAAAACTAGGTTTTAAAGTACAAGGATTGCTCTACAAGCTATATTTTGGTGCCCAAGCTTGGGGAATCCATATCACCACATCATATTCATTCTTATGATGTCTCATCATTAGAGGAACATCTTAACATGTGCAATTTGCAAGTTAACCCCTCTAATTGGGTAATTTGCACATGGGTCCCTATTAAACAAAACAATCTTACAACATTGTTCAAAAAGGGCAGAAATGAATATAAATTCTTCTAAAGCTTTAATGACGTATAAAGGGTTAACCACAAGCCTATAATCATAATTTTAAGCAAAACACCTAGGGTTAGTTCATAGCCTAGGTCAGGGGTGTTACACTTGGGTTTTATCGGTTACCACAACCAGAGATGACAACAATTTTTAGAGAAATTGATTCTCAATTGATGTTTTTGTTATCTTGGAAGCCCACAATACCGCTCTATTTATATGTGGGGTTAGGGCCTTGGTTCCCTGCCTATTCGGAATCTGTGCGGGAGTGGAAGGGGCTAAAAGATTTTGAAATTTCACAATCTAAGAACCACGATACGATCGTATGGTGACCTAGAATGTCGTCTGGTCACATGAGATGGTTGTCTCACACTACCAAATGGTCATTTGGTGGTTTCCCAATCACATACGAAATTGATAACTCATTTCCCATCAATTTTAGACATTAATTCCATGCACCACAAGTATTGTTCAATCGAAATGATTTGGGAAAGTATCTAGAACCTTAATCCTACCTAATTGAGTGATCTTCACCAATTCGATTTCTAATTAGCCTGACAACCCAAACAATCTTCTCAACACTTGAGACACTCATTTGGCTGCAAAAAATGCCATCTCACCCTGTGAGTTGGTCGTTTGGCAGTGCAATCAGCCAATCAGTTGCATGAATTGAGTATCGAAACACTTTAGCATGAAATCCAATCATCATTGAAGATTAAAATCCTCCTCTAGATGAGTTCCTTTGTGTGTGACCCTATAGGTCTGATATCACATTGGTAGTGAATGTCCATAACTAGGTTATGACATCACAAGCAAAGAGTGGTGCCTAGTCACACATCAGTGCTACCCAAGTGAATGGAAAGTTGGAGAACAACTTCAACCTACAATTTGTTTAAGGTGTTGTAGTGATCGTACATTCCTTTTTCACTAATATCAAAGATGAACTCAAGGCATGGAATCATAATCCTCTCAACATTCAATCCATGTTCCTTGAACCAAGAGCAGACCATCTGAGATAAAGTGACCTCAATATCATATATTTATTCACATGTGCATGCACATGCATTTCCCAGTCTCGCTTATCAATTGACCAGGATGTCATACTCCAGTAGGAGGGACAAATCCCATCTCTATCACTCACATTCTATCCCCATGTGTCAAAGTCACCAAATCATCACCGTTATAACAACCTATGTTTTAGAATTGCATTTGATGATGTCAAAGCATACCCAACGACATGTGATGAGTGAAGTGATTTTAGGTCTAAGAATCACAATCACCACCTTCACTATGAGAGATGACTATGAGAACCAAGAATTGGTTTCAATGTGTCACTCTCAAGGTGGGTATATCCAATACACTGTTCCCTAACATGTATCTATGTGCTTGGTTTCATATTGCCATATGACTAATGAGATTCTATCATCAACCAACCCACACTCTAGTCTTATGTGTTATTGGTGTCTATCTACCTTTCACAATGACAATCGAATAGGAAATAATAAGAATGTACATACTCTTAGCATTTGTATGATCTCATTCTTCCAAGTCACGTACTTGAAGACATATGCCATTGAGTATTTTCATTCTTTAGACATTCATAATGTTTCTTCATTATCTCACAACTGAATGAAACATAATGAATGGGAAGCTTGCTTCATGATTATTAATCAAATCCTTTACAGTATATGCCATGTAAATCATCACATGATTGGCTCTATGGACATACCTTACCAACAGACTCCCACTTGCACTTAGAGCCAATCGCCCATGAATCATATTCTTGGTGATCTAAACATGTCTACCATGCTTCTGCTGCACTAGTTGGAAGGATCACCCCCTTACTAAATTTTTTTTGAAGAATAAAACATCCATTCCAAACAGACTCAAAGGTATGCTAGAATAGGTGCATAATTTTCAAACTTCAATAAATGGTATTCAAAAGAACCAAAGTATAGCAATGGAATAAAAACAACTGACTATATTCAACTTTCATAAAAGATTACACAAGTATATCATAATATCCCATAAGGGTTTACATGTATGATACAACACAAGGATCTAAGTAGAGGGAAATCTAAACCAGAACAACTTTATCTCCAAGCTTTAACTGCTTAAGCTAGTCCAAAACTTGATGCCTTATCATCCAAGTCCTTCACCTAGGGTTGGAAGCATACCCCAATAAGAAGAGAAAATAGATGACATCAGCAAAGGCTGGTATGTGCATACTAAATAGGAACTTGAGAAATATATGGAATAAAGGACATCAAATATAAAAGGCTTCCCATAGAAAGGATTAGGACCACCCAAATGGGTATCAAGAGAAAAGGAATTGAAATCATATGATAACAAAAGAATACTTGCCATTAATAAAACATAAAGATTGTGCCATACAAGCACATGTAAATAATTAGGGCACACACCCCATATCATCAACCTGCAAGCATGTGAGATAAACATATCCCAAGAACAATATAAACATAAAGGTGGCCAAGTCTCATAAACTTGAAACCTGGTAGATAAAGAAATATTATCGATCTCCCAAATATATAAAACATGGGCCAAGAATCACACATCTTTCCCTGGGTATGAGGTTCCTTTCCATCCCAAAAGAACAGGAAATATCACATCTGCTCAACAGGAAATAACACATCTGCCATAAAAACAAATGCAATTACACTACTCTAGTGCCACTGAATCACATAGCATGTTAAATATATAGGCAAGTAGAAAGTATAGTTAGAATGTATAAACTAGTCACCACATAAGTGACCAACATATACATCCACCTCATAAGTGGGCAAAAGACATGACATGTCATCTTTTAGAGTTCCATCATTAACAAAGAATAAGATAAGAGTTCAAAAAAATATCTATGATCATATGATCAATATCAAATAAGGTAGTTCACATGAATCATGATTTTCAAAAGAAAATACATTGAGTATAGGCTAATGTCCATAGGACAAAGTGAATGATAAGCATAGGTGAATTGCTCAACATAGAAGAATAGGGGATACATCATACCTCAACTTCAGAGTCTAAATAGTCCAAGTCAGTTCTAGATCCAAGCCTAGGCCTCCAAAGAACCTCTAGGGAAGGTTGACAGGTCCAATAACTAAGGTTCCCAAGCTTAGAGAGACTAGTTTCTCCAACAAAGCTCGTATATCGAGAAATATGCACCTTCTCCACTTTAGAGGTGAAAAACCCTAACAAAAGAACATGGAGATGAGGTGTTTATGGGTACTAGGTGGGGTTTCACCATGGAAGGCCATGCATCTGACCTGGAGGAAGGTGGAAGGAAGACTAACAACATGAAAATAGGGAAGATAAGGAGAAAACTTACTAGTTTTGGTCAAAATAACCAAGGAGGAGCTTTAGAGACCCTAAATAGAGAAAATTTGGAACCCCAGGAGCCTTCTTCACCAAGGTAGGCACCTCCTTTTACCTTGGGACAACACCTTTGTGACAAAACAGAGTAGGAATGATGCTCTAAGCTAGAGGGAATAAAGGAGAGCAATAGATTTTGAATTGGGAGTTGGGAAGGGGTAGATATGGCTATATAAAGAAAGATGTCAAGTATGAGGTGTCTATGAGACTTTCCATGTGTCATGTATAAGGGTGTCCATGGACATGCAAGTCTTTATGGATAAGGAAGAAGTCAAGCATGAGGTGTCAAGTTACTTTCCGTGTGTCCAATGCTAAGGGTGCCTATGGGCATGCAAACCTTTATGGATAAGGAAGAAGTCAAGCATGAGGTGTCCATGGAGCTTTCCATGTGTCCTTAGCCTAGGGATTTCATGGATAATGCAAGAGGACATCTCATAGAGGATTATTGAATATCAAATGTTGGTTTATGGACACTTATAGGCCATCCCAACCGACCTCCAATAAAAAAAATAAGCTCATTAGTTGATAGCTTCTAAAGATAACCTCATTTATAAATAACCCCATTGGTTGGTAGCTTTATAATTAGAAACCTAATGGCCGGCCCTAGAGGCGGAACATGAGGTGATGGTGTTGGCGATCACCGTCCCTCAAGACAAGGAGATAAGAGGCCACAACCAAGGCACAAATCTTGTGAGGAGGTTGTCGAGGTCTCGTCGTACACAAAGGAATGGTCGGCGGTCGGCTAGAATCCTATTGGGGATGTTGACACAAGACTACCAAAATCTGATATCATCCTTGAGGAAAACACCATTATCATTCTGTAGGCAGAAGTAGATGAGATCGCAGCGTTGTGGAAGAATATTGTGGCCGGATACATCATTGATTTCAGGCCACACATCCTGACATTGTAGGAGCATCTCTAACACCTATGGAAACCGGATGGTGCTATTGAAGTCATGGGACGCACTAGTGGCAGCTTCATTATCAAGTTCCAGGAGGGAACTGATCTAAACAACCCAATTGAAGGTGGCCCATGGCATGTGAAAGGAAAGACAATGATATTGAAGAAGTGGGAGTAGGGAAAACCTCTGGAGCAGGAGAAACTCTCCTCGGTTCCAGTCTGGCTTATGCTTTTGAACCTTCCTCTGGAACTCTAGAGTGATTAGATTTTATCTCATACAACATCATTCCTTGGTAAGCCCCAATGTCTGAATAGACAAACAAAGGTGAGAAGTAGGATTGACTATGCAAGAATTACCGTCCTTATGAATGCGTCATCTTCCTTTCCCATGGAGGTGAAGCTCAAAATGGATAAAGGCAACCCCTATCTGGTGAAGGTTGAATACGAATGAATTCCACAGAAATGCCCACATTGTGGACATTTCGGTCATGAAAAATCCTTATGCTCAAAACCAACAGTAGAAGTGGAGCCTCCGACTTTTACTGAAGTAAGCCAGCCTCCTGCTTGACAGAATGCTGGTGAGAAGACAGGTAGCTCTATAGCACAGACAGTAGACAAGGATGGCTTCAAGAAGCCACACAGGTCATCAAGTCCGAAGAGAATACATACTCAAAGTCAAGTCATGAATGGGCAGGAGTCAAGCAACAAATACCAGTCACTTGAGAAACTGGATAAGAAATCAGAAGCTTTGGTTGGTGGCAAGTCAACCCCCTCCCAATGATTGATAAACCTACCATCATTGCTTGGAACATCAGGGTTTTTTCCAACTAGGACAAACAAGATGTTATCTGAGCAGAGCTTAGAAGGGCAAGATCTAATATTTGCTTTCTAACTGAAGTCAAGATACAAAGAAACAAGATAACAAAGTCTATGAGAAGAACCTGGCCCCAGGATAAATGGATGGACAATTCTTGCAGCTGTAGCAAGATCTAGATACTCATTTTCTAGGAATTTGAAGACTACAAAATCACCTTGATCGATCAATCTGGACAATATGTCCACTTTGGTCTGATTATAGGAGATACCAAGCTTGAAGTGACTGCCATCTATGATGAAAATGATGACAATAAAAGAGTATATCTATGGAGCTCTCTTATATGCATTAAATCCAATCTCCAAGCTCCTTGGTTGGTAACTGGTGATTTTAATGTTGTCAGACTCACAGGGGAAAGGATAGGCAGGTCTGGTCCCTCTGCTAGTTCAATGAATGCATCCTTACTGCGAGCCTTATGGAAGTCGAAGGTAAGGGTCCTTTTTATACCTGGAATAATCAACAAATAGGAAACAATAATACAAGAAGAAAAATAGATAGAACGTTCTTCTGTCTCCAAGCTCAACTTGAGCTACCTCATTTGCGGCTTGAGATTATGCCCAAGTTATTCATCTCGATGAGGAGAAACCCAAGGTAAAATATCCTACTCACTTTTTCAATGTATGGACCTCTCTGGAGGGTTATGATGATACTGTTGCTAAGGCATGGGGGACTGAGATACAAGGCAATCCTATGTACATATTTTTCAGCAAGTTAAAACTTACCAAAAGACACTTGCAAACCTAGAATTGGGAGCACAATAGGGACCTATCCGATTCTGCGAAAAATAAAGAAAAAGAAGCCTTGGATGCCCAAGCTAAATCTAATAATTATCCAAATGATCTACTTCTTTGGGAGATTGCTAAAACAAAGATGAATGAAGCTATCACTGTGAAAGCTGCTGAAGAGTCTATTGTGAGGTAGAAATCCATGATATTTTGGTTAAAGAATGGGGACTCCAATACCCGTTTCCTTTATGCTTCCTTGAAGTCTAGAAGAAGTAGAAATCAAATTAAGATTTTAGAACATGAGAACACTGTTATTAGAACCAAGTATGAGATAAAACAAGTCTTTGACCAACATTACAAAGAGTTGTTCAATGCAAGGGGCTCTAAAGTAGGTTGTAACTGGGCAAACCTCCCCAAACTCCAAGATCATCATATACAGAGCATGTGTGCTTTGGTCTCTGATGAGGAAATTTATGAAGTTGTTAAAAATGCAAATGAAAAATCTCCAGGCCCCGATGGGATGAACGCTAAATTCTATAAGGTTTCGTGGGATATCATAAAAGAGGACTTCTACCTTACAGTGAAGGACTTCTTTGCTAAAGGGAAAATGCTAAAGGAGGTAAATAAAACCAATATTGCCTTGATCCCAAAAACTAAACAACCTCAGAAGATTACCAAATGGTTCCCTATATCTTTATGAAATTTTGCATATAAGGTCATTTACAAAATACTTGCAAATCATCTTAGGGACGTATTGCCAGATCTTATTGACAACAGTCAATGCGCTTTTGTCAAAGGCATATGAATATCTGATGCCATTCTTTTCACAAATGAACTTATTCATGACTTCAAGAAACCTCATTCGAATAAAAAAATGTTCCTTAAGGTTGATCTCAGAAAGGCATACGATTCTATTGATAGAAGCTACATAATTGACGTTATGAAGGGTATGGGTTTTCCTATATGGTGGCAGCAATGGGTGTATGAATGCTTAGATACAGCTTCTTTTCAAATATTGATTATTGGGACTCCATCTGAGATTATCCACACTACTAGAGGTATTCGACAAGGGGACCCCTTGGCCCCTTACTTGTTCATAATAGCTATACAGGGTCTATCTACTATTCTCTCTAATGCTATTGCAGATGGCAAAATCAATCCACTCAAGGCGGGTGACACCAAGGTTTTACACATGATATTTGCAGATGATCTACTATTGTTCACTGAGGCGACTGAAAATGGTGCAGATAGCATTATCAACTGTATGGATTAGTTCAAAAATATCTTAGGTTTAGAAATGAATCCAGCCAAGAGCCAATTGTTCTTGAGTTACACTTCTCCAAAGGATATCAACATAAGACTAAATGTTGAGCAGACTGAGTTCCCTATTAGGTATCTCAGCCTACCTTTGTTTGCATGTCGTCTCACCAAAGATATGTGCTCACCACTTATTCAAAGAATTAAAACCAAACTCGAATCTTGGAAAACTGTGTTTCTCTTGATGGCAGGGAGACTAGAGTTGAATATTTCAACTTTCTCCGCTTATCATCTTTTATGGACATGTGTTTTCCCTCTTCCTAAAGCTACTATAGAGGAGACTGAAAGGTTATGTTGCAACTTCTTGTGGGGAGATAAGGAAGATAGTAAACACTTTCATACTGTTGCCTGGGATGCCGTTTGTAAACCCAAGAAAGAAGGAGGCTTGACCATTTGCAAAGTTGAGGACTGGACTAAGGCGGGCATGTTCAGACTACTATGGGACCTTGCAAACAAAAAGAACACACTGTGGATCAGGTGGATCCATAGTAAGTATTTAAGCAATGACATTGTTTGGTCTGTTTCACCCAAGAAGACCAATAGATGGATGTGGAAACACATTCTAAAAATCAGGGATGATGTGCTACCTATGGTACACTTCAACATTGGCGATGGTCACAACATTTCTCTGTGGAAGGATCGATGGCTGAAGGGGAATTTCCTGGATCAACTCTTAGCCGATGCTGATTCTCTAAAGCTCCGTACAAGCTACAGTAGTAGGGCCAAGCTGAGTGAGATCATCTCTAATAAAAAATGGTCTCTACCTCAAGTAAGAGACAGTATAGAGCTTGCAAAACTATGCGAACCTATCACTATTACTGCTGCAGATAATTGCTAATTTTACAATCTCCAGAATTACTCTTTGAAGGGAGTGTGGCAGATCTGCAAGAGTCAAACACCTAAACTCGATTGGGCCTACTGGATCTGGAATATTAAAGCTCCTCCTAGGATCAAGGTGAGCTGCTGGAAAATCCTACAAGAAGCAATAGTCACAGAAACCTTTCTCGAAAGGAAAGGGATTAGCTTGGCGTCGAGATGTTGCTTATGTGCTTCTCAATGTTAATCCACGAGTCACATCTTTTGGTCATGTGATTTTGTTAAAGAGTTGTGGGGTAGAGGAAGACAATGGTTAGGTACTATTCCTAATAATAGAGAAGAATTGTTGGCTATTACAGATAGCAGTAGCAAACTGATGAGTATCCTAGTAATCTACCACGAGTGGAGTGGTAGAAATAGGTTTATTTTTGACAATGTAACCCCTTCCAGAAATTATATCTGGAAGAGGATAGATAATGAATACAATGCTATGCATAGATATGTATTTTTTGAAGCTTTTGATTCCCCCACTTGTACATGATAGTTACATGAATAGATAGAAGCACACTTACTCATAAAAAACATTTATAAAGAGAGTAATCCCTAAAATGCCCTTGGAAAGAAACACCTTCAAACCAAGGTGCAAGTAGGCGCCCTATGGTTCAAAAACTCGAGAATAGTAAGGGAATATATACGAATTATAATGCATGTGACAATTTTCAAAGAAAACTTCCCAAATGGGTAAATTGCATAAAAGTCTAGAATGTACCTAAAAATACATAACTTGCACAAACAACATCCAAATTGGACCAAACTTCATCCACAAATTATCTTTGATGTGTTGAGTATGAATTTGACATTATTTCTATATTTTGAAGTTATATAATCACATTATTCATTACTTATGCCTTTTACTCATTTTTTCTTTCCTAAATTTATCCTAATATTTCAAGGTTGTCCAAATTAGATGAAATTTGACATGTAGGCTAATTTTGAAATGTAGATTTCGAATTTGAAGTTTGTTTCCAATTTTGAGAATTCTTTTTATGAGATATGTCATATGGCCCATTAACGACCCATTATCTAAATTATTCATCCAATTAAGTTCATTATCTTCATATTACCACCAAAATGAGTTATGTGGCATATTTTATGTATCCATTATAAACCTAAGATTAATGTTATAACATTAGGTTATATTAAGGTGATCTATACAAACATTATCTCATTGGGGTTATATTAAACATCTATTTAGGTCTAACCTTCAACCTTGTTTGGCTAAGTCCAAAATGTCAACTTCCAGGGTAGGGCCTGAGTTCTAGTATGCTACACTAGTTCTATTTTAGCGGGTTAGCAACACTTTGCTTATAGTCACTATATTGCATGTTTCCTTCTCTCTTCACTATACAATTTCTCGTATGAGAAGAAACTACCGTAATATGATATCTGATATACCTTGTCTAACAAGTAGCTCCATTGTTGTCACAATATCATTACTGAGTCATCAATCATTAGAAAATATATAGGTTCATCATATGAACTTCTAGATCCATATAATATCACTTTGTGTTCATCAAACAAGTACACTCAACTTCTATTGTAGAATAGAATTAACAACTATTAGTTCAGAACCCTTCCCACTAACAACATTTCTAGTTTTAAATCTAACATATTTTAATTTGCAATCACTTTTTTCATTATGGAAGCTTGCATCGATGTAACCCTTTACATCCAACTCTTCATTTTATTGCTATCCTTATATATTATAAATCTATCCTTAGGTACTTATCAAGTACTATTGGATATTTTTAATGATATTCCAATAACCCTTATTGGAATTTAATGTCATTATATGGGATAAATACACTTATAGAACTCATGATAGATCCATTACTACAGCCTATAGCATCTTAATCATGGCATTTCCATTCTTCACAAGAATTGGAACTTATGGTTCATGAAAGACCAATCCATATTCTCTCTCATTGAATCCTTCTCATGTTGAACTCCTTCAACACATTGCTATTGTATGTGCTCAAACTTCCAATGTGAAATATTCAAGAACTATCTCATAGGTTTTGATCCCTATCTCATAAGATGTTTCACCTTATTCCTTCATTATTGAAGGTGTTTTTCCAAGCTAGATCTCAATATTCACTATATTGAGATGTTATTCCTCAACATATGTGGCATATTCATGTATGCTCCTAATATATATTTTGTAATCACAAATTTCATCTTTTATCTTGATTAAAATCAAACTCTTTGACTATCTTGTCAAGTCAAAAGATCCCATCTCTGAGATGTTTGTTTCAATCCAGATTGAACTTTATAGTATATAGACTTTATTTGCATTCATGAAGTTATAAAACATTTTAGGTTGTGCCACATACACATCCTTTGATGTTTTCCTTTTGAGGAATCCTATTTTATCTCCATATGCTAAATCTCTTAGTCTATTTTCACTACAACAACAAGCTCGACAATTGGTAAAGGTATTTCTACCATGTTCAACAATTTGAATTGATTTGAAAACTTTACTCAACCAATTTGTCCTTTTATGTTATCCATGTAGTTCTTTGTCACAAGACCCTATTCCACCTTTTAGGCATTACCCCTTTAGGTGGCACTATCAAGGTCATACCTTGTTAGTTTACCCATAAATACTCAGATTATGATACTATAGTTTCTAGTTGATTAGTTGTCTCATCTTTTTGTGACCAACCCATCTGAATCGTTGGATTCAAAATCCTTCAATCTTAGATGTGTTCTACCAGAACTATTTTATTCTGTCATATGACAAAGTCGAGATTCCACAACAACTTGTAATTCTTTTTGTTCTCATTATACCTCTTTGTTAACCTCGAATATTTTGAGTTCTACTTTTACTCCCACTAGTTCTTTAGGAACTCAATTACCCTATCAATAAAAAACTTTTGTTATTGGATTGAGATTAACAGTAACATTCAACAATTATGGCTTGTGCATAAACCTTTTCAAGAAACTACTTTCTCAATTTAGGTTTCAATCCTTTAGAAATATTGGAACATTCCCAAATCATATCATATATGATGTTTAATAAACCATTCATATGGTACATGATTTAGTGATAGGTATATATTTATGATGAGAAGAAGATTAAATTAATTGATAATTTACATCATGACTCATCATGGTAGAATTTCTTCATTCTGACACCTCATCATGTTTAGATGGATTTGACTTGTAATACATTATCACAGTCCTTTCTTTGAAGGTACTCATGGTATTGATGTAAAGTAGTTCAACATTTGATATCATCAAAGTTTTTAATACTTTTATCAAGTCATACTTCATTTATAATCTCCTGGAACATTTCAAGAGATTTCCATTTTACTAAGTACATATCATCATATTACCAGTAAATAAAAGTGAGATATGAGTAATTATCTATAGCATTAATTTTATAAGATCTTCATGCATCACATGTATGAGGTCTAATGGAAGGATTATCCTCCAACTACATCTAGTGAAGGATAATATGTCACTACATGTGTAAATAAGGATTTGCATGTTTCCTTAGGTTCAATAACCAAGGGAATCTTGATTAACATCAATATGTATTCCAGACATGCATTACTTATATGTACATATAAGGTGACTAATGCTAATGATAGTCTTGAGTTATCAATTACAATCCTTAGGTATTAACATGATAAAAATTCATCTCAAAGTCTTTCATATAAAGATCATTAGATGTTTGGGCATTTCCATGCAAGATCATATCTTTTGAAACATAAACATTGATATCTCACTCTATTGATTTATCATCCTTATCATACAAGATGCTTTAAAGTAAATGTTTCTATTTGATGGAATACTAAAATAGTAGTTTTACTAACTCTATTACATGTGCATTGAGCTAAGATAAATTTAAATGTTGACTAAAGATTGTGCGGCTCTTACTACACCTTATCCAATTTGTCCTTCCATGAAGGCCTTTAGTTCTTGTTAGATCCTGCACATTATTATGTCAGATCTTAGTTTGGTATCACATACCAAAACAAAAAGTAATCAAATTTATCTTATAGAGTTTGTACCTAAAGTGGAGGCCTCAGTGCCTTCCTTCTTCTTCTTTAGTTCCTCTAACCACAGTGGGCAATTTCTTTTCCAATGTCCAGGTTGGTGACAATGGTGACAATTGCCTCTTATTTTCTTCACTCCTCCTTTTGCTTTGATATTCAAAGACTTGGTCTTCTGGCTATCTTTAGAACCCTTCTTAGCTTTGCCTTTGCCTTTAGACTTCCCCTTTGTCTTACTGATCGATCATCATCACAGACTTGGGTTTGTCTTTCTTCATTTGTGTCTCAGCTGTTCTCAACATGCCCAACAACTATGTCAATGACTTGTCAAAGTTGTTCATGTTGTAGTTCATGAAAAACTGACTATATGAATCTGGAAGAGACTGCAGAATCACATAAGTTGTCAACTCTTGACCCAAGGGGAATCCCATTCTATCTAGGTTCTCCACATACCCAATGCGCTTGAGTACATGAGGACCTACCAGGTCACCTTCTGCCATATTACATTTGAACAATGCCTTAGAGACATCATATCTCTCTTGTCTTGCCTGATCTTGGAACATGTTCTTGAGATGTGTGACCATCTCAATCACATCCATGTTCTCATAATGCCTCTACAACTCATAGTTCATGGAGCATAGCATCATACACTTGACATCCATGACATCTTCAGTATGCTTCTTGTAAGCATCCCTATCAGCCCTTGGTGCATTTTGAGGTGGTTCTTCAGGTTCTGTTATCTCCAGGACATAGAGCTTGCTCTCCTATATAAGAACAATTCTCAACGTCCTGAACTAGTCATGGAAGTTGTTCCCAGTAAGTTTATACTTCTCAAGGACCGATCACAAAGAAAAATGATTATTGTTTGTTGCCATTTGATTCTACAAAAGAATTTGCAATTTTGTCAAAACTCTATTTTGATTTGATTTGATTAAATTTGGGCGATAATAGTGAAGTCTTTAACTCATTACCTTCTCCTTATTTTGATCAAATTGACAAACTTCAAGTATCAATTTAGAAAACTAGAACAAATAATTTTCTAATGAGCCAAGAGCCACATTTCATCAAATCATGAGTCAGGTTTGGCCGATCGCCCACAACTTGACTATTTAGGTAGGCAAACTTGCCAATTGTATCATATGCAACTCTTAGATAGATGATATGCACAACTCCTTGCCATGATCATCTAAATGCCTCTGGGCTTGGGCTCTCTAAGTCACCAGTTAAGCCTAATCCAATAGCCAATACGATAATAATGCATCCCGTTTGGCAGCACCTACATTAATACCATCACACTTCCACGAGGTAGACGGTGCACCGTGCTTTAGTGTCACCTGTGCTTGGTCGAATAAGTTTTTCATGTGTATTGATATTGGAAAGCATCTTAGACTTAATATGTTTGATTGAGGGATTTATATATATCATATATATACATATACAGTATCCAATCACCACATATAGAGTATGTATCATATACATGCTATATCCCACAATGTAAACATGCAATATAAAACAAAGGGAGATGGTTGTGGGCATGTCTAATTATAATTCCTTGGAGTCGTAAGAAATTACTACCACATAGGTCAATCATCACGTCACATTTATGAACCTGATGTTGGTGTAGATCTATGCTTGCCAATCTGGGTAGATCGATACAACCCTTGAACCGGTCATCTCGCCTCTTGACCGATTGGTTGGTCATCACAGACATACGTCAATCCTCCAGTCCAACCAATGTTTGGACTCCTTCCAAATGGTCAATTGGGTCTACCACGCGGTCATCTGACTGCATCATTCTATCCTCCATGGTCCTCCATACAGTCGACTCATCTCATGAACTGGTCATCTCATGCGACGATGATTGTCTTCAACATCGTTGCAAGAAAAAAAACTATCCTATTGCTATTAAACTATTACATTGTAAAAAGAAACCTTTCATTACATTTGAGGGGAGCAAAGGTAGGAAAGAATTAACTTTACATTGAGAAGAGGGAGGTAGAGGCTCGATATGTAGACTAATATAAATATGAATAAAATCAAACCATCCAACCACACATAGATATACAGATATTGGGTATTGTCTGTAACCACACTACACATCAACCATAAAACCACTTTTAGGGAGACACATGTAAATTGCATATATATATACATATACTAGTTTGGGATTATGCGGTCTTTGATCGAATGCACATATGAGACAGTTTAAATATCCACATTATATGTAATAAATAAATGATTGTACCAAAAATTAGATCATATAGATTATCTTAAAACATAGTAAATTGACGTGGCTATGATACCACTGTTAGAAAATATGGGCACAGAGTGTAGCAGCAGAAACAAAAAATTGATTTATCTATATTCCCATAGCAGAAAGATTGTGTCAATTACTATGAAATAGGAAAGATAGTTTAACGAGTTATACCTGGTCCTAGAGAAAGTCCATAAAACAACTCGCTTCAATGCAACTGTCTACTAGTTTCTCTTGGACGGTGGTTGTGTAGTTTCTGGTATTCACCACAAACAAAAATCACGATAGCTTCTGCAACGACTCCTGTGGTCTCCCCACAGACTGCATGCTGACTTTACTCTCCTAGAAGCAGCCAAAGGACTCCTTCCTCTAGAGTAGTCCACATAGACCAAGTAGAACTCCTATTGTTCAACTAGAATATACATGAAGGTGTTATCCTCCCTTTGGTGTAGTAGTCACCAACTTCCTCTCCCAGAACAACAATCTTTAGTTGTTATCTCCCGTAACTATCACTCCCTTATTGGGTAAGACTTGCTTGGGCTCTCTCAATTACCACAACCAAAGAGGACAACAACTGTCATAGAAACTAATTCTCAGTTGATGTTGTTGTTATTTGAGAAGCCCCCATTACCCCTCTATTTATAGGCGGGGTTAGGGCCAAGGTTCCCAGTATGTTCGGGATCTGTGCGAGAGTGGAAGGAATTGAAAGATCTTGAATTTTCACAACCTGTGAACCATGAGACGGTCGTCTGGTGACCCAAGTGATGATGTAGTCACATGAGATGGTGATCTCACACTGTCAAATGGCTATTTGACAGTTTCCCAATCGCATACAAAATTGGCAACTCGTTTCCCATTAATTTTAGACATTAATTCCTTGCACCATAAGTATTGTGCAATTGAAACAATTTGGGAAAATATCTAGAACCATTGACCTAACTAGGAAATATCTCACTTGTGAGATGGTCATCTTCCTCACCTAGATGATTGTCTCGTGAGTCGAGCCAAGCTGGTAAGTTCATCAGAATGAACTAGTCGGTTCACACCTTAGTTTGGGCATATCTTATCCAATTCAATTTTTGGTTAGCTTGACAACCCAAACGGATGTATCAACACTTGAGATGCTCATTTGGCTACCCAAACAACCATCTCACTCAATGAGATGGTCGTTTGGCACTAAAATCAACCAATATGTTGTGTGAATTGAGTACCTAAACATTTTAGTATTCAATCAAATCATCATTCATGATTAAACTCCTCTTCTAGATGAGTTCCTTTGAGTGTGACCCTATAGGTCCCATATCATGTTGGAAGTGACTGTCCATAACTAGCTTATGAAATCACAAGCAAGAGTGGTTCCTAGTCACACATCAATGTTACCCAAGTGAATGGAAAGTTGGAGAACAACTTCAACCTACAATTTGTGTAAGGTGTTACAATGATTGTATAATTCCTTTGTCTCTAATATCCGAGATGAACTCAAGGTATGGAATCATCATCCTCTCAAAGTTCAATCCATGTTCCTTTAACCAATAGGATACTGTTTGAGATAATGTGACCTCAGTATCATATATTGATTCACATTTACATGCGCCAGCGTTTCTCAGTCTCACTTATCAAGTGGCCAGGATATCATACTCCAGTAGGAGGGACAAATACCATCTCTATCACTCATAGTCTATCCCCACGAGCCAAAGTCACCCAATCATCACCGTTACAACAACCCATATTTCATGATGTCAAAGCATACCCCACGACATGTGACGAGTGCAGTGATTTCAGGTCTAAGAATCACAATCACCACCTTTACTACAAGAGATGACTATGATCATAAATGATGGTTTCCATGAGTCACTCTCAATGTGGGTATGTCCAATACACTATTCCCTAACATGTATCTGTGTGCTTGGTTTGATATTGCTATATCTTGAGTAATGAGATTATCTCATCAACCAACCCACACTCAAGTCTTATGTATTATTGGTGTCTAAAATAACAACTGACTAGGGACATGAGAAGAATGTACATACTCTTAGCATTTGTATGATCTCATTCTTCCAAGTCTCATACATGAAGACATACATCATTGCGTATTGTCATTCTTTAGACATTCATAATGTTTCCTGATTATCTCATACTAAATGAAATGTAATGAATTGGAAGCATGCCTTTATGATTATTTATCAAATCATTTATGGTATATGTCATGTCAATCATCACATGATTGTCTCTATAGGCAAACCTTACCAATAGACTCCCACTTGCACTTAGAGCCAATCACCCACGAATCATATTCTTAGTGATCTAAACATGTCCACCATGCATTTTCTAGGACTCTACTACACAACTAGTAGCTATCCAACCTTATGCGTGTATTGATCTCTGAGCTTCTCTTCCTTAGAAACACAATATTGACCACACCGCTGGCGACCACCTAAAAATATGTGGTATTCCATTAGGTGAGACCAATATCCTAGTGAGAGATATAACTCTCAACCAACGATTATTGCTACCATAGATTTATTATCATTAAACAATATGAGTAGATTCTGTTAAATGAATACTTTAAATTGATTATAGATATTAAGGTGGTTAAGAAACTAGTCAGATAGGTATAACAACATATATGTTTAAAAAGGAATATGAAGAACATGTAAATTTATTACCTACTAAATAGTTAATTTCTCTTACCACATCATATATCAACCTAGCAGTATAAGAAACAAGGCAAGGGTTAACATCCAATCTGAAGTGTGTTCAACCCTAAACAAATATACTACACAGTTGTATTCTGTCTTTTATGCCCTGAGGAGAGTGAGGTATACCACTCAAACTCCAATTGTACAGTGTGAAATCGAAAATAGAGTCATACGAGATCTGTAGGAGACCTGGAATCCTAAGATCTTACATGCCCTCAGTCTGTACTAGTCTGCCACAGTGACATATAAAGTCAAAGTGCAAAACACCAGACATTATCATCATGTATTTGCATTAGGGTTAAGATCAACAAGGCAAACCAAATTAGGGTTTCAAATATCAATTACAAGTAAACTCTAATTATCACCATCTCCAACAATCTTGGAAGAACCTTGGTCAACTATCATCAACATAAGGTCAACCACATAAGACCAGCACAAGTCTAGGAATTCTCATTAACCGTTGAGAATGGTACTCACCTTATTCATCGACCGAAGAGGTGAACCACCTTCAACAACCATATAGGTTCAAGAATCATCATCGACCACTGAAAACACAAGGTTGGCGACTGAAGAAAACTAGGGTTTAACCCCTTCATCGATCACTACGAATGACCATCTGCAATGATTGTTGAACCAGGGTTAACCACCCTCAACGACCATAGAAGAAACTAAGATATCAAAGACCATTAAGGTCTAAGGTTTAGCAAACACATAGGTGAGAATTCAACAACCAAGTGATGGAAAAACTCATTGACCACAAAAGAGAGAAAACCTTTAGTGACTAAAACATGTATTAATTCTCGACGACCATGTGAAGAGAGAGAAACTCATCAACCACATGATCAAACAGGTCATTCATCACCATGAAACCAAAAACCACCAAGGTGTAAAATACAAGAAAAAGGTCATCTCCGAAACCCTAAACCAACCATCATCTAGAGAGAAAAGTGAACCATGATTTTTGAGAGAGAAAACCATCATCCTGCATATGCATGCAAGGATCAAACTTCCATCATCAAGCAAGATAATCGTGCACAAAGATTAGGGTTTATTGAAGGAAAGATACTTTCTCTAGATCACCATGTAAACATAAACCCTAGATCATAGATATCATCTTTCAACTTGTAGCCACGTTTTTAGGGTAGATTACTTGCATGAAAGGTTAAGTGTAAATAATAACAATGGAGAAAGTTATATAACTCTCCTTGGATATGAAGAAACAACTCCTATGGTGAGGAAGGTCCAAGAAGAGAGAGAAAACCCTAACTTGATCCCCACTTTGGACAAGCTAGTACCACCTCAAAGAAGGAAACAAACCCTAGGTTAAAGGAACACAAGATAGAGAAGAAACTCTAGGCAAAAAATGCAAGAAAGAGAAGTCCTTCATGCTCTACTCAAGAACTTCCATGAAGAAACATGGATTCGACCAAGAAGAGAGAAGTTCTTCAAGCTTAATTCAAGCAGTACAATGGAGAACCATGGATTCGACCAAGAAGAGATAAGAAGAAGAGAGTAGGGTGAGGAAAATGAAGATCAAGAGAGAGATCACTTACCAAAGAAAGATTATCACCAACCGATCACCATGAAAGGGTAGCACCAAACCCTAACTCAACATGCAAGATGGATCAACCACTTGAGCTCCACCTTCACCACCAAACATAATGGGATGAGCTCCAAGCAAGAAGAGAGAAGGAAAGGGTGCAAAAGGGTTTAGATGCATGAACAAATATAGGTTTATATAGTTAAGGGTTGGGGAGAGAGAAGGGAGGCTCGGTGTCTTGCAAACATATGCCAAGTTTCCACAATATCTCATCCATGCAAGAACCATGCTCAAACATGCAACTTAGGGTGTTTCAACCAAGATAACTCAGAAACCACTTTGGTCCATAAAGGTCATTGACCGTTGAACATTTTCAGCGACCAAGGAGGATAAAAAACTCAACATTGCATTGACCAAACCCTAGGGTTTCCTTGGCAACTAAAGAGTAATCATGGGCTCATCGACCGCCAAGACCACTAGGCACATACCAAACTCATAGACAACAGAGAACATGGTCAAAGGAACAAGTTGGGGATTAATGAAAACAAGGTGATCATCGGCCAAAACACCTTAAGGTCAGCCATCTACATAGGGCATCTAAGAAAACCCTAAGCCTCAACACATCATGATGTCACCACACCAAACCAAGGTACAACAAGGCATTCCAAGGCACCACTCTCTCCAAAATGATGTTAAATTATGTGAGCCATAACAAGCATGTGAAAAATTTCTAGAAAGACCCTAAACATGGGTAAATGCAATTAGGTCCAAAACAAGCACACATATAGCATACTAGCTCAAACAACATCCAAACTGGACTAAACATAAGCCTATCACATGTTATCAAAGCACATCACAAGGTTAGATTAAGGTTTTAATAATCTAATAATACTAAGCAAGTATGATCAATCATAAAGCTAGATCAGGGGTCTTACATATGTGAACTCAGAAAAATATAATACAAAATATGGCATGGTTTTCATAACCTAATTTACTATGATAAAAAGGATATTTTTAAGGTTTATATAATTAATCTAAACATAACCCTAATCTCATATATACCTTTAATAGGTTTCCTGTGGACTAAGATGGAATTAGGGTTTGACCCTGGACATATACAAACTTTATCTTGAGGTATGTTGCATCTCTAAATCATATTGAGCAATTTTTGATTTCTCTCTCTCTTAATGTATGTTGCATCCATTATTATTCTTATTTAGCAATAAACCTATTTTCTGATTGTCTTAGACAAAATTAGTGTACACAACTTCTCTCTCCTTTGAAGGTTTATTTCATGTGAAAGATTTCATTTTGATTCCGATCTTGTGATCATCCTATCTTGTTGGATATTATTTTTTACTCTAACTTGACCCTAATTTGACAACTTTTGTGGTGGATGTTTATATTTTCCATTTATGTGATGGCAATCTTAATTATTCTTCTTTATAAGATTGAACTTTTACTTCCCACTACATTATGCATGCTTTGTGGTTCAGTAGCCATAACTTAATTTAATACTTTAGTTATTTGGGTTTTATTCCCTTATGTGATATTATCAGGTACTAGGTTTTATTCCCCTACCATGCACTAGGATTTTAGTCCTCTTGCACTTTTATATATTTGGGATGGATGGTGATATGCCCCATATCATGGCTTGTATGCCAAGGGAGTTTGGTTGTGTGCTATTCTATTAGATTTTAAGGTTGTGAGCCTTAGCCGACATTGACTTTATATTAAGCTAGTGCTATTGTTGTCTCACATGCATGGAGGTTGAATATTATTGTGATGGGTTTTGAGCCCCAAATTATTTTTGTGTGTTTTTGTGGCACAACTATATGTGTTTTTAATGACAAGTATTCTTCTCATTATCATCACAATGCAATTCATTTTCTTTTGATACCCACTTGGGTGGTACTTTCCTCTTATATGGAAAGCCTTGATTATTTGACGTCCTTTATTCCTTATATTGCTCAATCCATATTTAATATGCACATGCCAGCTTTTATACTAATATCTTCTACTTTTTATCCTCTTGTTGGGGTATGCTCCCAAGTTCCAATCCCAAGTGTAGGACTTGGAAGACTGGACTCAGTGACATGGACCTACTAGGTGGAGCTCTTGGGAGATAGACTTGAAATAGATGGATATCTCTCTACTTAGATCCTGATGTTGTACTTTCATGTAAGCCCCTTTATGGGAGAATGTTATGTACCTCTGCATAAATTGAATATAGTCATAAATTTTTTTCTGCTATTATTCTTTGGTCTCTCAGATACTATTATTTGAGAAGAAAAAAATTTAAACATACTCCAATATACATTTTTAGTGTGTTTGGAATGGATGAATTTGTTCCTCAAATTACGTAGGGGGTGGATTCTATCTCGGGCCCCACCCTTTACAACTGCATACAACTGTACTAAGATAATATTAAGTAGAGTATATTAAATTATGAATGTTAGATGTGCTTAATAAAGATTTATATTTCTCTTAGAAATAATTTTAATTGAAAAGATTGTTCTTTATGTTTACTCGCTTAGATGATCCATTTTCTTTTGGAAAAACATAGCATTTACAAGATATAAATATTCACCACACTTGCATCACTACAAAATTCAGATCTCCAGAGATATCAATATTACACTATAGTTTAGGTAAATATATGTAGTACACAAATGATGAATATAAGATAAATATGTTTATTTATGTAATAGATTGACAACATCCACCTTATGATCTCGATAGAGAAGGACCAACCATATAAAGTTCCACTAAGAAAGTTGTTTAATTTCTTGCAAGAGAATATTTTAATATATATTTTCTACTAAGTTATGTCCTTCTCAACTTTCAAAGTCCAACAGTTTGAGGGTTTCAAATTAAGATTTACTAAATTGATCCACATTAATTTAAAACAATTGCCATTGGGTTTGGTCTAACTGTACACCATTTCCAATATTGACCCAAACTTCTATGCTTTATTCTTCCATATGTGAGTTCAGTTTTTTCTAGTCCAAACATGGGAGAACTAGTCCTAGATTGAATATGTTTTACTATTTAAACTATTTTAGTTATTTGTTTCAATATTATTTTAATTTTGAATAAATGTATCATCCAGATGATTAATATGAGGAATATACTTCTTTTCACAGTTCTATTTTTAGAACTTTCTCTATTTATATCCACTACAACAGAATCCATCTATTAATCGGAAAATATGAGAAAAGTTCTCAATGCAACATTAAAGGATGTCCATATCACTCATTTGTCAATTATTAGTGCCTTTAATTGTCCAAATACCAAAATCGTTCCTGTTCCACTATGTCATTATAATAAAAAATAGATGCTTACAACCTTAGAAAAATACACTTATATTATAAGTTTAAATACCAAGACATATCATCCACTTTAGTAATTGTGTGAGGATCATTAATTCATATAAATGATTCCCCCCAACCAACACGATTTAGTAATTTTCTTTTCCACGTAATAAATCTAAATATACAGGAAATTTGTTGATCGGCCATGTATGTAATTAATGTCATTATTTTACCGAATATATCTTTATCTGACTGTTGTCTATCATAATGTACTCTTAAATTAGCCACTTAACATTCATCTCAACTCTGCTACTAGTTGCAACACATGTTTTAGAAGTAGCGTAGAGAGTAAAAGGTAACAACAATTTCCTTCTTTTAAACACCATGACACAAAGACTGCATCCTTTTCCAATAACAATAATAGGAAAAAAACATTGTACTCCTACACCATCCATGCCTACTGGTTCAGCGTTTTTAAAGCTTAATGTTCTAAATGAACTTGTGAAGTGGTGGTGATGGGGAGGCAGCCATTAAGCACGTGCAATAAGAGGGGAGCGTAGTGCATTGTTTTGTAGTCCGTAGCAACGAATAGTAAATGGAAGGACTGAAGGAGTGAGCTGTGCCGGAGTCCCACCAGGGACCCCACTTATTTTGTAGCGTGTGCTTTTGTAGTGGTTCGTTCTGTGAAGATCTAATCAAGCCGAGGGCAGGTGCACGACAAGGTAGGGCTAAGAGGGTGTCTTAAGTGATTGGCTCAGAATAAATGAGATGACCACATTTATTTATATTGGCCGGGACCAAATAGAAACAAGCCAACCAAACATATATTCTTTATAGGATTTGCAACCACTTCGGGAAGCTGCGAGGAAGTGAGGATGGGAGGGTGTCGACAAAGATATGCATGTTCAAAAAGAATCACGGGTTAATTAATATATAAACGGGGGTAATCGCCTAGTCGGCATATCGAAGTAGTGATAATACCACTTATAGTTATATATATGTTACATCTAGCATAGGCGTAGCGAGGATTCCAACTGTGCGACAACAGTATGAGGCATCAATTAAAAACAATGGTTTGTCGACATAAAATCTATAAATATCGAAGAGGCAGTGAATGGAATTTTAAACATATGTTTGAGGAAAATGAGACACTGTGCTCAAACATAAGGAACAACATAAGTTGAAGAACTCAACCAAGCTTACCTTTAGGTGAACATAATGAGATTGGTTTTTTGCTGATATAGATCTCAGAGAGATACAAGGCCAGATTTGTAGTACTTGGCCCTTATGAAATGGCTTTTTGTACCACTCTTGTTGATGTTGGCTCATAAGAGCGGGATGAATATAGTCCCCATTTGTAATTAAAATGATGGACTCATATGAGAGGAGTTTAGGTAGCAGCAAGATGGAAATATGAAACCAGAAATGTGTTGGGAGTACGGTCAAGAGATGATAAGGAAAATGGAGAAGAACATGCATCATAATTATTTTTCATTGTTGATGCATAGTTAGAGGCCCTAAGGCGGCTTTCACCAGCATGTGCTATATTTGAAAAGCACTCAAGATATGCATAAAATTTGGATGTGAATCATGAGCCTAGAACCCCATCGGTTATAATAGTTATTCAGATGATTTTAATGAATTTGTAAACCGGTCTGTTCCATGGTTTGACCAATTTTATTCACAAAAAATGGTTGATGCCTTTCCTTTACGGGGTCTCCATTTAGCTCAGTTTGCTTTAGGAGAGAAAACTAATGTTGTACGAAAATATGATATGGACATGAAAATTGAAGTATGTGTAAATTTATTTTAATAGAATCTTTGGATTTACACTCTCCGCGAAGAACACATGTACACGCTGTTGTTTTTACCGTTTTCATCTAATTAAACTAGCAAATGGCCCAAAGCAACACATTGATGGATTCAAATACACTTGTAAGGTTTGGTTCGGTTTAATCCAAAAAATCGCCAATTGACAATGTCATATAGGCATGGTAGCTTTCCTAACTGAACCACTAACTACTTGTATACCAAATCAAATTGGACCGCCATATCATTATCAGGTTTAATCCGGGTTTAATTTGCTACCGTTAAACTGTAATATTGTAAGACGGTTCTAGAAATATATAAGTAACATACAGTCGTTTTATTGTTTGAAGATGAAACTAGAGTGCTTATGATATCAACGTGTTATGCAACACTGTGCATAGAATAGTGGAGGCTCTTCTAGAGCAGAATACTGGAGTTAATACACTGCACCACAATATAAAGCATAAAAGTATATATTTACGGGTTTCGTTGAGCTGTATTTCAAACATAAAAACAAAACGGTATATTCATCTTTTTGGAGAATTACCATACGAATAAAAAGGAATTACAAACTGAATAAACCATTCCACCTCAATCCAATAGAACCAAATCGACCCTTTTGCATCAATAGCACGTCGCCCGCCCCACCACAATAATAGTTGCATCAATGTACTGCCAAGGCAACAATCAAAGTCGCATCCGCTAAGACGTCTGCATGTCTTAGGAAGCCAGCTAGGCTGGTTGCGCCTTGCCTTGCCATAAACAGCGACAGCAACTAGCTGCCCTGATCTGGCAAGCTAGCTAATTACGCGTCTGATTGCCGGCGCATTGGCCCTGGGCCGCTCCCTTAATCCCCTTCAGTAGATGGTGGCTGAGTTGGACTGGCCGCAATTGATGATGACATGAATGACAACGCCACAGCCCTGGCACTCTACCTAGGGGTGAGCAGAATTTGGTTAATAACCGATTAATCGAACGGTTAATTCCGAATGGTTAATTTTTTTGGGTCAATTTGGTTAATTCGGTTAATTTGGTTAATTTATTTCGGTTAATCGGTTAAATGGTTAATTTGACGGTTAAAGATATTTTTAGTTTGGTTAACCGAATTAACCGAATAGTCAGAATTTATTCATAAATAATATCCTACACATGCATATATACATATATAGTTGTACTTTTATTTCAAAATACTTTCCCATATATATAGTAATCAAGTTTTTACGAGCCATACAAAATTAAATTTACAATAATACTACTATAATATAACAATATTGTCCCAAATTCTATGACTATTTCAAATAATATTATTATGTGAGTGTTATTTGGTTAACCAAATTAACCGACCGAATTAACCATTAACCGATTGGATAATAACCGAATTAACCGACTCAATTTGGTTAGGTTAATGGTTAAAATCTCAAACTATAAATTAACCATTTAACCGAACCGAATTAACCGTAACCGACCAAATTAACCGAATGCTCACCCCTAACTCTACCCGAAACGCATACATTCCGACGCATTATTAGTACTTTTCTCACGGTTGTGAAAAACTAAATAGAAACGTGGATTTGTTATGTGGAATATTTTGGAATCTAAAATAGAACTCAAGTTAGTTTCCATCACAAAATAAAGAATATTTAAATAAAATACTATATTTTATTTCTTGTGTCCTTTGTTCTATAGTGAGGAATAATTTAGTTCTATTTTGGGTTCCAAAATCATGTCCACATAGACAATAGCCAACACATGACCAATTTATTTTTTAATATGAGATATATTTGTAGACTACGATGGTTAGCGAGATTTGACGGCACAAACATGCAAGTATAATAGAAGCATGATAGACAAAGTGTGTAAAATCAAAAATAAAAACTTTAAGCAAAATGAGAGCGATGGTCAATTTCAGTGTGAAGAATCATCACAAAATATAAAAAAAACACATGATCATGACATCCAAATCCACTACATAATGACGATATATATTTTTGGGTTTTAACCTCAAATCTAAAACAATAACACCAGTTAGAGATAATAGAAAACATCAACTTACAGAGATATCCATATAATTCTACAACACTAGAACTTCTCGGTGAGGCACCCTCTACTCCAACATAAGGTAAAATAGCAATGAGCACTTTGAAGAGAAATGTTGGTATGGGATTGCGACACAATCTACTTCTACTTCATTTCTTTTCTTCTCCTTTACTTCTCTCTTCATATTTACAACAAAACAACAACAACAACACCAACAACTAAATCTAGTAGTGAGATTGCTTCAAATCTCCCTCTTCTATTTTCGTCCATCTTGAATGTTGGAGTTAAGGGTGTGCTAACACCATTTCGGCAGCGACAACAAACCTTAATTCCCAAAAGACATGCTTAGGGCATGTGTTGTACATTTCTTTAGAAGTTGGGACTCACATGTTACTTGATAAAATTTGCATATAATAATGGTTTTCAATCCAGTTTTGGAATGACACCTTGCAAAGCTCTATAAGATAGGAAGTGAAGATGCCAGCGGCTGATACGAGATTGGTGAGAGACAGATGTTGGGACCTGAGATAGTATAACAAACTTCTGAGAAGATCTCTGTCACACGTCAACAAGTGAAAGCTGCACAAGATAGACAAATTAGTTATGCAAACCATAGGCAAGTACCTCTTGAGTTTCAAGTAGGGGATCTAGTATACATGAAATTCTTTCTTTGAAAATATATTCTCAGATTCGGGAATCATGACAAGTTAGCTCCTAGATACATGTGACCATACCCTATTCTGCAACACGATGAGAAAGTTACTTACCAACTTGAGTTACCACCTGAGTTAGAGAAGATACATGATGTATTCCGTGTATCTATGCTAAGCAAATGTCATCTTGATATTGATAAAATCTTTAATATAGGGATAATAAAATTATCCATCAGACCCATATACCCAACATGAACCAGTGTGATCGGGCCCATTATGATGGTTAAATGGGTCTTAGGTAGTATTTGGGTTTGAAATGGACACAAGAAATATGGACCCATTGCCATCTAGTGGCCCACTGAAACCCACTAAGAAACGAAAATACCTAATTTTCTCTCTGGCATAAACTATCCAGTCCCCCACTCTACTTCCCTTCGTTCTTGATCATGAAGAATGACTTGTTGCTTCTCTTTGACCTCCTCAATCTATGTTAGTGTTGTTCCACTCCTCAATCTCCGAATGTGTCGTTCCTCTCTCATTCCTTGGTGGTAGGTTGTTGTTGCTCTATAGATTTCATGGTCCTCAGCCTTGCTGCGTTGTGAAGGAGGTACCACTATGCTCGCTGTAAACAATGTGATGCGTGATTAAGGTGCCTCTCCAGTCTGGTTGCGTTTGTCAGACAGTCTCATGAAGAAAGAAAACTTATGTTATATCATGTTGGGCGCTGGTAGTCTTTGAATGTTCTATAATTTTAACTCAAACTCTGATCTCTGGTTGCTTACTTTAACCATCTTCTGCGCCACTAGTCTCAAACTCTTTGAGTATTCCAGTGGTAGGCATGGACATTCCAGGGTGGATGCACTCAGGAGGTGGCTTCAATGGTCTCTTCAAAACTCACTATGACCGCAAAGGAGGCAAGTATGCCTACACAACATGTTATAGATCTAAAAATGTTTTGCTATGGCAAGAAGTACCTTCAGGGCACCACCATCGGTATCCATCCGAAGCCCCATGCCAAGATCAACAGAGTACACGAGAAGCTTGCCGACCACCTCTATGCACAACATGTCACCAGATCTACCATCAAAAGGCCCAAGACCACTACATTTGACACATAAAAGAGTGTCGCCCATATTATACTTTGTTCTAAAAATCAGTTTTGACAACCATCAATTTTGTCCCTTATTTCCTTTTACGGAATAAAATTTATTTTATTTGTTTTGTTTTCTAAAAACTTTTGGTTTCTATTTTTTGAGTCGTTTGGAGTCTACTGATAGCGTTTATGGCAACAACAATTACCCTCTCTTTGACTACCATTAAAGCCACCATTTAACCTTGTCAGTTAAAACACACGTTGGGAAGACCAACAATTGTAAGTTTAAGGCAGTGATAGTTACTCTCTCTTTGACTATCATTATAGCCACCCATTAACCACGATGATTAAGATGCATGTTGGAAAGACCAAAATTTGCAATGTGGGCAATGTGTGTGGGATGTTACCATGGGGATCGGTCTAGACTCTCTCTATGTAAGAAGACATTTGTTCTTCATTGGAAACATACCAACATACCAAGAGACTAATATACCAATATACTGAGATATCAATACATCGAGATCCAAAGCAATACAGTTGCATACACTGAGAGAGAAAGATTTTGTGTTCTGAATGGAGTGCTCCTATTTCATCTACCACCACAACACCCTCTATTCATCTCCAAAACTTCTTGCTTACTACAATCCTTGCACTGTCAACACTTCACAACACTTCTATTTCTTCTTTACAACAAAGGGTTAAAGGAATGAGTTGAAACAGTCCTCTTGCTTGCACCGAGTGACTGTGCTAAAGTTGGGGTGGCTAAATCTTGGAGACAGACCGCTGACAAAGCTCATGCTAGGAGAGGCAGAATCCATCTTGAATAGAAGGTTTCACACACCTTCATCCTAGACTTTGGAGTTTTCATCTTATAACTAATCACTATTTTTCTCTAAATCTATAATTGCTATTATTACTTATGCATATTTTTTTGGTTAACTGTATCCCTTAATCTAATTACTTCTATCTAATATCCAACAAATTTCAAGACAGATCTTACGCTCCTTTGAATCTGTCCAACAAGTTTCACAAATTCGTAAATAATTTTTAATTATATATATTTTGTTAACTGCCTGTTTGTTTGATATGGATTCAAAAATTATGCTTTCTCTTGATGACGTTGCTTCCCTTCACCCAGAATGATTTTTTGGTCTGCACTTTCATCATTTACAGCAAAAAATGCGATTCTAGCACCTCTTTTGGTCCAGTTTCTGCCATCTTATCCCAAAATGAGTCTATACCCGTTGTGCATGAACCACAACCCACAAACCTCATTGTAGGAGAAGAACAACCTGAGACTATGATGCCTACACCCCTAGTCTCTAATACTCATCGTTTTGCAATATCAATCACTAAGATGGTTAATCCTAGAGTTTAAACCTTTTTTTGCTTCCGGTTTTAAGGGTAGTATAGAAGGGTCGATCCCACAGGACAACTATTTAGATATTGTTCTTAGAACCCCAAGATTGAAGAACTTTATTATTTGTTTTTGGTATTTTTCTTTTTATTAAAGCAGAAAGTAAAATCCAGTTGGTGGTTTGAGTGATTACACTAATGCAAGAAGAAATGCACTTAACAAGAATAAACATGCACAAGGGAAAAAGTAAGAAGATTATTAACACAAGCAAAACTATATGAATGAAAAACTAAGAATGAAAGAAAACAAGGATGTGGTGATTAAATCAAGAGAAGTAAATCGAGGCTCGTAGGGGTTTTCACCACCTTAGCCTAGGCGATAATAACTAAATCTTAAACGACGATTTGATGAAGGCTTACGAATTAAAAACTCACAAAAGAGAAACTCCACATGAGCCCATTAGTCTTGGTGCTCATGCTTCCTAGTTTATCATCCTAAAAGATGAAAATCCACGGTCATATCAAAAAGTCTATGTAATCGATTTTATTGTTCTAAATCCGGATTTCCATGGTCATATCCATCCGGATTAACATGCGATCCGAAGATCAATCATTCAATTAAAATTTATTACCATCTAATCGTTTAAGAAGAAGTCGTTAAAACCATGGCTAAGGGGTTATTCCCCTTGCCCCGATAAAAGACTACTCACACATAGAGAAATGGGAGACGGAGGAAGAAAGAAATGAAACCATAGTCTAGCCTAAAAATCAAGAGATTAATCCTTATGCTAGAGACGATGAAATGGCTTAGTTCTTTGTTCCTTGCTCCAGAAATAAAGAACGGAAGGAAGGAGATTAAAACTAAGGCGGAGAGAAAAGACAAGAACAAAAAATGAAAGAGCTATGCTTGAACCAAACCTACTTTATTGCATAATATGAGAATGATTACAAGATTAATTGCTGCAGAATTCCAAAATAGCAGAAATCCCAGATGCCCCTAAGAGGAGGAAGTGCCCCTCCTTTTATAGGAGAAGGAGGGGGGGTACATTAGGTTTAGGGTTCTTTTGGGTGCTGACGGCTGGGAATTTTTGCTGTCTGCGCACCGCCAACCGACCGGTTCAGGAACCAGCCGATCGGTTGGAAGGTTCTGGAATGCGCAACCACTCGATCGGCTGCCAACCCTAATTAGGGTGGCGGCGTAGTGAAAAATGCTTTGTGTTGCTCGACAATGGGCATCAGCCGAGCGACTGGTAGCTGGAGTCGGGCGATCCCAGCCGTCGTCTGATGAGATCAGCGATCGATGCTTTGAAGGCAAACCGAGCATTTCATGATGTCAGACGATCGGTTTGATTATGTGAAATGATCGGTTGAATGTACCAATCAATCGGCTCAAGTCCTAAAACTGTAATAAAATGCACATGATTGTCAAATTTGTGATAGAACGAGAAAATATCAGTTTGTGCAATTTTCAAGAGATGAATGGAGAATTTCTATGTGACAAGCTTAATAAATCACAGAAAAAGGTGTGCTGAATAGCACGCATCAAAATACCGCGGACTTAAAGTTTTGCTTGTCCTCAAGTAATTGAAAAATAAAAAAGATTCCAAGAATTTTGGAGTAACAAGTTCATCCTCCCTAGATTAGCAATTTTTCTATCCTTTTCATGGCCAAGCGACCCATCTCCTAGAACCATAAATTGCAAGCACCATGTTTCTCAAGAAAATATTTTTCATAACTTAATTTTTTTTAGACTTATACTTTGTAAAGACAGTCATGATCTAACTTGCGCTTTGACATTCATCATTTTTTTTCATTGGGTTTATTGTTGCACGGGAATAGAGAATTTGAGGTGTGACGGAAAAATCCGTCCTCTATTCGACTTGGGATATAATTTTTTTCATGGACTTGTGATTACATTGACCACAATTTTTGTGTGTGCTCTTTTTGGCATCTTTTTATGGTACGCCCCTTTGTGGGGTATGGAAGAAGGGCATGCCACCCCAGACTTAGGGTTTGGCGTGCGATTTATTTTTCCCGTGCAACAAAAAACCTTTTTTTAGTTGTCGTTGCATAAGATAGAAGAGACATGTAGCTACATTATATAAGAGAAAAAAAACAAATAAGTTAATCTAATGCTAAAATTAAGAAAATCTGCATTTGATTCTATTTGATACTCTAAGGCTTGCCACCATTTCCAAAAATTGCTATCATGGTCATAGGGAACTTGATATTGTAAAATTTGTTTGAAATGAAATTGATAATGCAAAAGATAAAGTACAACATTCGGTCGGCTAGATAAAGGCCTTATGTTTAAAAGTAAACAACGTAAACAAATAAAAATGCGAAGGAAATGTTGAAAAAGGGAAGAAAAAGGGTGGATTACGTACCACCCACCCCACCCCGGACTTAAAAATTTGCTCGACCCGAGAAAACTCTAAGAGCGAGATGGAGGGAAGAGTCACTGCGGTGGAGGGTGTTGCTGGTAGGGAGAGTAGTAGTTTGCCCAATAAGGAGAATCAGGGCCTGGATAACTTTGTTGTGCTCCATACTCGGCATAAGCTGGTCGACTAGGGGTATAGTGACCGCTGTCCACATGCCAAGACTCCTGCGAACGTTGCATCAAGTACATGTGATTGAGCTGGTGGCCCTGTCGCTGCTGCTCTTACTGAATCTCATCCAGTTGAGTCTGGACCTCGTAGAAGCTGTAAGGACCGGAGTCGTCATCTGGTCGCCGCCTGGTGCGACGTCTGGAAGGTGGCGGTGGCGGACCAGTGTCGTCATCGTGTGCCTCTAAAGAGAGGATCCTCCTGTGAGGCTGTGGCTCAGGTAGCTTGGGTACCAAAATGCTCAATGATAACATTGCCCCAGTTCAAAGGTTCCTCATGTAAAAGACACCAAAGAGCATAAAGTTCTACCTGAGTAATTGCACCCTGAGTACCTTCCCGACTGAAGATGGTGCAAGACAGAATACGGTGAAGGTAACAGAACACCGGGTTGTGAATCTGCGAGGCCTTGGGCCCACTAGGAAGATGGGGAAGAAGCCCGGTGATCTCTGCCCAGAACTTGTCTCTGTCGTAATGGTCGGGGTAGGAGTCATGAGAACGCGCCATACATTGGTCTAGCCAATAGTCATTCCTGCCGTCGAGGATGAATGAAGTGATTTTCCTGGAGGATGATTCCAGATTTCCCCCAAAAATCCGGTATTTACAACTCGAGTTTCTGAAAGAATCGTGTAACCGGCGGAAAGTGCTCAAAAACTCGAGGGTGAGATCACAGTAGACGGAAGTGACGCGGTAGGGAAAAACAAGCATGTGGTTTCTGCGGAGGATATCGTCGACAGCGTCGTGGATGCCCAAAGCATCAAGGGTTGTGCCGCAAGCCCAACGCGGAAAAGAAACACTAATTACGAACATATCCTCATAACGCTGGCGGTGGTCAGCGCTAGTGAACTGGTCATAGCTGCCCGGAATAGGTGCTATCCGGGATGATCGGGGGGTGGTTGTGTCTGGATCATTGGCTGCCTTCTGAGTTCCCTCCATATCGTGGATAAGCTCCTCTGCGTCATTGATCTCCCGAAGCATCTCCTCGTCTAACTCGGGAGAAGACTCTCCCGTAGGAGACGGTGTGCGGAATTGGATTCTGGGATGCAAACTGGAACGGCGAGGAGGATCTCTGGAAGAGGATGCAGGGGCCTTGCCCTTGCCCTTGTGGAAACAACTAAACATTACTGCTGCAAGGAGAAAATGATCGTCTAGGGAAACCAAACGGTCGTCTGAAGAACCAAACGATCGTCTGGTCTGCTGAAACGGTCGTTTCGATGTCTGAGACGGGCGACTGGAGTTATCAGCCGATCGGCTGAGTCTGGGCAAGCGGACGGCTGGCTCGAGGAAGAAGCCGAGGATGTGGCGATGCAGCACAAAACTCGACAATCGTCTGTCAGCGAAACGAGCGGCTTCCGTGCCTGCTGGGTGGCTGAACAACGAGGCGGTCGGCTGAGCGGACGACGTCGGGTAGATGAATCGGGCGTTTCGGCCCCTAAGATGGACGGCTGGAGTGTTGGCGACCTGGTTTCCGTCGATCGTCTGGGGAGAAAAACGGGCGGCGGTTGAAACTGGGTGGGCGGCGGAAGAACCAGGCGGGCGGTTGGCTCGGTGAGGACCGAGCATCGCGAGACCCAGATGGGCGGCTGGCTCAGGCGAGGAGCAAGCGTCGCGAGACCCAGGCGGGCGGCTGGCTCAGGCGAGGAGCGAGCGGAACCAACGAACGATCGAGAGAAAGTGAAAGGGGGGCGGCTAGGTTTTGCGAGGAGGGGAGAAAAGCCTTGCGTCTGGTGCACTAAATAGAGAAATGGACCCTTGAGCCGATCGGTTGGGTTCCCGAACCGATCGGCTGGTCAGCCTGGGCCGCAAAAAAAAGCAACAGCAAGGGCCAGAGGCTGCGTTGGGTCGAGCCGAGCGTCTGGGAAAAGCGAAACGATCGGCTGGATTTGCAAAATGAGCATCTGGATCTTCGAACCGATTGGATCGACAGAAGAAACAAGGAGAAACAGAACAGAAAAAATAAAAATAATGAAACAAACAAGAAGGAAAGATAGTGTTTGGTTGCCTCCAAACTAGCGCCTTATTTTACGTCGTGGCTCGACCAAGATCAGATTGATTGGAATTCGGGGGAGGTGAAGGGTCAGTGAGGTTCAGATCCTGCAAGGGTGGAAATTTAGTTGAGTCATAAGTGACAACATCTTCAGTGGTGATATATCTTTTAAGACGGTGCCCATTGACTTTAAACTCGCACAGAACTTTATCTCAAAGAAGAAAAGTGCCATGTGGATAAGCACACTTGACAATGTAGGGGCCGTACCTTCTCGACTTGAGTTTTCCAGGGAAAAGTCATAATCTTGAATTAAAAACTAGAACTTGATCCCCTTCTCTAATGTCTTTGCGCTTGATGTGACCATCATGCCACATTTTGGTTCAGTCTTTGTAGATTCTTGCGTTTTCATAGGCACTCATCCTAAGTTCGTCAAGCTCATTCATTTTGGAGAAAACGTTTCTCTCTAGCCATGGAAAGATCAAAATTCAAACTTTTGATGGCCCAACTTGCTTTGTGCTCCAGTTCTATTGGTAAGTGACATGACTTACCGTAGATCAGTCTGAAAGGGGTGGTGCCAATAGGTGTTTTGTAGGCAGTACGATATGCCCACATGGCATCATTGATTTTTAACGCCCAATGTTTCCTAGTCCGTCCAACAATTTTTTCTAAAATGGATTTGATTTGTCTGTTGGATACTTCTACCTACCCACTGGTCTGAGGATGGTAAGGAGTGGCGACTTTGTGATAGACCCCGTATTTTTCAAAAGAGCCTCAAAACTTTTCTCCAAAAAATGGGATCCCCCGTCAGAAATGACGGTGCGAGGGACTCCAAATCTAGGAAGAATGACATCTTTAAAAAGTTTCTTAAAGGGCTTAGAGTCACATGTTTTAGTAGGTATGGCTTCAACCCACTTTGACACGTAATCGTCTGTGACTAAAATGTAAGAAAACCTATAAGAAGAAGGAAATGGGCCCATATAGTCGATCCCCCAAACATCAAAAATCTCTAATTCCTGCCAAGAGGTGAGAGGCATTTGGTCACATTTGGAAATATTACCCGTCCTTTGACATTGGTCACATGAAAGCACATAATCATATGAGTCTTTGAAGATGGTGGGCCAAAAGAATCCGCATTGTAGGACTTTCCTAGCCATTTTTTGGGAACTCATGTGACCACCATAGGGGCCAGAGTGACATTGCTCCAAAATGGCGATGCTTTCTTCGTAGGACACACAACGACGATATAAGCCATCAACGCAAAGTCAAAACAAATAGGGTTCATCCCAATAATAATTCTTGACATCATGTAAAAATTTAGCTTTAGAATGCCCCTTATACTCAGGATGCAATACACCTGCAGCTAAATAATTCACAAAATCAGCAAACCAAGGAAATTGGGAGTCAACCTTGAGCAATTGGTCATCGGGTAAGGATTCATTTATGGGGTGTTCATCAATCAGGCTATAGCTAAGTCTACTGAGGTGGTTAGCTACGACATTTTCAGAGCCCTTTTTGTCTAGGATTTCTAGATCAAATTCCTGCAATAACAAAATCTATCTTATGAGTCGAGGCTTGGCATCTTTTTTGGTCATCAGGTAGCGAATAGCTGCATGATCGATAAACAACAACTTTTGAACCAACAAGATATGAGCAAAATTTATCGAATGCATAGACAATGGCTAGCATTTCTTTTTCAGTGACTGTGTAATTTCGTTGAGCCTCATCTAAGGTCTTGGATGCATAATAAATGACATGATGTTTTTTGTCAATTCTTTGTCCTAAAATGGCACCTACAGCAAAATCACTAGCATCGTACATGATTTTAAAGGGTAAGGCCCAGTCAGGAGCACAGATGATAGGGGTGGTGGTGAGAGCCTTTTTCAAACATAGAAAGCTCTCCATGCATGCCATATCAAAATGGAAAGGTATCTCCTTTTGAAGAAGATTGGTGAGAGGTTTTGTAATTTTGGAAAAGTCACAGATGAATCGCCGATAGAAACCGGCATGTCCTAAGAAGGCTCGGATGTCTTTGACTGAGGCGGGAGAGGGAAGCTTGGTGATGACCTCAATCTTGGCTTGGTCAACTTCAATGCCCCAGTTGCTCACCTTATGGCCTAGAACAATACCCTCCTTAACCATGAAGTGACATTTTTCCCAATTAAGGACTAAATGTGACTCGATGCATCTATCAAGAACAAGGGAGAGGTTTCCAAGGCAAGAAGTGAAACTATCTCTATAGACAGAGAAATCATCAATGAAAACTTCCATGACAGTCTCAGTTAACCCTGAAAAAATGGCAGACATACATCTTTGAAAAGTGGCTGGTGCATTGCACATGCCAAAGGGCATTCGTCTAAAAGTGTATGTACCAAAAGGGCATATGAAGGTGGTCTTCTCTTGGTCTTCAGGATGAATGGGGATCTGATAAAAACCTGAGTAGCCATCTAAATAGCAAAAGTATTGTTGATGAGCTAAACGTTCAAGAACTTGATCGAGGAAGGGAAGAGGGAAGTGGTCTTTCCTAGTTTCTTTGTTGAGTTTCCTGTAGTCAATGCACATCCTCCACCCTGTGACTATATGGGTGGGGATGAGCTCAATCTTCTCATTCCTAATGACTGTGGTCCCACCCTTTTTGGGGATGACCTGGACAGGGCTGATCCAAGGAGAGTCAAAGATGGAGTAGATGATTCTTGCAGTCAAAAGTTTAATCACTTCAAGACGAACAACTTCCTTCATGTTTGGGTTGAGTTTCCTTTGTGGGTCTCGGGAAGGTTTACTATTTTCAATCATTGGGATTTTGTGGATGCAAATGGATTGATCTATCCCAACCAAATCCGTCATTTTGTACCCTAAGGCTGTTCTCCTTTTCCTAAGTTCTCCCATAAGCATGTTTTCCTGTTCAATGGTAAGGTCAGAATTGATAATAACAGGGCATAATTGTTGTTCATCCAGAAACACGTATTTCAGACCTATGGGGAGAGCCTTCATTTCCGGGGCCTTTGGTGGTTCAGGTTGTTCTTCTATGGTGGAGATCATCTTAAGGTCTTCAATCTCAGCACATGGGATTTCCTCAAAGTTATCCAAGTGAATCTTAAGTTGGTTTGATGGTTCATTATCAAAATCACATTCGGCGGGGATGGTGAGAGCAGTGCATAGGGGGTCATCAACTAATTCCCATTCTTGCCTTAGTTGGTTTAATTCATCAATGCAATCAAGGAGGTAGACTTCTTCCTCAAGACTAGGTCCCTTCATAGTTTCAAACACCCTAAACTCTAGGTTTTGCTTCCCTAGTCTTAACACAATGGTACCAGCCTCAACATCAATTAAGGCACAAGCAGTGGCTAAGAAGGGACGTCCGAAAATGAGGGGGTAGCGTAAATCTTCCTTGATATCCATGATCACAAAATCACAAGGGACGTATGCATCATTTCCAACTTTAACCGGAATGTCTTCTATGATTCCCATGGGCTTAGTTGTGGATGAGTCCGCCAGTTGGATGGTCATGGCCGTGGGTAACATGTCATTGAATCCTAGTCTTTTGCAAAGACTATATGGCATGATGGATATACTAGATCCTAAATCTGCTAAGCCTTTCCTACAAGCATTGTCACCTAAGTAGCATCCTATTCCAAAAGAACCTGGATCCTTCTGTTTTTTAGGCATATTACTTAGGATAATGTCAGAGGTAGTCCTAGCAAGTTTAACAGTCTCGTATTTTAAGGCAATTAATTTTAGGCTTTCCGCTATACTTTGGATATCATTATTAACTTCTGCCTTAGCTACCTTAAGGATTCCTCCAATCCCTCTTCTAGCCCTTGTTTCGGAAGCCCGTTTAACACCTCCCATGTACTAGTTAAACTTTGATGTATGAAATTTCCTCCGGATGAGGAATCAAGAAAAAATTTGGTATCATCATCAACACCACGATAGAAAATCTCTATGAGTTGGGCTTGAGAGATGTCATGGTAGGGGCACTTCCTAAGTAAATCCTTGAACATTTTCCAGGCTTCACCTAAAGACTCTCCTGGGGACATAGAAAAGTGAGTTATTTGACCCCTAAGTTCATAGGTGAGAGATGGGGGGTAGAATTTTTCAAGGAACTTGTTTTGTAGAACTGCCCAAGTTGTGACATGTTCTTCACTCTCCATGGTGTTGTACCAGCTGCTAGCTGGGCCAGAGAGGGAATACTTAAACAACCTAAGGTGGATGGCATCTTCGGAGACACCTGGGATTTTGTTCAAAGAGCAAAGGTCAATGAACCTTTGAAGATGATCTTGACAACTTTCCCCATTGTTGCCAGAGAAGGGGTTGGTTTGCAGCATAGTGATCCATTGTGTTCAGATTTCAAATTGTGGAGCAATGATATCGGGAGGTATAACTGGATGCTGTGCATAGGCCGTTTTGGGAACAGAAAGCCTTTTAATTGTTTTTGCCTTTCGGCTTCCCTCCTATTGGCTTCTATGTTTTCTTGTTCAGCCCTAAAGGCCGCTCGCAAAGCGGCTTCTCTTTCCGCTTGTTCGTCTTGGATGAGCTCTCTTTGAGCTGCAAGAGCTTGGTCGATTCTACGGGCGACCTCGTCTTCATTCATTGTTACTAGATTTTGACAGTTTCGACGATGAAAGGTTCTTTCTATTTCCGGATCGAAAGGTTGAAAATCGTCGTTCGAGCGTCGCATGCACAATTAATGCAGTTAATTCATGTGTAGAAAAAACGTACTGTCGGAATGGAAACTCGGCAGAAAGAGGAGTACACTTCCGGAATGTTACTCGGAAGGCATGAAAAAAAAAGGAAAAAAGTTTTTCAAAATTGTTTTGGGGTTTGAAAAAAAAACAATCTGTTGTCCCCAACAACGGCACCAAATTGATACTCGTCGTTTTGCAATATCAATCACTAAGATGGTTAATCCTAGAGTTTAAACCTTTTTTTACTTTCGGTTTTAAGGGTAGTATAGAAGGGTCGATCCCACATGACAACTATTTAGAGATTGTTCTTAGAACCCCAAGATTGAAGAACTTTATTATTTGTTTTTGGTATTTTTCTTTTTATTAAAGCAGAAAGTAAAGTCCAGTTGGTGGTTTGAGTGATTACACTAATGCAAGAAGAAATGCACTTAACAAGAATAAACATGCACAAGGGAAAAAGTAAGAAGATTATTAATACAAGAAAAACTATATGAATGAAAAACTAAGAATTAAAGAAAACAAGGATGTGGTGATTAAATCAAGAGAAGGAAATCGAGGCTCGTAGGGGTTTTCAACACCTTAGCCTAGGCGATAATAACTAAATCTTAAACGACGATTTGATCAAGGCTTGCGAATTAAAAACTCACAAAAGAGAAACTCCACATGAGCCCATTGGTCTTGGTGCTCATGCTTCCTAGTTTATCATCCTAAAAGACAAAAATCCACAGTCATATCAAAACATCTATGTAATCGATTTTATTGTTCTAAATCCGGATTTCCATGGTCATATCCATCTGGATTAACATGCGATCCGAAGATCAATCATTCAATTAAAATCGATTACCATCTAATCATTTAAGAAGAAGTTGTTAAAACCATGGCTAAGGGGTTATTCCCCTTGCCCCGATAAAAGACTACTCACACATGGAGAAATGGGAGACGGAGGAAGAAAGAAATGAAGCCATAGTCTAGCCCAGAAATCAGGAGATTAATCCTTATGCTAGAGATGATGAAATGGCTTAGTTCTTTGTTCCTTGCTCCAGATATAAAGAACGGAAGGAAGGAGATTAAAACTAAGGCGGAGAGAAAAGACAAGAACAAAAAATGAAAGAGCTATGCTTGAACCAAATCTACTTTATTGCATAATATGAGAATGATTACAAGATTAATTGCTGCAGAATTCCAAAATAGCAGAAATCCCAGATGCCCCTAAGAGGAGGAAGTGCCCCTCCTTTTATAGGAGGAGGGGGGTACATTAGGTTTAGGGTTCTTTTGGGTGCTGACGACTGGGAATTTCTGCTGTCTGCGCGCCGCCATCGATCGGTTCGGGAACCAGCCGATCGGTTTGAAGGTTTTAGAATGCACATCCACTCGATCGGTTGCCAACCTTAATTAGGGTGGTGGCGTAGTGAAAAACGCTCTGTGTTTCTCGGCAATGGGCATTAGCCGAGCGGCTGGTAGCTGGAGTCGGGCGATCCCAGCCGTCGTATGATGAGATCAACGATCGATGCTTTGAAGGCGAACTGAGCATTTCATGATGTCAGACAATCTGTTTGATTGTGTGAAACGATCGGTTGAATGTACCAATCGATCGGCTCAAGTCCTGAAACTACAATAAAATGCACATGATTGTCAAATTTGTGATAGAACGAGAAAATATCAGTTTGTGCAATTTTCAAGAGATGAATGGAGAATTTCTATGTGACAAGCTTAATAAATCACAGAAAAAGGTGTGCTGAATAGAACGCATCAGTCTCCACTCCTCCATCAAAAGAAACTGATTATTTGTGTCATGGCTAGATGCTTTCAGCCTTATCTGATGAACTCTATTACATCCATCATAGGATACCAACCGCTCTTGAATTTTGGATGACTTTAGATGCAAAGTTTGGTCTAGAAGATACTAGTCATGAGCATTATGCCATTGTTGAATGGCTAACTTACAAATGGTTGATGATAAACTTGTTTTAGATCAAGTTCTAGAATACCAAAACTTAGTTTCTAAATCCATGGCTAAGGGTTATAACCATGATGAAAATGTTCAAGTGGAAACCCACATAGAGAAACTCCCACCTTCTTGGAAGGATTTTGCTAGGACCCTTAGACATAAACAAGGGAATATGTCCATGGCATCCTTAATTATATACCTACAAATCAAGGATAGACATAGGGAACAAGATAGGAAGTCTAACCCAACTATCATTATTGTTATAGGTGATAAACCAAGAAGAAGCCTAACCCTTTTCATTTTAATAAGAAATCAAAGCCTTCTTTTAAGGGAACACAAGAACCATCAAAATAAGACTAATAAACATAGTGATCAAGTAGAAAAATATGTCTACTTTGTGTGTGATAAACCTGGCCATTTAGCGGATGAGTACAAATTTTGCAAAGGTCAAAGAAAGAAGAACGTACAAGCTCTTAAAAATCATAAAGTAAACAAGATCACTATGGGGGTGTTCCGTTACTCTTCAATAGAGAGGTTATAAAGTTCAAATGCCCTTTTTGCTAACTTATCTTCTGATTGGTAATGGACTCGAGTGCCACATGTCATATTTACTTTGACCAATTCCTCTTTTCTTCCTACCAGGCCAAATCTGGCAGAGTGATCACGTAGGGAGATCATTCATCCACCATCTCAGTTGTAGGATATAGATGTGTTGACATAAAACTTACATTTAGAAACACTCTTAGACTACATGATGTCCAAGATGTTCCCTCTTTCTATAGACATCTAATTAGTCAAGTTGTTTTACAAAATTCTGGTTATACCTTGTTGTGTCATGGCAATCAAATTGTAATTTCTAAGAACGGTTCTTATGTTGGTATTCACTATAGACATGATGGTCTTATTAAACTATCTTATGTTTCATGTAATGCATCTTATTTTAATAAAATATCTTCTACTATTTTAATTTTTGAAACTAGTGATGTTTGGCATGTACATCTTGATCATGTAAATAAAAATATGATTCATTTAAATCTGATTCCCAAGACTCATATTGATATTTCAAATAGATACCAGATTTGTGTGCAAGCTAAGTGTTACACCCCGATCTCACAATTTCCACTAATCATGAGATTAGGGCATAAATCGACGATTTAACGTAATACAAAGATCACCCTTAACTTTTTCTTCTTTTTCAAACTCTTTGTTTTCTCACATTGAATCACTTAAACTAACTTTGCAAGGGAATCTAAGCATTGATTTCTCTAATTTGATTTCAACAGTAAAAATGCATGTATGAACATTCATTATGTTTCTCATACTTTTAAGCACATAAGACTTGTTGATTCGCAAATATTGTTAAAAGAGGAATAATGTTATACATCATCGTTTACAACTCACTCTTATTTCTTTACAAGGACCTAGAGTGAAACAGACTGACTGAACTTAACTATACTTAGACTTAACTCTTGTGGTAGATCTACTCTGATGCAATGATATCTTCAATCCCCACAGGTTCCCTAAAAATTTTGAGTAGAGGGGTGAACCTACTCGCTCAGTGAATGAGTGAAACAATAATGCAGTCTAAAGTACTGAATTAGACATTTATCATTTTTGGATAATTGAAATAAAACAAGATAGTAATTTCAAATTAAAAGACTAGATATTCAAAAACTTACTAATAACATTGAAGCCTACATCATTAGAAATAAACAAGTATGGAAATATAATCCTCACTATATTCAATATTACATTTAAAGAACAACTACTATGAAACTGTACTCAAATCTTTCTTAACCTTTCTTACTTATACGAAACTCTTTAAACCTATATGATCATATTTTAGCTTATGCCCTGATCATATGCAGTGTACTCTACATATGAAGACTCATAGTGAACTATGATCTCACCATACAAGACTTAGCTAACACACCCGAGAATGCTAAGCCTGACTACGTCGCTGGTCTGCAATAGGAAAATGGCTCTCTGGCCTCGGCACACCTATTATGCCGTAAAAACTGGACTCCTCCTCTAACCTGAGCACACAGGAGGAGAGTCAAACCACCTATTGGCTTTTCTGTACTCTAGTGCCACCAGGATCTCTGGTTGATGTTAGACACTACATACTATATTTTTAAGGAGACTTCCACTAGGGCTTCATCCCCCGTACCACCTGTTAGTACATTTCGACTCCCGTATACTGGACACTGCCAGGGTTAGGTCATTTCATCCCTACGGCGCAGACCTCTCATAGGGAATCTACGGTGTTCAGGGCTCTTAAGACTACTATTTTATTATTCTTGGAATGCTCTTACTATATTATATCTCTTCCCTTACTTATACTTGACTCTGGTATCTCTATGGTACCGTGTCTATTTATTTGAAGTTTATAACACAACATGTATATCATTCTAAACTTGGAAGAGAAATATACTCAAAAAACTATAATATACTGAGTAATCATCATATTATACATACATGCATACTAAAATTCTTAAATAAACATAATACATGTCAACTTGGTACTTTATGCACTAGAATCATGAAATTGAACTTCTTAATACACTGATAATACTAAACTGAATGCTTAACATATTGTTTACCCATTTCTTAGGGTTTCTCCTTACTCACATATATCACCTCTCATGTATTAAAACATATATCATGTCTACTAATATAAATATTCTCATTCAACATTTCTCACATTTAACCCCTTTCTTAGGGTTTGTCCTTAGTCATTCACATATAGCACTTCTCATGTATTCAACCATATATCATGTCTACTAATATAAATATTCTCATTCAACATTTCTCACATTTATGCATGGCATCGATAACATACCTATCTAGGGCATGGCATATCTCTCCACTTGCAATAGCATAACAACATATACATTTCATGACAAGTATTTGAGTTAGAAAATCTGAATCTCATAAACAAAGCATGTATGCATATAATATAATATTCAGATAAAATCCCACAATATCACATGAATCATTTCAATCAACCATTTACTACTAAATTAGGTATGTATACTTGTAAAAGCATACTAGATTGGGTTTCCATCCTCGATTACATGCTATTCACATGATATGTATTGTGAAAATCAGAAACTCTATTTGTCCATATATCAAATCAAAGAGATTAAACATGTAGAATTATATGCACTAGGAATATAAGTAAGATCATATAATCATAAATCTGAATTTCAGCTATAATGTTGTTCAAGCACCCGAATAACTTGAAAATTCAGATCTTCAGAAGATTCTCAATAAACTTCTTAATTCTGTAGTATTCAAGATACATGTATATCTATATCCATGTCATCATATAAATGTTTTCATATCATAGTTGGAACATGAATTGAAGTATTCTATAAACTGAATTCAAGAACAATTCTTTTCATCTATTGTCATCTAGGGAGAAATCGAGAATATGAATTAAAACCATCTCATTGAGTAAAATTGACTAAAATATTCTTTTACCCACTCACCCTAAGCTGTAAAACAACTTAAAAATGTATCCCATATCTAAAAATCTTGAATCCATATTAAAATCCTAGCAATCACCATTTTCTTCTTCCTTTCAACTCAGAAACCCTAGAATTGAAGATTAGGAGAGAAAGAGTGACAAAATGACTTGATTTGATATGATTTCGAATCCAATCAGGGGAGGGATGGAATCTTGACATCTGAGAGAATATTCACCATGAAACTATATCCAAAGAAGCTAAACTTACATGATTTCATCATTCCTCGGACCGCAAAACCCTAGGTCAACATCTCCATCAATTTCTCCTCTCAAACCCTAACTCTCCCTCTATCTCTAGGATTTCATTTCTATGGTTTGAATCATGAATTATGAGAGATCCTTGTGTGTTAGGTTGACCATATAGAGCAATTGAGATGCTTGGGTCAATTGCGCATTGACCCCTCACTATACTTTCTCTTATTTCAGCTAAATTTTCTGTCATAAAAATATTACTGTAATTCGTCTACTGATAAGGTCTAAACTCACCCAAAAATTATGAAAATTTTACATGTTGTTTATAATTGAGTTTCATATCTCCAATTAAAATTTCAGATCAATTGGATTTACCAATAAATAAATAAAAATAAAACACCACACTGCTAAAAAGCACTCTGTCAGCATTTTGTTTGAAGTATAGTTCGACTGAGAATCCCATTCAAAGAACACTCAAATATTCTGGAATTTTTCTACAATATGAAAGATTGAGTTATCCATATCATATACAAAATTAAATTAAATACAAAATTTGTAGAAAATATGAAAAATCATTTACCACACTGCTATCCTGATCAAATTCCATATTCATGTACTATCAAAACCCTAATTTTTGCCGATTAGGATTTACATTTCTCAAACCCTAATTCTTCAAACTAAAATCATAGTTAGAGTTTCTTATTAGGTTTGAAACATCACAATTCATCTACTATCATTAATCAAGTCTAAACAATGTTCAATCTAATCAAGCATGTAATCGTTCAGGTAAACCCTAGTTTACCAATTAAGCACAAATGTGGTCATTACAATTTTCACCCCCTTAAAAAGTGTCATCCCCAAAACATAAATGCACAAAGTATATTCAGAGTTTATTTTAATCTTCTGAAATCTTACATGTCATTACATTCTTGTATTTTATACTTGAATATAGTTTTCAACGTTAAGTCCTTTATTTCTTTTCTAATCACAACATGTCAAAACAGTTCTCAATGATAACAAACAAAGTATCTATGCCACAATCAATCATAAATTAGATAGAGAAGCAACCATTTCAATATTTTCATACTCTTAAGGTGTTACCTCAACATTGATAATCCGATCCAACTATCTCAATTCATACGGCTTAATATGTACTATTTTTATGTATTATCTCTAAGTCACAAAAGAGAGTTCGCCATGTTGTTTTGAATTTTACTATTGTGCTACTCAAATAGCAAAACAATCTTGAGTGGGAAGACTAGATTCAACATCAATTGTACAATACTACTCACGACATCCCCATTGCATCATGGATGCATAAGGTGAAGCATTACCATCACATTCTATATTATTCTCAAGTATGAACCCACACATAATTCAAGGTGTAACCATCGGGTTATAACATACTAGGGTTTCAACAATAGTAACAAAGTACTCCATGATTGTATTAATAATTCAAGGACTATTCATACCCAATTACCATCACATTATTATATTAAAGCTAGGTATAACAAGTTATACCTCATTAGGGTTACATATCAATACAGTATGGTTATCACCCCTTCTATTCATATGAGTGAATAGGTAAGACTACCTAATTCAGGGTAACCCTTCATTTGTTCCATCATTATTCAACCCATATCACCATACTATAATTGTACAATACTAAGATGGATTACTGGTATGATTGACTACAACTATCAGACACCTTAAATTAACATATTGCTTGCACATGTACACTGAAATCATACGTAGAATCAATTTACATCCCTTAATATACCTTCAACAAATTATACTTCTAAAAACAAATTCACATATTACTAAAAGCCATTGTTTTCTCTTATATCTCTCCTCATTCACTACTACTTACTTTTTGCTACTTATCCTTCTCATTTTAATCATGTAGATTAAACATTCCCAAAATTGAAACATACAAGGTACAAATAGATTATTCATCATTCTTGCTATCACTGCAAGAATTTATATCATATCACACTTCACTCATATTGTATTTCTCCTTTTGTTCAAAATACACTTGTTACATTTCAAATTTATATCTTATTCTTTACTCCAAATCATTTCCATATTGTTCATCTACCTTTCAGATTAGCTATCTTTAAACCCTTGATTACTATTAGTGCTAGTTTACTTCTCATAGTGCAAACCTCATGATCTTGTTTTATAGAGATGCTAGTATTCAAGGTCAAATCACTAGTGACATCCCTTGAACTACTACAACTCTAAACATTATAGGGTTTGGTCCTTATCAGTAGCATGACATTATTGCGATTGCTCCCTTAATTTGAAATTCAAACTTTGGATCTCACAAGTTTTACTAAGGTCTTTCTTATCTTATCAATTGAATTTTCTTTCTCTTACTTGACCTATTCAGATAGATTACATTCTCAATTACCCTGCTAGGGTTTCATCATCATATTGTGTGTCATTATTACATTCACTAGATGTCTCTACCACAATGTTTATGCATCATATATGATTCATTTTCTTATCACTTCATTCCCTCATTGCTCTCATTAAGGAAGATATGAAACAAAAGATGATTTTGAGACTTAGAATTATTATCTTCAAACATTCAATAATACATTTCTCATATGTAGGTTTAATTAATTATCAACAGGGATACTTGACTAATTATCACTTTCTTGAATCTCGCAACCTCTTTCTTTTATAATCTATATTACTCCATTATGTTTCAAACCCTTCTTTACTTTCCATAATCCCCTTACCATATACTACTATTCCACAGATCATTTTTAACTTCTAGTTTTCTCTTATGATCATGTTGCTTCTTTTATGTGTATGATCATGTATACCATGTTGCATATATTTCCTTTTATCCTTCTACTAATGTGAAGTTAAAATTCTAAATCAATAATCTCTCTACTAGTATCACCTCATATTTAATACATTACATATCCTTCATTTTAAATCAAACGGCTCATGCATGGGTGAAACATAGTTTCTCTTTCAATCAAGTTTTTCCTTCCTGAATATAGTCTACCTTTGTATGACTTATTCATTTATTTAGCTACACTTTTGTTCTTCTTTTAGAAACTAGTTTTTTGTTCTATAGAGACTTAGAATCCAAAGGCAGTAAGGATGAATGTATTAAACTTATTAATAAAGGTATACATTCCATGCTCTCAATTATATCATAACCCTCATTCCTTAATCAAGCTCATTATTTCCAACATTTCTCTTTGTTTCAACTAAGTTTCTTATCCTAGTTTTATGATTTACATGCTCATCTAGTTCTCTTCACTTTAACTCTTCTGAAGACTCTTCACTTTTATGTACTTATTGTATACTTAGCTCTTTTCTTCTATTTTCCCTTTACTTTGGAGTACATAAAAACATTGTACTTGGTTATATAATCCATCCTCATGATTGATTCTTACTATCTTGGCCCCTTACATACTTTTCTCATATCTTTTCCATATTTCATATTTAGAGTTCATATAATACTAATAATTAGACTTAATCTGAACCTTATGTCATGTTCCTTTATTCCCAATTAAGGGTGTCTCATATGAGGCCCCAAAGTTAGATCTCATATATCAGTTCTAACTAATTCTTAGTTATCCCAGTCTTTCCCTTATACTTCATAATCTTAGAGTATATACATTCATACTTGAATTTGGATCCAATTTATCCAGAATTTACTCTTGTTATGTTACTAATAGGAGTCATTAGATCCAAGTAATGCATCCTGCCAGCCAGACCAGGCCAAACCTACAGTCCTGAAGCCAAGAGCTACTCAGGATTACTCAACTCCTATTCATCTCAAATGTGTGGAAGAAAACTTATCAACTTAGGAAAGCTCATTCAAAGATCATTTCTAGTCTACTTGATACAAAGAATGTAATCAATAAATGCTACAACTACATAATGTACAACAAATCTTAAAGACCCATATATATTTCAAAATACTAAATATCCGAATTCAAACATATAAGAGATTTTCTATTCATATCCAATAAAACAACAATATGAAATGAAAGTTCTATCTCATTTTATATTTATGCTCTTAATTCACGTTACTTATCTTTTTTCTAGCCCTAATATTTCTAGGGTTCCTCTCTAGACCATCCTTCCACTGTATACCTGGTTAGGGTATACATGAAAGAATCGACAGAGTAGCTTGATACTGGTTGATCCAAGTACTCAGATATCGGGCCAAGATATCCAAATACTCAAATCCCCAAAGCTAACATCATAACATCTCCTATCTTCCACACTTATGACTCTAACTTACTAACTTAATGGTCCCTGACAACTCAGCCTAAGCTCTAATACCAAGTTGTTACACCCTGATCTCACAATTTCCACTAATCATGAGATTAGGGCATAAATCGATGATTTAACGTAATACAAAGATCACCTTTAACTTTTTCTTCCTTTTCAAACTCTTTGTTTTCTCATATTGAACCACTTAAACTAACTTTGCAAGGGAATCTAAGCATTGATTTCTCTAATCTGATTACAAATGTAAAAATGCATGTATGAACATTCATTATGTATCTCATACTTTTAAGCACATAAGACTTGTTGATTCGAAAATATTTCTAAAAGAGGAATAATGTTATACATCATCATTTACAACTCTCTCTTATTTCTTTACAAGGACCTAGAGTGACAAGGACCGACTGAAGTTAGCTATACTCAGACTTAACTCTTGTGGAAGATCTACTCTGATGCAATGATATCTTCAATCCCCACAGTTTCCCTAAAAATTTTGAGTAGAGGGGTGACCCTACTCGCTCAGTGAATGAGTAAAACAATAATTCAGTCTAAAGTACTGAATTAGACATTTATCATTCTTGGATAATTGAAATAAAACAAGATAGTAATTTCAAATTAAAAGACTAGATATTCAAAAACTTACTAATAACATTGAAGCCTACATCATTAGAAATAAACAAGTATGGAAATATAATCCTCACTATATTCAATATGACATTTAAAGAACAACTGCTGCAAAACTGTACTCAAATCTTTTTTTAATCTTTCTTACTTATAAGAAACTCTTTAAACCTATATGATCATATTTTAGCTTATGCCCTGATCATATGCAGTGTACTCTACATATGAAGACTCGTAGTGAACTGCGATCTCACCATACAAGACTTAGCTGACACACCCGGGAATGCTAAGCCTGACCACGTCACTGGTCTGCAACAGGAAAATGGCTCTCTGACCTCGGCACACCTATTATGCCGTAAAAACTGGACTCTTCCTCTAACCTGAGCACACAGGTGGAGAGTCAAGCCACCTATTGGATTTTCTATACTCTAGTGCCACTAGGATCTCTGGTTGATGTTGGACACTACATACTATATTTTTAAGGAGACTTCCACTATGTCTTCATCCCCCGTACCACCTGTTAGTATGTTCTGACCCCTGTATACTGGACACTTCTAGGGTTAGGTTGTTTCATCCTTACGACACAGACCTCTCATAGGGAATCTACAGTGTTCATGGCTCTTAAGTCTACTATTTTATTATTCTTGGAAAGCTCTTACTATATTGTATCTTTTCCCTTACTTATACTTGACTCTGGTATCTCTATGGTACCGTGTCTATTTATTTGAAGTTTATAACACAACATGTATATCATTCTAAACTTGGCAGATCAATACACTCAAAACACTATAATATACTGAGTAATCATCATACTATACATACATGCAGACTAAAATTCTTAAATAAATATAATACATGTCAACTTGGCACTTTATGCACTAGAATCATGCAATTGAACTTATTAATACACTGATAATACTGAATTGAATGCTTAACATATTGTTTACCCCTTTCTTAGGGTTTCTCCTTACTCATGCACATATATCACTTCTCATGTATTCAAACATATATCATGTCTACTAATATAAATATTCTCGTGTCAGTGAGCAGTAGCTCAGGTGGTTGCAGCGCAGGGCCCCTCATGAAGGGTCTCGGGTTCGAATCCCCTGGTGGTGCTGTTCGGAATTGTTTCTCCTGTAGCACAGCCGACCTCTACGCGACTTAATGGGCTACGCTCCTTATGGGATGGGGTTGATCTCCCCAGGTTGGGCTCGGAGGAAGGCTTACGAGTCTCCTGGGATACCAAAAAAATATTCTAATTCAACATTTCTCACATTTAACCCCTTTCATAGGATTTCTCCTTACTCATGCACATATATCACTTCTCATGTATTCAAACATATATCATGTCTACTAATATAAATATTCCCATTCAACATTTCTCACATTTATGCATGGCATCGATAACATACCTATCTAGGGCATGTCATATCTCTCCACTTGCAATAGAATAACAACATATGCATTTCATGACAAGTATTTGAGTTAGAAAATCTGAATCTCATAAACAAAGCATGTATGCATATAAGATAATATTAAGATAAAATCCCACAATATCACATGAATCATTTCAATCAGCCATTTACTACTAAATTAGATATGTATTATAATGACCGTCATCAAACCGACAAACAAATCATTACTAATTAAGCAGAATAAACATAAACAATGGATTAACAAAAATCACCAAAATTTAAAACCATTTTTTTTGCAAGGAGATCCTTGTCCATAAAACTTTTACTGAAAGATCTAAAACTCATACATATTTTGATTCACATTGTACAACATTGCTTCATCTCATCTCGAGGACAACATATAACAGTTGCTCTATCAAAACACATACTGGAGCAACATAAAACCTCGATTCATTCAAGCCAAAATCTCATATCATTCATGAAACCAATATGAATGAACTTCAAGGACCTGAGAGTATAGAGACGACACATAGGACTTCTATCTACAAGACACGACAGACAATATACTCAACTTGAGTTGTCCCTACTGCTGTTGTTCTTTCTCTGCAGTACAGTCTCAATCCCCCTCGTGCACGTCCACCTAAAAAAATGTAGATCCCATGGGGTGAGACAATTGTCCCAGTGAGAGATATAACTCTCCGCCAACAATGTTATTATCACAATTAAATAGTATTAAATTGAGAATAGGATAAGCTATTTAGAACATTCTCATATTTTAAAACATTGCAACTATCTATGATAGAGCAATAATTCATCTATTCACTTTATAAGGAATATGAAGAACATGTATATCATTTACCCATCATACTATATCAACATCTTAAGCTTATCCCGTGATACTCAATATTATGGTATGACATCCATGAATCGTTCTCATTTCTATCTGTTGGCCTCAGCCAATCTGCTAACCAGATATTAAATTGTACCAGTCATATGAATGTATATCATCATAATTAGTTCCAGGTATTGGCTTTGCCAATCCTGTACAACTATTCTAGGTATTGGACTATGCCAATCCTATGATAACATCCAGGTGTTGGGTTATTACCAATCCTGTGATAACAACCAAGCATTGGGTTATTACCAATCCTATGATTAACAACCAGACATTGGGTTATTACCAATCATGTGATTAACATCCATGTATTGGATTATTACCAATCCTGTGATTAACAACCAGGTATTGGGTTATTACCAATCCTGTGATTAACAACCAAGTATTGGACTCTACGAATCATGTGATTAACAATCAGGCATTGGATTATTACGAATCCTGTGATTAACAACTAGGTATTGGATTATTACCAATCCTGTGATTAATAGCCAGACATTGGGTTATTACCAATCCTGTGATTAATAGCCAGGTATTGGGTTATTACCAATCCTGTGATTAACAACCAAGAATTGGGTTATTAACAATCTTGTGATTAACAACTAGGTATTGGACTCTACCAATCTTGTGATTAACAACCCAGGCATTAGGTTATTACCAATCATGTGATTAATATCCAAGTATTGGACTCTACCACTCCTGTGATTAACAACCAGGAATTGGGTTATTACCAATCCTGTGATTAACAACAATGTATTAGATTATTACCAATCCTGTGATTAACAACCCGGTATTGGATTATTACCAATCTTGTGATTAATAATGAGGCATTGGGTTATTACCAATCCTAGGATTAACATCCAGGCATTGGGTTATTACCAATCCTATGATTAACAGTTAGACATTGAGTCATTACCAATCCTGTGATTAACAACCATGCATTATACCTTGGCCAAGCCATCATACTTATTCACATCCTTTATATAATACAAGTATTCCTCTTATCTCCTTTAAGAATATTCCAAAACACTATAAAATTTATTTGGCAATAAGCATAAATCATGTATGATTAAGATTTCATTATTATTATTGTATCCATTTATTATTATTATGTTACTAAGTTTCCATTTCCTAGTTTATTTGAACATTATCATTTAGTACATGAGACTTTTATAAATATCTTGTTACCTCTCACCAGGAAACAACTATTCTCATGGCTCACAAGGTCCATTAAACATCTTGTCACCTCTCACTAGGCAACAACTAACCACATGGCTCACAAGGCCCATTAAACATCTTGTCACCTCTCACTAGGAAACAACTAACCACGTGGCTCACAGGGCCCATTAAACTGTATTATATGTAACATTATAGCTCATACTTAGCTATGCTCATTATCTCATGATACCAACATGATTTCAATATGGTTAAGGTTTCCCCTTTATTAACCAATCACAATTCCAACTCTTATCATTACCCTTCATTAGGGTTAAGGTTTCTCTTATAAAACCATCTAGGGCTTTCAAGTACTTTTATCAAGAATCAAACCCTAGTTCAGTCACCCCACATATTAGGAGTATCAATGTATGCTCATTTCATGATTATCACAGAAGTATGAGTTTCTCTCTCATCCTTACTAGGATGTTGATTACTTCATACATTATTAAGTTGGCTTAACCTTTCCTTCAAGGTTCATTAGCCTAATTAATCAATATTCATTAAACTCCATACCTCTTAATGTATGACTTGATATAAGGCACTTCATGTGTTACTTCATCAAGTAAATTGCATCTAAGGTGCTTTCCTTCGTATGGGTTTTGAGGTGCTTCCACCATGTCGGGTATGGGGTGTGTGGTTGCTACCCATATCACTTTAGAGGTGTATGTGTGCTTACCATATTTGGTTTGAGGTGTATGTGTGCTTCCATATAACCCTTGAGGTGTATCTATGCTTCCATATCACTTTTGAGGTGTGTGTGCGCTTCACACCATATCAGGCAAAGAGGTGTGTGGTTGATCACCATATCACTTTAGAGGTGTATGTGTGCTTCAAACCTCCTCGAGCAAAGAGGTGTGTGTGTGCTTCACACCATATCGGACAAAGAGGTGTGTGTGTGCTTCACACCATATTAGGTAAAGAGGTGTGTGCTTAACCCAATATCATTTTTGAGGTGTTTTCTTGACCTCATATCATGCAATAGGTGTATAGTACACCACCATATCGTGCACGAAAGTATAAAATCATATCCATATCGTTTTAGTGAAGTAGGTGCATCATAATATCGGGTTAGAGGTGCTTGCTTATGTGCTTGAACCTGATATCACTTTATAACGTGATACCATATTATTCAAGCTCTAGACCTTCTTTCTAACAGTTAAAGTTCATGGAAATAGGTGTAAGAAACTACTAGAACTCATAATGTCATCAACTATTTCAGAAAATTTCTGAATTAAAAGTAGATCATTAAGTATAGCAATTTAGGTGATGAATAATAACATGGTTGAGTTCAAGTTATATAACCCACCTTAAGAACAGCTTGAAAGCTCCATGCTCCAAATATTCACGTTCCTAAGGTTGAAGTTGACTTATCAAAAGTACAAGGCTTGTCACAACTACTTCATATACAAGGAATCACCAAGGATAAGCAATTGGTGAAGAAGAAAAGAAAGGAAGATCATAACCCTAAAATCATGCATCAATCCAAGGTTGAAGATGATCATGGACTCACCTTAGGGTTAAGTATTGAGATCCCTCTTGCTCCTTAGCACCTTGCACGATACCTGACTACCCTTGCATGATATGCCATCACTTGTGGTCGATATACCACTCACTTGTGGCTAAAAACACTCCACTTGGCCGATATCGACTTACTATGGCCGATATCAACATACTATGGCCGATATTACTTGCTATGGCCAATACCCAAGGCCTATGCACGATACCACAACACTCCTGCATGATACAATGGCTCCATGCACAATATCTAAGAGCAAGGAGGTGGTAGGATTCGAAAACGTTCACTAAAGGGGTGAAAGAAGGGGTATATATACTTGTTGTTCATGAAGAAGTGTGAAAATGAGGTGTCATCAATTTGAGCTACTAGGCACCACGTGTCCATGCATGCATTAAAATTTATATTGACATGAAAAACTCTTTAGGATAATCTAGGGATGAATTTTTTTCCATTACTTATTCCTTTGAATAAAATATATCAACAAAATTACCACTTTATTCACAACCCGATACAAATTTTCTAAGGAAGTTGTAAACCAATACACTTCACCTCCTTGAGGTGATTTGCATGTCATGGGCTTTTCCAAGAGTCCAAAAAACGATATGGGACTCCTTCTATGGATCCTTGTCTGATAGGCACTCATATATAAGCTTTTCAACTTGATACAACTCAACTTAGGGTTTCATATTCAACCCCTTTCTTGGTCATTTCATCACCAAGAGTACCATCACTCATAATTGATTCAAACATGGTTAATCATTATTTATCTCTCCTATAAATGATATGAGGAGGGAGTAGGGAAACTCTAAAAGTGGTAATTTGTATATCAACCCTACATTTTGGGTAAATTACAATTTGTACCAAAATTGGTACACAAGTCACCAACATTATTCATACAAGTTCAAACTTGGAATTTAGGCTTTCCACAAGACACCACATTGCATCATTCTTTCTATAATGATTCTAAAACACTTAGGGAAAATTCAACATGTGACAAATTGCAATATAACCCCTCAGCTTGGGTAAATTTCATTTTGGTCCACAACATGAGAACATTTCTCAAACATTATTCAAACATGACCAAATTTGATACATAAGTTTGTTACCTGATAGAAAAAAACTTTAGAGGATTATATTCAAGTTCTAAGAAAATTACTTATCCAAAACAAATAGGGTTACCTCATAACTCATGTCAGGGTCATTACAAGTTATAAACCCCTAACAAAGATTTCGTCCCCAAAATCCTAGGTAAAGGGAGACAGATATTATTCATTCATCATATCATCAAGTCTCCACATAACATCTTAATGTCATGGAGATTCTATATAACTTTGACCAGAACAAAGTTCTTTCACACAAGGTTATCATAGAATCTATCATACATGACACATACTCCATTGTCCTTTTCATTATTGACTGTAGAGTCAACTCTGTGTCAGGTAACATTTTTCTTAGTCAGAGAATTATTATACATACCTTATTTAACTCAAGTGTCAAACCTCATTGATTTGTCACCTTTTCCACTTACATCTTTATGTAATAAGATCCTTGATCTTGGGAGTTTTCCATACCCCTTACTTAGTTTGCCATTTCTCTTTCAAGGAAAGACCAAAGTTACATTATGTCACCCACTTGGGGACTACAAGTCTTATCAAGCATCTGCTGTGCCACTCAAATCTGCTGACACAACACTAAACTTTCTGATGACTTGTATCAATTATCCCTTTAGCTATTTATTTTCTTGTCATAAGGAGAGGCTACTTATTAAGAAGAACCATCTCATATGTATCTCTAGATGTTATGTATAAGATGCCTTAACAAATCTAGATAGAGATACTTTAAGAAATTATTTTTAGCTGATCAACTTTTCCCAAAACAATTCTACAATTGTTCCTTCAACTCATACATCTTTGTTGATGTCATGTTTATGCGGAAAATAAACCCCTAACATATGGTACCCATACTACAGTATGTAACTAGACTAATTTCAAAGTTGGCCCTTCTAGGTAACCAAACATTACTCCTTGTCAGGAATCATATTCTCATTTTCTCATATCATTGAAAGTTCTTAGATACTAGGATTCTTTACCTTGGTATCCATTATATGTGCCAAAAACACATCACATCATCATCCTTTCCATCCTCTATTATTACTATAAAACTAAACATATAATAGGACCTTTCTTTAATCTCAGAATATTACTTAAGACATATACTTTGTCTTGGAACTAAGATCCAAGTCTAGTTGATACTTTTCAAAGTATCCATCTATAGATTTCTTCTAATCCCTACACATCAAGTGTCATAAGACATACTTGATTGTCATGTTTTCAAAAGGAAAGAACACAAGGAAACATAATTCTTTTTATCACCCCACCATTATTCAGGGTTGTTTATTAAAGAAAAGAGATTATCACCTTCTTCAAGTATTACATGAACTTTCAATTATTCATGTGTCATTCAATCCTATTTCCTCTTAAGTTCCTTGTCTTCAGCATAGGAATCATAGAGATGATTACATGTCACCACCTCTTAATATTATCATCATCATGATTACTAAATCTGGGTATTCTAACCCTTAGTTCATCACTGAACATTGTTACCTCTCATTGGGTAACTATTACCTCTAGGTCCTCAGACCAAGGTATACATTATACTAAACATCTTCTTTTGTTAAAAAGTTGATCTGTGATTAACTTAGATTCACCCATATATCAATTAGGATGTGGTAGAAATATCCATGCCACATATTCTACCTCATTAAGCTCTTTAGATTGTCTCAAAATGACTACTTGATCAGAGTAATAAAAAAGATAACAATCTAAGAGTTCCATACATACCTTGCCTTCAATAGAAGAATACCTGGCCAGGGTATTCAAGGACTGAAATTAGGTAGTATGTATTTTTTTTATATTATGTTTCATCTCTTTAAGTTTTACTACTTAATATCTCTAATTTTCTCTGGTATTTCTTTTACATCTCTTCCCTTTATACATAAAGATGGAAGTTTCAAAACACAAATAAGAGAATATTGTACCGAATATAGGTTCTGATCCTTCTTATCTCTTCCTCATGTCCTCATAGGACTAATTAAAGGAAGCTCAACAACAACTACCTTCTTATGATTATCAGATAAAATCAAGAGAAGACATATCAGAATGAAAAAGCTCTATCTGACTGTCACCCTTCGCGGTCATTTACCACTTTAGGTTGACTCAAACATAGAGTCTAGCTGTTTCATGTTGTTTCTTTTTCCTTCTTACACTATTAGGTTGTAACTTTCGTAAGACTTGCCAAGTCTGCCTCGGTTGTTGGGTCATTTACTCCCTTTATTTTGAATAAAAGGGTTTAGTATGCTTAACGTGTCCATGTCTTATCCTCATACCATAGTCTTATCGGACTCATTACTGATGTAGAAGCTAAGTCAAGAGTTCTTATAGGTGGAAAGTTAGGACTTTTTCCCTCACATAATGACTACTGCCCTGGTGCACTAGGCATTTATTGCACTGGTAGAACCAAAAACTTTGGCTTTAGAACAACTAGGCAAATGTCTCTAGAATTGTAGAGACTGTTCCTTCATTCTCAACTTAGTGCCCCTCCTTGGGCACTGCCATTACAGATGTACTATCTATCTGTACTTATGGAAGAGTCTACTTTCTTGCCATACGTCATTCCTTCCCACATTTTCCACTTTTCCAACATGATGATGCCATTCAGGAACCTTTTCAAAACCCAAAGTTTCTATATTTAGGACTGGTAACCTCGGTTGTAATGCTAGTATCCAATCTATTATATGCATCACTGTTGTCCTAACTTGCCTCACAAGAGCATAAAAAGCAGGAGTCTCTATCCTAATTGGGTCAAGATGGGAATTCTTAGGCACTCATTCTTCTCTTACCTGATCCCTTGCACCTTCTCCTGGTGCAACAACATTGCTCTCAACAATGTGTTCCTCGTGTTCCCCAATCATTTATAAACTTTTCCCTTTCTTCTACATAAGCCGAAGTCACTATAGGGTACACTGGAGGACACTAACACAGACTCAACACCTTAGTCCTATGTCTCTGTAGACTCAGTGAACCTTAAGATCTGATACCAAACTTGTAATGATCGTCATCAAACTGACAAAAAAATAATTACTAATTAAGAGGAATAAACATAAACAACAGATTAACAAAAATCACGAAAATTTAAAACCATTTTTTTGCAAGGAGATCCTGGTCCAGAAAACTTTTACTGAAAGATATAAAACTCATACATATCATTATTCACATTATACAACATTGCTTTATCTCATCTCGAGGATAACATATAATAGTTTCTCTATCAAAACACATAAAAGAACAACATAAAACCTCGAGGCATTCAAGCCAAAATCTCATATCATTCATGAAACCAGTACGAACGAACTCCAAGGACCTAAGAGTACAAATATGACACATAGGACTTCTATCTATAAGACACGACAAACAATATACTCAACCTGAGCCATCACTGCTGTCCCTACTGATGTTGTTCTTTCTCTACAGTACAGTCTCAATCCCCCTCGTGTACGTCCACCTAAAAAAATGTGGATCCCACGGGGTGAGAAAACTGTCCCAACGAGAGATATAACTCTCCACCAACAATGTTATTATCATAGTTAAATGTATTAAACTGAGAAGAGGATAAGCAGTTTAGAACATTCTCATATTTTAAAGAATTAAAACTAGCTATGATAGAGCAGTAATTCTTCTATTCACTTTATAAGGAATATGAAGAACATGCATATCATTTATCCATCATACTATATCAACATCTCAATCTTATCCTATGATACTTATTATCATGGCATGACATCCATGAATCGTTCTCATTTCTATATGTTGGCCTCAACCAATCTGCTAACCTAATATTAAATTGTGTCAGTCATGTGAATGTACATCATCATAATTAGTTCCAGGTATTGGCTTTGCCAATCCTGTGCAACTATTCTAGGTATTGGACTATGCCGATCCTTTGATAACAACCAGGTGTTGGGTTATTACCAACCCTGTGATAACAGCCAGACATTGGGTTATTACCAATCCTGTGATTAACAACTAGGCATTGGGTTATTACCAATCCCGTGATTAACAACTAGGTATTGGATTATTACCAATCCTGTGATTAACAACCAGGTATTGGTTATTACCAATCCTGTGATTAACAACTAGGTATTGGACTCTACCTATCCTGTGATTAACAGCCAGACATTGGGTTATTACCAATCCTGTGATTAACAACCATGTATTGGATTATTACCAATCCTGTGATTAACAGCCAGGCATTGGGTTATTACCAATCCTATGATTAACAACCAGGTATTGGGTTATTACCAATCTTGTGATTAACAACCAGGCATTGGGTTATTACCAATCCTATGATTAACAACCAGGTATTGGGTTATTACCAATCCTGTGATTAACAACCAGGCATTAGGTTATTACCAATCCTATGATTAACAACCAGGTATTGGACTCTACCAATCTTGTGATTAACAACCAGGCATTGGGTTATTACCAATCCTATGATTAACAACCAGGTATTGGATTATTACCAATCCTGTGATTAACAACAATGTATTGGATTATTACCAATCCTATGATTAACAACCAGGCATTGGGTTATTACCAATCCTATGATTAACAGCCAGGCATTGGGTTATTACCAATCCTATAATTAACAACCAAGCATTGGGTTATTACCAATCATGTGATTAACAACCAGACATTATACCTTGGCCAAGCCATCATACTTATTCACATCCTTTATATAATATAAGTATTCCTCTTATCTCCTTTAAGCACATTCCAAAACACTATAGCTCTTATTTGGCTAGAAGCATAAAGCATGTATGATTAAGATTTCATTATTATTATTGTATCCATTTATTATTATTATTATGTTACTAAGTTTTCATTTCCTAGTTTTTTTGAACATTATCATTTATTACATGAGACTTTTATAAACATCTTGTTACCTCTCACTAGGCAAAAACTATTCTCATGGCTCACAAGGCCCATTAAACATCTTGTCACCTCTCACTAGGCAACAACTAACCACATGGCTCACAAGGCCCATTAAACATCTTGTCACCTCTCACTAGGCAACAACTAACCACATGGCTCACAAGGCCCATTAAACATCTTGTCACCTCTCACTAGGAAACAACTAACCACATGGCTCCCAAGGCCCATTAAAATGTATTATATGTAACATCATAGCTCATACTTAGCTATGCTCATTATCTCATGTTACCAACATGGTTTCAATATCGTTAAGGTTTCCCCTTTATTAACCAATTATAATTTCAACTTTTATCGTTACCCTTCATTAGGGTTAAGGTTTCTCTTATAAAACCAACTAGGGTTTTCAAGTACATTTATCAATAATAAAACCCTAATTCAGTCACCACACATATTATGAGTATCAATGTATGCTCATTTCATGATTATCATAGAAGTATGACTTTCTCTCTCATCCTTACTAGGATGTTGATTACTTCATACTTTATTTAGTTGGCTCAACCTTTCCTTCAAGGTTCATTAGCCTACTTAATCAATATTCATTAAACTCCATACCTCTTAATGTATGACTTGATATAAGACACTTCATGTGTTACTTCATCAAGTACATTGCATCTAAGGTGCTATCCTTCATATGGGTTTTGAGGTGCTTCCACCATATTGGGTATGAGGTATGTGCTTGCTACCCATATCAATTTAGAGGTGTATGTGTGCTTACCATATCGGGTTTGAGGTGTATGTGTGCTTCCATATCACCCTTGAGGTGTATGTATGCTTCCATATCACTTTTGATGTGTGTGTGTGCTTCACACCATATCGGGAAAAGAGGTGTGTGTGCTTCACACCATATCAGGAAAAGAGGTGTGTGCTTGCTCACCATATCACTTTAGAGGTGTATGTGTGCTTCACACCATATCGAGCAAAGAGGTGTGTGTGTGCTTCACACCATATCGGGCAAAGAGGTGTGTGTGTGCTTCACACCATATCGGGCAAAGAGGTGTGTGCTTAACCCAATATCATTTTTGAGGTGTTTTCTTGACCTCATATCGTGAAAGAGTTGTATACTACACCACCATATCGTGCAAGAAAGTATAAAATCATATGCATATCATTTTAGTGAAGTAGGTGCATCACCATATCTGGTTAGAGGTTCTTGCTTATGTGTTTGAACCCGATATCACTTTATAAGGTGATACCATCTTATTCAAGCTCTAGACCTACTTTCTAACTATTAAAGTTCATGGAAATAGGTTAAGCAACTACTAGAACTCATAATGTCATCAACTATTTCAGAAAATTTTGAAATTAAAAGTAGATCATTAAGTATAGCAATTTAGGTGATGAATAATAACATGGTTGAGTTCAAGTTATATAACCCACCTTAAGAACAACTTCAAAGCTCCAAGATCCAAAGCTTCACATTCCTAAGGTTGAATACGACTTATCAAAATTCCAAGGCTCGTTCACAACTCCTTCATATACAAGGAATCACCAAGGATAAGCAATTGGTGAAGAAGAAAAGAAAGGAAGATCATAACCCTAAAATCATGCTTCAATCCAAGGTTGAAGATTATAATGGCCTCACCTTAGGGTTAAGTATTGAGATCCCTCTTGATCCTTAGCACCTTGCACGATACCTGACTATCCTTTCATGATATGCCATCACTTGTGGCCGATATCCCCCTCACTTGTGGCCAAAAACACTCCACTTGGCCGATATCGACTTACAATGGCCGATATCAAAATGCTATGGCCGATATTACTTGCTATGGCTGATAATCAAGGCCTATGCATGATACCACATCACTCCTTCATGACACAATGGCTCCATGCACGATATCTAAGAGCAAGGAGGTGGTAGGATTCGAAAAAGTTCACTAAAGGGGTGAAAGAACGGGTATATATACTTGTTGTTCATGAAGAAGTGTGAAAATGAGGTATCATCAATTTGAGCTACTATGTGCCACGTGTCCATGCATGGTTGACATGTGTACATTCATGAATTAACATTTATCTTGACATGAAAAAATCTTGAGGATAATCTAGGGATGAATTTTTGTCCATTACTTATCCCTTTGAATAAAATATATCAACAAAATTACCACTTTATTCACAACCCGATACAACTTTTCTAAGGAAGTTGTAAATCAATACACTTCATCTCCTTGAGGTTCTTTGCACGTCATGGGATTTGAAAAGAGTCCACAAAATTATATGGGACTCCTCCTACGGCTCGTTGGCTGATAGGCACTCATATATAAACTTTTCAACTTGATACAACTCAAGTTAGGGTTTCATATTCAACCCCTTTCTTGGTCATTTCATCACCAAGAGTACCATCACTCATAATTGATTCAAACATGATGCCTCATTATTTATCTATCCTCTAAATGATACGAGGAGGGAATAGAGACACTCTAGAGGTGGTAATTTGCATATCAACCCTACATTTTGGGTAAATTACAATTTGTACCAAAACTGGTACACAAGTCACCATCATTATTCATACAAGTTCAAACTTGGAATTTAGGCTTTCCATAAGCCACCACCTTGCATCATTCTTTATATAATGATGATAAAACACTTAGGGAACATTCAACATGTGACAAATTGCAATATAACCCCTCATCTTGGGTAAATTACATTTTGGTCCAAAACATGAGAACATTGCTCAAACATTATTCAAACAGGACCAAATTTGAAACATAAGTATGTTACCTGATAGAAAAACACTTTAGAGGATTATATTAAAGTTCTAAGAAACTGACTTATCCCAAAAAATATGGTTACCTCGTAACCCAAGTCAGGGTCAATACATGTATACTTGTAAAAGCATACTAGATTGGGTTTCCATCCTTGATTACTTGCTATTCACATGATATGTATTGTGAAAATCAGAAACTCTATTTGTCCATATATCAAATCAAAGAGATTAAACATGTAGAATTATATGCACTATGAACATAAGTAAGACCATATAAGCATAAATCTGAATTTCAGCTATAATGTTGTTCAAGCACCCGAATAACTTGAAAATTCAGATCTTCAGAAGATTCTCAATAAACTTATTAATTTTGTAGTATTCAAGATAAATGGATATCTATATCCATGTCATCTTATAAACATTTTCATATCATAGTTGGAACATGAATTGAAGTATTCTATAAACTGAATTCAAGAACAGTTCCTTCCATTTATTGTCATCTAGGGAGAAATTGAGAATATGAATGAAAATCATCTAATTGAGTATAATTGACTAAAATATTCTTTTACCCACTCACCCTAAGCTATAAAATAGCTTAAAAATGTATCCCATATCTGAAAATCTCGAATCCATATCAAAACCCTAGCAATCACCACTTTCTTCTTCCTTTCAACTCGGAAACCCTAGAATTGAAGATTAGGAGAGAAAGAGTGAGAAAAGGACTTGCTTTGATATGATTTTGAATCCAATCAGGGGAGGGATAGAATATTGACATCTGAGAGAAGATTCACCATGAAACTATATCTAAAGAAGCTAAATTTGCATGATTTCATCATTTCTCAGACCACAAAACCCTAGGTCAACATCTCCATCAATCTCCTCTCAAACCCTAACTCTCCCTCTCTCTCTATGATTTCGTTTCTCTAGTTTGAATCACGAATTATGAGAGATCCTTGTGTGTTAGGTTGAACATATAGAGCAATTGAGCTACTTGGGTCAATTGCACATTGACCCCTCACTACACTTTCTCTTATTTCAGCTGAATTTTTTGTCATAAAAATATTACTGTAATTTGTCTACTGATAAGGTCTAAACACATCCAAAAATTATGAAAATTTACATGGTTATTATAGAGTTTTAGATCTCCAGTTAAAATTTCAGATCATTTTGAGTTAATAATAAATAACTAAAAATAAAACACTACAGTGCTAAAAAGCACTCTGTCAACATTTTGGTCGAAGTATAGTTCGACTGAGAACCACATTCAAAGAACACTCAAATATTCTGAAATTTTTCTCCAATATGAATGATTAAGTTATCCATATAATATCCAAAATTCAATTAAATAAAAAATTTGTATAAAATATGAAAAATCATTTACCACACTACTATCCTGATCAAATTCCATATTCATGTACTATCAAAACCCTAATTTTTTCCAATTAGGGTTTACATTTCTCAAACCCTAATTCTTCAAACTAAAATCATAGTTAGAGTTTCTTCTTAAGTTTGAAACATCACCATTGATCTAATATCATTAATCAAGTCTAAACGATGTTCAATCTAATCAAGCATGTAATCATTCAGGTAAACCCTAGTTTACCAATTTAGCTCAAATGTGGTCATTACACTAAGCTTCCCGAGAAGCCATTTAAATTAGTAGATCGTAGTACATATCTGTTTGAATTGATTCATAGTGATGTTATTTAAATAATGTTTTTACTTGTGATGGTATGAGATACTTTCTAAAATTTATAGATGACTTTTTAAATATTGTTCTATATTCTTGTTAAAAACTAAGGATGAATAATCAGAAAAATTCAGAATCTATAAAACCCAAGTGGAGAAACAATTAGATAAGAACATTAAGAGAGTGAGGTTAGATAGAGGTGGTGAATACACTTCTAATGAAATTAATATGTTTTGTGGGGTGGTGACAAATTTTTTTTTTGTGAGGACCACAAACTTATACATGAAACCACACTACTACAGAAACATCATTCAACATCGCTTTTATGGGCGTCGGTTGTTTAGTAAAACTGACGTTGATAACATTCAACGTCAGCTATTAAGTAAGACCGATGTCTATATTCGAGGACCAGCCAGACACGGGTATCGCTTTGTATTCAACGTCAGCTAGATAAAAGAAATTGACACCTAAAATAGCCCGCAAAATCCAATTTTCGAGCGAAAAAAAATTGCCCCCAAAGTGTCACATACAGCGTCAATTTTTTATCTAATAATCGACGCCATACGAGGATAAAGTTTGAGTGAAAAGTTCCAATATCGGCGCCGATTTTCCTTGGATAACCGACGCTGATAGGGATTCCTTCCAAAAAAATTAGGGTAAAGATTATCCAATTGGACATCGGTTGTTTCCTATCAACCGATGCTTAATACGTTTAGGTGTCGGTTCTTTAGATAACCGACGCTGTTTACAAACTTAATAGAACCCCGAACAGTCGACTCTTCCCCTTTCTTCTATTTATCATGATTAGCTAGCCGACCGACTCTCGATGACTCCCCTGCTTCCTATTGCGTCGCCACCACCGCCACCGCCTACTGCTGCTGGTTCCTCTACTTGCCGCCACTGCCACCTCCTTCTCCTGTTGCCACTCTGCTCGATGTCGCTGCCGCCTCCTTCTCTGCTCGCCGTCACCTCCTTCTCTGCTCGCTGTTGCTGCTACTCACATGGACGTCGTTGCTCCTCACACCACCGCCGCTTCTCCTCACACCATCACTGCTCTTCTCCACGCTGCTAGCTGCTCGACAGGTAGCCCTCTTCTTCTTCCTCCATGCCCCTCTTCTTCTTCCTTCTCCCTCATTACCAACAACAAGCACGGTCGTGGCTGTGTTGGTCGACCACGGCCATGCTAGGCAGCACGACCGTGGTCGGCCAACACAGCCACGGCCGTGCTTGTTGTTGGTAAGGAGGGAGAAGGAAGAAAAGAGGGTATTTTGTTCATTTATTTTTTTATCTATTGCTTTGTATTTATTTATCTACTGATTATATTTATTTATCTAATGCTTTGAGTTTATTTATTTAGATTTTGCTATTATAAATCAACCTAGGATATGAACAAATCTTTTTCTTGCATATATTTGTGCTTCTAATCCTAATACTTGACCTAGTTCAGTAAATTTTGATGCATGTTGGAATAAGATTTAAACTTGTCCATTCTAGCATCCTAATTTGATTTGATTAAACCCTAACATTGAAATAAGATTTAAATTTGTCATTGCAGAGGCGTGGACTTACCCATCCTTACCAAGGGAAATGTTTCATGGGTCTCCATTACCAGCTGGTTGGGTTCGTGTGAGCCCGCTACGTATATTCCCCAAGTTGATGGATCTTCCATTGCCATATGCCCACCCAGATTGTGAAACGCTTGGTGAGGCAGAAGGCGGAGTGATATTGTGGCCAAAAGTGGATGTCATCTATACTAAAATCGTATGGTAAATTTACATTATGTTAAATTTTTAGTGTGTGTGTATGATGTCAATTGATCTGAAATTATATATATATATATATATATATATATATATATATATATATATATATATATATATATATATATACAGGTTAAAAAGAAGACACCCAGAGCATCTAGGGCTCCACCTCCTACATTATCAAGTTGGGTTCTACAGGACCTACCTATCCCGTTAGGGCCTAATTGTAGGGGTATGGCAATATGGTTAGGCAAACATGATATAAATTGCCCTATAACTATTTCTATAGATGCAGATGCTGCAGGTCATTTATACGAAAACAAACTATTTATACAAGATATTTTGGAGTTGTTTCGATATGATTGGTTGAATACATCTATGATAGAGCTATGGATAAGGTGAGATCTTCTTTATACATCCATATACCTTGTGTAGGATCTGGTGATCTGGTTTCTTATATATTAATGCATACGTAATACATGTTTTACAGCTACTTAGACAAGATATGTGCAGATTTTTCATTCAAACATGTAGGATTTTTGATTCCATCTTTGATTAGTCTAGTAGCTAATGACCCTTCGTCAGTTCAACAATACTGCTGCGATGCTTTTACAAATTTTGCTCAAAATAACAAGACGGTGATAATAGCTCCATTCAATGTGGTGTAAGTTTGCTTATAATTTGGACTTAAGAAAATTACATTTTTATTGTGGATTTTGAGTTATTAATTTTTAACCTTTTTACCTCTAGGGTATGCATTGGGAGTTACTAGTTATTGTCCCTGAGATGTTCACTGTCTATTATCTAGATCCTAAAGGGACTAAATTGAATTCAAAATATGGACACAAAATGAAAATGGCATCATTCTGGTTAGAAATATTTCATTTTCATATCCGTTAACATATGTTATTACATTACTATTTAATTATGCAATGTAATGTGTTACATTACATGTAGGGGTTTAGATGGGTTCAAAAAGGCTGGAGGAAAGGTTCCCAGGAAAAAGAACCAGCCAATAATTTGGAAGAACGTGGAAGTAAGTTCCTGACTCCAATGTATATATTATTTATGTGAACAATGCTTAATTAGTTGTATTTTTTAATATTTTGTATGTTTCAGTTTATAGTGTGCTACACATGACAACGGATGGGCATGTGCATACTATGTGATGCGATTTATGCACATGATTATCAAATATGCCACAGTGGACATCGATAGCATTCCTGAGGTATTATATATAGTCTCATTAGATAATATGAAATATATCAATCTTATATATATATTATTAATTATATATATACATCATTCTCTTTGCAGGTGTTTAAAACTGGACACACTATAGGAAAGGCCTTACTAGATGTACATGCTCCCTATATGGCGGAGGCATTAAATGATGTAAGAGAAGAATGGGCAAAAGCCATACAAGTAGTGGGGTTTTTAAAATATAATTGGGTTGTTGATAGTGAATAATGACTAAAGAATGATATTTTGTAAATGAATTTCTGAATTGTAATATGTGTGAATGTTTCTACATGTCTGAATGTTTCTACATGTGTCTGAATGTTTATACATGTGTGAATGTGAAAATGAATGAAACTGCTGGTTGATATATGAATGTTTCTACATGTGTGAATGTGAAAATGAATGGAACTGTAGATTGCTAAATGAATGTTTCTACATGTGTGAAAATCGAATGGAACAACATGTTGCTAAATGTGTGAAAATTAATGTTGTTAATTTTGCAGGTTTGTGGCCTGTTGTTGGTTGATATCAATGGATGTCGTAAAACATGCAGTTCATAACTTAACTATAGGTTTCTCATCCTGCGACCAGCCACAGCAAACCTGCAGACTGATAAAAAAACATACAATTGGTGTCAGTTATTTGAAAAAACTAATGAAAAATGCTTACAGCGTCAGATAATCACTAAAATCGACGCCTAATGAGGCTAGACACCACGGCCGTGCTGGCCAGCACGACCGTGGTAACATGTGATATGGCGTCAGTTATCAATAAAAAACCGACGCTGATGGTGTCCCAGATGGTGCCCATTCTGTAGTGCGAAGGTTTATGGCGTTAGTTTCCATAGTAATAACTGACGCCTATATCCCCCTGCTGGCGCGTTTTGAGTGGCGTGCAAAGGTTTCTGGCGTTGGTTTGGAAAACGACGCCTAACGGTTTGCCTTTTAGCGGTGCCCACATAGGTGTCACATTGAAACCGAAACTAAAGGACTTAAATAACCGACACTAAAGGTGGGTTATGTACTAGTGCCACTTCCACATATAATCCTAAATCTAATGGAGTAGCTAAGAGGAAAAATAAAACATTGATTGATATGGTCAATTCAATGCTAGATGAGTCTGGACTTGGTCATAGACTGTGGGGGAAATCTCTTCATACAACCAACTACATTCTAAACTGTGTACCTTTTAAATATATACACAAAACACCCTTTGAACTTTGTCTTAACAAGAAACCCTACTTAAAATACCTCAAAAGTGTGAGAATATTTGGATAAGGTTAAAATCCCGAATGATAAAAAGAGAATACTAGGACCTAAAACTGTTGATACTGTCGTTATAGGATATGTTGAAAATAGTAATGCCAATAGATTCCTAGTAATAAAATATGATATCTTATACATTCGAGTCAACTCTATACTTGAGATTAGACCTATAGACGTTGTCTATTATGAAACCATTTTTCTTCTAAAGGAAAAGGTTCCTAGATAGGTTTTTGAAGATCCTTATTCCTCCTCTCCTAAAGAACCTCTTCTTGTTCCACTGTCATATGAAGTTGAACATGAACGTCTTGTAGATGAACCTCCCAGTGACCTTTATAGGGGTAAAAGGACTAGAATTGATAAAAAATTATGGTCTGAACTTCTACACCTTCTTAGTAGAAGAAAACCCGGTTACCTCTGGGGATGCCATGAAATTCATATATTCTAGCTTTTGTAAGGAATCTATTGATAATTAAATAGAATCAATCACACTTGGATTCTTACTTAACTTCCTCCAGGTTACAAGACTATTGGACATAAATGGGTATTTAGGAAAAAGTTGAGGGTAGATAGTTGCATTGATAAGTTTAAGGCCAGACTAGTAGCCAAAGACTTTAGTTAAAATAAAGGATATGATTACTTTGATGCATATGATCATGTAATCAAAATATCTTCCATTCATGTCCTTGTTGATTTGGATGCAATCCATAAACTTGAAATCCATCAAGTGGTGTCAAGAATACCTTCTTAAATGGAGATCTTAGAGAAGAGATCTATATGGATCAGCTAGAAGGTTTTGTAGCAACTAGACAAGAACACAAAGTTTGCAAACTAGTCAAGTCCTTGTATGGACTTAACCAAGCACCTAAATAGTGGGATGATAAGTTTGATAAAATAGTTTTATCTTCTGGATTTATTGTGAATGAATCTGATTGTTGTATATGTTCCAAAATTTTTGACGACACTTGCATCATTATGTTCTTGTATGTAGATGCTATCTTGTTGTTTGGATCTAATTATGAAATTATACATGAGACTAAATCTTTTCTTGCTAGCAATTTTGATTTGAATGATTTAGGACTTGCTCATGTAATAATTGGTATTAAATTGAGTAGATCTGCTTCTGGTTTTGTACTTAATCAAACTCATTATGTAGATAACATTTTGCGTAAATTTGAAATGTTTGATTGTACTCCTATTAATACACATTATGATCCTAACTTACACCTAAAGGTACATAAGGATACTCTTGTGGATCAACATAGATATTCACAGGTAATAGGAAGCTAGATGTACCTATCGAATTACACTAGACCTGATATTTCTTATGTTGTAAATAGATTGAGCAGGTACACTAGTTGTCCTAGTTTGGACCACTGGAAGGATTTGGTAAGAGTGTTTAAGTACCTTAAAGGTACAACAAAATACCATCTTCACTATACTGATTTTCCACCTTTTCTAGAGGGTTATATAGATACAAACTGGATCGCTCATTCAGGTGAAACCAAGTCAACCAGTGGATATGTGTTTTGCCTAGGAGGAGGACCAATTTCTTGAAAATCATCCAAGAAAATTGTGAGAGCCATGAAGGATAAGTTTATTGCCTTAGATTTAGCTTGTTGTCATGCTAAATGGCTCAGAAATTTACTTATAGATTTTCCCTTTGTTTCCAAACCAATCCTGTAATGACCCTGACCTGGGTTATGAGGTAACCCTATTTTTTTGGCTAAGTAAATTGCTTAGAAATTTAATATAATCCTCTAAGGTGTTTTGTTATCACGTGACACACTTATGTTCCAAGTTTGGTCCTGATTGAATGTTGTTTGAGCAATGTTCCTTTGTTTTGGACCAAAGTGCAATTTACCCAAGCTGATGGGCTATATTGAAAATTGTCACATGTTGAACATGCCTTAAGTTTTTTAGAATAATAATAGAGAGAAGGATGCAAAGTGGTGGCTTTTGGAAAGCCTAAATTCCAAGTTTGAACATGTTTGAATAATTTAGTACCTTGTGCACCAATTTTGGTACAAATTGTAATTTACCCAAAATATAGGGTTGATATGCAGATTACCACCTATAGAATGTTCCTACTTCCTCTATGTATCATTTAGAGGATATAGAAAGAAGGAGACACCATGTTTGAATCAATTATGAGTGATGGCAATCTTGGTGATGAAATTACCAAGAAAAGGGTTGAATATGAAACCATAACTTGAGTTGTATCAAGTTGAAAAGCTTATATATGAGTGCCTATCGGAAAAAGAGCCATAGGAGTAGCCTCATATTGGTTTTTAGACTCCTGGAAAATCACATGATGTGCAAAGAACCTCAAGGAGGTGAATGGTGTTGGTTTACAACTTCCTTAGAAAAGTGGTATCGGGTTGTGAATAAAGTGGTGATTTTGTCGATATATTTTATTCAAAGAGATAAGCAATGGACGAAATTTCATCCCTAGATATCCTAAAGTGTTTTTCATTTCAAGATAAATGTTAATGCATGCATGTACATGTGTCACCCATGCATGGACACGTGGCACCTAGTAGCTCAAATTGATGACACCTCATTTTCACACTTCTTCATGAACAACAAGTATATATACCCCTTCTTTCACCCCTTAGTGAACTTTTTCGAATCCTATCACCTCCTTGCTCTTAGATATTGTGAATAGGAATTGTATCGTGCAGGAGTGAAGTGGTATCATGCATAGGGCCTTGGGTATCATCCATAGTAAGATCATATCGGCCAAGTAGGGTGATATCGACCATAGTGAAGTGTTTTGATCACAAGTGAGGGGGATATCAGCCAGAAGTGATGGCATATCGTGCAAGGGTAGTGAGGTATCTTGAAAATGTGCTAAGGAGCAAGAAGGAGCTCAATACTTAACCCTAAGGTGAGTCCATGATCATCTTCAACCTTGGATTGAAGCAAGATTTTAGGGTTATGATCTTCCTTTCTTTTCTTCTTCACCAATTGCTTATCCATGGTGATTCCTTATATATGAAGGAGTTGTGAACACGCCTTGGACGTTTGATAAGTTATCTTCAACCTTAGGAACATGGAGATTTGGAGCTTGGATCTTTGAAGTTGTTCTTAAGGTGGGTTATATAACTTGAACTCAACCATGTTATTATTCATCACCTAAATTGCTATGCTTAAATGAACTACTTTAAATTCCAAAATATTCTGAAATGTTTGATGAAATTATGAGTTCTAGTAGTTTCTTAGACCTATTTCCATGAACTTTAACAGTTATAAAGAAGGTCTATAGCTTGAAAAAGATGGTATCACCTTATAAAGTGATATCAGGTTCAAGCACGCAAGCAAACACCTCTAACCCGATATGGTGAAGCATCTACTTCACTAAAATGATATGGATATGATTTTATACTTTCTTGCATGATATGGTGGTGTAGTATACACCTCTTGCACGATATGAGGTCAAGCAAACACCTCAAAAAGGATATTGGGTTAAGCACACACCTCTCTGGCCGATATGGTATGAAGCAAACACACACCTCTTTGCCCGATATGGTGTGAAGCACACATACACCTATAAAGTGATATGGTGAGCAAGCACACACCTCTTTGCCCAATATGGTGTGAAGCACACATACACCTCTTTGCCCGATATGGTGTGAAGCGCACATACACCTCTTTTCCCGATATGGTGTGAAGCATACACACACCTCTCTACCGGATATGGTGTGAAGCACACATCACCTCTAAAGTGATATGGAAGCAAGCATACACCTCAAACCCGAGATGGTAAGCACACAGACACCTCAAGGGTGATATGGTAAGAACATATACACCTCATACCTGATATGGTAAGCACACATACACCTCTAAAGTTATATGGGTAGCAAGAACACACCTCATACCCAATATGGTGGAAGCACCTCAAAACCCATATGAAGGAAAGCACCTTAGATGCAAGTTACTTGATGAAGTAACACATGAAGTATCTTATATCATTAATGATAAAAAAAGAAGTATCTTATATCAAGTCATACATTAAGATGTATGGAGTTTAATGAATATTGATTAAGTAGGCTAATGTACCTTGAAGGAAAGGTTGAGCCAACTTAATAAAGTATGAAGTAATCAATATCCTAGTAAGGATAAGAGAGAAAATCATACTTTGTGTTGATAATCATTTAATGATAAATGATGAGAATAAATAAGTATGATTGAATATTTATGATATTAATGTATTCTCCTAGATGTGTGGAGCAATGAATTAGGGTTTGGATTGAAAATATGAACTTGAAACCCTATTCGGCTATAAAGGGAAACCCTAACCCTAATAGTTGTTGCCTAGTGAGAGGTGACAAGATGTTTAATGGGCCTTGTGAGCCATGTGATTAGTTGTTGCCTAGTGAGAGGTGACAAGATGTTTTATGGGCCTTGTGAGCCATGTGGTTAGTTGTTGCCTAGTGAGAGGTGACAAGATGTTTAATGGGCCTTGTGAGTCATGAGAATAGTTGTTGCCTAGAGAGAGGTAACAAGATGTTTATAAGAGTTTCAGAATAAATGATAATGTTCAAAATAAACTAGTAAATGGAAACTTAGTAACATAATACTAAAAATAATTGGATACAATAATAATAATGAAATATTGATCATACATGCTTTATGCTTATAGCCAAAGAAGGGCTATAGTGTTTTGAATATGCTTAAAGGAGATAAGGGGGAATAGTTGTATTATATAAAGGATGTGAATAAGTATGATGGCTTGGCCAAGGTATAATACCTGGAATAAAACTACAGGATTGGGATAACCCGATGCCTGGATGCAATGGTCATAGGATTGGCATAATCCAATACCTGGAAAAATGTCACAAGATTGGCATAGTCCAATACTTGGAATAAAACTACATGATTGGGATAACCTGATGCCTGGATGCAATACTCACAGGATTAACATAATCCAATACCTAGAATAGAACTACAGGATTGGGATAACCTGATGCTTGGATGCAACACTCACAGGAATGGCATAATCCAATACCTGGAATAATGTCACAGGATTGGCATAGTCCTATACTTGGAATAAAACTACAGGATTGGGATAACCCGATGCCTGGATGTAACACTAACATGATTGGCATAGTGTAATACCTGGAATAGTTGCACAAGATTGGTATAGTCTAATACCTAGAATAGTTGCACATGATTGGCATAGTCCAATACCTAGACATAACATGATGATGTATATTCACATGAATGGTACAATCCAACACCTGTCTAGAAGATTGGCTGAGGCCAAAATATAGAAATGAGAATGACTCATGGATGACATACCATGATAATGAGCATCACAAGATAAGCTTGAGATGTTGATATAGTATGATGGGTAAATGATATACATGTTCTTCATATTCCTTATAAAGTGAATATATGATTTACTACTCTATCATAGATAGTTGCAATGCTTTAAAAGATGAGAATATTCTAAACTGCTTATCCTCTACTCAGTATATTACTATTTAACTGTGATAATAACATTGTTGGCGGAGAGTTATATCTCTTGCTGGGATAATTGTCTCACCCCGTGGGATCCACATTTTTTTAGGTGGACGTGCACGAGGGGGGTTGAGACCGTACTGTAGAGAAAGAACAACAACATCAGGGACAACAATGACAGATCAAGTTGAGTGTACTATGTGTCATGTCTTGTAGATAGAAGTCCTAGGTGTCGTCTCTGTACTCACAAGTCCTTGGAGTTCATTCGTACTGGTTTCATGAAAGATATGAGATTTTGTCTTGAATGCCTCGAGGTTTTATGTTGCTGCAGTATGTGTTTTGATAGAGAAACTATTATATGTTGTCCTCGAGATGAGATGAAGCAATGTTGTACAATGTGAATCATGATATGTATGAGTTTTAGATCTTTCAGTAAAAGTTTTCTGGACAAGGATCTCCTTGAAAAAAAATGGTTTTAAATTTTAGTGACTTTTGTTTATCCGCTATTTATGTTTATTCCGCTTAATTAGTAATGATTTGTTTGTCGGTTGGATGATGGTCATTACAATTTCCTTGTGTTTCTATATTATGTGATAATAAAGCAACCATTGACAAAGCTAAGAAATATAAAGGTAACCCGAGAAAGTCCTTTATGAGGTTAAGATATGAAGATGTGAGAGATCATATCACCCATAGGGTAGTATATATAGAGTATGTGAAATCCAAATGAAAATTGTAGATCCACTTACTAAGGGTCTAGGTAGAAAGATTGTACCGAGTTCATCGAGGGGGATGTGTCGCCTACCCTTAGATTAAACATTACAATGATAAACCTACCATTCCAAAACTAGAGACCCAATGAGGATTGTTTCAAAGGGATAAATAAGTTGTTGTGTTATGTGGAAGAAGACTTTGGAGTTTCACTCCTGACCCTCCCTATGATTCTACTGCTTCATTCTGTCTGAGTATAGAAAGAGCTTTGCTCTAAATGGGTTCAAGTCCATTTATTGGTAGGTTGTACACCAAGATGGACACCCTTGGAGATCACTACTATATGAGTGTAACCTAAGAGTTGGGGTTTTATGTGAGTTGGGCATATACTCCGCTGGAGTACTCATGAAACAAGATTCTTACGAAGGTCGTTTATGTGCAACACTGATAGGAACTCATTCTTGTGCATGTACTATGATTGTGTGATGTACTAAAGTATGAATCAGAGAGTCTTGTTCAAGACATAGTTTACCACGTCTCTCTAGATTGACGTGAGTGATTCTAGACAATGGTTCAAAGTCACAAGCAACCAATGCCAAATAACATAGTAATGTCATAAACTTTTTATTTATAATCTTTTTGTTATTCATTATTTAATAATTTTTTGAATGATTTTATGAAACATATGGGGGAATGTTGTATTTATTTATTCCAAAAATTAGTTTAGACAACCATCAATTTTCTCCCTTATTTCCTTTTATGGAATAAATTTTACTTTATTCATTTTGTTTTCTGAAACGCTTTTGGTTTCCATTTTTTAAAGTCTTTTGGAGTTTGTTTAAGGCATCAACAATTACTCTCTCTTTGACTACCATTAAAGACACCATTTGACCTTGTCAATTAAGACAGATGTTGGGAAGACCAACAATTGTAAGTTTAAGGCAGTGGCAGTTACTCTCTCTTTGACTATCATTATAGCTTCCCATTAACAACGATGATGAAGACACACATTGGGAATACTAATAGTTGCAACGTGAGCAACGTGTGTAGGTTGTTACCGTGGGGCTAGGCCGATACTCTCTCTATATAAGAAGATGTATGCTCTCCATTGGAAATATACCAAAATACCAATAGACCAATACACCAATATACTAAGATACCAACACACCGAGATCCAGAGCAACACAGTTGCATTCACACATAGAGAGTTTTTTGTGTTCTAGTTTGTTCTGACTAGAATGCTCCTATTTTATATACCAATGTAACACCCTCCATGCTATTGGTATGTATGTCCTAAGAGCCAATCATATGATGATTAGATTGGCATACATCATGATTTATTTGATAAATATCAAAGGCAAGCTTCCAATTTATTCTAGCTCAATCGATTATGAGATAAATGATGGAGCATAATAAATGTCTAAAGAATGACAATACTCAATGGCGTATGTCTTCAGGTTGAGGACCTAAATAATGAGATCATACAGATGCTAAGAGTATGTACATTCTTGTTATGTCCCTAGTCGGATGTCATTGTGGAAGGTTGATAGACAACAACGACACATCAAGGCTAGAGAGTGTGGTGGTTGATGATAGTGTCCCATTAGTCATGATATATGATATTAAACGAAGCACATAGATACATGTTCGAGAACAATGTATCAGATAGACCCACCATGAGAGTGACACATGGAACCATGGCATGGTAGTCAGAGTCCTCTCTCATAGTGATGGTGGTGATTGTGATTCTTAGACCTAAAATCACTGCACTCGTCAAATGTGATTGGGTACACTTTGGCATCATCAAACGCATTCCTGAAACATGGGTTGTTATAACGGTGATGATTGGGTGGCTTTGACGCATGACACATACTATGAGTGATAGATATGGGATTTGTCCCTCCTAAGGGAGTATGATGTCCAGGCCACTTGATAAGAGAGACTGAGAAAGGCATGCACATGCACATGTGAATCAATATATGATATTGATGTCACACATATCTCAGACAACCTGCTCTAGTTCAAGAAGAACGTTGAAAGGATGACAACTCCATGCCTTGAGTTCATTCAGGATATTAGAGACAAAGGAGTTATACATTCACTGGAACACCAATCACATACTTTAGGATTGAAAGTTGTTCTCCAACTTTCCTTTTCATTTGGGTAGCAATGATGTACGACTAGGTACCACTCTTTGCTTGTGATGTCAAAAATTAGTTATGGACATTCACTGCCAACGTGAAATGGGACCTATAGGGTTACACACAAAGGATTAACTTAGAAGAGGAGTTTATCCATGAATGATTTTTGGATTGATTACTAAAGTGTTTAGGTACTCAATCAAACATTCAATCAATAGACTTGACTCAAAGTCATCAAGTTCAAGTGTTGAACCAACTGATTTGAGTGTCAGATTGATTGAGAACCGAATTGACTGTGTTCTGCACAATCTGGATCACCAACTGACTGGTTTACTAGGTGAACCGATTGGCTCATGGCTAGTGAGACGACCGGTTCACTCCGGTGAACCAATCATTTCATTTGTCCAAAAGAGCAGTGTTGGATTTTCCCGATTTGTGAGAAAAAGTTTTTTATTTCCCTTGTTCAATTCAATTGGGATAAGAATTAATCTTTGTGTTAATTAGAAACGAATAAGGAAAGTTAATTGTGGGCAAGTCTGGGAAGTGAAACAACCGATTCACTAAGTGAACCAACCAGTTCACACTTCCAACCGACCGGTTTACAAGTGACCCGATCGGCTCACCTTGCCAAATGACCGTTTCAATTGTAAAACGACAGTTTCGCCTACATCCATGTAAATTGATCATGGAAATTTTGGACCCTTCTACTCCCACACAGACTGAGAACCCTGACCCTACCCTCTACTATAAATAGAGGGGTACAAGGGGCTTCTCTAGAAATACAACTCAAACATCAGTTGCTCTACAAAGTTGTTGTCCTCTCTAGTTGTGGTAACCGAGAGAGCCCAAACAAGTTCTACCCATCAAGGGAGGAATAGTGAGGGAAGACAACTATAGAAAAGCAACTAATTGTGAGAGAGTATGTTAGTGACTAGTACACCAAAAGAAGGGGACGAATCCTTCTAGTATGTTCTTCAGGATGACTAGAGTTCCCGATAGTCCGTGTGGACTATCTATAGAGGCGGGAGACTTCTACTGCTTAGGAGGATGTCAGTCAACCGCAGTCCGGGTCAAGACCAGGAGCTGTAGAGACGTCGTCGAAGATAGGTGGTTGAAGACCGCACTTGCTGTGATGTATTGTCACTGAGCAAGCCTCAGGACCAGGTATATCTCGCTAAAACCATTCTTCCCATTACATAGATATTGATGTGATCTACTAGTTATGGGTTTATAGTCAAGTAAAATTTTTGTTTCCGCTACCTACTTTGACCATGTAAAACCCAACACATGCATTTCCAAACCTCCTTGTTTGCTGCAATTCTTGCATTCTCGATGCTTCACGACACTTCTATTTTTCTTTGTGACAAAGAGCTAAAGGAACAATTTTAACATAGTCCTCTCGCTTGCATCGAGCGTCTGTACCAAAGTTGGGGTGGCTAAATCTTAGAGATATACTGTCAGAAAAATTTGTACTAGGAGTGACAAAATCTTTCTTAAAGACAGTATTTGACACGCCTTCATCCCATGTTTTAGAGTTTGCATCTTTTAACTAATCATTGTTTTTCTTTGAATCCATAACTGCTATTATTACTGCTGCATATTTTGGTGGTTTACTATGTCCCTTAATCTAATTACTTTTGTCTAATATCCAACACCCACTCCTCTGATTGTTGTATGTCCCTACTCTACACCCAGATGGTTGGTTGCACTTTTGTCATTGTGAAACTGGTAGATTAGTGCTTACGCATCTGTCAGTGAATCTGATGCACATTTACAATCACCTTCACTCGATATTTTATGTGAGACAAAGCTTTGTTTGTCATGTTTGCTTCTTCATCGCATTGATTGTCGGCAACTATTTTATTTGTTAGAATGCCCAACTAGTGTGCAGGTTTGAGAGTAAAAAGATTTGTGATCTTGTTCAACCAAGCTTTGTTATCTTGTTCTATGAAGCTTTGTTAACCCGTTTGTTAAAAGATCAAGCTTTGTCAAAAATTCAGAGTATAGAAAATGGTGTAACAAGTTTTTTTCATTCCATATTTGGGTATTTGGCTCTTTGTTAATCGACGAACTTATGTATTTTATACCTTTATTAATGACCATGATCACTCTAGCAAGTGATTTATACGTCCTGTTTGACCTACACAAATACTACATCATATTGCCTCAAAGTTCATAATCAACCACTCTGTGGATAAATACAACTATAATCTATTGGAAGGTGGCAATTTCATCCAATCATTCAAAAATAGAATTTGGTTTTAGGCTAACTTGTTCATATAGTAAAATAGTAGAACAATAGAAAGGGAAATATTTATTTCTTCATGTTGTTGCTTATATACTGTTTTTCTTAATAGATTATATTTTCACCTACTTATGAAACATTTTTTTCACTTATTGTTATTCAATCCGGACATTTATACTTAAATTTGAGAGAAGAAAAGAAAACCCTAATTCCTAAAATCAATCATTAATCTTTCTATTCATTGTTGTCATCTGTCGGAGCAAGGAAAAGAAGAAAAGAGGAAACATAGAGCTTAGATATAGTCCTACTAATTATTTTTTCTAAGGAAAAAGGTTAGAATGGAAGAAGTAATGACTAAAAATAAGTTTACCTTGATTTGTTTACCTAGAGTTTTATGTTCATGATCGGTTCTTCATGATTTATCATTATTATCCCAGAATTACCCTCTCAATTGCCAAAATTTTGATTTAGGGCTTTCGGTAGGTAACGAATGCTATTTTGAGCTTGTTCATTGAACCATACCGAATTACATGAAGTATATCTCAGGATGTCTCATTTTTTATTGGTTGTGTTGGCGACATATGGAGCAATTACATCAATCATTGGTCAAAACTTTTCTCTAAGTGGCATTTGATGTGCCTCAAAGTTGTTGCATCTGGAGTCATGTCGATCAAAATGACATGTTTATGCCATCTAAAAGGGAGGTTGAAGTGGTTAGTCAAACCACATTGGTAGCACATGAAATGACTTTCCTTTTGTCATTCTAGCTTGGTTGAAGTGCCCTGTTTTGAATGGGGTGGGACGTTCAAAGTGCACCACTTTGATTGTGACATGCCTATAGATACAACATGGCTTCTGATCGAGGTGACCTAGTATGACCCCTCTCGGTCGATGCAAAACACTCATCAATTAATGCAACTTCTATGTTAACTGATCCATAATTTTTTTTCAGTATGAATTTTCCTTCTAACTTCCTTGTGCAAATTTTTGTGATATCACTTTTACCTCCATTCAAGAAATATTTCAATATAAAGTTAAAGTATACTTTGACTTAACCAAATTGGATATCACACAATAACTAATCATTAATTAATAGAAAATTATGATATGCAAGTAGTGAAGACGTAAGTTGAAATATGAGTTGATAACTCTAGGACAACATGCTAAGTGAAAAGGAATTGTAATATTTGGTATGTATGCCGTTGGATTATATTTTGGTTCTGACTTGTGCTAATTTTGTTTGATTTTTAGAATCTAAAAAATGCAGCAAATCACCACATTTTTAGACATAATTAGAATCTTCATGTTGCTTTCCATAAAAAAAGTGTCGGACATCAAAATCCAACTCATGCTGATTTGTAGAATAACAAAAAGCCCACTAACCAAGCATGCCCCATGTATCATATATTCATATTAGTAAATGCATAAATAAAAATATTATTGTAAATAGTGCATTTTCAGTACTATGATTACCAAAATGTGAAGTTTACATTTTGTTGATTGCTTCAATTTAACTTTCATTATTGGAAACTGTAGTAGATCTAATGAGGTTACAAAATGGCCAGGTAATTATTTCCAACAAGAAATGATATTTAGGGCTGCCAAAATATTTTCGAAGCCGTTCACGGTCCAGATCCGACTCGAAAACCGAAACCATAAAAAATAATTTGATGTCAAGTTATATCAAGTTGAATACCTCATTTTATAGCATTTTAAATCTAGATTTCAACCCGGACCCAGACCTGATTCTTTAAATTTTTTATTTAACCTGATTCTGACCCGGATCACATTAATTTAAGTTATATACAAGTGAAGAATATATTATTATTTTAACTTTTAAGTTGTTTCATTATATTTTCTCTATCTGATAAAGTACTTTACACTAAAAAAATGGAACGAAATTTTGTCAGATCTAATAATCTGGGACACTCATGTAAAATCCGTAGCTGCACCACACTTGTACATCTGTGTTTGGTTTGGAGATGGAGCTGCACCAGTCTCCTTTCCATTATACAAAAACGGGGACGTTGTTGTTCTAGAATTGTGTTACCCTCTTCTTTAAAAAAAATAAAAATAAATTCTAAACACAACGTTCCAAATAGGATCGCTAAAAGAAATCATGTCGAGTTTGGTTGCATTCGGTTCATGGTTGTACATCGTCTCTGTGATGGAAATATAGCAGTACTTTCATGATAGACAGTCGTTCAGATAGTGAAGATTTTTAAGGTGATTTGAAAAGGAAAATGCTACGTAGAGGAGAATGGGAGGTAAAATGAGAGGCACTATTTTGTTTTGTGTGTTAAATAACAAAATAAAAGAAAGAACTGCCTCCCAATAGCAGATCTCATTTGAAAAGCACAATTTACTTTTTAGCCTGCTGTTATTCCCCTTATTTGCAATTTATGTGGTCCATGTCAGGACCAAGTTGTTTAAACGGAACGAGATATATAATGATATATATCGAGTTTGGGTCTAAGGCATTGAGGTTTCATTTAGCAACACGTTCGTTTTGAACGCTGCCAATGCATCTATGACGAGCCAACAAAGAGAATCGGTCAGGTGGATAATCTCGGTTTGGTGATTGTATATGACTGTGGAAAAGCATGTACAGCTATTGGCAAATAGGTGTTTCATGACCAATGTTTTTGGCTGTCTATGTTTAATCTTTGATCTTCTACTGCACCGTTACCAAATGCTGACGGGGAATGGACTTATGAAAAAACGGTTGGTTGAACACGGAGATGAATTTATTATCTAACAACATAGATGGGATTTTGTTAGTAAAGTGGAATCGAGTAGAACAGATCTACGTTCAGGGTCGAATAAAACTGGGGGCACTGAAAACGGTCATTTTCTATTAGCCACTTCTACCTTCACGTCTCTGTTGGCCACTGTAGTTGGTTTTATCTGGTTGCCTGTGGGCGAATAGTGCCATCCATGTATTGGTTGACTGATTGATCATCTTGTAACTCCTTGCCGTCCACCGGGTCCATGAATGGTGAAGCATTCATCCAGCTTTGTTCCTGTCAGTTAAACTTGTACATCTGGAACGTAGCTTCCGACTTGTCCAAGGGGGTACTGAGATCGGCCAAGTGGCGGACGTGGCTCGCTCAACGGCCATGAGAATGGGAATGGCGTGGTACACCTGACCGGAGATAGAAATAGAATCACGCGCAGCGGTTGTGCTGCGAGGAGATATCATCAGGGGCTCTCATTCGTGTACGCTATCCGATCGTTATCGCCTGAGATCAATCGTTGGACTCATGCTTGCACGCTTCTCTTGATACATATAATAAGGCTGCAATGCCAGTAGAGCAGCCTTCCAGTACCGTTTTCTGTCGCCACTCATTGTCCTGTGGAGTCGTGGATGATAGTCGTGTTTTTTCTTATTTGCGTGCTGCTCTTCTGATGCAACATCAGATTATCAAGGGCAATCTGTCCTTTTTGGACTTGATATCCATGCGAGAAATGCCCAAATAATAGAAGCTTTTGAATAATCAACATAACAACCGATCATTTACAACTGTCAATAAAAAGTATGTTTAACCGTAATTGTGCAAACTCTTTTATAACATCATGACGACACATCAGTTCACATAATTGACGCAACTTGCTTGAATATGTGGGCAGCAATGTAACCTATGAACAACAAAGGCACGAGGGACAGGATTGCAAAAACAATTTCACATCACACATCAACAAAGAGTCACACATCACAATGATAGGAAGAGACAACAATGCAGTTAGGATTAACAAAAGCAAGATTGTAATAAAAGTTTGTTTAACTTTAAATGTGCAACCTGTTTTATAACATCACGGATGACCCTTCAATTTAGGTAACACTACCGTATTTTGGGTGTGACACATATGATAAACATCATGACACAATGGTAGAAACACGTCCTATTGGGACACACACCTTTGTTGTGATAAATGCAAGGAAGGCGGTTCTACATCATCTGCAATATTGGCCGAGAAGTCAAACTTAGGCGCAAATCTTGTCTTGGAAGAACAACTTATACAAAAGAAAAATCATAATCATTATCCTATCACTTGGATGCATAATTCGACACATGATGATTTTGTAAAGAACTATGGGATAATTCTATTCATCTCATTTCTCAATGGGTAAGTAAAATATCATTTTACAAGGATGAAACCAACTAACTACAAAAACTGATCCTCGACACAAGACCAAGACTCAAAAAATCAAAGAGAATATCTGTGTCACAACCACAATTGCCCCCGCCTCAAATATGCAAGGCCATAGGATTCTAACATTAACATGCCCCTAATAGGGGGAGTTATGAATCCGAGATCCCTAAACATGTATGGCTGCTCTGGTCCTACTCAGTATATATCCAGCTTGATGGCTAGCATGTTGGCTTCTCTATGTAAAAAGTAGGTATGACAAGCTCTAGCCCTCATAAGATCTCAAACCCGTTGAAGGTGTCTCTTTATCCAACACGGGGTCGGGAAACCCCATCTAGAAGTGGGACCAACCTACAATCATCACATTCTAAAATGACATTGGAAAGGAGAGGATGCACCTCAATGCCAAGTGCTTCAATTTCCTTTAGAATGCAATCTAAGTGGGATGACTCTTGGAACAAGTCAAGTAGCCTGTGATGATGTCACCACTTGAAGATCTTATTATGCCCCCAAAAGTCCTATCCTTTGTTACCATCCCCTATTTGTCTAGTTCACACCTGCCAAATTGTGCTTTAGCCGTCCTTCCAATAAGGTCTGCCAAAAATGGGGCAAAGAACTAAATAATGGATCCGAATATGTGGGAAGAAACCTATCTCCCTTCAAAACTCAATCATACCTACACCGATCGCCGCAAGCCTGGGGGTATTATCACAAATATATTTGCACAAATGACAGACTTAGTTCTAGATTCTCTTACTATTCATCTTCCACATATGGAAACTACTTCCACATCTATTCACCCAGAGACATCAAAGTATCGTTAAGTGGAGAACCTCCCTGAGGAATCCAAGGCATGACTTCTTACTAGGAGGGAAAAATAGTAGTGTAGAGCCACACCTAGCATGCTAGAAGTGCTAAAAGAGTTCACTTCAAAAATATGTTTGCCCTCTTTCCAGTGAAAGAGGTTATCCAAGGTTTCTATTCACCTTAAAGTGTAACACTCACATTTGGAAGCCAAGTGAATATGGCAAGACCTACTCCTATCAACCAAGAGGATGGCCAAATGAAAGAACTTCTAAGAAAAGGTGGATATCTTAAGGACAAGAGATGGGTTCCAAAGCCATTTAGAATGAAGGGTGGTTGATCCGCCCTAGGGGATTGGTCTATATCACCAAAGGATATTTAATGATGATTTCATCATGGAGAGGATGTCTTTACAAGTCATCTAAATGGGTCGGTCTGCCCCAACTGTAGTGTCTGTCGAACATTTTAGGACCTCTTCGACACCCTCATCCTTAAGAACATCTTAAAGATGACAAGGTCCCATGCTCTAGTACCACTTTTATTTGAGGAAATACCTTATTTTGAGGATAGGGTTAACATCTAAGCCTTTATGTCTCCATCTATCTATCCTCTCATCATCCAAAAAGAGAACCCCAAAATAAAATGTTTCTCGATCCTAGGTCCCAACTGGTGTTTCTCATGACTAAGGGAAAAATCTCCTAAAATCTTCTCTAGTATAGTGAGGAGGTCCTACCCTTTTTAGATGCCAAGGATGGGTCAAGACCAAGTTCATATGCCCATACTATACTTTTTTTATACAAAATTTCTCCCAATATGAGGAACTCTACAACATATTTCATCCAAATTTTATTAGGTTTGCTTGAAATCAATTGTGGATCCTTTGAGTACCTAAACATGCCTCAAGGGTTGGGGAGATCAAAACATCCCACTTAACCTAGTGACTTCTCTTGACACCCTTTCTATATTCCCATAGGAAGCCCTCTATCTTCCTCTTTATGTGTTTGAAAATGGCTTTAGGGACAACACATGCATGTATTTTATGGGTGGGAATGACATGGAAAACATAAATGACTAATGCAAGCCTTCTTGAGAAGCAAAGAAGATTTCCTACCCAAGATGTTATTATCTTTATGGACTTGCTCATTATAAAAGTGAAGTGTCTTATCATGATTCGACCTTTGATCAAAGGAACTCCTGGGCAGTAAATTTGGTACTATCTTCTAAACAACCCTAGTCTTATAGTAGTTGTCCCTTCCTAAGGTCTGATGTTTTGCCCATCACGATCAATGATTTCTCTTTATTGACTTCCTGACCCACGTAAAGCTCATAGTCCATGAAAACTGTCTCAAAATTCTCTTTGGAATTTCCAAATAGGTTTATGAAAAAATGAGGTCATCCACATACATGACATGGGATGGGGTCACCCCACCACCATGGGTCATGAACCTAGAAATTCTGATACCATCTACTTTCATTGTAATACACCTCCCTAGAACCTCTTATGATAGAATATATATGAGTGTTGAGAGTGGGTCACCTTGCCATAACCCTGTAAAAGATTGAAGTAACCCATATGTTTTACCATTCATAGAGACTGAGAAGTAGGACCCCTAGATGATGTTCATGATAGCATTAGTCACCACATGGTTGAATTTAGTTGCTCCTATAACACACTACATGAACACCCACTCTATTCTATCAAATGCCTTTTACATATCCACTTTGTATACTACATTATTCATACCTATCTTCCCTACATTAAGGTCAAGGATGATTTGTTAGGTGAGTCGAATTTTGTCACTAATGTTTCTACCCTTAGAAGACATCATTTGTTGAGGGGAGACTAGCCTAGAGGAAAAGATAGATAACCAAGATAAAAACATTAATTGGTTTGAAGTCTTTTACACTCTCTAGTATTTCTCCTTTGGAAATGAGAATCAACTTGACATATTAATGGCTTCGGTAACATCAAACCCACTATGACGCCATCTGGCCCCAGTGTACTATCAACATCCATGTTCATGACTGAGTCTCTAAGCTCCAATTCCAAAAAATAGTCATAGAAATATCATATTATTAGTATCATCACTAGTACATAACCGGCCTTTAGTGTCAGTTATTTAAGGCCTTTAGTGTCAGTTTTAATGCGACACCTATGTGGGCGCCGCTAAAAGGCCAACCGTTTGGCATCAGTTCTCAAACCGACGCCACAACCCTTCACGTGCCACTGAAAACGCACCACCAGGGGGGGTATAGGGGTTGGTTATTAGCTTTGACACCGACACCATAAACCTTCGCGCCACAGAAAGGGTACCATCTGGGGCATTATCAGTGTCGGTTTATTAGTGATAACCGACGCCATCTCACCCGCTGCCACGGTCATGCTGGCCAACACGACCGTGTTGGCTAGCCCGCTGCCACGGCCGTGGTGTCTGGTCCGCTGCCATGACCGAGGTGGACAACGCGGTCGTGGTGTCTGGCCCACTTCCACGACCGTGCTGGCTAGCACGACCATGGTGTCTGGCCTCATTAGGGAAACCTACATCAGTTACTAGTAGGGAAACCGATGCCGGAACCATCAACGTCGGCTTATTATTGATAATCGATGCCACATCACATGCATTAGGCATCAGTTATAATTATTTATCTGACGTTGTAATCATTTGTCGTCGGTTTTAAACAAATAACCGACACCTATTTCATGTTTTTTTTCTTATCAGTATGGAGGCCTACTGTGGCTGGTCACATGACGAGAAACCTACATTTCAATTATAAACTGTAGGTTTTACGACATCCATTGATATTACCCAACAACAGGCCACAAACCTGCAAAATTAACCACATTAATTTTCACACATTTAGCAACCTATAGTTCCATTCAATTTTCACACATGTAGAAACATTCATTTAGCAATTTGCAGTTCCATTCATTTTCACATTCACACATGTAGAAACATTCATATAGCAACCAACCGTTTCATTCATTTTCACATTCACACATGTATAAACATTCAGACACATGTAGAAACATTCAGACATGTAGAAACATTCACACGTATTATAATTCAAAAATTCATTTACAAAATATCATTCTTTAGTCATTATTCGCTATCAACATCCCAATTATATGTTACAACCCCCACTACTTGTATGGTTGTTGCCCATTCTTCTCTTACATCATTTAATTCTTCTGTCGTATAGGGAGCATGTACATCTGGTAAGGCCTTTCCTATAGTGTAGTCAGTTTTAAACACCTGCAAAGAGAATGATGTATATATAAATTAATAATATATAAATAAGATTGATATATTTCATATTATCTAATTAATGAGACTATATATAATACCTCAGGAATGGTATCGATGTCCACTGTGGCATATTTGATAATCATGTGCATAAATCGCATCACATAGTATGTACTTGCCCATCCGTTGTCTTGTGTAGCACACTATAAATTGAAACATACAAAATATTAAAAAATACAACTAATTAAGCACTGTTCACATAAATAATATATACATTGTAGTTGGGAACTTACTTCCACATTCTTCCAAATTATTGGCTGGTTCTTTTTCCTGGGGACCATTCCTCCAGCCTTTTTGAACTCATCTAAACCCCTACATGTTAATGTAACACAGTACATTGCATAATTAAATATTAATGTAATAACATATGTTAACGGATATGAAAATGAAATATTTCTCACCGAAATAATGCCATTTTCATTGTGTGTCCATATTTTGAATTCAATTTAGTCCCCTTAGGATCTAGATAATAGACAGTGAACGTCTCGGGGACAATAACCAGTAACTCCCAATGCATACCACTAGAGGTAAAAAAGTTAAAAATTAATAATTAAAAATCCACAATAAAAATGTAATTTTCTTAAGTCCCAATTATAAGCAAAGTAAACTTACTCCACATTGAATGGAGCTATTATCACCGTCTTCTTATTTTGATCAAAATTTGTAAAAGCATCACAACAATATTGTGGAATTGACGGAGGGTCTTTAGCTACTAGACTAATCAAAGATGGAATCAAAAATCCTACATGTTCGAATGAAAAATCTGCACATATCTTGTCTAAGTAGCTACAAAACATGTATTACGTATGCATTAATAAATAAGAAACCAGATCACCAAATCCTACACAAGGTATATGGATGTATAAAGAAGATCTCACCTTATCCATAGCTGTATTACAGATGTATTCAACCAATCATATCGAAACAAATCCAAAATATCTTGTATAAATAGGTTGCTTTCGTATGATTGACCTACAACATCCACATCTATAGAAATAGTTATAGGGAAATTTATATCATGTTTTCCTAACCATATTGTCATACCCTTACAATTAGGACCTAACAGGACAGGTAGGTCCTGTGGAACCCAACTTGGTAATGTAGGAGGTGGAGGTGGAGGCCTAGATGCTTTGGGTGTCTTCTTTTTAACCTGTATATATATATATAATTTTAGATCAATTGACATCATATACACACACTAACAATTTAACGTAATGTAAATTTACCATACAGTTTTAGTATAGAGGACATCCACTTTTGGCCACAATATCACTTTGCCTTCTGCCTCACCAAGCGTTTCACAATCTGGGTGGGCATATGGCAATGGAAGATTCATCAAATTGGGGAATATATGTACTGGGCTCACACGAACCCAACCAGTTGGTAATGGAGACCCATGAAACATTTCCCCTGGATGGGTAAGCTGACACCTCTGCAATGACAAATTCTTTACTTTTTAGACGACATGGCTTCAACCCCTACAAATGTTTGTGTAAAGAATGTTATATACATATATACATATCATCTTGAAAACATATCATCTTGAAAAGACTAGTTGCTATGTCATAAAAATACTTACAGTGGATGTGCTAGGTGGTGGGTCTATAAGATTACTCCCAACCTCTATAGTAGGAGTAGAGCGGGATGCCATAGGTACTATCTACTGAGTGGCAGTCAGAGATGCCTGCCACTTGCTCATTGCTTCTTCGAGTTTCCTATCAACTATCTTATCTACCTATACATGGATAAAAGAAATGTTAGCTTCTGATTATTGAATTCTCTTTTACAATAATATTATAAAGAAAGAATAGGTTACATCTTCTTGTGAAAGTCCCACTTTTGGGACATGTTTGCCCTGGGATGGCCCAAAGAACGCTTTGATGCCCACACTAGCGCCTGCATCCCTAACACATCTAGGATGCTCTGGGTTACCCAGAGAAACTGCCAATTCATCCCTTGTTCCCTCAGGGATGAACTTGCCTTGTTTCCTCAGCTCATGCAGCTCCCGCTAATCACCAAAACAAAAAACTGTAATTAAGTAAACACCATAAATAATCAATATTCGAACGTGTGGGCTCCGATCTCCAAACCACGAATTAATCCCGATTTAATCATGTGCGGAAGCAATCGGTAAACAGCGGAAGACAAAAATCACGGGAAATTAAACTTTTCGAGACAAGAGCCTGAAACCACAAACCTTTTCCATAGAAAAAGGATTTAACTGTTTACATCACTGACAATTACTTCTTGAGTAATTACATACAACATGATACCAAAACTCTCAAGAATTCATACTCCAAAACACTCCAGGACCTGAGAGTACAGAGGACACATAGGACTTAACTCTAACTACACCATGAAGCAGGCTAGATCTCTACCTGAGATATTTACTGCTCCTGATGCTGCTGTTGCTGGGATTGTTCACCTGAGTTCTTGTTCCTTCGTCTTCGACGACCACCTAAAAAGTAGAAGTCTACGGGGTGAGACAATTATACATAATTGCCCCAGCGAGAGTTATAACTCTCCACTAGGCTTTATAAGCAAAGCAAGGAATAACTAAAGCAATAAGAACCTTCAAGATATTCACTGGCAATTCTGATGATAAGCAAGAGTTCAATCAATATTAAAATATGAGAACATCTATGCTATTCAAGGTAACATCAATCAAATAACTCATAATTAACTCTAACAGATATACTACGCTGTTGTTTATGTTTTTCCAAACATTATTATTATTATTATGCCCTGTGGAGATGAGGCATACCACTCATACTCCAACTGATTGCTAAGAAGTCACATCAGTATCATACATAGGTCATTAAGAGAGCCGGATTCTTATGACCTCATCTTCCTCAGTCAGTTAGAGGATTGATTGTTTGACATCTGGCGGGATGTCTATGTAATAGCTCACCAGGGTACTCTGGTCCTTCGCTATTTTTAGAGTTACAGTGGCATTCTGTACTCTCTTCGCTATCGGAAGATTTCTTGTTTATCTTTCACCGATACGGGGTTTATGTCTTTAAGGGAGTGTAGAGATACAGCTCACCTTTAAAACTTTGGGGTGGGGTCTGATGGACTACTAGAATCTACATCATCCACTCACCCTTTCTGTTATAGTGAAGGTATGACGGACTATGAGAATCTACATCAATTACCTACACTAGGATGTCAGGTTCTACACATCCATGTACCCCACATACTCAACAGTATGTGCTCCAGGAGTTCCCTTAGGAAAACCTGTTTCACCATCATTTAGACAACTGACAATGATGGATCTATGATCAGGGCTCTACATTTCACTTGATTAGTTAGGTACATTCAGTATTCCAATCATCATACAGTAACACAGCTATATATGAGAATACAAAATGTAACAGGCCTAACTTATCACAATTATCAGATATTCATCTCAAGTCATCTGTCAAGCATGACCTTAATAACATTTATGGCTCTTACAGCCCATAAATCACAAAGGATGTCACTTAGCAGTGCATCAAGATGGTTCACTATTCATAAAGCATAAGACATGCCTTCAATGAATATAACATGGTATTCCATACCTGGGTGTGACCATCATCTCACAACAACCTGCATGGTTAATTCAACAGATAATAGTAAACACTTCAGTAAATAGGAATACATCCCCAATTAGGGTTTCACTTGGATTCACCCTCAACTAGTGTTTCACATGGAATCACCCTAAAATAGGGTTCCACATGGGATCACCCACAACTAGGGTTCCACATGGAATTACCTTCAAATAGGGTTCCACTTAATAACCCTTACAATCAGGGTTTACTATTCATCTTTCATGTCATCGCCCAAAAATTAGGGTTTACTATTCACTCCATGGTGAATTGTACTCATTACATCATCATGTAAGAGAAACATCATCATTAAGACTCTTAATTATCATTAAGATCCATTAGATATCATCATTAGGGTTTCCATGACCTCACATAGGTGGGTCATTCCCTAATTATGCACCTTTATGTGTAAAAGAAGTATCTTACTAGAGATTCCTCCTAAAAAGGGCACTTTCTCTCTCTAGGATACTTTCTCTCTCTAGAAACACTTTCTCTTTCCTCTCTCTAGTATATGGTGGCAACACCACTCTAGATTAGGTTGAGACAAGTCTCTATTGACTGATGTGAGCCAAAGCATCAACATTATGTGATTAGGGTTTGATTAGATTAGGGTTTTACCCCTTTAGACCCTTCAAGGGTATTTTGGTAATTTGCCACATGATCACCATCATGGGTTAACCCACTAATCACATAGTCCCTTAATGACCTAGGTTACCATTAGGGTTTAGATTGAATCACCATTGAACTGATTACATCATCAAATGGTTAAGTACAAACCATCACCAATCTCCAAACGGTTTCAACCTTCAAACGGTTTCAACCACCTAAACGGTCTTGAGACCGTTTGGATCCAAACGGTCTTGAGACCGTTTGTAGGTGAAGACCGTTTGGAAGGGTTGACTTCCAAACCGTTTGGAGCTTCAATCGGTTTGAGGTCGTTTGGACCAATTGACCTTGAGGTCGTTTGAGCTCAAACGGTCTTGAGGTCGTTTGAGCCCAAACGGTCTTGAGACCGTTTTGGTCTCAAACGGTCTTGAGACCGTTTGGACCCAAACGGTCTTGAGACCGTTTGGTCCAAATGGGCTCAAACCGTTTGGACCTCCAAAAGGGTTCAAAGGTCACCAAAGTTCAAGGATCTGTATGTTGAAGCCCTCAATTGGCTAAAGGTATGCTAACCACTTATACATTGAGCCAATTAGGGTTAGCCTTAACCACTTAGACATCAAATTGACCCTCAATTGTAAACCAATTAGGGTTCAATCGTTCTCAATTAGGGTTTCAAGTTGATTGGTCATCAATGTTCAACAATGTGAAACAATTCAAGGTTGAACCTATCAATTGACCTCCAATTGGGCTCAAACTTGGCCCAAACGGTCTTGAGGTCATTTGGACATCATCCAAACGGTCTTGAGACCGTTTGCCCAAAGTTTGACCAAAAACCAAGTCGTTTTGACTAAGGTTGAAGTCCAATTAGGTCAAAATCAGCAATTTTCAACAATGCATCAATTTCCTACAATTGGACCCTCAAACCATTAGATTAACTCAACCCTAGACCTTCAAACGGTCTTGGGTTGACACCAAACGGTCTTGAGACCGTTTGGATGAGTTCCAAACGGTCTTGAGACCGTTTGCCCATCCATCCTTTGGACTTTAGCGAAAATTCATCAAGGTTTGATCTATTGAGTTGATCATCACATCAATACTTAATTGCAATATGATTTGGTGCCTTTGGACCTTCAATTAATCAACTATACTTGACCCCAGACCTCCAAACGGTCTTGGGGTGACCCCCAAACGGTCTTGAGACCGTTTGCCCAAAAAGGGCAAATTAAACAGATTGCAAATCAGAAATTAATTCAATTCGTTTTGCTAATTGATTTGCTCATATCTCACGATTCCTTTGGAGTTAACCTCTCAAATTTCGTGGGTGATTAACCTACATAATTATGAACAAGATTCCCAAACGGTCTTCGCTTGGTCAACGGGACCAAACGGTCTTGAGACCGTTTGCCCTCAAACGACCCTGAAACCGTTTGCCCACCAAACGGTTTGAAACCGTTTTGAGCAATAGGTGGAGGTCGTTTGATAAAGTGAAAATCTGTGGATAAGCATAGTAATTAACGCCCTTATCTTCCACCTTAAGAACAGTAGCAGTTCTTCACGATTTTGCTTGCAAGGATGCAAGGGAAGATAGGGAAGAAGAAGATCTATCAACTATATGCATAGAAAAGATGTATAATCGAAGCATCAAGTTTAGAGTTATAAAACCCGCCTAAAGCTTGCTCCTTGAGCTCCAAGCTTTCGGGCTCCAAGCCTTTAATGGCGTCCTAGAAGCTCCACAGGTCGGACAAGGTTAATCCTCCAAGGAAGGTTGAGAAAAGATGGCTAAAAAGATAGAATTAAGTAAGCTAGCCATGAATTTGTCCTTGAATCCGAATTCTAACCATGAAATTTGGGCAAGAAGGGGAATCCAAACCTACCTTGCACCCTTGGTCGTTTCTCCTGAGCTCCATAGCAAGGCTTGGCCGTTTGGGAAAGAAAGGAAATGAATGGAACAGGGAAAGATCGTTTGCTCATTTGCAAAGGAAAAGCCTTTTTATAGCTTAAGCCTATTTCCTACTACAAGGACCTTTCAAATTCAAAATTCACATCTAGGTCCCTCCTTGTTCAAGGGCACGTCCAAGCCCATCTAATCTTATGCAAATCTCAAGAAAACTCAAGATCTAAGGGTAAAGGAATCCAACCTTTAGCTAGGGTACATACAGGAAAGGGTTTTGTACCCATTTTAGGTGATTTCTATCACAAAGATCATTTTTCTCATTTAATTATTAAATGATGTATCCCTTTCATCATTTTTACTCTAAATGATGACAAGATTCATAAAAGATGTTCTAGATGGTGAAAATTACAAGTTGGACCCCTCAATTTGGGTAAATTGCACTTTACCCCAAATTAGGGTTTCTAAGCATGGGAATTGCTTCCACAGCTGCACCTTGGTGCTCAAGCTTGGGAAATCCCTCAAACTTTACCATAACCATTCACATGATGTTTCAACATCAAAGGAACATCTTATCTTGTGAATTTTGCAAGTTCAACCCTTAAACTGGGTAATTTGCACATAGGTCCCTGCATACAACACAATGCTACTACTTTATACAAAAAGGAACAAAATTGAAAGTAAATGTTCCTGAGGAACTTAATTACATGCCAGGGAGTGTTCACAAGTATATTAATTACATATTTAGGCAAAACTTCCAGGGTTAGGTCATAACCCAGGTCAGGGGTGTTACAAATTCTTTACCCCTTCAAAAGGATTTCGTCCCCGAAATCGATAAAGCATATTATAAGAAGAGAGCAGGATATTTTCTTCTCATTTCATCTTCTAGTTCCCAAGTGGCTTCTTCAACACCACGATGGTTCCAGAGGACTTTTACAAGGCTTATATCCTTCTTCTTTAACTTTTTAGTTCTGTTATCGAGGATTGACACTGGTCCCTCCTCATACGTTATATCTTCATTCAATTTTACCTCCATAGGTTGTAGAACTGACTCGGTATCTGGATGACATTTCCTCAGCATGGAAATGTGAAACACAGGGTGCAGCTTCTGCAACTCTAGAGGTAACTCTAGTCTATAGGCCACCTTTCCAACTTTTTCAACAATTGGATAAGGTCCCAAAAATCTAGGAGCTAACTTTCCTTTCTTCCCAAAACGAAGGACTCCTTTCCAAGGTGAGACCTTGAGATACACTCTGTCTCCATCCTGGAATTCTAGGGGTCTACGACGTTTATCGGCATATGATTTCTGTCTATCTTGTGCAGTCTTAAGCTGTTGTTGTATAACTTTAATCTTTTCTGTAGTTTGCTGTACAAGATCAGGGCCTAATAATTGGTGCTCACCAGTTTCATACCAACACAAGGGTGATCTACAACGTCTGCCATATAAGGCTTCATATGGTGCCATATCAATGCTATGTTGATAGCTATTGTTATAGGCAAACTCTATCAAGCTTAGATGTAGATCCCAACTCCCGGTAAACTGGAGAACACATGCTCTCAACAGATCTTCTAAGGTCTGTATAGTCCTTTCTGACTGTCCATCAGTTTGAGGATGAAAGGCTGTACTAAACCTTAACTTGGTGCCTAGGGCTCTGTGTAACTGTTCCCAAAAGCGACTTGTAAACTGGGGACCTCTGTCAGAAACTATAGTGACAGGAACTCCGTGCAAACGCACTATCTCTTGGACATATATCTGGGATAACCTTTCAGCAGTATAGGTTGTTTTGACAGGTAAGAAATGCGCTGTCTTTGTCAACCTATCAACAACTACCCAAATGGAATCATGTCCTTTGTTTGTCCTGGGTAGGCCAACAACAAAGTCCATGGTTACATGGTCCCACTTCCACTGTGGTATGGGTAAGGGTTGCATTGTCCCTGCAGGTTTCTGGTGTTCAGCCTTGACCTGCTGACACACAGGACACCTCAGAACAAACTCAGCTACATCCTTCTTCATTCCAGGCCACCAATACATGTCTTTCAAGTTTCGATACATCTTGGTGCTCCCTGGATGCATAGCATACATCGAAGAATGAGCTTCTTCCAGGACTAACTTCCTCAGGTCGTCCACATCTGGCACTATCATCCTTCCATGATAGCACGCCACCTGGTCATCTGACTCATGAAAACCTTCTCGCTTCTCATTTCCAAACTCAAATCTAATCTGCTGAACAGAAACATCTACTTGTTGTGCCTCCTTTATCTGCTCTCTTAAGGTAGGTTTAATCTGCATCTCAGCTAACAGACCGGCTAACAATGAGGCCTTCAACTGCACATTGTCATGCCTTAAAGAGATAAGCATATCTCTTCTAGAGCATACTAAGGAACTTAGTTGTGCCCTATCCATGGTTGATGTTGCTGATTTCCTACTCAAGGCATCTGCAACCACATTGGCCTTGCCCGGATGGTAATCAATCGTACAATCGTAGTCCTTGATTAACTCCATCCAGCGACGTTGCCTCATATTAAGCTCATGCTGAGTGAAGATGTACTTAAGGTTCTTGTGGTCTGTGAAAATCTGGAAAGTTTCTCCGTAGAGATAATGTCTCCAGATTTTCAAAGCATGGACCACAGCAGCTAACTCCAGATCGTGTGTCGGATAATTCTCTTCGTGTTTCTTAAGTTGTCGGGAAGCAAAAGAAATCACTTGGTTATCCTGCATCAACACACATCCAAGTCCATTCTTGGAGGCATCACAAAAGATTATATATTCCTTTCCTTGCTCAGGTAACACAAGCACAGGTGCACTTGTCAACCTCTCCTTCAACAGCTGAAAAGACTGTTGACACTTATCACTCCAAGCAAAAGGAACATCCTTCCGGGTTAACTTGGTCAAAGGTAAGGCTATAGAACTGAAATTTTTAATAAACCTTCGATAATAACCAGCTAACCCCAAGAAACTTCTAATCTCCTTCGGTGTCTTCGGTTGTTCCCACTGCAGAACAGATTCTATCTTTGCAGGGTCAACACGAATTCCCGAGGCAGATACCACATGTCCAAGGAAGGATACTTCAGATAACCAAAACTCACACTTGCTAAACTTAGCGTATAGCTTATGCTCTCTTAGCAAGGTCAAAGTCTGGCGAAGGTGTTGTTCATGCTGCTGAGCATCCTTACTATAAATCAGTATGTCATCTATGAAGACGACAACACACTGATCAAGGAAAGGTCGAAAGACTCTATTCATGAGTTCCATGAATGCAGCCGGTGCATTGGTTAGCCCAAACGACATGACCGTGAACTCATAGTGACCATATCTTGTCCTAAAGGCAGACTTAGATATGTCACTGTCCTTAATGCGGAGTTGATGATATCCAGACCTTAAGTCTATCTTAGAAAAGACTGTCGCACCACGCAACTGGTCGAAAAGATCATCAATCCTCGGCAAAGGATATTTATTCTTTATCGTTACTTTATTGAGTTGTCTATAATCAATGCACAACCGCATCGATCCATCTTTCTTTTTAACAAACAAAACCGGAGCACCCCAAGGTGAGGTACTCGGTCGGATGAAACCCTTCTCAAGTAACTCTTGAAGCTGTTTCTTGAGTTCTGCCATCTCAGCAGGCGCCATCCTATACGGAGTCTGGGCTATAGGTTTCGTATCTGGGACCAAATTGATCTCAAAATCAATTTCCCGGGGTGGTGGTATACCAGGAAGTTCTTCGGGAAACACATCCTCGAATTCCCTGACTATCGGAACTTCAGCAGGGTTGGAACTCTCCTTGGTAACATCTACCACATGGGCTAAGAATGCGTAGCATCCTTGCCTCATCAACTTATCAGCAACCATAGCTGATACAAGACAGGTGGGCAGAATCTTTCTTTCACCTTGAAAGATCCATGTGTTGCTTTCATCAGCAAACACTGCCAGCTTGGATTCACAATCCAAGACAACTCGATACTTTTCCAAGTTATCCATCCCTAGGATTATATCAAATCCTTGCATATCAAGCGGTATGAGATCCACTTGAATGCGATGCTTAGAAAAGAAAAGTACGCAAGGAGAGCATACTTCTTGCAGAACAGCAGACCCACTCAACGGAGTCTCCAACAACAACTTATCTGCCCTATGACTGGTTGTCATATTGCAGTTACGAATCACTCTTCGAGTGATGAAAGAGTGCGTAGCACCCGGGTCAATCAGAACAGATACTACACAAGATTTAGACATATCAGAATATAAAAGATCCATCTGACTTGTCACCACTTGTGGATTGACCACTGCTTCTGGTGGGTTCATAGCATAGAACCTTGCTGTAGCCTGCTGTTGAGGTGGTGCTGATGATCCAGCTTGAGACGCTTGTCCACGTCCTCGAGCTGCTCCTTGATGTTGTCTATTCTGAGATCCCTGTCGATTCTGTCTCGGGGTTTGTTGTGTCACACCGACAGCCCTAGAACGACAATCCTTCATCAAGTGTCCCACCTTACCACAGTTGTAGCAACTCTTTTCCTGTTGTTGTGGTCTGGGTGGTCCAGTAACTGACACAGATGCAGAACTGTGCGTCCCTTGAAGCGGTTGACTTCGTCCTCTACCTCTGCTTGGTGTCCATTGAGTTTGAAAACTCGATCTGGGTGGCGGAGGGTTAGGTGCAGAGAATCTAGGTTTCTTGGAATCCCTAGATGAAGAACCCTGGAACTGTGGATATCTTTTATGGGTTTGTCTTTTCTCAACTACAGATCTCTCTATCCTTCGGACTGACTCAACGAAGGTAGAGAATCTCTCTCGGTTCTCTAAGGCAGACACTGGGGTAGACATGTCAGCATTCAACCCCTTCTCAAACCTTCTGATTCTTTCTTCTTCTGTGGCAGCCATGTGCGGACAAAATCGCAACAGCTCCATGAACTTAGCTTCGTATTCGCTAATGTTCATAATACCCTGTCTCAGTCTCTCAAACTGAGAGATCTTCTCATCTAGGAAGGTCTTGGGAAAATATCTATTGATAAATTCCCGACGAAACTCTTCCCATAAGAACTCTGCCCCAGGTCTCTTCTGCTCTTCCATGTTCCACCAGTGACCAGCACTTCCTTTGAGAAGATAGACAGCATGTCTAACCTTCTCAGCTTCAGGGATGTTGAGGATCCTGAAGGCCTTCTCCAGCTCTGTCAACCACAGATCAGCATCTGCGGGGTCAGCAGTCCCATGGTACTCGGTAGCTCCGACACGACGTAGTCGCTCGAACGTCTTCCCGATACCTTGCCCCTCAGGCTGGGCAGGTACCCTAGGTGCAGGCATAGGCAACCTGTCGGTTATGTGTGTCATGGCAGTCATAAACTGCCCAAACATTGTTTGGACTGCTGGGTTACCCATGTCATCTGGATCAAACTGGGGTGGCTCTCTAGGTTGTTCTGGTACAGGCTGTTCCAATCCTGGTACTCCTGCACCACCTTGAGGTACACTAGCACTACTTTCTTCCACATTCTCATCATGTGGCTCTGACATCTTAAGTATCTTCTTCTCCTGAGGAGTAGAAGATTCTATTAGATAAGGAAGGAATACTAAAGATAGACTCGACTTCCTAAGTCCTATGCCTCTGTAGACTCGAATGAACCTGGAGCTCTGATACCACTTAATTGTGGGCTCCGATCTCCAAACCACGAATTAATCCCGATTTAATCATGTGCGGAAGCAATCGGTAAACAGCGGAAGACAAAAATCACGGGAAATTAAACTTTTCGAGACAAGAGCCTGAAACCACAAACCTTTTCCATAGAAAAAGGATTTAACTATTTACATCACTGACAATTACTTCTTGAGTAATTACATACAACATGATACCAAAACTCTCAAGAATTCATACTCCAAAACACTCCAGGACCTGAGAGTACAGAGGACACATAGGACTTAACTCTAACTACACCATGAAGCAGGCTAGATCTCTACCTGAGATATTTACTGCTCCTGATGCTGCTGTTGCTGGGATTGTTCACCTGAGTTCTTGTTCCTTCGTCTTCGACGACCACCTAAAAAGTAGAAGTCTACGGGGTGAGACAATTATACATAATTGCCCCAGCGAGAGTTATAACTCTCCACTAGGCTTTATAAGCAAAGCAAGGAATAACTAAAGTAATAAGAACCTTCAAGATATTCACTGGCAATTCTGATGATAAGCAAGAGTTCAATCAATATTAAAATATGAGAACATCTATGCTATTCAAGGTAACATCAATCAAATAACTCATAATTAACTCTAACAGATATACTACGCTGTTGTTTATGTTTTTCCAAACATTATTATTATTATTATGCCCTGTGGAGATGAGGCATACCACTCATACTCCAACTGATCGCTAAGAAGTCACATCAGTATCATACATAGGTCATTAAGAGAGCCGGATTCTTATGACCTCATCTTCCTCAGTCAGTTAGAGGATTGATTGTTTGACATCTGGCGGGATGTCTATGTAATAGCTCACCAGGGTACTCTGGTCCTTCGCTATTTTTAGAGTTACAGTGGCATTCTGTACTCTCTTCGCTATCGGAAGATTTCTTGTTTATCTTTCACCGATACGGGGTTTATGTCTTTAAGGGAGTGTAGAGATACAGCTCACCTTTAAAACTTTGGGGTGGGGTCTGATGGACTACTAGAATCTACATCATCCACTCACCCTTTCTGTTATAGTGAAGGTATGACGGACTACGAGAATCTACATCAATTACCTACACTAGGATGTCAGGTTCTACACATCCATGTACCCCACATACTCAACAGTATGTGCTCCAGGAGTTCCCTTAGGAAAACCTGTTTCACCATCATTTAGACAACTGACAATGATGGATCTATGATCAGGGCTCTACATTTCACTTGATTAGTTAGGTACATTCAGTATTCCAATCATCATACAGTAACACAGCTATATATGAGAATACAAAATGTAACAGGCCTAACTTATCACAATTATCAAATATTCATCTCAAGTCATCTGTCAAGCATGACCTTAATAACATTTATGGCTCTTACAGCCCATAAATCACAAAGGATGTCACTTAGCAGTGCATCAAGATGGTTCACTATTCATAAAGCATAAGACATGCCTTCAATGAATATAACATGGTATTCCATACCTGGGTGTGACCATCATCTCACAACAACCTGCATGGTTAATTCAACAGATAATAGTAAACACTTCAGTAAATAGGAATACATCCCCAATTAGGGTTTCACTTGGATTCACCCTCAACTAGTGTTTCACATGGAATCACCCTAAAATAGGGTTCCACATGGGATCACCCACAACTAGGGTTCCACATGGAATTACCTTCAAATAGGGTTCCACTTAATAACCCTTACAATCAGGGTTTACTATTCATCTTTCATGTCATCGCCCAAAAATTAGGGTTTACTATTCACTCCATGGTGAATTGTACTCATTACATCATCATGTAAGAGAAACATCATCATTAAGACTCTTAATTATCATTAAGATCCATTAGATATCATCATTAGGGTTTCCATGACCTCACATAGGTGGGTCATTCCCTAATTATGCACCTTTATGTGTAAAAGAAGTATCTTACTAGAGATTCCTCCTAAAAAGGGCACTTTCTCTCTCTAGGATACTTTCTCTCTCTAGAAACACTTTCTCTTTCCTCTCTCTAGTAGACGGTGGCAACACCACTCTAGATTAGGTTGAGACAAGTCTCTATTGACTGATGTGAGCCAAAGCATCAACATTATGTGATTAGGGTTTGATTAGATTAGGGTTTTACCCCTTTAGACCCTTCAAGGGTATTTTGGTAATTTGCCACATGATCACCATCATGGGTTAACCCACTAATCACATAGTCCCTTAATGACCTAGGTTACCATTAGGGTTTAGATTGAATCACCATTGAACTGATTACATCATCAAATGGTTAAGTACAAACCATCACCAATCTCCAAACGGTTTCAACCTTCAAACGGTTTCAACCACCTAAACGGTCTTGAGACCGTTTGGCCCTCAAACGGTCTTGAGACCGTTTGGATCCAAACGGTCTTGAGACCGTTTGGAGGTGAAGACCGTTTGGAAGGGTTGACTTCCAAACCGTTTGGAGCTTCAATCGGTTTGAGGTCGTTTGGACCAATCGACCTTGAGGTCGTTTGAGCTCAAACGGTCTTGAGGTCATTTGAGCCCAAACGGTCTTGAGACCGTTTTGGTCTCAAACGGTCTTGAGACCGTTTGGACCCAAACGGTCTTGAGACCGTTTGGTCCAAATGGGCTCAAACCGTTTGGACCTCCAAAAGGGTTCAAAGGTCACCAAAGTTCAAGGATCTGTATGTTGAAGCCCTCAATTGGCTAAAGGTATGCTAACCACTTATACATTGAGCCAATTAGGGTTAGCCTTAACCACTTAGACATCAAATTGACCCTCAATTGTAAACCAATTAGGGTTCAATCGTTCTCAATTAGGGTTTCAAGTTGATTGGTCATCAATGTTCAACAATGTGAAACAATTCAAGGTTGAACCTATCAATTGACCTCCAATTGGGCTCAAACTTGGCCCAAACGGTCTTGAGGTCGTTTGGACATCATCCAAACGGTCTTGAGACCGTTTGCCCAAAGTTTGACCAAAAACCAAGTCGTTTTGACTAAGGTTGAAGTCCAATTAGGTCAAAATCAGCAATTTTCAACAATGCATCAATTTCCTACAATTGGACCCTCAAACCATTAGATTAACTCAACCCTAGACCTTCAAACGGTCTTGGGTTGACACCAAACGGTCTTGAGACCGTTTGGATGAGTTCCAAATGGTCTTGAGACCGTTTGCCCATCCATCCTTTGGACTTTAGCGAAAATTCATCAAGGTTTGATCTATTGAGTTGATCATCACATCAATACTTAATTGCAATATGATTTGGTGCCTTTGGACCTTCAATTAATCAACTATACTTGACCCCAGACCTCCAAACGGTCTTGGGGTGACCCCCAAACGGTCTTGAGACCGTTTGCCCAAAAAGGGCAAATTAAACAGATTGCAAATCAGAAATTAATTCAATTCGTTTTGCTAATTGATTTGCTCATATCTCACGATTCCTTTGGAGTTAACCTCTCAAATTTCGTGGGTGATTAACCTACATAATTATGAACAAGATTCCCAAACGGTCTTCGCTTGGTCAACGGGACCAAACGGTCTTGAGACCGTTTGCCCTCAAACGACCCTGAAACCGTTTGCCCACCAAACGGTTTGAAACCGTTTTGAGCAATAGGTGGAGGTCGTTTGATAAAGTGAAAATCTGTGGATAAGCATAGTAATTAACGCCCTTATCTTCCACCTTAAGAACAGTAGCAGTTCTTCACGATTTTGCTTGCAAGGATGCAAGGGAAGATAGGGAAGAAGAAGATCTATCAACTATATGCATAGAAAAGATGTATAATCGAAGCATCAAGTTTAGAGTTATAAAACCCGCCTAAAGCTTGCTCCTTGAGCTCCAAGCTTTCGGGCTCCAAGCCTTTAATGGCGTCCTAGAAGCTCCACAGGTCGGCCAAGGTTAATCCTCCAAGGAAGGTTGAGAAAAGATGGCTAAAAAGATAGAATTAAGTAAGCTAGCCATGAATTTGTCCTTGAATCCGAATTCTAACCATGAAATTTGGGCAAGAAGGGGAATCCAAACCTACCTTGCACCCTTGGTCGTTTCTCCTGAGCTCCAGAGCAAGGCTTGGCCGTTTGGGAAAGAAAGGAAATGAATGGAACAGGGAAAGATCGTTTGCTCATTTGCAAAGGAAAAGCCTTTTTATAGCTTAAGCCTATTTCCTACTACAAGGACCTTTCAAATTCAAAATTCACATCTAGGTCCCTCCTTGTTCAAGGGCACGTCCAAGCCCATCTAATCTTATGCAAATCTCAAGAAAACTCAAGATCTAAGGGTAAAGGAATCCAACCTTTAGCTAGGGTACATACAGGAAAGGGTTTTGTACCCATTTTAGGTGATTTCTATCACAAAGATCATTTTTCTCATTTAATTATTAAATGATGTATCCCTTTCATCATTTTTACTCTAAATGATGACAAGATTCATAAAAGATGTTCTAGATGGTGAAAATTACAAGTTGGACCCCTCAATTTGGGTAAATTGCACTTTACCCCAAATTAGGGTTTCTAAGCATGGGAATTGCTTCCACAGCTGCACCTTGGTGCTCAAGCTTGGGAAATCCCTCAAACTTTACCATAACCATTCACATGATGTTTCAACATCAAAGGAACATCTTATCTTGTGAATTTTGCAAGTTCAACCCTTAAACTGGGTAATTTGCACATAGGTCCCTGCATACAACACAATGCTACTACTTTATACAAAAAGGAACAAAATTGAAAGTAAATGTTCCTGAGGAACTTAATTACATGCCAGGGAGTGTTCACAAGTATATTAATTACATATTTAGGCAAAACTTCCAGGGTTAGGTCATAACCCAGGTCAGGGGTGTTACAAATTCTTTACCCCTTCAAAAGGATTTCGTCCCCGAAATCGATAAAGCATATTATAAGAAGAGAGCAGGATATTTTCTTCTCATTTCATCTTCTAGTTCCCAAGTGGCTTCTTCAACACCACGATGGTTCCAGAGGACTTTTACAAGGCTTATATCCTTCTTCTTTAACTTTTTAGTTCTGTTATCGAGGATTGACACTGGTCCCTCCTCATACGTTATATCTTCATTCAATTTTACCTCCATAGGTTGTAGAACTGACTCGGTATCTGGATGACATTTCCTCAGCATGGAAATGTGAAACACAGGGTGCAGCTTCTGCAACTCTAGAGGTAACTCTAGTCTATAGGCCACCTTTCCAACTTTTTCAACAATTGGATAAGGTCCCAAAAATCTAGGAGCTAACTTTCCTTTCTTCCCAAAACGAAGGACTCCTTTCCAAGGTGAGACCTTGAGATACACTCTGTCTCCATCCTGGAATTCTAGGGGTCTACGACGTTTATCGGCATATGATTTCTGTCTATCTTGTGCAGTCTTAAGCTGTTGTTGTATAACTTTAATCTTTTCTGTAGTTTGCTGTACAAGATCAGGGCCTAATAATTGGTGCTCACCAGTTTCATACCAACACAAGGGTGATCTACAACGTCTGCCATATAAGGCTTCATATGGTGCCATATCAATGCTATGTTGATAGCTATTGTTATAGGCAAACTCTATCAAGCTTAGATGTAGATCCCAACTCCCGGTAAACTGGAGAACACATGCTCTCAACAGATCTTCTAAGGTCTGTATAGTCCTTTCTGACTGTCCATCAGTTTGAGGATGAAAGGCTGTACTAAACCTTAACTTGGTGCCTAGGGCTCTGTGTAACTGTTCCCAAAAGCGACTTGTAAACTGGGGACCTCTGTCAGAAACTATAGTGACAGGAACTCCGTGCAAACGCACTATCTCTTGGACATATATCTGGGATAACCTTTCAGCAGTATAGGTTGTTTTGACAGGTAAGAAATGCGCTGTCTTTGTCAACCTATCAACAACTACCCAAATGGAATCATGTCCTTTGTTTGTCCTGGGTAGGCCAACAACAAAGTCCATGGTTACATGGTCCCACTTCCACTGTGGTATGGGTAAGGGTTGCATTGTCCCTGCAGGTTTCTGGTGTTCAGCCTTGACCTGCTGACACACAGGACACCTCAGAACAAACTCAGCTACATCCTTCTTCATTCCAGGCCACCAATACATGTCTTTCAAGTTTCGATACATCTTGGTGCTCCCTGGATGCATAGCATACATCGAAGAATGAGCTTCTTCCAGGACTAACTTCCTCAGGTCGTCCACATCTGGCACTATCATCCTTCCATGATAGCACGCCACCTGGTCATCTGACTCATGAAAACCTTCTCGCTTCTCATTTCCAAACTCAAATCTAATCTGCTGAACAGAAACATCTACTTGTTGTGCCTCCTTTATCTGCTCTCTTAAGGTAGGTTTAATCTGCATCTCAGCTAACAGACCGGCTAACAATGAGGCCTTCAACTGCACATTGTCATGCCTTAAAGAGATAAGCATATCTCTTCTAGAGCATACTAAGGAACTTAGTTGTGCCCTATCCATGGTTGATGTTGCTGATTTCCTACTCAAGGCATCTGCAACCACATTGGCCTTGCCCGGATGGTAATCAATCGTACAATCGTAGTCCTTGATTAACTCCATCCAGCGACGTTGCCTCATATTAAGCTCATGCTGAGTGAAGATGTACTTAAGGTTCTTGTGGTCTGTGAAAATCTGGAAAGTTTCTCCGTAGAGATAATGTCTCCAGATTTTCAAAGCATGGACCACAGCAGCTAACTCCAGATCGTGTGTCGGATAATTCTCTTCGTGTTTCTTAAGTTGTCGGGAAGCAAAAGAAATCACTTGGTTATCCTGCATCAACACACATCCAAGTCCATTCTTGGAGGCATCACAAAAGATTATATATTCCTTTCCTTGCTCAGGTAACACAAGCACAGGTGCACTTGTCAACCTCTCCTTCAACAGCTGAAAAGACTGTTGACACTTATCACTCCAAGCAAAAGGAACATCCTTCCGGGTTAACTTGGTCAAAGGTAAGGCTATAGAACTGAAATTTTTAATAAACCTTCGATAATAACCAGCTAACCCCAAGAAACTTCTAATCTCCTTCGGTGTCTTCGGTTGTTCCCACTGCAGAACAGATTCTATCTTTGCAGGGTCAACACGAATTCCCGAGGCAGATACCACATGTCCAAGGAAGGATACTTCAGATAACCAAAACTCACACTTGCTAAACTTAGCGTATAGCTTATGCTCTCTTAGCAAGGTCAAAGTCTGGCGAAGGTGTTGTTCATGCTGCTGAGCATCCTTACTATAAATCAGTATGTCATCTATGAAGACGACAACACACTGATCAAGGAAAGGTCGAAAGACTCTATTCATGAGTTCCATGAATGCAGCCGGTGCATTGGTTAGCCCAAACGACATGACCGTGAACTCATAGTGACCATATCTTGTCCTAAAGGCAGACTTAGATATGTCACTGTCCTTAATGCAGAGTTGATGATATCCAGACCTTAAGTCTATCTTAGAAAAGACTGTCGCACCACGCAACTGGTCGAAAAGATCATCAATCCTCGGCAAAGGATATTTATTCTTTATCGTTACTTTATTGAGTTGTCTATAATCAATGCACAACCGCATCGATCCATCTTTCTTTTTAACAAACAAAACCGGAGCACCCCAAGGTGAGGTACTCGGTCGGATGAAACCCTTCTCAAGTAACTCTTGAAGCTGTTTCTTGAGTTCTGCCATCTCAGCAGGCGCCATCCTATACGGAGTCTGGGCTATAGGTTTCGTATCTGGGACCAAATTGATCTCAAAATCAATTTCCCGGGGTGGTGGTATACCAGGAAGTTCTTCGGGAAACACATCCTCGAATTCCCTGACTATCGGAACTTCAGCAGGGTTGGAACTCTCCTTGGTAACATCTACCACATGGGCTAAGAATGCGTAGCATCCTTGCCTCATCAACTTATCAGCAACCATAGCTGATACAAGACAGGTGGGCAGAATCTTTCTTTCACCTTGAAAGATCCATGTGTTGCTTTCATCAGCAAACACTGCCAGCTTGGATTCACAATCCAAGACAACTCGATACTTTTCCAAGTTATCCATCCCTAGGATTATATCAAATCCTTGCATATCAAGCGGTATGAGATCCACTTGAATGCGATGCTTAGAAAAGAAAAGTACGCAAGGAGAGCATACTTCTTGCAGAACAGCAGACCCACTCAACGGAGTCTCCAACAACAACTTATCTGCCCTATGACTGGTTGTCATATTGCAGTTACGAATCACTCTTCGAGTGATGAAAGAGTGCGTAGCACCCGGGTCAATCAGAACAGATACTACACAAGATTTAGACATATCAGAATATAAAAGATCCATCTGACCTGTCACCACTTGTGGATTGACCACTGCTTCTGGTGGGTTCATAGCATAGAACCTTGCTGTAGCCTGCTGTTGAGGTGGTGCTGATGATCCAGCTTGAGACGCTTGTCCACGTCCTCGAGCTGCTCCTTGATGTTGTCTATTCTGAGATCCCTGTCGATTCTGTCTCGGGGTTTGTTGTGTCACACCGACAGCCCTAGAACGACAATCCTTCATCAAGTGTCCCACCTTACCACAGTTGTAGCAACTCTTTTCCTGTTGTTGTGGTCTGGGTGGTCCAGTAACTGACACAGATGCAGAACTGTGCGTCCCTTGAAGCGGTTGACTTCGTCCTCTACCTCTGCTTGGTGTCCATTGAGTTTGAAAACTCGATCTGGGTGGCGGAGGGTTAGGTGCAGAGAATCTAGGTTTCTTGGAATCCCTAGATGAAGAACCCTGGAACTGTGGATATCTTTTATGGGTTTGTCTTTTCTCAACTACAGATCTCTCTATCCTTCGGACTGACTCAACGAAGGTAGAGAATCTCTCTCGGTTCTCTAAGGCAGACACTGGGGTAGACATGTCAGCATTCAACCCCTTCTCAAACCTTCTGATTCTTTCTTCTTCTGTGGCAGCCATGTGCGGACAAAATCGCAACAGCTCCATGAACTTAGCTTCGTATTCGCTAATGTTCATAATACCCTGTCTCAGTCTCTCAAACTGAGAGATCTTCTCGTCTAGGAAGGTCTTGGGAAAATATCTATTGATAAATTCCCGACGAAACTCTTCCCATAAGAACTCTGCCCCAGGTCTCTTCTGCTCTTCCATGTTCCACCAGTGACCAGCACTTCCTTTGAGAAGATAGACAGCATGTCTAACCTTCTCAGCTTCAGGGATGTTGAGGATCCTGAAGGCCTTCTCCAGCTCTGTCAACCACAGATCAGCATCTGCGGGGTCAGCAGTCCCATGGTACTCGGTAGCTCCGACACGACGTAGTCGCTCGAACGTCTTCCCGATACCTTGCCCCTCAGGCTGGGCAGGTACCCTAGGTGCAGGCATAGGCAACCTGTCGGTTATGTGTGTCATGGCAGTCATAAACTGCCCAAACATTGTCTGGACTGCTGGGTTACCCATGTCATCTGGATCAAACTGGGGTGGCTCTCTAGGTTGTTCTGGTACAGGCTGTTCCAATCCTGGTACTCCTGCACCACCTTGAGGTACACTAGCACTACTTTCTTCCACATTCTCATCATGTGGCTCTGACATCTTAAGTATCTTCTTCTCCTGAGGAGTAGAAGATTCTATTAGATAAGGAAGGAATACTAAAGATAGACTCGACTTCCTAAGTCCTATGCCTCTGTAGACTCGAATGAACCTGGAGCTCTGATACCACTTAATTGTGGGCTCCGATCTCCAAACCACGAATTAATCCCGATTTAATCATGTGCGGAAGCAATCGGTAAACAGCGGAAGACAAAAATCACGGGAAATTAAACTTTTCGAGACAAGAGCCTGAAACCACAAACCTTTTCCATAGAAAAAGGATTTAACTATTTACATCACTGACAATTACTTCTTGAGTAATTACATACAACATGATACCAAAACTCTCAAGAATTCATACTCCAAAACACTCCAGGACCTGAGAGTACAGAGGACACATAGGACTTAACTCTAACTACACCATGAAGCAGGCTAGATCTCTACCTGAGATATTTACTGCTCCTGATGCTGCTGTTGCTGGGATTGTTCACCTGAGTTCTTGTTCCTTCGTCTTCGACGACCACCTAAAAAGTAGAAGTCTACGGGGTGAGACAATTATACATAATTGCCCCAGCGAGAGTTATAACTCTCCACTAGGCTTTATAAGCAAAGCAAGGAATAACTAAAGTAATAAGAACCTTCAAGATATTCACTGGCAATTCTGATGATAAGCAAGAGTTCAATCAATATTAAAATATGAGAACATCTATGCTATTCAAGGTAACATCAATCAAATAACTCATAATTAACTCTAACAGATATACTACGCTGTTGTTTATGTTTTTCCAAACATTATTATTATTATTATGCCCTGTGGAGATGAGGCATACCACTCATACTCCAACTGATCGCTAAGAAGTCACATCAGTATCATACATAGGTCATTAAGAGAGCCGGATTCTTATGACCTCATCTTCCTCAGTCAGTTAGAGGATTGATTGTTTGACATCTGGCGGGATGTCTATGTAATAGCTCACCAGGGTACTCTGGTCCTTCGCTATTTTTAGAGTTACAGTGGCATTCTGTACTCTCTTCGCTATCGGAAGATTTCTTGTTTATCTTTCACCGATACGGGGTTTATGTCTTTAAGGGAGTGTAGAGATACAGCTCACCTTTAAAACTTTGGGGTGGGGTCTGATGGACTACTAGAATCTACATCATCCACTCACCCTTTCTGTTATAGTGAAGGTATGACGGACTACGAGAATCTACATCAATTACCTACACTAGGATGTCAGGTTCTACACATCCATGTACCCCACATACTCAACAGTATGTGCTCCAGGAGTTCCCTTAGGAAAACCTGTTTCACCATCATTTAGACAACTGACAATGATGGATCTATGATCAGGGCTCTACATTTCACTTGATTAGTTAGGTACATTCAGTATTCCAATCATCATACAGTAACACAGCTATATATGAGAATACAAAATGTAACAGGCCTAACTTATCACAATTATCAAATATTCATCTCAAGTCATCTGTCAAGCATGACCTTAATAACATTTATGGCTCTTACAGCCCATAAATCACAAAGGATGTCACTTAGCAGTGCATCAAGATGGTTCACTATTCATAAAGCATAAGACATGCCTTCAATGAATATAACATGGTATTCCATACCTGGGTGTGACCATCATCTCACAACAACCTGCATGGTTAATTCAACAGATAATAGTAAACACTTCAGTAAATAGGAATACATCCCCAATTAGGGTTTCACTTGGATTCACCCTCAACTAGTGTTTCACATGGAATCACCCTAAAATAGGGTTCCACATGGGATCACCCACAACTAGGGTTCCACATGGAATTACCTTCAAATAGGGTTCCACTTAATAACCCTTACAATCAGGGTTTACTATTCATCTTTCATGTCATCGCCCAAAAATTAGGGTTTACTATTCACTCCATGGTGAATTGTACTCATTACATCATCATGTAAGAGAAACATCATCATTAAGACTCTTAATTATCATTAAGATCCATTAGATATCATCATTAGGGTTTCCATGACCTCACATAGGTGGGTCATTCCCTAATTATGCACCTTTATGTGTAAAAGAAGTATCTTACTAGAGATTCCTCCTAAAAAGGGCACTTTCTCTCTCTAGGATACTTTCTCTCTCTAGAAACACTTTCTCTTTCCTCTCTCTAGTAGATGGTGGCAACACCACTCTAGATTAGGTTGAGACAAGTCTCTATTGACTGATGTGAGCCAAAGCATCAACATTATGTGATTAGGGTTTGATTAGATTAGGGTTTTACCCCTTTAGACCCTTCAAGGGTATTTTGGTAATTTGCCACATGATCACCATCATGGGTTAACCCACTAATCACATAGTCCCTTAATGACCTAGGTTACCATTAGGGTTTAGATTGAATCACCATTGAACTGATTACATCATCAAATGGTTAAGTACAAACCATCACCAATCTCCAAACGGTTTCAACCTTCAAACGGTTTCAACCACCTAAACGGTCTTGAGACCGTTTGGCCCTCAAACGGTCTTGAGACCGTTTGGATCCAAACGGTCTTGAGACCGTTTGGAGGTGAAGACCGTTTGGAAGGGTTGACTTCCAAACCGTTTGGAGCTTCAATCGGTTTGAGGTCGTTTGGACCAATCGACCTTGAGGTCGTTTGAGCTCAAACGGTCTTGAGGTCATTTGAGCCCAAACGGTCTTGAGACCGTTTTGGTCTCAAACGGTCTTGAGACCGTTTGGACCCAAACGGTCTTGAGACCGTTTGGTCCAAATGGGCTCAAACCGTTTGGACCTCCAAAAGGGTTCAAAGGTCACCAAAGTTCAAGGATCTGTATGTTGAAGCCCTCAATTGGCTAAAGGTATGCTAACCACTTATACATTGAGCCAATTAGGGTTAGCCTTAACCACTTAGACATCAAATTGACCCTCAATTGTAAACCAATTAGGGTTCAATCGTTCTCAATTAGGGTTTCAAGTTGATTGGTCATCAATGTTCAACAATGTGAAACAATTCAAGGTTGAACCTATCAATTGACCTCCAATTGGGCTCAAACTTGGCCCAAACGGTCTTGAGGTCGTTTGGACATCATCCAAACGGTCTTGAGACCGTTTGCCCAAAGTTTGACCAAAAACCAAGTCGTTTTGACTAAGGTTGAAGTCCAATTAGGTCAAAATCAGCAATTTTCAACAATGCATCAATTTCCTACAATTGGACCCTCAAACCATTAGATTAACTCAACCCTAGACCTTCAAACGGTCTTGGGTTGACACCAAACGGTCTTGAGACCGTTTGGATGAGTTCCAAATGGTCTTGAGACCGTTTGCCCATCCATCCTTTGGACTTTAGCGAAAATTCATCAAGGTTTGATCTATTGAGTTGATCATCACATCAATACTTAATTGCAATATGATTTGGTGCCTTTGGACCTTCAATTAATCAACTATACTTGACCCCAGACCTCCAAACGGTCTTGGGGTGACCCCCAAACGGTCTTGAGACCGTTTGCCCAAAAAGGGCAAATTAAACAGATTGCAAATCAGAAATTAATTCAATTCGTTTTGCTAATTGATTTGCTCATATCTCACGATTCCTTTGGAGTTAACCTCTCAAATTTCGTGGGTGATTAACCTACATAATTATGAACAAGATTCCCAAACGGTCTTCGCTTGGTCAACGGGACCAAACGGTCTTGAGACCGTTTGCCCTCAAACGACCCTGAAACCGTTTGCCCACCAAACGGTTTGAAACCGTTTTGAGCAATAGGTGGAGGTCGTTTGATAAAGTGAAAATCTGTGGATAAGCATAGTAATTAACGCCCTTATCTTCCACCTTAAGAACAGTAGCAGTTCTTCACGATTTTGCTTGCAAGGATGCAAGGGAAGATAGGGAAGAAGAAGATCTATCAACTATATGCATAGAAAAGATGTATAATCGAAGCATCAAGTTTAGAGTTATAAAACCCGCCTAAAGCTTGCTCCTTGAGCTCCAAGCTTTCGGGCTCCAAGCCTTTAATGGCGTCCTAGAAGCTCCACAGGTCGGCCAAGGTTAATCCTCCAAGGAAGGTTGAGAAAAGATGGCTAAAAAGATAGAATTAAGTAAGCTAGCCATGAATTTGTCCTTGAATCCGAATTCTAACCATGAAATTTGGGCAAGAAGGGGAATCCAAACCTACCTTGCACCCTTGGTCGTTTCTCCTGAGCTCCAGAGCAAGGCTTGGCCGTTTGGGAAAGAAAGGAAATGAATGGAACAGGGAAAGATCGTTTGCTCATTTGCAAAGGAAAAGCCTTTTTATAGCTTAAGCCTATTTCCTACTACAAGGACCTTTCAAATTCAAAATTCACATCTAGGTCCCTCCTTGTTCAAGGGCACGTCCAAGCCCATCTAATCTTATGCAAATCTCAAGAAAACTCAAGATCTAAGGGTAAAGGAATCCAACCTTCAGCTAGGGTACATACAGGAAAGGGTTTTGTACCCATTTTAGGTGATTTCTATCACAAAGATCATTTTTCTCATTTAATTATTAAATGATGTATCCCTTTCATCATTTTTACTCTAAATGATGACAAGATTCATAAAAGATGTTCTAGATGGTGAAAATTACAAGTTGGACCCCTCAATTTGGGTAAATTGCACTTTACCCCAAATTAGGGTTTCTAAGCATGGGAATTGCTTCCACAGCTGCACCTTGGTGCTCAAGCTTGGGAAATCCCTCAAACTTTACCATAACCATTCACATGATGTTTCAACATCAAAGGAACATCTTATCTTGTGAATTTTGCAAGTTCAACCCTTAAACTGGGTAATTTGCACATAGGTCCCTGCATACAACACAATGCTACTACTTTATACAAAAAGGAACAAAATTGAAAGTAAATGTTCCTGAGGAACTTAATTACATGCCAGGGAGTGTTCACAAGTATATTAATTACATATTTAGGCAAAACTTCCAGGGTTAGGTCATAATCCAGGTCAGGGGTGTTACAGAACGATTGCTCTAAGAGTTGTATTTTACCATTTTTACAGCCGCCTCAGTAGTTGCGGGCTTCCTTTTTTCTCCCTTCTTATTTTGCCTCCCAGCTATCCAGACATCATGGCGAGGCAGAGGTGTGGTACCTATAGTAGAGGACTCCTGAGTAGCAGCAGACTGAGCAGTAGACTCAGGCTATAGTCTTTGGCGAATGCCTGCATACCCCTTCGGACCCATTGTGTGGTCATGCACATTCAATGCACGCCTTGCTTTTTGCACCTAACTGAGGGCCTAGTTAGTATGCACATTAATGATTTGGTTATTAACACTAAATGTTAATCTTGAATAGGTGAATACAACATATATTAACTAAATTGGGAGTGACGCCTAATACCTTGAATTCATCAGTTTATCTTGAAGCAACAAACGTGTCCCATTCTTCTTGGTCCAGGAAGTTCCACTGTTCAATGGCTGTCTTCTTCCTCTTGTCACCTTCTTTTATGTATTCTCGGGTGAGATTTGTCCTATAGTTCCTTAGGACTCTCCCACAGTGTTGCATCATGCATTTATGATGCAACTTTTCATCCAATTCAAATATACTCTGCAAAATAGAATTGCTATTAACTAGTATCCAAAAAATTAGTAATCTACAAAATAGAATTGCAAATTAATAATAACTCACGCATAAATCCTTCCATATTATGTCTTTCTTCCCCTTAGGAACTTTATGCCAAGAATCTATCTTACAACCGCAATGGCTACGAGTAACATACCTAAGATATGAAACAAGCAAATTGCGATTCACTCCAATTGCATTTCCTACATTATCACAATCCACAACAAGTTTGTGTGGCATCCAACTCACAAAAACATGATTTAACTAATGCAGAAGCGTTCACTAAGCAGCAGATTACTAAAAATCACTAAAAATTAATTTTTTTTATAAAGAGATCTACAAACTGTAAAAATCTTCCATAAAGCACTAAAGTAAATTATTTACATTCCTATTCATCAGTACATCTCTGTATCATCTCATCTCAAGAGTCACAAGCATTAATTGCCCTATTAAACTATACATAAGCAGTATACAAAAATATCGAGGCATCAAGCCAAAAATCTCAGATCTATATCAAACCATCTATTGACTCCTAGGACCTGAGAGTACAGAGAAGACACATAGGACTCTCTATATACAGGACTTGACAGACAGTGTCTCCACCTGAGGATCACTGGTGTCCTTACTGTTGTTTTTGCTGCTGTTCACCCTCTGTAGGGTTTCTGCCTTTTCCTCGACGTCTACCTAAAAATTTAATTCTACGGGGGTGAGACAATTGAAAATTGCCCCAGGGAGAGATATAACTCTCCGCCAGAAACATTATTATGGCAGATAATAGAATAACACTGAGCAGTAGAAGTATAAATATTCAACAGCAGCTAAATCATTGATTAAACTATGTAGAACAGTATTATCTATGCAGTTCATTCCAGTTATACTTGGTTAAGCAGCAAGTCATTTACTCAATAAGGAATATGAAGAACATGTAAAGTATTTATCCAACTAGGACATAATATACATTGTATCATCAATCATTGATTCTCGTAATTCAACCCTAAGCAAATATGCTACATGACTGAGTACACTTTTCAAACATACTTATGCCCTGAGGAGATGAGGTATACCGCTCATACTCTAATCGACCATTGCAAAATCAAAATTGGTACCATACATAGGTCAATAGAAGAGCCGAATTTCTATGACCTCATCCTCCTCAATTAGTGTGAGGAACAACTTGTAGGACATCTCGTGTCTTTGGAAAATAGCTTTCCATGTTATACTGACAACTTATCTATTAGAGTTACAGTGGCATGTTGTACTCTCTTTGCAATCGAGAGATTTCTTGTTTATCTCACATCGATTCGGCATTAACATCATCATCGGGAGATTAGTGATACATCCATCCCGACATATACATATAATGAAGGATTGAGAGATTTAATATCTCACATCAATTCCTCCATTAGGGCGTAAGGATATTCGGACCCATAACCCCCACATACTCAAAAGTATGCCCTCCAAGAGTTCCCTTAGGAAACCTGTTTCACCATCACCAAACTAGTGACGATGATGGATCTATGGTCAGGGCTCTACATGATATCATTTCACTTGATTATTTAAGTACATTACAACATTCTTTTAGCATGAGGCATGTTTTCAAACATAAACCATTATAATAATTTCTATAAAGAATGAGTACTATTTCTATCAAGTTCATTTCACAACATTATTAACATTCGGATCTCAATCCCTCATCATCTCATCATTATGATTAAGAATATGGGTGTTCAATCCCTTAGACCATCAAAATACTTGTTACCACTTTAACAGGTAACTTAATGCCATCAAGTCATCTGACAGTGTAAACATGAAATTGCAATGCAGGTATTTCACATGGCTCTTATAGCCTATTAATCTCTTTTGTTACCTCTCACTAGGCAACACAACATATCATTGCTTACAAGCCTCATAGAGTACTTTCAGTAAATAAGGCATCATAGCTCATACCTGGCTATGTTCATTATCTCATAAAACCTGCTTGATTAGTACATATGATAACATATACATCAATTTCATATCAGCACAATGGAAAACAATTATAACATCACTATTCAAGGGTTATACCACTATGCCCTTGCTAGGGTTAGGGTTTCCATTTTCATTTCAATTAGGATTAATCATCCCCTTAGCTCAATAAGGATTAATGACTCATCATTTCATTATCCAATCTTAGAGCTTAATGCTATAAAGTATAATCCAGAATTAGGGTTTCACATATTCCTTCTCCTTATTTGTAGTTAGGGTTTACTATTCACATTGCATTACCCTAGATTAGGGTTTATATTCAACAACCCACAATTAGGGTTTACTATTCACCCCAAATAGGGTTGATAATCAAAATACCCTGAATTAGGGTTTCTCATGTCATTACCATGAATTAGGATCATATCATCATCATGCATTAGGATTTCACCTATCAATGCCCTCAATTAAGGTTATGATTCATTAACCATCATAATTAGGGTTTCATGATCTCACTATCAAGGATCATACCCTAATTAGACATTCAACCATGTTGAAAGTGTTAAGACTTAACCATTACATGGTTATCATTCACGTAGGAAGTCTTCTCTCTCATCTTCTATAAGATGATGCTCACTTTAGCCTTGATTAGGCTAAGTCAACTCAAATTGAAATACGAATTGACACCATGAGTTATGTCATTACCACCACGATCATTCAAGCTTGTTTATTCAAAGGGTATTAATCACCCTATCTCATTAAGGGTACCATTATTATAATCACCCTTGGTTTACATCATATAATTGTTCAATTAAACAATTAACCTTTAACCACTTTAAGTGTTCATACGATTTGATTAATTATATCCCAAATGATCTTTAAAGCTTGATTATTCAAAGGGTATTAATCACCCTATCTCATTAAGGATACCATTATTATAATCACCCTTGGTTTACGTCATATAATTGTTCAATTAAACAATTGACCTTTAACCACTTTAAGTGTTCATACGATTTGATTAATTATCTCCCAAATGATCTTGGTCACTTAGACCTCAAATAGTCTTCACCAATCAGACCTCAAACGGTCTTGCTTGTATTACCTCCAAACGGTCTAAGACTGTTTAGACCTTCAAACGGTCTTGAGCCAACAATTGAAACCATTTGGTAAAGTTAGTCTTTGAAACCGTTTGACAAAGTGGTACTTGAAACTGATTGTCAAAGTTGGAATTTGAAACCATTTAAGATTCAACCGGTTTGGGATCGTTTGGTCCCAAACGGTCTTGAGACCATTTGGAATCAAACGGTCTTGAGAACGTTTGGTCAAAACCTCCTCAAAACCGAATGGACCAAATATGGTCTCCACCAATCATGTTGATTTAGGGTTTCCAATGTTGAATCCCTGATCGATTGAATCCATGTAATCACTCATCAATTTAACCTATCATCATACTTCCATTGAGCTTAATGGATCATTCTTCAACTGATTTAACCCTCATTTGATCATCAATTAGGGTTTTGAATCAATTGGATTAGGGTTTGGAATTAATGAACCTTCAATGTTAATCAATGTCAAACTAGTTACTTTGGAACCATTGGACCATCATCCAAATTGAACATGACCTGACCTAAAACGGTCTTGAGATTGTTTGGATGACCTCCAAATAGTCTTGAGACCGTCTGCCCATCTTAACATCCAAATCTATGACATCCAATTAGGGTTTGGATCATTGGATTGATCATCAAATCAGCATTTGATTGCAATTCAACTTGGTATCTTTGGATCTTCAAATACCCAACCATACTCAACCCTAGACCTCCAAACGGTCTTGGGTGACCCTCAAACGGTGTTGAGACCGTTTGGGTGATCCCCAAATAGTTTTGAAAACCGTTTGGGTCAATCAACCCAAAGTTCTAACTCAAATCAATTAGAAATCAACACTTAACCTGATTAGGGTTTGGTGATTGATAGACCTTCAAATAATGAACCAATTGAAACTAATCAATTATAATTAGTGGATCATTAATCATAAATATTATTAACAATTCTCCAAATAGACAACCCTGGTCAACACCTCCAAATGGTTTGAAACCGTTTGCTCACAATCGATTTGATGAAACTGTTTTCCCTTAGATCTTTGGGTTTTGATTACCAAGGAATCAGAATTTACAAATAAAACCTGAGGAAACGGTTTGAAACCGTTTGCTCTCAAACGGTTTGGGAAACCGTTTGAGCAACTAAATGAAACCGTTTGGCCTAGTAATTTTCTTTGGAAAAGTGTCAAGATGATATCATCATCATATTCCTTCATGCATCCAAGAACAACAGCCGTTTTTCATTGGAATTGTAGCAATGCATCAAAAGAGTTCCAAATAGAAGGAAATAATCAATAAAACATAGAGAATTTGATGCAATACCAATGTTTAAGGGTTAAAGTTATATAACCCGCCTCAAAATATGATTCCAAGCTCCAAGCTCCATGGCTCTAATGGTGGATGAAGTTCTAGCAACTGCCTAAGGTCCGTTCTTGAGCTTTTGGATGAACAAGTTGGCTAGGATTGGAAATCGAGTGAAGAAGACAAAGAATCAAGCATTGATTTTGAGTTTTCACCATGAATCCAAGGTGGAAGATGATCAAAAGCTTACCAACAGGTTAGAGTCGTCCTTCTCCTTCTCCTGAGCTATCCCGTGGTCGGCCAAAGCAAATGAGAAATGAAAATCCAAGAAAGTCCCTTATGTGGGTTGGAAAAAGGATATGTATAGGAATTTCCAAAGAAAGAGAAAATGGAATTAATTTCCTTTTATTCCAAAATTATTTCCACCACTCCTCCTCAAATCCTTGGCCATGAAGCCACCTTAATTATCTTGAAAACCCTCTTCATTATCCAAGAATTAATGGAAAAGAAATTAAGCACCTTAATGAGTTTTATACTAATATCCAACTTTTAGTGGATATTACTTTTGATTATGTTAATGTGAGTGGGCTTCCACTCAACCAAGGTATTTTTGTGCCAAGAAAGGCACAAGCTCGTCCAACACTTTGCTATTTCATCCCTAAACTTTTGGTTGAAGGGCTCATCAATTAATTTATTTCTTTTTTCATTAAAGTAATTTAAAGTCCCATTTATGCTTAAATCTTGATTATTTTAATATCAAGATTCTCTCTCCTCCAAGATAATTCAAATGAGGCGCCCCTCTCATTTTATTTTCTATACTTGATGCCAAGAAACATGAGAGACCCTCTAAAGGTGATATTTTGCATATTGAACCCTAGGTTTTGGGTAAATTGCACATTACACAAAAACTAGGTTTTAATGCACAAGGATTGCTTTACAAACTTTATCTTAGTGCCCAACCTTGTGGAAACCATACCACTATATCATATTCATTCTTATGATGTATCAACATCAGAGGAACATTTTATCATGTGCAATTTGCAAGTTAACCCCTCAACTTGGGTAATTTGCACTTTAGTCCAAAATTAACAAAACAATGTTTCAACATTATTCAAAAAGGACTGAAATTGAAATATAAGTTCCTCTTAATCCTTAATTACTTTTCAAAGGTTAAGAGAAAGCATCTAATCAACTTTATTAAGACAAAACACCTAGGGTTAAAACATAACCCAGGTCAGGGATGTTACAAATTATCCACCCCTTATAAGGATTTCGTCCCCAAAATCATTAACAAAACATTTTAAAAGAAAAGAGTACGATATTTCCTTCTCATTTATTCCTCTAGTTCCCATGTATAGCTTCTTCAACACCATGATGATTCCAGAGGAATTTTACAAGACTAATGTCTTTCTTTTTCAACTTCTTGATCCTTCTGTCAAGAATCAACATAGGTCCTTCAACATAAGATATATCATTGTTTAATTCTACTTCTATAGGCTGCAGAATTGATTCTGTGTCAGGATGACATTTCCTTAGCGTGGAAATGTGGAACACTGGGTGCAACTTTTGCAGCTCAGCTGGTAACTCAAGCTTATAAGATACCTTTCCAATCCGTTCAATGATTGGATAAGGCCCCATAAATCTAGGAGCTAACTTTCCTTTTCTTCCTAACCTAAGAACTCCCTTCCAAGGTGAGACCTTGAGGTACCCTCTATCTCCAACCTGGAATTCTAAAGGTCTACGACACTTATCAGCATAAGATTTCTACCTATCCTGTGCAGTCTTTAACTGTTGTTGTATTATTTTAATCTTCTCGGTGGTTTGTTGCACAAGATCAGGACCCAAAAGTTGATATTCACCAGTTTCATACCAACATAGGGGAGATCTACAATGTCTACCATACAAAGCTTCATATGGTGCCATGTCGATGTTGTGCTGATAACTGTTATTATAAGCAAACTCTATCAAGCTTAGATGTAGATCCCAACTTCCTGTAAATTGGAGGACACATGCCCTAAGCAAGTCCTCTAAGGTTTGTATAGTCCTTTCTGATTGTCCATCAGTCTGAGGATGAAAGGATGTACCGAACCTTAATTGTGTGCCTAAGGCTTTATGAAGTCACTCCCAAAAACTATTAATAAACTGGGGACCTCTGTCAGAAACAATCGTAATTGGGACCCCATGCAGCCGCACCGTCTCATCCACATATAACTGTACCAGCTTCTGTGCAGAATAGGTTGTTTTGATAGGTAAGAAATGTGTTGTCTTTGTCAACCTATCAACAATTACCCAAATGGAATCATGACCTTTGGCTGTTCTAGGTAAACCAACCACAAAATCCATGGTCACATGATCCCACTTCCACTGTGGTATAGGCAAAGGTTGCAGTGTTCCTGTGGGCTTCTGGTGTTCATCTTTAACTTGCTGACACATTGGACACCGCATAAAAAACTCAGCAACATCCTTCTTCAAACCAAGCCACCAATACATATCTTTCAAGTTATGATACATTTTGGTGCTTCCTGGATGCATAGTATACATTGAAGAATGAGCTTCTTCCAGGACTAACTTCCTTAAGTTATCAACATCAGGTACTATCATTCTACCATGATAACAGGCTACCTGATCATCTGAATCATGGAAACCATCTCGTTTCTCACTACCATACTCTGACTTAATCTACTGAACTATATCATCAGCTTGTTGTGCCTCCTAAATCTGCTGTCTCAGAGTTGGTTTTATGTGTATCTCAGCTAGTAATCCAGATAACAATGATACTTTAAGTTGTATATTGTTTTGCCTTAAGGATATAAACATATCCCTCCTAGAGCATACCAAAGAATTCAACTGTGCTCTATCTAGGACTGGTGTTGCTGATTTTCTACTTAATGCATCAACCACCACATTGGCCTTCCCTGGATGATAATCAATTGTATAATCATAGTCCTTGATTAACTCCATCCACCAGCGTTGCCTCATGTTTATCTCATGCTGAGAGAAGATGTACTTTAGATTCTTATGGTCTGTGAAAATTTGGAATGTTTCTCCATAGAGATAATGTCTCTAGAATTTCAAAGCATGGACTACAACAGCTAGCTCTAGATCGTGTGTTGGATAATTCTCCTCGTATTTCTTAATCTGTCGAGAAGTAAAAGAAATCACTTGCTTATTCTGCATCAACACACATCCTAGTCCATTTTTAGAGGCATCACAGAAAACTATATACCCTTACCCTTGTTCAGGTAGTACCAGCACAGGTGCACTTGTCAACCTTTCCTTCAGCAACTAAAATGATTGCTGACACTTGTCATTCCAGACAAAAGGAACATCCATTCTAGTCAACTTGGTTAAGGGTAAGGCTATAGAACTGAAGTTCTTAATGAACCTCCTGTAATAGCCTGCCAACCCTAAGAAACTATGAATCTCTGTTGGTGTCTTTGGCTGTTCCCATTGCAAGACATATTCTACCTTTTTAGGGTCAACACGAATACCTGAAGCAGATATTACGTGCCCAAGAAAAGAAACTTCTGGTAACCAGAACTCACACTTGCTAAACTTAGCATACAACTTATGCTCTCTTAGCAAAGTTAGAGCCTGACGAAGATGTTGCTCATGCTGCAGAGCATCTCTACTATAGATCAGGATGTCATCTATGAAGACGACTACACACTGATCAAGAAAAGGTCGAAAGATTCTATTCATGAGTTCCATAAATGCAGCTGGTGCATTAGTTAGTCCAAATGACATAACTGTGAACTCATAGCGACCATACCTTGTCCTAAAGGCAGACTTAGGTATGCCACCCTCCTTAATACGCAGCTGATGATATCCTGACCTCAGATTTGTCTTTGAGAAAACAGTTGCACCATGCAACTGGTCAAACAAATCACCAATCCTTGGCAAAGGATACTTATTCTTTATAGTTACTTTATTTAATTGTATGTAATCAATGCACAACCGCATCGACCCATCCTTCTTTTTAACAAAGAGGACCGGAGCACCCCAGGGTGAAGTGCTTGGTTGGATAAAACCCTTCTCAAGCAACTCTTGCAGCTATTTCTTGAGTTCTGCCATCTCAGCAGGTACCATCCTATATGGTGTTTGTGCTATTGGCTACGTGCCCAGGATTATATTAATCTAAAAATAAATTTCTCAAGGTGGAGGTACACCTGGAAGTTCTTCAGGAAACACATATTCAAATTCCCTGACTACAGGAACTTCAGCCGGATTAGAACTCTCCATGGTGGTATCTACCACATGGGCCAAGAATGCAAAACATCCTTGCCTCATCAGCTTCTCAGCTACCATAGTTGACACAAGACAGGTTGGAAGAATCTTTCTATCTCCTTGAAAGGTCCATGTGTCACTTTCATCTGTGAACATAGCTTGCTTGGACTCACAATCTAAGACAACCTTATACCTTTCGAAGGTATCCATCCCAAGAATTATATCGAACCCGTGCATCTCAAGTGGTATAAGATCCACTTGAATGTGATGCTCAGCAAAGAAAAGAATGCAGGGAGAACACACCTCCCACAACATAGTAGATCCCATCAAAGGAGTTTCTAACAACAGAGTATCTGCTGTATGACTGGTAGTGATGTTGTAGCCAAGAATCACTCTTCGAGTGATAAAGGAATGCGTAGCACCTGGATCAATTAAAACAGATACAACACAAGATGTAGACATATCAGAATAAAACAATTCCATCTGACCTGTCACAACCTGAGGGTTGATCACTGCATCAGGTGGATTCATCGCATAGAATCTCGCCTTTGCCTGTGGTTGATTCGGTGCTCGATTACTGGGTGCTGATGATCCAGCTTGGGACACTTGTCCACGTCCTCTAGCGCCACCTGGAAACTGTCTCCTCTGAGAACCTTCCTGACTCTGCCTCTGGGATTGAGTCACACTTGCCTCTCTGGCTCTGCAATCCTTCATCAGGTGCCCCATTTTTCCACATATGAAACAACTTCTGATCTCTGGCTGTGGTCTGGATGGTCTTGTAACCGATACAGATGCTGAGTTGTGAGCTCTTTCTGGTGGTAAACTTCATCCTCTACCCCTATTTGACGTCCAATGCGTCTGGGTATTGAATCTAGGTGGTGCCATTGGTGTAGAAAACCTTGGTTTCTTGAAACTTTTGGATGAGGATCCTTGGAACTGGGGGTACACCTTCTTGTTCTTGGTTTGTCGCTTCTTAGTCATAGACCTCTCTATCCTTATGGCAGACTCCACAAAAGTAGCAAATCTTTCCCTATTCTCCAGAGAAGACACAGGGGTGGTCAACTCAGCGTTTAATCCCTTCTCAAAATGTTGAATCCTTTCTTGATCTGTGGTTGCCATATGCGGACAGAACCACAAAAGCTCCATGAACTTAGCCTCATACTTGCTAATGTTCATTGGTCCTTGTCTTAACCTCTCAAACTGAGAGATCTTCTCATCTAGGAACGTCTAAGGAAAGTATCTATTGACGAATTCCCATCGGAATACTTCCCATTCTATCTCCACACCTGGCCTTTTCCCTTCCTCTATGGTCCACCAGTGACCAACACTCCCTTTAAGAAGGTACACTGCGTGTCTAACCTTCTCAGCTTCTGGGATGTTAAGGATTCTAAAGGCCTTCTCTAATTTAGTCAGCCACATGTCAGCATCTGCTGGGTCAACTGTCCCAGCATATTCTATGGCTCCAACCCGACAAAGTCATTCAAATGTCTTGCCGGCTCCTTGTCTTTCATCATGGGCAGGTGCCCTAGGTGTATGTATGGGCATCCTATCGGTCATATGTGTCATGGCAGCCATAAGCTGCCCAAACATGGCTTGGAAGGCTGGGCTCCCCATGTCAGCTTGATTGAACTGGGGTGGTTTAGGTACAGGCTCCTCCCTTCTTTGGTCTCTTGCACCTCCTCCAGGAGTAGCAACACTACTTTCAACAACATGTTCATCATGTGATCCAGACATCTTTAGTTTTCTCTTCTCCTCCTATATGAGCAGAAGACACTATCAGATAGACTGGAAGACACTAGAACAGACTCAACAACCTTATTCCTATGTATCTGTAGACTCAGTGAACCTAGAGCTCTAATACAAACAAATTGTGGCATCCAACTCACAAAAATATGATTTAACTAATGCGGAAGCATTCACTAAGCAGCAGATTACCGAAAATCACTAAAAATTAAAACTTTTTATAATGAGATCTACAAACTGTAAAAATCTTCCATAAAGAACCAAAGTAAATTATTTACATTCCGGTTCATCAGTACATCTCTGTATCATCTCATCTCGAGAGTCACAAGCATTAACTACCCTATTAAACTGTACATAAGTAGTATACAAAAATCTTGAGGCATCAAGCCAAAAATATCAGATCTATATCAAACCATCTATTGACTCCTAGGACCTGAGAGTACAGATACGACACATATGACTATCTATATACAGGACTTGACAGACAATGTCTCCACCTGAGGATCACTGCTATCCTTGTTGTTGTTGTTGCTGCTGTTAACCCTTGTAGGGTGTCTACCTTTTCCTCGGCGTCTACCTAAAATTTTAATTCCACGGGGGTGAGACAATTGAAAATTTCCCTAGCGAGAGATATAACTCTCCGCCAGAAACATTGTTATTGCAGATAATTGAATAACACTGAGCAGTAGAAGTATAAATTATCAATAGCAGGTAAATCATTGATTAAACTATGTAGAGCAGTATTCTCTATACAGTTCATTCCAGTTATACTTAGTTAAGCAGCAAGTCATTTACTCAATAAGGAATATGAAGAACATGTAAAGTATTTATCCAACTAGGACATAATAGACAATGTATCATCAATCATTGATTCTCGTAATTCAACCCTAAGCAAATATGCTACACGACTGATTACACTTTTCAAACATACTTATGCCCTGATGAGATGAGGTATACCGCTCATACTCCAACCGACCATTACGAAATCAAAATCGGTACCATACATAGGTCAATAGAATAGCCGGATTTCTATGACCTCATCCTCCTCAGTCAGTGTGAGGAACAACTTGCAGGACATCTCGTGTCTTTGCCAAATAGCTTTCCATGGTATACTGGAAACTTCGCTATTAGAGTTACAGTGGCATGTACTCTCTTCACAATGGAGAGATTTCATGTTTATCTCACATCGATTCGGCATTAACATCATCATCAAGAGATTTGTGATACATCCATCCCAACATATACATATAATGAAGGATTGAGAGATTTAATGTTTATCTCACATCACTACTACAGAAACAACATTCAATGTCGCTTTTCTGGGCGTTGGTTATTTAAACAAACCGACGCCTATAACATTCCACGTTAGCTATTTAGAAATTCCGATGTCTATATTTGAAGACCAGCTAGACATGGGTACCACTTTGTATTCAGCGTCGGCTAGGTAAAACAAACCGATGCCTAAAATCACCCGCGAAATCCAATTTTCGAGCGAAACAAAGTGTCACATACAGCGTCAGTTTTTTAACTACTAACCGACGCCTATATAAGATGAAAATTTGTGCGAAAAGGTCCAATTTTGGTGTCAGTTATCCTTTGATAACCGACGCTGATAATGGTTCCCGCCAAATAATTTAGGGCAAAGATTGTCCAATTGGACGTCGATTTTTACTATCAACCGACGCTTAAGATGTTTAGGTATTAGTTTTTTAGACAACCGATGCCTTTTACAAACTTAATAGACCCGCGATCACCCGACTCTTCCCCTTTCTTCTATTTCATCGCGATAATTCATTGTTGTTCACCGCTCGCCTAAAATCGCCCGACGACCCCCGCTGCTGCTCGCCGCCACTGCTGCTGGTGCGCCTCTACTCGCCACTGCTGCGTCCTCTTTCTCCTGCTGCCGCCACAGCTACTCGCCGCCCTACTCTGCTCTGCTCTGCTCTTCTCCGGGTGTCGTTATGCTTGCCTCTCGCTGCCTCCTTCTCTACTCGTTGCTCTCACACCGCCGCCGCCTCCCTTCTCCATGCTAGCTCCAGGTAGCCCTAGCCTCTTTTCTTCCTTCTCCCTAGCTCCTTACCAACAGAAAGAACGGCCGTGGCTGTGTTGGCCTACCACGGCCGTGCTGCCCCAGCACGGCCGTGGTAAGCCAACACAACCACGGCCGTGCTTTCTGTTGGTAAGGATATCAACAAATCTTTATGTAATGCTTTATGTAAATCCTAGGATATGAACAAATCTTTTTCTTGCATATATTTGTGCTTCTAATCCTAATGCTTGACCTAATTCAGTAAATTTTGATGCATGTTGAAATAAGATTTAAACTTGTCCATTCTAGCATCTTAATATGATTTGATTAAACCCTAACATTGATGAAACCCTAACATCAATTGTGATGAAACCCTAACATCAATTGTGATGAAACTCTAACATCAATTGTGATGAAACCCTAACATGTACATATCTATTATTGTGTTTGTTGGCCTAGAAACCCGTCCAAGATTTACTTATTAGGAGTAAATCTTGGATAGTCCCCGATTTGGGACTGTTCTTGAACACCTAATCTCACTTAGGATGTAAGTGTATAATGTGTATTGGGTTTTTGAGAAAATTTCGGTAGCATTTCCCCGTTTGTTCTCTAAGTACATCTCTAAGTACATATGTACTTAGAGAACAACGGGGAAAAGCTGCCGAAATTTTCTCGAAAACCCAATACACATTATACACTTACTAGTGAGATTAGGTATTCAAGGATGGGATAGGTGGTACACATTTATTTTATATAAGAATGACATCACATGTGTTTGTTGGCCTAGAAACCCGTCCAAGACCCTAATCTTGTCCTAATATATACTTGTTTTCTCTTTGATCATAGAATGGATAGATCATGGATGTCCATTCGCAATCGCTGCACCCCAGAGTTTATATCTAGTCTTGATCAGTTTATTAGATTTGTCGAGGAACATAGGAAAGAACCTAGAGATAGGTTCTACTGTCCATGTAAGCATTACGGTAACAACTTGAAAGTCAGCACTGGTGACGAAATCAAAAGTCATGTCATGTGCAACGGGATTGTACAAGGCTATACAGAATGGCACTGGCATGGAGAGATTTCAAGCTCGAAACCAGTGGATGTCGATAGCAGTGCTGGTGGAAGAAGAAATTTCCTCCGATGACGTAGATGTGAACGAACCAGTTCCAGTAGACATCGTTGATGCGATGCTGGATAGTTGTAGGGTAGAGCACACCGACCCACCTCCTATCTCTAGAAACATTGTGCATGATGATGAGATACCGTTATACACAGGCTGTGCTAAGTTTACGAAGCTTAGCGCTGTGTTGATATTGTATAAGTTGAAAGCTAACAATAGATGGAGCGACAAAAGCTTCACTTCATTGTTGACTTTGTTGAAAGAAATGCTTCCTGAAGGAAACGAGCTGCCAATCTCAACATACCGGGTAAAGAAATTGTTGTGTGCAATGGGAATGGAGGCCAAGAAGATACACGCATGTCCGAATGATTGTGTATTATTTCAAAAGGACTATGTGGATTTGAAAGATTGTCCACAATGTGGTGCGTCACGGTATAAATTGACGACTTCGAGGGAGTCCAAAACTGGTTCTCCTGCCAAGGTGATGTGGTATCTACCTATAATATCATAGTTTCAACACTTGTTTGCAAATCCGAAAGATGTGAAGAATTTGAGGTGGCATGCAGATGTTAAGAAAAATAATGATGGGATCCTACGACATGCGTATGATTCCCCACAGTGGAAGAAGATTGATCTATTGTACCCCAAATTTGGTGAAGAAGATAGGAATCTATGACTTGGGCTTTGTACAGATGGGATGAATCTGTACGGGACATTGAGCAGCCAACATAGCACTTGGCCAGTCATGCTTGTTATATACAATCTTCCTCCCTGGTTGTGTATGAAAAATAAGTACGTTATGTTGTCGTTGTTGATATCAGGCCCTAAACAACCTGGAAATGATATCGATGTTTATCTTGAACCTATGATTGATGACTTAAAGAAACTTTAGGCTGAAGGTGTGATGACCTATGATGCTTCTGGAAGAGAGACATTTTGTTTGTACGCTATGTTGTTTTGCACTATTAATGACTTTCCAACATACAAGAATTTGTCTGGATATAGTGTCAAAGGAGCTAAAGCGTGTCCTATATGTGAAGAAAACACTGATTCAATAAGAATAAAACATGGCGGCAAGACTATATATCTTGTTCATCGAAGGTTTCTTTCAAAATTCCATCTGTATCGTATAAAGTGCAAAGCATTCAATGGATGGAATGATGAACAGAGTGCACCTAAACCTATACCAGGGGATGTTGTTTATGAAAGAGTAAAAGACATTGTCAATGAATTTGGTAAGAAATCACAATGTAGTATGGCCACACGGAGTGACAATTCTTCATTCAAGAAGAAGTCAATATTTTGGGATCTTCCTTATTGGAGTTCTTTGACAGTCAGACATTGTATCGATGTAATGCACGTTGAGAAAAATGTCTGTGATAGCATCATTGGTACTCTGTTAAATATACTACGTAAGACTAAAGATGGGATAAAATCCAGACTGGACCTACGTGAAATGGGAATAAGGTCAGAATTACCAGAATTACGTGAAATGGGTAATAAAGAACATACTTACCTCCCGCTTGTTACATGTTGTCTAGAAAGGAGAAGAAAGTTTTTTGTAAATGCTTGGTAAATGTTAAGGTGCCACAGGGTTACTCATCCAAAATCTGTAGATTGGTATCAATGAAAGATCTGAAGTTGATAGGTCTTAAATCTCATGATTGTCACACTTTAATGCAACAAATATTTCCTGTGACAATTCGATCTATGTTGCCGAAGCATGTAAGGTTTGCAATCACCAGACTTTGTTTTCAAGATGATATGTTTTCAAGATGATATGTATATATGTATAACATTCTTTACATAAATTTGTAGGTGTTGAAGCCATGTCGCTTAAGAATGCAAGACTATGTTGTTGCAGAGGCGCAGACTTACCTGTCCCTTCCTGGGGCAATGTTTCACGGGACTCCAACACCACAGGGATACATCCGTGTGAGCCCGATACGTGTATTACCCGATTGGAGGGAAGCTACATTGCCATATGCCCATCCAGATATTGATACACTTGCTGATGCAGAAGGCAGGGTGATATTGTGGCCCAAAGCAGATGTCGTCTACATTACTAAAATTGTAAGATAAATTTACATTACTTTAGATTGTTAATGTGTATATATGAGCTCAATTGATCTGAAATTATATATACAGGTTAAAAAGAAGACACCCGGAGCATCTAGGCCTCCACCTCCACTTCCTACATTACCAAGTTGGGTTCCAACTGACCTAAAATACCCGTTAGGTCCTGCTTGTAGGGGAATGGCATGTTGTCTATGGGCACATAATATACATTGCCCTATAATTTTTTCTGTAGAAGCGAATTATGCAGGTCAATCATACGAAAGCTCTTTATTTATACAAGATATTATTGAGCTGTTTATATATGATTGGCTGAATACACAATGATAGAGACATGGATAAGGTGAGATCTTGTTTATACATCCATATACCTTGTGTAAGATCCGGTGATCTGGTTTCTTATATATTAATGCATATGCAATACATGTTTTGCAGCTACTTAGTCGAAAATCAATGTAAACAATTTGCATTTGACCATGTGGGTTTTTTTTATTCCATCATTGATTAGTATGGTAGATAAGGACCCTGATAGTGTTCAACAATACTGTATAGATGCTTTTACAATTTTCGGTCAGCAAAAGAAGACGATAATAATAGCTCCATTCAATGTCAAGTAAGTTTACTTTACTTATAATTTGGACTTAAGAAAATTACATTTTTATTGTGGATTTTGAGTTATTAATTTTTAACTTTTTTTACCTCTAGAGATAGGCATTGGGAGTTACTAGTTATTCTCCCCAGGATGTTCACTGTTTATTATCTAGATCCTGGGGGGAGTACCTTGAATACTAAAATTGGACACGTAATGAGAATGCCATTATTCTGGTGAGAAATATTTCATTTTTATATCTGTTAACATATGTTATTACATTACTATTTAATTATGCAATTTAATGTGTTAGATTAACATGTAGGGGTTTAGATGCATTCAAAAAGGCTGGAGGAAAGGTCCCCAGGAAAAAGAACTAGCCAATAATTTGGGAGAACGTGAAAGTAAGTTCCCGACTCCAATGTATATATTATTTATTGAAGTGTGCTTAGTTGTATTTTTTAATATTTTTTATGTTTCAATTTATAGTGTGCTACACAAGACAACGGCTGGGCATGCACATACTATGTGATGTGATTTATGCAGATGATTATCCAATATTCCGCATTGGACATCGATACCATACATGAGGTATTATATATAGTCTCATTAGTTTGTATGAAATATATCAATCTTATTTTTATATTATTACTTATATATATACACCATTCTCTTTGCTGGTGTTTAAAACTAACCACACTATAGGTAAACACTTAAAATATGTACATGCTCCATATACGATGGAAGTATTAAATGAAGTAAGAGAAGAATGGACAAGAGCCATACAAACAGTGGGGACTGTAAAATATAATTGGGATGCTGATAGCAATGTTGAATGATATTTTGTAAATGAATATTTCTGAATGTGTATACATGTCTAAATGTTTCTACATGTATTTGAATGTTTCTACATGTGTGAATGTGAGAATTGAATTGATGTCTGAATGTATCTACTTGTGTGAAACATATATTGTTGATTTTGTAGGTTTGTGGCCTGTTTGTTGGATGATATCAATAGATGTCGTAAACATGCAGTTTAGTTTAACTTAACTGTAGGTTCTCATCCTACTGACCAGCCACAGCAAGCCTGCAAACTGATAAGAAAAAAAAATTAAAACATAGGCGTCAGTTATTTATAAGAAACCGTCATCAAAGGCTTACAACGTCTGCTATTGAATAAAAACCGCCGCCTAATGTGACAAACAACCCGACCGTGTAGGAAAGCACGACCATGGTGGAAAAAGCATCGGTTATGAGTATAAAACCGACGCCTATAGTACTAAACACGGCCGTGCAGGGAAGCACGACCGTGGCGTCTGGGAATATGGCGTCGGTGTTTTAGTTGCAAACCGACGCATATAGTGTCCTAGATGGCACCCTTTTTTTGGCGCGAAGCCTTTTGGCGTCGACTTACTATAAATAACGGACGCCTATCGAGGCCCTGATGGTGCATTTTTGGTGGTGCAAAGCCTTTTGGCATCAGTTATAAAACCGATGCCGAAGAGTTCGACCTTTAGCGGCGCCCACATAGGCATCACTATAGAACCGTCGCAAAAAGGGTATAAACAACCGATGCCAAAGGCCTATTCTGTAGTAGTGCATCAATTCCTCCATTAGGGTGTAAGGATATTCGCGCCCATAACCCCCACACACTCAAAAGTATGCCCTCTAGGAGTTTCCTTAGGAAAACCTGTTTCACCATCACCAAAGTATTGACGATGATGGATCTATCGTCAGGGCTCTACATGATATCATTTCACTTGATTATTTAAGTACATTACATCATTCTTTTAGCATCAGGCATGTTTTCAAACATAAACTATTATAAAAATTTCTATAAAGAATGAGTACTATTTCTATCAAGTTCATTTCACATCTTTATTAACATTGGGATCTCAATCCCTCATCATCTCATCATTATGATTAAGAATATGGGTGTTCAAACCCTTAGGCCATCAAAATACTTGTTACCACTTTAATAGGTAACTTAATGCCATCAAGTCATATGACAGTGTAAACATGATAATTCCAATGCAAGTATTTCACATGGCTCTTACAACCTATTAATCTCTTTTGTTACCTCTCACTAGGCAACATAGCATATCATTGCTTACAAGGCTCATAGAGTACTTTCAATAAATAAGGCATCATAGCTCATACCTGCCTATGTTCATTATCTCATAAAACCTGCACGATTAGTACAGATGATAACAGATACATCAATTTCATATCAGCATAATGCAAAACAATTATAACATCACTATTCAAGGGTTATACCACTATGCCCTTGCTAGGGTTAGGGTTTCCCTTTTCATTTCAATTAGGGTTAATCATCCCCTTAGCTCAATAAGGATTAATAACTCATCATTTCATTATCCAACCTTAGAGCATCATGCTATAAAGTATAATCCAGAATTAGGGTTTCACATATTCCTTCTCCTTATTTGGAGTTAGGGTTTACTATTCACATTGCATTACCCTAGATTAGGGTTTATATTCAACAACCCACAATTAGGGTTTACTATTCACCCCAAATAGGGTTGATCATCAAAATACCCTGAATTAGGGTTTCTCATGTCATTACCATGAATTAGGATCATGTCATCATCATACATTAGGATTTCACCTATCAATGCCCTCAATTAAGGTTATGATTCATTAGCCTTCATAATTAGGGTTTCATGATCTCACTATCAAGGATCATACCCTAATTATACATTCATCCATGTTGAAAGTGTTAAGACTTAACCATTACATGGTTATCATTCATGTAGGAAGTCTTCTCTCTCATCTTCTATAAGATGATGCTCACTTTAGCCTTGATTAGGCTAAGTCAATTCAAATTGAAATAATAATTGACACCATGAGTTATGTCATTACCACCATGATCATTAAAGCTTGATTATTCAAAGGGTATTAATCACCCTATCTCATTAAGGGTAACATTATTATAATCACCCTTGGTTTACATCATATAATTGTTCAATTAAACAATTGACCTTTAACCACTTTAAGTGTTCATACGATTTGATTAATTATCTCCCAAATGATCTTGGTCACTTAGACCTCAAACGGTCTTGACCAATCAGACCTCAAACGGTCTTGCTTGTATTACCTCCAAACGGTCTAAGACCATTTAGACCTTCAAACGGTCTTGAACCAACAATTGAAACTGTTTGGTAAAGTTAGTCTTTGAAACCGTTTGACAAAGTGGTACTTGAAACCGATTGTCAAAGTTGGAATTTGAAACCATTTAAGCTTCAACCGGTTTGGGATCGTTTGGTCCCAAATGGTCTTGAGACCGTTTGGTCCCAAACGGTCTTGAGACCGTTGGTCCAAACCGCCTCAAAACCAAATGGACCTAATATGGTCTCCACCAATCATGTTGATTTAGGGTTTCCAATGTTGAATCCCTGATCGATTGAATCCATGTAATCACTCATCAATTTAACATATCATATACTTCAATTGAGCTTAATGGATCATCCTTCAACTGAGTTAACCCTCATTTGATCATCAATTAGGGTTTTGAATCAATTGGATTAGGGTTTGGAATTAATGAACCTTTAATGTTAATCAATGTGAAACTTGTTACTTTGGAACCATTGGACCATCATCCAAATTGAACGTGACCTGACCTAAAACGGTCTTGAGGTCATTTGGATGACCTCCAAACGGTCTTGAGACCGTTTTCCCATCTTAACATCCAAATCCATGACATCCAATTAGGGTTTGGATCATTGGATTGATCATCAAATCAGCATTTGATTGCAATTCAACTTGGTATCTTTGGATCTTCAAATACCCAACCATACTCAAGCCTAGACCTCCAAACGATCTTGGGTGACCCTCAAACGGTCTTGAGACCGTTTGGGTGATCACCATTTGGGTCAATCAACCCAAAGTTCAAACTCAAATCAATTAGAAATCAGCACTTAACCTGATTAGGGTTTGGTGATTGATAGACCTTCAACTAATGAACCAATTGAAACTAATCAATTATAATTAGTGTATCATTTACCATCAATATTATTAACAATTCTCCAAATGGTCAACCCTGATCAACACCTCCAAATGGTTTGAAACCGTTTGCTCACAATCGATTTGATGAAACCATTTTCCCTTAAACGGTTTGAAACTGTTTGCTCTCAAATGGTTTGGGAAACCGTTTGAGCAACTAAATGAAACCGTTTGGCCTAGTAATTTTCTTGGGAAAAGTGTCAATATGTTGTCATCAAAATCATATTCCTTCGTGCATCCAAGAACAACAGCCGTTTTTCATGGGAATTGCAGCAATGCATCAAAAGAGTTCCAAATAGAAGGAAATAATCAACAAAACATAGAGAATTTGATACAATATCAATGTTTAAGGGTTAAAGTTATATAACCCGCCTCAAAATATGATTCCAAGATCCAAGATCCACGGCTCTAATGGTGGATGAAGTTCTAGGAACTTCCCAAGGTCCATTCTTGAGCTTTTGTATGAACAAGTTGGCTAGGATTGGAAATCGAGTGAAGTAGACAAAGAATCAAGCATTGATTTTGAGTTTTCACCATGAATCCAAGGTGGAAGATGATCAAAAGCTTAACAACAGGTTAGAGTCCTATTTCTCCTGATCCTGAGCTATCCCGTGGTCGGCCAAAGCAAATGAGAAAAGAAAATCCAAGAAAGTCTCTTATGTGGGTAGGAAAAAGGATATGTATAGGAATTTCCAAAGAAAGAGAAAATGGAATTAATTTCCTTATATTCCAAAATTATTTCCACCACTCCTCCTCAAATCCTTGGCCATGAAGACACCTTCATTATCTTGCAAAACCTCTTCATTATCCAAGAGTTTATGGAAAAGAAATTAAGCACCTTAATGAGTTTTATACTAATATCCAACTTTTAGTGGATATTACTTTTGATTGTGTTAATGTGAGTGGGCTTCCACTCAACCAAGGTATTTTTGTGCCATAGCAAGGCACAAGCTCGTACAACACTTTTCTATTTCATCCCTCAACTTTTGGTTGAAGGGATCCTCAATTAATTTATTTCTTTTTGCATTAAATTAATTTAAACCCCCATTTATGATTAAATCTTGATTATTTTAATATCAAGATTCTCTCTCCTCCAAGATAATTCAAATGAGGCGCCCCTCTCATTTTATTTGCTCTACGTGATGACAAGAAATATGAGAGACCCTCTAAAGGTGATATTTTGCATATTGAACCCTAGGTTTTGGGTAAATTGCACATTACACCAAAACTAGGTTTTAATGCACAAGGATTGCTTTACAAACTTTATCTTGGTGTCCAAGCTTGTGGAAACCATACCACTATATCATATTCAGTCTTATGATGTCTCAACATCAGAGGAACATTTTATCATGTGCAATTTGCAAGTGAACCCCTCAACTTGGGTAATTTGCACTTTAGTCCAAAATTAACAAAACAATGTTTCAACATTATTCAAAAATGACTGAAATTGAAATATAAGTTCCTCTTAATCCTTAATTACTTTTCAAAGGATAAGAGAAAGCATCTAATCAACTTTATTAATCCAAAACACCTAGGGTTAAAACATAACCCAGGTCAGGGATGTTACAGTTTGGGTCCATTACCCCTATGTGCTATTAACTTCTTCATCATAGTGATGCACCTTCTCTTATCAACTTTTTGGTGTTGCTCATCAAGTGCCTCAAGTGCTTCATAGGGTACATGTGCATCATCAACTTAAAATTTGACAAAATAAACACACTTACAGGAAATAACTATAAATGGACATGTAGATATAAATATATGATATATTTTTAAAACTTACATTGTGAGGCGGCGCATTGATGTCCTCACCCTCACGGTAATCATCAGCACAATCATCAGGAGAATGCTCAACCATCTGAAAGTTCACATCCACATTGTAAAGTTCACATTGTAAAGTAATTCACATTGTAAAGCTCACATTGTAAAGTTCACATTCACATTGTAAAGTAATTCACATTGTAAAGTAATTCACATTGTAAAAGTCACATTGTAAAGTTCACATTCACATTGTAAAGTAATTCACATTGTAAAGTTCACATTCAGAAAAATAAAACATATAAAAAAATGTAAACATGCCTCTAATATTGTGATTTTTTATCAATTAACAATCCTTCATTGTGATCTCTGTGCACATAAAAGTCATCATTAGCTTCAATATTTGTTGGTGTTGGCAACCCAACTGAGAATGGACTGGAGTCATCATACTTATCATAGTACTCTTGTTCATCTATAGGATCTTCAACGAACTGTCTTTTACTATGAAGAACAACCGACCATTTATCATTTGCAGGATCATCAATATAAAATACTTGTTTCGCATGTGATGCCAATATGAATGGTACACCCTTCTCGCCAATCTTTTCAAAGTTCACTAAAGTGAAACCATTTCATCCACTATAACTCCTTTGGTGTTATCAACCCAATTACATTTGAAGAGTGGAATTCTGAAATCTATGTAGTCAAACTCCCATATGTCTTCAATGACACCGTAATATGACATTTTAGCTTCACATGGACTCTTATCCTTTGCACTTGCAAAAAACATAGTCGACGCTTGAAGGGTGACCCCACTATTTTGGACGACACTCTTATCATCTTGGCGCTTTGTGTAATATGTGAATCCATTAGTGTCATACCCTTCATAAGACATAACATTCAATTTTGTTTTAAAGGTGAGTAATTTGATAGTTTCAGTAATATCATCTGGTGTTTGAGATAGTTGATGTAAGACTTTATCTTCAAACCACTTAATAAATGTCTTGTTATGCTCTCTAGCAAGCCACATTGTATTGGCTCAAGGATATTGCCTCTTGATGAAATTGGTATGTTCCTCGATATAAACACTCACTTCGTCCATGTTGTGTAAAATATACAAGTGACCTTGTTCCAAATTCTCACGGCTAATTACTTTCACCCGTGATCCCTAAATTCCTTTGCCAAATTGCTCCTCAATATTCTTATCATTACCAGGAGTGTCATTACCATTGAGAAAGTCATTGCAAAAATCCATAACCTCTCTCGCCACATAACCCTCAATAATACTCCCTTCAGGCCGATAATGGTTTCGAACATCACTTTTAAAAACACTCATGTATCCTTCAAAGGGATACATCCAATGCAAGAAAACTGGTCCCAACATTTTCACTTCCCTATTCAAGTGGACAACAAGATGTACCATGATATCAAAGAACGACATAGGAAAATACATATCAAGATGACATAGGGTAACAACCACTTCTCTTTGCAAATTATAGAGAGTATCAGGGTCAATAACTTTGCTGCACAGACTGTTGAAAAAGAAACAAAGTCTGGTGATTGCAAACCTTACATGTTTTGGCAATATAGATTGAATTGCCATAGGCAATATTTGTTGCATTAGAGTGTGACAATCATGAGATTTAAGATCTATCAACTTCAGATCTTTCATTTATACCAATATACGAATGTTGGATGAGTAACCCTATGGCACCTTAACATTTACCAAACATTCACAAAAAGCTTTCTTCTCCTTTCTAGACTATGTGTAACAAGCGGGAGGTAAGTATGTTCTCCGATTTCCCATTTCACGTAATTCTGTTAATTCTGACCTTATTCCCATTTCACGTAGGTCCAGTATGGATTTTATCCCATCTTTAGTCTTACCTGGTATATTCAACAAAGTACCAATGACACTATCAGAAACATTTTTCTCAACGTGCATGACATCGATACAATGACTGATTGTCAAAGAACTCCAATAAGGAAGATCCCAAAATATTGACTTCTTGAATAAAGATTTGTTACTCCATGTGGCCATAGTACATTGTGATCTCTTACCAAATTCATTGACAAAGTCTTTTACTCTTTCATAAACAACCTCCCCTGGTATAGGTTTAGGTGCACTCCATTCCTCATTCAATCCATTGAATGCTTTGTGCTTCCTATGATACAGATGGAATTTTGTAAGAAACCTTCGATGACTGAGATATACAGTCTTACCACCATGTTTTAGTCTTGTTGAATCGGTGTTCTCTTCACGTATAGGACACACTTTAGCGCCTTTGACACTATATCCATACAAATTCCCATATGCTGGAAAGTCATTAATAGTGCAAAACAACATAGCATGCAAACGAAATGTCTCTCTTCGTGAAGCATCATAGGTCATCACACCTTCACCCCAGAGTTTCTTTAAGTCAACAATCAGAGGTTCAAGATAAACATCAATATCATTTCTAGGTTGTTTAGGGCCCAATATCAACAAGACAACATTACGTACTTATTTTTCATACACAGCCAAGGAGGAAGATTGTATATAACAAGCATGACTGGCCAAGTGCTATGTTGGCTGCTCAATGTCCCATACATATTCATCCCATCTGTATAAAGCCCAAGTCTTGGATTCCTGACTTCTTCACCAAATTTAGGATACAATAGATCAATCTTCTTCCACTGTGGGGAATCAGACACATGTCGTAGGATTCCATCATTATTTTTCTTAAAATCTACATGCCACCTCAAATTCTTAGCATCTATCAGATTGGAAAACAAGCATTGAAACTGTGATATTATAGGTAGATACCACATCACCTTGGTAGGAGAATCAGTTTTGGACTCCCCCAAAGTTGTCAATTTATACCGTGACGCACCACATTTTGGACAATCTTTCAAATCCACATAGTCCTTTTGAAATAATACACAATCATTCGGGCATGCGTGTATCTTCTTGGCATTCATTCCCATTGGGCACAACAATTTCTTTACCTGGTATGTTGAGATTGGCAGCTCGTTTCCTTCAGGAAGCATTTCTTTCAACAAAGACAACAATGACGTGATGCTTTTATCGCTCCATCTATTGTTAGCTTTCAACTTATACAATCTCAACACATCACTAAGCTTCGTAAACTTAGTACCACCTGTGTATAACGATATCTCAGCATCATGCACAATGTTTCTAAAAATGGGAGGTGGATCGGTGTGCTCTACCCCACAACTATCCAGCATCGCATCAAGGATGTCTACTGGAACTGGTTCATTTACATCTATGTCATCAGAGGCAATTTCTTCTTCCACACAAGTACTGCTATCGACATCCACTGGTTTCGGGTTTGAAATCTCTCCATTCAAGTGCCATTCTATATAGCCTTGTCTAATCCCGTTGCACATGACATGACTTTTGATTTCGTCACCAGTGCTGACTTTCAAGTTGTTACCATAATGCCTACATGGACAGTAGAACCTATCTCCAGGTTGTTTCCTATGTTCCTCGACAAATCTAATTAACTGGTCCAGACCAGATATAAACTTTGGGGTGCAGCGATTGCGAATGGGCATCCATGATCTATCCATTCTATGATCAAAGAGAAAACAAGTATATATTACAACAAGATTAGGGTCTAGGGTTAACAAATACATGTGATGTCATTCTTATATATAATAAATGTGTAGCACCTATCCCATCCTTGAACACCTAATCTCACTAGTAAGTGTATAATGTGTATTGGGTTTTCAAGAAAATTTCGACAACATTTCCCCACTATTCTCTAAGTACATATGTACATAGAGAACAAACGGGGAAATGCTACTGAAATTTTCTCGAAAATTCAATACACATTATACACTTACATCCTAAGTGAGATTAGGTGTTCAAGAACAGTCCCAAACTGGGGACTATCCAAGATTTACTCCTAATTAGTAAATCTTGGATGGGTTTCTAGGACAACAAATACATGTGATGTCATTCTTATATATAATAAATGTGTACCACCTATCCCATTCTTGAACACCTAATCTCACTAGTAAGTGTATAATGTGTATTGGGTTTTAAAAAAAAAATTGACAACATTTCCCCGCTGTTCTCTAAGTACATATGTACATAGAGAACAGACCGAGAAATGCTATCGAAATTTTCTCGAAAATCCAATACACATTATACACTTACATCCTAAGTGAGATTAGGTGTTCAAGAATAGTCCCAAATCGGGGACTATCCAAGATTTACTCCTAATTAGTAAATCTTAGACGAGTTTCTAGGCCAACAAACACAATGATAGATATGTACATGTTAGGGTTTCAGCACAATTGATGTTAGGGTTTCATCAATGTTAGGGTTTAATCAAATCAAATTAGGATGCTAGAATGGAAAAGTTTAAATATTATTTCAACATGCATCAAAATTTACTGAATTAGGTTAAGCATTAGGATTAGAAGCAAAAATATATGCAAGCAAAAGATTTGTTCATATCCTAGGTTGATTTACAATAGCAACATCTAAATATATAAACTCAAAGCATTAGATAAATAAATATAATCAGTAGATAAAAAAATACAAAGCAATAGATAAAAAAATAAATGAACAAAATACCCTCTTTTCTTCCTTCTCCCTCCTTACCAATAGCAAGCACGACCATGGCTGTGTTGGCCGACCACGGCCGTGCTGCCTAGCACGACCGTGGTCGGCCAACACAGCCACGGCCGTGCTTGCTGTTGGTAATGAGGGAGAAGGAAGAAGAAGAGGGGCATGGAGGAAGAAGAAGAGGGCTACTTGTCGAGCAGGAGAGCGGTAGAGTAGCGATCTGGGGTAGGAGAGAAGGCTACTAGAGCAGGAGAGCAGACGACCGGAGCTAGAGTAGGAGAGAGGCACCGAAGCTGGAGCAGGAGAGCAGGCCGTCGGAAGGCCGTCGGAGCAGCGAGATGGGAGCAGAGGGCAAGGAACAGCAGTGCCCAGAGCAACGAACGGTGGCAGAGGCGGCGATCAGAGCAGCAAGGAACGACAACGGAGGCGACAACCAGAGGTGAAATTTGCCAGACCAAACCCTGCACGAGATTGAATGAAACAGAGAAAGGGGAAGAGTCGGGCTCGCGCGGGTGCTATTAAGTTAACAATTGGGGTCGGTTCTTAAATAAAATGGACGCTTAACACTATAGGCGTCGGTTCTACAAACACACTGACACCTATCCTCAATGATAGTCGTCAGTTTTTACTAAAAAAAACTGACGTCTATCTACATATTCCGATTAAAAAAATTGTTCTCGATTAATGACCATAGTCGTCGGTTTCTTTTGAAAACCGATGCTCAAAGGGTGTGAAAAATTTCTCAGAAACAATGCGGGAAAACCCATAAGCGTCAATCATTGTAGTAAAACCGAAGACCAAAATGTGCCCAATTTTTTTCTTGCGAATAACCTTTCGTCGTCAGTTTAATAGTTAATAACTGACACCATATGTTAAATTTTGGAGGTAATTTTTTTCACTGGAAATTTTGGATTTGGTGGTTAATTTTAGGCATCGGTTTATTATTAGGGAACCGACACTGAATAAAAGCGATACCCGTGTCTGGTCACCCTTCACAGATAGATGTCAATTTTTTATTAAACCGACGCTTTAGGTTTTAGGTGTCGGTGTATTTATACAATCGACGCCTTTAAAAGTGACGTTATAAGCCATTTCTGTAGTAGTGCATGCATCAAAGGTTTAAGAATCCTTGCCTCTAAGGTTCTGTGTCTATCACACTTGTTGAGTAAAAGGCTCTAGAAAAATAATTAATGGCTTCCTCTATGATCTCTTCTTCCCCTAACACCCAATCCCCATTGTCTTTCCTAAGCTTATCAACTTTAGCTCTTATACTAATTGATTTAACATGCACATGAAAAAATATCATTCTCTTGTCCCCCTCTAGAAGCCCTCTAATCCCTAATAACTCTCTAGAGTAGCAATTTTACCACAACTATAATTCTTATAGTTTTAATTCTACTGGTTAAAGGCTATCCAAATATTTTGCCATTATTGAGGCACCCATCCTAGACTCGAGACTTTTAACTAGGTCTTTACTCTTCCTTACTTTTTCAAAGATATTTCCTACCACATATCTATTCCATGTTTAGAGGGCTTTGTTGATATTTCTCCATTTTTCAACAATCTTGTAGGATTCCCCCAAGCTTATAAAGTCCAATGTTCTTAATGAACTCACATATAGTTGGATGCTTGAGCCACAAATTAAGGAATTTGAATCCATGTGGTTTGGCTCCCTATCTATAAGAGAAGATGTGAAAAATAAAGGGGTGATGGTCAAATTCTTGATTCCTAAGCACATGTTTTTCCTATATCAACCAGATAGTAGAGGTGAAACCTCTATCTAGCCTACCCATTGTGTAGGTAGGCCTTCTTAACTATTAATCCAAGTGAAACTATTCCCTATAAAGGGGATATTCTCTAAACCCATTGATGATGTTTGAATCATTAAAGTCCTTCATCACCTTCTTGCATGATTCCTTAATGAGTGCAAATTCCTCACCTTTATTTGTACATCTTTAATAATGTATTGACAATATGTAGTTAGCTATCGAATAGTTTTAACATAAATTATATTAGTTAGATTTTCTTATCTAAATTAGAGTTTTTACTTGATTTGCATAAGTTTTGTAGAAAAATGTTCAAATTACCAAAGTCCTAAGAACCATAGGCTTTAATTTCCATTTTTTAGCATCCAGACGACCGTCTCATCCACCCAACTGGTTGGTTCAGTAGAACAAGAGAACACTTGCCCAAAACTCCAACATATCATCTCATTCATGAGCTGATTGGTTCACTCACCTAATGCATCACGTTCCAGAATTCAATCGACCGTTTCATGATGTTGATCCACCCACTCAACCTTCCAAGTTAGTGAAGAAATTGGCGTCTCATTCTTGAACCCGATTAGCTCAAAAGCCCAAAGCGGGAATTTCAAGTCCAAAATACCTGACTTATTTCCATGATGACTACGGCTTGGTCAAAGTGTCTCCGCCACCATTTGACTAGGGTTTTGACCACTTCCCTTGACATGCACTCCCATCGTTCTGAACTGGGTGGCTTAGTGTGTGAACCGATCATTTACAGCCAGTGGTCAGCCTTTTTCAACAACCCCCAACCACTCTTTTCTCCTCCTCCCTTCAGGATTTCCACCCCTCCTTTCCCTATAAAGGGAGATGGGACTCCACAAGAAAAGGGGATATGTTGTTATGTAGTTTTTTCTTACATTCTTACATTATGTCTGAATAGTTCCCTTCTGAAGCATGTGGGATAGCCCCAAATCCTGCTATTATTTGATGTAATCGACTCCATGTCTCAATGAAAGAATATTTCCTCTTTGTTTCTACTTTGATCACTGGATGAATTGATATATTCTTGTGGGGTGATATTATCATGGATCCCTACAAGAATGAACCAATAGTCCCTCAACTACGATTATTATCTTTTATCTTTTAATATTGTACTTATTTTCTTGATAGAATGATTATATTTTTTGGAATGTCGAGATCTCAGGCCCTTGGAAGAACAAATTCATAATATTTTGACATGATGACCTGACTTAGATCATGATATATTCTATACATTTTACATTTTTGTTATAGCCCATGGTTACGTGATCCCTTGATCTATGAGTTCAAACATTGGATAGGAATCACATATATCTCGATGAGATCTCAAACATTTATGTGTTGTACGGTTCGACAAGGATCTATAAATACCAGGATCAATGGGTTTACAAGAAGTCCAACTCTTGTATGATTGTTCTTCGAAAGGACATGATCTACAAGGTCGTAATTAGATTATTGAGATCTAGGGGTTGATTTGTTGAGTAAGAGCATGCCTATTGGTGGTGATCCTTCAGACCCCCAATTCTTTTAAATAATTGATTTTTATTTAGTTAATTGTGAGCTTTTGGTTTCATTATTAGAATTAATCAAACTCTAATAAATCGGAATTTACTTTCTTGCACTCATAATTGATTTAGATTTCCACCATTTTTCTATCTATCATCCCTTAGAAGTTGACTTGATGCTTGCACCAAGTTGAGAACCTGGTTAGAAGGTTAAATTTTGGACTTTTCCTTATTATTTTTGCGTGAAAAATGACACACATCAATTTGGATCCATTATCGGAGACACAACATTATTTTTTTCAAAATCGATTGCTTAGTTAGAATTTTTCTTCTTTTCATAATTTTAGTTTGGTTCTATAAATTTAGTTAATTTCATTATTTTAATCTTGTTTCATAATTCGTACTGTTTTTATAATTTTATTTTGTTTCATAATTCTTTGTGTTTCTATAATTTTGTTCCTTCCTTATAGTTCATTTTAACTTTAGCTGTTTCATAATTGTTAGTTCCTTTAAATTTCTTTCTTAAGTTTACCTTTATATTTTTAGTCTTGTTTCATAATTTTTTCTTAGATTTTTGTAATTTGTTTCTACCTACTAAGACATATTCCGGTAGTGTATCTCCTTCTGCTACCGACTTTCCATTTGGGAAGTATAACTATCCTAGTTTATTTTTGTACTTTACTTCTTGAAATATCTTCAGCTCTGTTCTTCTAACCCTTCTCCAAGCCTCAACAGTGTATCCAACACCTCTTATGCATCGTGAACATACCTTTTTCCTACGATCTTGAGATTAACATGACCTTCATCCATCTGAATCGATCCCATCTATCCAAGATGGATCAAGAAGAAGAGATCTAAAGTGTGTAGAGCATGATCTAGCCCCACAGAAAGCAGCTATTGAATCACAAGACATGGCTCAGTGAGAAGTTGAGCCACTCAAACAAATTAAGGAATCTTCTATCCCCAAGAGCACTGACCGACATCCTACCATCCCTCCTAAAATAATTACCCCACAATTTTGAGATTCTTATCCATTGGATCAATCTCCTCCAAAGCAACCCATTTGTGGGAAGACTAGGAGTAAACAATCAAGACCACCTTCGACGATTCCTTGACTTATGCACCTTGCCTAAAGTACTAAGTGTTACAAATGATGCCTTTAGACTTTGATTGTTCATATAATTTATTACTGCCAATCCATGACTTGGTACAATTCTAAAGAAGGAAACCCCATCATCACATGGGAAGCTCTCTAGGAATTTTTTTTGAATAATACTACCCCCATCCCTAACTTATACCATCAGGGGACAAATCACCAGAGTCAACCTGGTTCATGATGACACCTTAAAACAATCCTGAGAGAGATTCAAGGAACTCCTCCATCTTTTCTCATATTACAATATACCTAGGGATCAATTGATTAAGATTTTCGATCGAGGTATGGACGACGACGCTAAGAAATTCCTAGAGACATCCTCTAAGGGGAAATTTCTGTTCCAAAACACTGAAAGTGCTTGGGAGGATTGTCCAAAGAAGTGCCAAAACCCATGCAAGATCTAATAGAGGAGGATTCCTCCAGGTGGAAAAGTTGAACAAAATTTTGAGCTAAAGTCTATTGTGGAGAGTGTTAAAATGATTATTCCAAGGCAAGACTGGATGGAATCATCTTTCAATGCATATGAAAGAGGAACACTCCAACACAAATTTGAGAATATGAATGCTATTTACCACATCCCTAATCAAGCCAACAATCCATTTGCTAGAAGCCACACCATATATCAATATAATAATTAAAAAACTACAGAAATCAAGGCATCTATAGGGAGCAGCAATTCCAAAATCATCATCAAGCTCCCCCACCTCCTGATAACGAGAGGATATCTTCCATAAAAAAATTATTTAGGAGATTCTGGCCACTCAACAGATGATGTTCAACAACCAGAAGATGAAAAATGAAAATCAATCAGCCCACCAAAAACCAGTCGATACCCAGCTAGCCTTATTGACTGCAGCCTTGCATCCTCCTGTAGGAGCTTTTGTCCGACAGCCCCAACTGAACCCAAGAATATTGAAAAACTCAAGGTTGTAACTACTTGATCTAGCCTTATCACTCTAGTCAGAGTGAGTCCCCCATAATCTCTGACCATGGGGATGATGCTGAACTCATTGTTCGACAACCACTAGAATCACCTACGCCGCAAGAAGACATTCCTTTCTATAAGTCACGTATTCCCTTTGTTGAATGACTGGAGAAGACCCAGTTGGCCTCTAAATTCAACAAGCTAAAAGATACTATGAGGATGTTATATGTCAACATTACTCTCTTGGATGCAATGATAGAAATGCGCGAGTGGAAAAAAATTCTTTAAGGTCATGTTGAACTGTAAGTACATCACCAAAGAATTTGAAATGGTGAAGCTAGATAGAACCACGTCAGATGTTACAACCCATGTTAGGGTTAGTCAAGATATACCTCGAATAACGTGAAGCACCTTGATTAGTGCTAATCACCCTGTTAAACAACATGGTTAATCAAGATAAGCTACTTCATGAATCAATGGTTGAGATTTAATCACCTGAGGCAATTAATGATAATTTCAGTGCTAATTGTTAAGTTAATTAAGTTGAATAAAATACTCAAGATGTAATTGGTGCTTTGACCAGTTGTGACAAGATCCTAATTGTGATTTCTTGCTTTGAGGTTGTAGTGAATTCCGTTATCGAAGTTTTGCAAAAAAAAAAGAATCATTTCAATCAGACCCCCGAGGCCATAGTTGTGGCGTTTATATATTCCTTGGACCATTTCTGCAATTTTCCCATTAATAAGTTAGTTACCTTTTCTCTTGCCTTTATTTCCCTTTCTCGCTTATCCTTTCTCCTTCCCCGATGGAACAGGACCGCAAAAGCGGTGCCCGATTGAACTAGCAGGTTGCGACCAAGGGCGATCTTGGGGCGATTTCGTGAGCCTAGAGCTCCGATCCAACAACGCCTAGCCTTCCCCTTCTTCTTCCCTTTCTTTTCCTCTACCTTGCCCCCACCGCAACACTAATCTGCTAGGCGGCACCCTAGCAAGCTGCAGCAGCACGGCAGCCACAACAGCGGCCAGGGGAGCCATCGTGGACGCACCCAGCAGCAGGAGAGCTCCCTTGAGCTCCGTCCTCCTTCCACCTCTTTCCTTCCCCCTCTATCTCGTGTCCTAGCAGCGGCGCCCATCTGCAGCTTTGTTGCTTGGTTTGGGCGGCTGTTCTGCAAATCAGCAGTGGCCGATCTGCTGCTCATCTGCAGTTGTGAGCGTGACCAGCAAGCAAAGGAAATTGAGGAGGCGGCTCTGTAGCACCCCGAGTCATTTAATCAACCACCAAGGAACGACATCCAGCTGTGCCTCCATCCGCACCAAGTAGCGCCGGCCGATCTGCATCCTACTGTGCGGCGTCTGACCTTTGGAGTTGCGGCCGCAGCTGCAGTGGCTGGCCACGAGCCCATGGAGCAACAAACTCCAACTTCTGGTGGCTAGGACTTCGACCGTGAATCTAGGACCAGAAGTTGCGGCTCCTTGCCTTGATTGCGCCACCTGCGCTTCTGTTTAGCAGGGGCGGCGCCCCATGTCATAGCAGCAGCAACTGCGGTATGGAGCATTGACTAGGAGGCCGTTTGGATGCGAGTAGAAGCCCAAGCAACGTCCATGAGCTCGCCTATGAGACGGGGATGCAAATTCGTAGCCCTAGCTACGAGCAGTGACCCAGCCAGCGACCTCTTGAACCTGTACGTGAGAAGAAATCCTACTTGCAGCAGCAGGTCCGGCTAGGGGTAGATTTGCCCAGGAAACACTAAGATAGCGGTGTCCTTGAGTTCGTCCGAGGTTGCACGACGTGTAAATCAGTTTGCACGGCGTGCAAAGTTTCAGAAAAATAGGATAGAAAGTCGTCCAGTTTGCACGGCGTGCAGATCAGTTGCACGGGGTGCAGATCAGTTGCACGGGGTGCAAAGTTGCAGAAAAGCAGAATTCGGCATGTTTGTGGATGTTTTCGGTGGTTACGAACACACCGAAGTGGGTGAGTAGTAGTTCATTTAGAAATCATTATTTAACTCAATTTAAATGCTTAATTACTTCTGTATCAGTTAGTATAACTTTTAAACAGTGTAGTACATACAATAGAGTATGTTAGATTCATTGGAACTTGAAATACTTGATATGCTTAATGAAAATGATGAAATTTCCTGTATTATAGTTACAATGTATTTGCTGATTTAAAAAAAGATGTTTACCATTGAAACTGGATAAATGATACTGAATCATGTTTAAGGATGACAAATGATATATATGTGTTTTCAAGCGATGTTCAGAATGTGCAATAAGTATGGAATGTGATATTCTTGTTTAAAATGGTTATAGGTTAATCAGTTAATAGACTTAGGTACCCTAACACCGTAGAACCCCTTTGACAGATCTGCTTCTTAGGGGTGAAACTCGTTTTGCAACATTATCCGTGCGGAGTCATGGAGACACGAGGACAGAGAGGCAGTGTCCAACAACAATGCGTGCGGAGTCACGGTGGCACTGGAGAAAAATGGGGGTTATTCAACATTAATACGTGTGGAGTCACGATGATAACCCCGTGAGACTCTCCGCCTGTGTGCTCAGGTTAGAGGAGGAGTCTAGAGCACTCGGAGTAGTGCATTGAGGCCGGAGAGCCTGTAGGCTAGAGAGCCTGTGGTCCTGTGGCAGAGCAGGGCTAACGTCAGACTTAGCATTTCCCGGGTGTGTCGCTAAGTCTTGTACGGTGAGATCGTAGTTCGCTACGGATCTTTATATGCAGAGTACACTACATATGATTAGGGCATAATAATAATAATAATATAAAAATGTAATCATATAGGAACACAGTAAATTTAATATGTTAAGAGATTTGCACTGTTGTATCAATTCTCTATAATTGTTTATTTGTTTAAATTATCTGATGTTGCATAGAAATGAAATTGTTATCTGTAAATCTGCTATGTCATTAGAACTGCCCTGCTTGTACTGTATTTATGTTTATTTCAATTCTATAAAACTGATGAGTTGTTTAGTGATAGCTAAATGAAAGGCTATTCACTGAGTGATTAGGCTCATACCTCTACTCAAAACATTTTCAGGTCAGCATCAGCATCAGGAATCGGAAGGATCGTTTCATCCTAACGCCTAGTCTATAGAAGGTTTGTAGTTAGTATAGTTAGAGGTCTCTTAGTCCTTTCCCCTTGGTCCTTGGGACATGGTGTGGATGAGAGAGAGTATGTTTGTGGAATGTGTATAAAGATGTAAATTAACTGTTATGTTTAATTTATGTTGAACAATGAAATTTGCAGTAGACTTTGTATATATTTCCTGTCAGTTTAATAGAAATGCTTCTGCAGTTTGTTTGGTTTCAGTTTACAGCCTAAATCAGGTTATCTTTTAAATGTCTTTAAGATGTTTTAAAAAGTGATGAATGGTTTGGCCTGTGCGTAAATTCTTTTGTCGCACCTTAATCTCGTGGTCTGTGGTTAGTGTGAGATTGGGGTGTGACATCAGACATCATCCAAAGTAAGACGCCATAAAAACTAAAAGACACATGATCCTTTGGGATGACATGCGCTCTTGGAGATTCTATCAACCAATCAAGATTGTTCGATCTCGGAGAAAGCATCTCCATCATTCCCTTAAGCATGTGCAAGAAACTCGATCTCACTAATGCATGACCCACTCATATGAGAATTCAACTAGAATACTCTTATGATAACAAGCCGCTTGGAAATATTGATGATTTGCAAGTGAAAGTTCAATTTTTTTACAAACCATATGAATTTGTGGTGTTAGATATAAAGGAAGACTTTCATGACCCTCTTATCTCCAGCAAACCCTTTCTCGCCACTATCAGAGCACTGATCAAGTTGAGGTAGAACTTCTCACTCTACGAGTAGGGACCAAATTTATCAACTTCCAAGCCTCTGGCGGTAGAACAAAGTACACAAGAGAAGAAGAAGCCTACTTCCTCAACTACATGGACTTGTTCAATTAGATGTAGTAGTGCTTCCTCGACTTCAAGATCCAACCACTAACAAAATCTAAAATTTCTATGGAAGACAACCTAATTGAAGTCATTCCAAACAACCCCGTGATGATGGAGATTCCACTGCCCACCATCCTCACTCTTGTAACGCTTGATATTTCTACCTAAGAGCTCCCACTCACACAAACTTCCCCTTCTCTCATGCCAGGCCTCAATTTACCCCCATTTTTCTTTCCCCTCTCCTCTCAAACCACCAGTCTATGCTACCCACCAGGTCAGGTATTGATTTACCAATAGAACTGCTAAAAGCCAATGAGGAAGTTCCAATGTTTCATCCTTCCAATCTACTCCCCATTGACACTAATGACCAGTATGGTGGGATAACCAAGCATCAACACTTGATTCTAAACTCTACACTTTCTAACAATTATCTTTGTGATCATCCAACTGAGCTACCCCATAAATATTCTTTGTCATATATTGAACCATGGAAACATATCAATTCTGATTCTAATTATTGTCCTTGGTATGCAAATGTGTGACAAGACATTAGGGACACATTCCAAGGAGTCTAGGCAAGGATGATGGATTGGCTACAATGAAAGTAGTCAAGTCAATATAACACCTTTCAAGCTCCATCTCCTTCCCCCGGGGGATACCACTGTCGTCGGGGCCTCGACATTAAATAGGGTGCTTGTTGGGAGGAAACCCAACAATTTTCTTCCCTCCATTCTAAATTTAAGTTTTTCTTAGGACAAGTAAAATTTTGAGTTCGGGGTGGAGGTGGGTGGTACATACTTATTCCACCAACTCTATCTTAAATTTTTGCAATTTTCATTATGTACTTTAGTTTTAAATGTTTGAAAGCTTTTCAAAAAAATTTCTTTGATTTTTACCCTTATCTATTTTTTCATGATGATATGCATGTTTATGAATATACTCCCTTGAACAATGAAACTTCTTCTTTGTAACACAATTGTAAAATCTTCCACTACTAGAAATTATCATGTTGCCTATGATCGAAATTAACACAATTCCATGGAAAAGATGGCAAGCCATAGAGGACTGATAGGATTAAAAAACAATGCTTCCTTCTCTATAGTTATAGATTGACTTGAGAAATTTGTTGATTTTGCATTACTGTGAAATTAATTGACCCAATGTATGACACTCCCAATACGCTTTAATTCAAAAAAATAAGTTGCACACTGAACAATGTTTTTCTACACTTCTTCCATCACCTTCTTATCTATCCATCTTGCATAAAAAAATAAAAAGAAAAAAGTTCAAAAACCCTAAGTTTGGCGTGGCACCCTTCCCCCTATTCCACTTCTTCCATTCCCCTCGTAAATTTAATAGGGGTGTATCAGGAAAAGATGCCAAAAGAGAACAAAAAAATGCAGTCAATGTAACTGCAAACAAAGAACAAAAGGCCTCAATTCAAATAGAGGAGAGGCCGCTTGCTTCCCTCTTCACTCCAATTTTATGCCCAGGGGAATCTACATGACCCTGTCAAATCCTTGAACCCTATTCTTGTGAAATAACTCATACAAATATGTGGGGGTACCAAATGCAAAGGGAATATGAAATCTATTTTATTGTAGTTTTGAAATGGAACCAAGTTTTGAAATAATATTAAAGTAGGGGATATGAAAATTGTTTTCAGTGATTTCTTTGCCATATAAGGTGGAATGACTCAAATGGTGTTATGCTGGTGAGGATGATCGACTAAAAGTATTATATGGTAGTGTTATATTATTTTTGAAGGTATTACAGTTGCATCATATTGAGAAAAGCCATGTGATATATACTGAACTAAGAGACATGAATAACCACGACCACATAGGCCAACCAGAAAGAGATACAAAATTTTTTAATAGATTTGATTGGATGCACTTCAGTCTAGATTCCTCCCTTCATTCTTAAATAAGAAACTTTTAAATGGAATCAAACCACAATCAAGGGTATCATCTGCTAGGTAGTTGCTTCTTACCATAGAACCAAAGAAAGCATGAAACACATCACAATAGAAACCTTTCTCCAATATAAAAAAAATGTAGCCCAACATAAAGACCAACAATTGGCAGTAAAGGAACATAAGAAGGAAACTGGATCACAATTAAGATGCTAGGAAAAGTAGGCACCTGACCACCTCCAAAAAGGGAGGACTAATGGAACTAATCTGAGCTAGATACTAACAATGCATATGAAATAACACTGAAAGGAAGATGATTTTGCCCAAACAAAATAACAACAAACCCGTAATAAAATAAAAGAAATGGAACCAACAATGACTAGACCAGAGAAAGGGGAGGGGAAGAAGTCAGAATCACTGAGATCTACTTATGACAGGAAGCGACCTCCAACCAACAAAAAATATGTGCCCAAGAAGAAGTTGGGCCAGCCATTAAAATCCCCACCCTTAGGCGTTGCACCGACTAGACCAACGATCAAAACCTCAAGCATAGAGTGTAGGAAAGGGAGATAAGGGAGCCTTTGGTCACCACCAAGCGGAATCCCACAAGACACAAACTGAGGAAGCATCCCTACTGGAGAAGGGCAGTGTCCACCAACCATAAGAGCCCCTGCCCCAAGTCAAGAGATTGCCGATTTTCTTAAAGATGTGGCAGTGTTTTAAATTTAATGTTGTTTGAGAACAAGCAAAGCTTTATGTTCTTTGTATTTTGATGACTGCAAACTGGTCATCTTTATTTGTAAATTTTAATCATATATCGACAATAAATAGTTAGCTATTGAATAGTTTTAGCATAAATTATCTTAGTTAGCTTTTCTTGTCTAAATTGGAGTTTTTACTTGATTACATTGGTTTTGTAGGAAAATGTTCACATTACTTCAAAGACCCAAGAATCAGATGTTCAATTTCCATTTTTTAGCCTCTAGATGACTGTCTCGTCCACCCAACTGGTTAGTTTAGTTAAACAAGAGAATGCTTGCCTAGAACTCCCACTGATCATCTTAATCAATGATTCAATTTGTTCACTTGTCTAATGCACCATATTCTAGAATCAAATCATCTATTTCATGGTGCAGATCCACCTAATCAACCTTCCAAGTTAGTGAGCAAGCCACGCATCTCATTCTTGAACCCGATCAACTCAAAATCCCAAAGCAGGCGTTTCAAGTCCAAAAAAGCCAACTCAATTCCTTAATGACTAAGGCTTGGTCAAAGCGGAGACGCCACCCCTTGACTCAAGTTTTGACTGCTTCCCTTTAACCACGTCCCCATAGATCTAAACTGGTTGGTTCAACGTGTGAACCAATCAGTTCACAACTGGCGATCAATCTTCTTCAACAGCCACCATCCACTCTTTTCTCCTCCTCCCTTTAGGGTGTCCATCCCTCCTTTCCCTATAATAGGAGGGGGACTCCACATGAAAAGGGCATCCATTTTTATCTAGTTTTTACTTCTGTTCTTTCATTATGTCTGGGTAGTTCCCTTTCTGGGACATGGGGGCTAGCCTATAGTTTGTTATTATTCAATTTAATTAACTTCTTACTTCAATAAAAGAATGTTTCCTTTTCATTTCAGCTTTGATCATTGGAAAATTTGATATATTCTTGTGGGGTGATATGATCGTGGATCTCCACAATAACGAACCCATTGTACCTTAACTACAATTATTATATTTTATCTTTTGATCTCATACTTATTTATTTAATAGAATGATTATATTCTTTTTGAGGCACCAGGATCTCGAGCCCTTGCAAGAACGAACTCATAATCTTTTGATATGTTTATCTAATTTAGATTATGATCTTATCTATATGTTTTCATTGTTTGTTATAGCCCATGGTGATGTTATCACCCGATCCATGAGTTTGAACGTCATATTGGAATCACATATATCTTGATGAGATCTTGGATAGTTATGTGTTGGATGAGGATCCGTAAATGCTAGGGTGAACATGTTTATGAAAAGTTCAACTCTTCTATGATTGTGGTATGAAAGGACACAATCTACATGGACATACTTTGATTATTGAGATCTAGGGGTAGATTTGTTGAGTAAGAACTTGTCTATCAGTGATGATCCCCCAAACTCCCAATTCTTTTAAATATTTTATCTTGATTTTGTTAATTCTAAGCTTTTGGTTCCACACTTAGCATTAATTAAACTCTCAGAGACCAGAATTTACTTTCTTGCTCTCAAAATCGATTTTGGATTTTAACCATTTTTATGTCCTCCATCCCTTGGTTCGATACCTTACTATACTAAAGTTGACTAGGTGCTTGCACAAAGTTGACAACCTAGTTAGAAGGTTAAACTCTAGGACTTTTCCTAGTGATTGTTGCTTGCACAATGACACACATCATTCCTCCCCATACATCCTCTCTAGGTTATATCTATAGGAGTTGAAGTCACATTCTAATAACCATGGTAGAGCTCTTTGTCAGGTATAAGGATCCTAAGATCTTTCAATAGAGCCCTCATCTCATATGCACTATGTGATGCTTATGCCACATAAATTTGACCCTAGACCCTCCAATGCTAATGCTAGGAGATAGTTGTCATCGCCATGACCCCGTTACATGAGAAGATAGGAAGGATGAAAAGAAAATACAAACTTTACCCCACTCTAATCCATTAGGGGCCATCCAATAAAACTTTACCCCTTACTAAAAATTTGAAGAATAAACATCCATTCCAAACACACTCAAAGGTATGCTGGATTAGGTGCAAAATTTTCAAACTTCAATAAATGGTATTCAAAACAACCAAACTATAGCAACGGAATAAAAATGTTGACTATATTCAATTTATCATAAGGTTACAAAAGAACATCATAATCTACCACAAAGGGTTTACATGTATCACTCAACATAAAGATCTAGTACAGGGAAATCTAAACCATAACAACTTTCTCTCCAATATTTAACTCCTTAAGCTAGTCCAAAACTTCATGGCTTATCATCCAAGTCCTTCACCTATGGTTGGAAGTATACCCAAGCAAGAAGAGAAAATAGATGACATCAGCAAAGGCTGGTATGTGCATATTAAATAGGAAATTGAGAAATATATGGAATAAAGGACATCAAATATAATAGGCTTCCCATAGAAAGGAGAAGGACCACCCAAATGGGTATCTAGAGAAAAGGAATTGAAATCATATGATAACAAAAGAATACTTTCCATTAATAAAACACAAATATTGTGCCACACAAGCACATGTAAAGAATTAGGATACACACCCCATATCATCAAACTGCATGCATGTGAGATAAACATAGCCCTAGAACAATATAAATACAAAGGTGGCCAAGTCACATAAACTTGAAATCTGATAGAGAAAGGAATACTGCCAATCTCCTAAATATATAAAACATGGGCCAAGAATCACACATCTTGCCCTGGGTATGAGGTTCCTTTCCATCCCAAAAGAGTAGGAAATATCACATCTGTTTGGCAGGAAATAACACATCTGCCATAAAAACCAATGCAATTACACTACTCTAGTGTTACTGAATCACATAGCATGTTAAATGTAGATGCAAGTAGAAAGTATAGTCATAATATATAAACCAGTCACCACATAAATGACCAACATATACATCCACCTCATAAGTGGGAAAAAGACATCACATGTCATCTTTTAGAGTTCTATCATGAACAAAGCATAAGACAAGAGTTCAAAAGAATATCCATGATCACATGATCAATATCAAATAAGGTAGTTCACATGAACCACAATTTCCAAAAGAAAAGACATTGTGTATAGGTTAATGTCCATAGGACAAAGAGAATGAATAAGCATAGGTGAATTGCTCAACATAGAAGAATAGGGGATACATCATACCTCAACTTCAGAGTCTAAGCAGTCCAAGTCAGTCCTAGATTCATGCCTAGGCCTCCAAAGAACCTCTACGGAAGGTGGAAAGGTCCAATAAGTAAGGTTCCCAAGCTTGGAGAGGTTGGTTTCTCAACAAAGCTCCTTTCTCGAGCAAGAAGCACCTTCCCCACTTTAGAGGTGAAAAACCCTAACAAAAGAACATGGAGATGGGGTGTTTAAGGGCTCTAGGTGGGGTTTCACCATGGAATACCAGGGTTCCGACCTAGAGGAAGGTGGAAGGAAGACTAACAACATGAAAACAGGGAAGGAAAGGAGGATACTTACTAGTTTTGGTCAAAATCACCAAGGAGGAGCTTAAGAAATCCTAAATAGAAAAATTTGGAACCCTAGGAGCCTTCTTCACCAAGGTAGGCATATCCTTTAACATTGGGACAACATATTCATGGAAAAATAGAGTAGGAATGATGCTCTAAGCTAGAGGAAATAAAGGAGATCAAGAGTTTTTGAATTGGGAGTTGGGAAGGGGTAGATATGGCTATATAAAGAAAGAGGTCAAGTATGAGGCGTCTATGAAACTTTCCACGTGTCATGTATAAGGGTGTCCATGGACTTGCAAGCCTTGATGGATAAGGAAGAAGTCAAGCATGAGGTGTCAAATTACTTTACATGTGTCCAATGCTAAGGGTTCCCATGGACATGCAAGCCTTTATGGATAAGGAAGAAGTCAAGCATGAGGTGTCCAAGGAGCATTCCATGTGTCCTTAGCCTAAGGATTTCATGGCCATGCAAGAGGACAAATCATACAGGCTTCTTGAATATCAAATTCCAGTTTATGGACACTTATAGGCCATCCAAACCGACATCCAATAAAATAAATAACCCCATTGGTTGATAGCTTCTAAAGATAAGCTCATTTATAAAGAGAGTAATCCGTAAAAAGCCCTTGGAAAGAAACACCTTCAAACCAAGGTGCAACTAGGAACCCTATGGTTCAAAAACTCAAGAATGGTAAGAGAATATATAATAATTATAATGCATGTGACAATTTGCAAAGAAAACCTCCCAATTGGGTAAATTGTAGAAAAGTCCAGAATGTACCTAAAATTGCATAACTTACACAAACAACATCCAAATTGGACCAAACTTCATCCACAAGTTATATTTGATGTGTTGAATATGAATTTGCAATTATTTATATATTTTGTAGTTATATAAATATATTATTCATTACTTATGCCTTTTAGTCATTTTCCCCTAAACTTATCCTAATATTTTAAGGTTGTCCAAATTAGATGAAATTTGACATGTAGGCTAATTTTGATATGTATATTTCGAATTTGAAGTTTGTTTCCACTTTTGAGACTTACTTTTATGAGATATGTCATATGGCTCATTATCTAAATTATTCATCCAATTAAGTTCCTTATCTTCATATTACCACCAAAATGAGTTATGTGGCATATTTTATGTATCCATTATAAACCTAAGATTAATGTTAGAACATTAGGTTACATTAAGGTGATCTATAAATGCATTAGCTCATTGGGTTTATACTAAACATCTATTTATGTCTAACCTTCAACCTTGTTTGGCTAAGTCCAAAATGTCAACTCCCAGGGTAGGGTACGAGATCTTGTATGTTATACAAACCCAACAAACTATTTGAATTTATCAACTCTGGTGCGGTCTAGAAAAGGCTCTCAAATGGAAAAAGGCATCAAGTCATGTTCTGTAGAGAGTGCCTTGAAACGCTACTTATTTATAGTATTTGCAACTCTTACAGAATTCCAAACAATGAACTTACCCATTAGATTTACAACCTCATTCTTATCAAGAACTAACTAGACCTTCTACCCCCTTACTCCCACCTGGGTCATCTGCAAAATTTGGATTAAAAAAATCCATTTTCCTTCCTCCGCATCCACTACCCCTCCTAAGGTTTTGAAAGGGCCCATAGTATTGTGAGAAAATGTCATCTATCCCCTAGATCTGTAGTAGAATCTTTGGTCCAAATCATACTCAGACCAAACCAAACCTATCCTACCAATTTTCCTTAATCTAATCCTTGTGAATTCACCATCAAGGATGGTTTCCTGTACAATTGCATCACCTAAACCCAACTTATCATTAGATATCCTCATGCTTCTCAAGCCTATGAGTCCAACATTCTCATTTGATGGCGAAGATGTAGTTGCATCACTATCATGACTATTTGCTCGACCTAACATGTTACATGCCATACCTATGGAAGCAGCCATGAAGGATCATAATGTTTCCCCTACTATATATTTTGCTCCATGTAATGGAAAAACAATTACCTCCTTCCCAATTGTGGATCTTCCCCCACGTCAGTGTTATATACTCATCAATTTGTTGATGTAGATTTGCTCTTGTCCCATCATCATGCATTGACCCTCACCCAGTGTCTTCAATTGTGTCTTACTGTCAAGACCTTGACCCACACCCACAGGTAGGCCAAAAGGATGTAGTTTGTTGGTCATTGTAGAAGAGAGTCCCTCTTGAAGAATGGTTGGAACGGGTGGTGTGGTGAATACTGTAAAATACCAGATCTAGAACCCTATCCTAGAACTTTGATCTTTTGGGTTTGACCAAACAAGGTTGAGGTTAGGATGATCCTAATAATATAATGCATGAATAATGTGATATAATATGTCATATAACTCATTTGGTAACAATAAAATGATAAATAACTTAATTGCATGCATAATAAGGTTAATGGACCTATAATGGGCCAGATGACAAAACCCATGTAAGAAAGCCTCAAAATAAAGAATAGACTTCAAATTCGTAATCTACACATTAAAATAAGACTACATGTCAATTTTCATTTAATTTGGACTACCTTGAAATAATATGGTAAGTTAGGAGAGACAAATTACCTAAAAGGTGTAATTAATAAATAAATATAATAATTGACTCCAAAAGAGGAAAATAATGTTAGATTCGTAATCTACATAATAAATATAGCCTTTGGGTAAATTTTTATCCAATTTGGAGAAAGTTTGCTTAAAAGGTATAATTAAGAGAGAGAAAGTATGTAGAACCTTCAAAATATTAAATAAATATTCAACCAACTACAATATGTAAAATTGATGGCAAATTCATATCCAACACATTAAATATGACTTGTGGGTCAAGTTTTATAATATTTGGATAATCCTAAAGCCATTAATGAAGGAGGAAAGAGAAAATAGAAATTTATTTATTTAACACACAAAAAATTTCCAAAAGACAAAATTAAGTGCATAATCGGAATCTACATGCCTTAATTAACCTCTATGCAAAATTTTACCTAATTTGGGGTTCATTTGCACCCTCACTTAAGGAAAGAGAGAAAAGGAAATAATGTTAATCGAATTTGATTTGGATAATGTTTTCCATGTCACATGGGTTGTGATTTCACAATTTTTCTTTGACCGTCGGATCACGATTTATCAGCCTGGATTGTGTCTCCTACCTCGGGTAGGAGACGGCTCCCGCGTGAACAGTGCTGCCCCGACAGGGCTTTTTGCAACTCAGTTTTCTCCGCCGATTCTTGGTCTTTTCTCACGAAAATAAGTGCATTGGTTTCTTGAGAAGTCTCTGCATCTGATGATGGCTTTCTCAAGACCCATCTTCCTAATTTGGTGTTTTTCCCAATTCTTATGCAACTGGGAATTCGGTCGGCTTGTGCTTTGGCATCGACTCGAACCCCCACCTATATATAGGGGTACCCGAGCCTTCGTGGTTTCCCAAGATGTGATTCTCTTCGCTCAATTCTTCCTGACATGTTGTATTTAGCTGCCAGCAATCTCATTTTGTGGAGGTGAACACCCTGCTCTGCCGCACCTTCTTCTCCACCCTGCTCCGACCTGCCATGGAGCGATTGGAGCCCATGGCGTCTTCGGTTGGGCGAGTCGTGGCTGCTGGTGCCCTCACCTACGAGCCGGGGAGTTGCTATCCCGTGGTCAACTTTCTGGTTGACCAGTTCCTGCTACCTACTCGCGAAGGAAGGAACGAAGGTAGAAGATGAATTGCTCCTATTTTACCTTTTCGCCCTCTACTTTTGTCCTTTACTTGTTTATCGCCTAGAGGTGTTTCGGTCTTTTCTCCTTAATCTCCTTTGCTTGGAGCATGTCAACCGAGCCTTGACCCGCTGACATGGCCAGCGTTCATTAGGCCATGTCAGGTCGGGCCCACTCTCTCTCTCGTTTCTCGTTGGACAAACGATGATTTGGAATTTCCTAATTTTGTGATTGGTCAACTTTCTAAAATTCATAACTAATTATCTGTTAATCCAAAAATTACAAATAAATAGTCGATGGATTCAGAAAAATGTAAGCTTTCTTATGGTATTGGTTTGGTCACCTGAATCTGACGTTATAAAGATGTGATTTTTATGGATTTAATTAAATAAGTAATAACTTGTAAAATTCATAACTAAATATATAAAAGTCAGAAAAATATAATAAAATATGTTTTGAGTTCATAAAAGCATAACCTAAAATATGGAATAGTTTTCATAACCTGATTCACATAATAATAAAAAGGCAAATTTTAGGGTTTTGTATTATTAATGGAAACCTAACCCTAATCCCATATATATATTCTAATAGGTGCTTTGGAAGACTAGGCTTGGACCTAGAAGTGACTTTGGATCATTTGACTCTGAAGTTGAGGTATGTTTTCATCCTCAATTATTCTTTTGAGAAATTAGCCTATGTTTATTCTTTCTCTTGGTCCAATGGACAATAGCCTATACTCATTGCTCTTATCTTTTGATATCATGGTTCATGTGAACTAACTTATTTATTATTGATATTATGATCATGGATATTCTCTTGACTCTGCCTTGGTGCATGTTGGACTTTTGATTTTATATACCCACTGTGATGTGGATGTTTACTTGTTGTTATGCCCACTTTGAAGTGGATTTGTTTATATGTTTGAGTTGTCCATTGTGTGATGGAAACCTTGTTAATTTTGACTATACTTTTCTACTTGCCTCTACATTAAACATGCTATGTGATTCAGTAGAACTAGAGTAGTGTAAGTGCATTGGTTTTGTTTATAGCATATGTGATATTTCCTGCTCTTTTTGGGACGACAAGGAACCTCATACCCAGGGCAAGATGTGTGTCTTGACCCGTTTTATATATTTGGGAGATTGACAATATTCCTTTCTCTATCAGGCTTCATCTTTATGGGGGTTGGCCGCCAATTGTGTTTATATTGTTCTAGGGCTATGTTTATCTCACATGCATGCAGGATATTGATTGTGGGGTGTGTGCCCTACTTGTGCTTTATTTCCCACCATGGTAGTGGATTTATTTATGGCACAATCCTTTTATATGTTATTTTATGGCATGTATCCCTTTTGTCATGTTACTTTTCTCTTGATACCCGTTTGGGTGGTACTTATTTCTTGCATGGGAAGCCTTTTATTTTGATGTCCCTAATTCCTTATATAACTTAATTTTCTTTTTAGTATGCACATACCATCCTTTACTGATGTATCCTGTTGTTTTTCTTTTGCTGGGGTATGCTTCCAACCCTAGGTGGAGGACTTGGATGACAAGGTTTGATGACCTGAACTTAGATTGAGAAGTTAAAGCTTGGAGACAATCTTGAGGTGGTTTAGATTTCCTCTACATGGATCCTTATGATGTAAGTTTGTAACCCTTTGTTTTATAATTGAATATAGTCATGTTTTTATTCTGCTGCTATACTTTGGTCTTTTGTTACCATTAAATAAAGATTTGAAAATTTTACACCCACTCCATCATACCTTCTGAGTGTGTTTGGACTGGAGGTTTTGTTATTCAAATTTTTAGTAAGGAAGTGGTTTCGCTTGTTTACAACATGGTATCAGAGCCCATGGTAGTCAGAATCGACTATTTCAATTTTGTCTCCCTATAGAACCTTTGACTTAGATAGTTGCCTCTAAGTGAGATGTTGACCCTAGATATGATCAATGATGATCTTTTGAGCAATAAGGTTTGTTTTGAGGATGAGAATATGTTAGGAGATATTAATATGGATATATTGTGACTTGGTTTCACATTGAATTTTGGCCTACTATTTGTTTTCACCTCGCAATGTTTCATATCTCCAAATATTATTTTCATTATACTACTATACATACAAAAAATTTCTCAGATTTATCGATGTTTCTTGAACTAAGTCATAATGAAGAGAAACTCTAGTTGTGTAGAATCTAACCCTAGTTTTGTAACTAGGAGTTTATATAATGGTGTAGTTGACCTACCCTATGACTTTTTGGATGTTCATGTAGGGTTGATAGGTTAGAGACACGAGGACCTAAAATCTCAACCCTAGATGGTGACTTGATAGTTGGATTCACGAGAAACATATTAATCTCTAAAAATTTCACAACTAAGAGATGTGGGTAGCTCTAAAAAGTTGTTTAGTTTGACTTGTTAGGTTGAACCCTTTAAGGGGTGGAGAGTAGTTGGTGGTTGATGTTTGAATCTATAGATTTCGAGGACGAAATCCTTTTTTAAGGGGTGGAGTGTTGTAACATACCAGATCTAGAACCCTACCCTAGAACTTTGATCTTTTGGGTTTGACCAAACAAGGTTGAAGTTAGGATGATCCTAATAATATAATGCATGAATAATGTGATATAATATGTCATATAACTCATTTGGTAATAATAAAATGATAAATAACTTAATTGCATGCATAATAAGGTTAATGGGCCTATAATGGGCCAGATGGCAAAACCCATGTAAGAAAGCCTCAAAATAAAGAATAGACTTCAAATTCGTAATCTAAACATTAAAATAAGACTACATGTCAATTTTCATTTAATTTGGACTACCTTGAAATAATATGGTAAGTTAGGAGAGACAAATTACCTAAAAGGTGTAATTAATGAATAAATATAATAATTGACTCTAAAAGAGGAAAATAATGTTAGATTCGTAATCTACATAATAAATATAGCCTTTGGGTAAATTTTTATCCAATTTGGAGAAGGTTTTCTTAAAAGGTATAATCAAGAGAGAGAAAGTATGTAGAACCTTCAAAATATAAAATAAATATTCAAACAACTCCAATATGTAAAATTGATGGCAAATTCGTATCCAACACATTAAATATGACTTGTGGGTCAAGTTTTATAATATTTGGATAATCCTAAAGCCATTAATGAAAGAGGAAAGAGAAAATAGAAATTTATTTATTTAACACAATAAAAGTTTCCAAAAGACAAAATTAAGTGCATAATCAGAATCTACATGCCTTAATTAACCTTTGTGCAAAATTTTATCTAATTTGGGGTTCATTTGCACCCTCAATTAAGGAAAGAGAGAAAAGGAAATAATGTTAATCGAATTTGATTTGGATAGTGTTTTCCATGTCACATGGGTTGTGATTTCACGATTTTTCTTTGACCGTCGGATCACGATTTATCGGCCTGGATTGCGTCTCCTACCTTGGGTAGGAGACGGCTCCCGCGTGAACAGTGCCGCGCCGACAGGGCTTTTTGCAACTCAGTTTTCTCGGCCGATTCTTGGTCTTTTCTCACAAAAATAAGTGCATTGGTTTTCTGAGAAGTCTCCACATCTGATGATGGTTTTCTCAAGACCCATCTTCCTTATTTGGAGTTTTTCCCAATTTTTGTGCAACTGGGAATTCGGTCGGCTTGTGCTTTGGCATCAACTCTAACCCCCACCTATATATAGGGGTACCCGAGCCTTCGTGGTTTCCCAAGATGTGATTCTCTTCGCTCAATTCTTCCTGACATGTCGTATTTAGCTTCCAGCAATCTCGTTTTGTGGAGGTGAACTCCCTACTCTTCCGCACCTTCTTGGCCACCCTGCTCCGACCTGCCCTAGAGCGATTGGAGCCCATGGCGTCTTCGGTTGGGCGAGTCGTGGCTGCTGGCGCCCTCACCTACCGGCCGAGGAGTTGCTATCCCGTGGTCAACTTTCTGGTTGACCAGTTCCTGCTACCTGCTCACGAAGGAAGGAACAAAGGTAGAAGATGAATTGCTCCTGTTTTACCTTTTCTCCCTCCGCTTTTGTCCTTTACTTGTTTATCGCCCAGGGGTGTTTCGCTCTTTTAATTTCTCCTTAATCTCCTTTGCTTGGAGCATGTCAACCGAGCCTTGACCCACTGACATGGCCAGTGTTCATTGGGCCATGTCAGGTTGGGCCCGCTCTCTCTCGTTTCTCGTTGGACAAATGATGATTTGGAATTTCCTAATTTTGTGATTGGTCGACTTTCTAAAATTCATAACTAATTATCTTAATCCAAAAATTACAAATAAATAGTCGATGGATTCAGAAAAATGTAAGCTTTCTTTTGGTATTGGTTTTGTCGCCTGAATCTGACGTTCTAAAGATGTGATTTTTATGGATTTAATTAAATAAGTATTAACTTGTAAAATTCATAACTAAATATATAAAAGTCAGAAAAATATAATAAAATATGTTTTGAGTTCATAAAAGCATAACCTAAAATATGGAATAGTTTTCATAACCTAATTCACATAATAATAAAAAGGTGATTTTTAGGGTTTTGTATAATTAATGGAAACCTAACCCTAATCTCATATATATGTTAATAGGTGCTTTGGAAGACTAGGCTTGGACCTAGAAGTGACTTTGGATCATTTGACTCTTAAGTTGAGGTATGTTTGCATCCCCAATTATTCTTTTGAGCAATTAGCCTATGTTTATTCTTTCTCTTGGTCCTATGGACAATAGCCTATACTCATTGCTCTTATCTTTTTATATCATGGTTCATGTGAACTACCTTATTTATTATTGATATTGTGATCATGGATATTCTCTTGACTCTGCCTTGGTGCATGTTGGACTTTTGATTTTATATACCCACTGTGATGTGGATGTTTACTTGTTGATATGCCCACTTTAAAGTGGATTTGTTTATATGTTTGAGTTGTCCATTGTGTGATGGCAACCTTGTTAATTTTGACTATACTTTTCTACTTGCCTCTACATTAAACATGCTATGTGATTCAGTAGCACTAGAGTAGTGTAAGTGCATAGGTTTTGTTTATAGCAGATGTGATATTTCCAGCTCTTTTTGGGACGACAAGGAACCTCGTACCCAGGGCAAGAGGTGTGTTTTGACCCGTTTTATATATTTGGGAGACTGGCCGTATTCCTTTCTCTATCAGGCTTCAGCTTTATGGGGGTTGGCCACAAATTGTGTTTATATTGTTCTAGGGCTATGTTTATCTCAGATGCATGCAGGATATTGATTGTGGGGTGTGTGACCTACTTGTGCTTTATTTCCCACCATGGTAGTGGATTTATTTATGGCACAATCCTTTTATATGTTATTTTATGGCAAGTATCCCTTTTATCATGTTACTTTTCTCTTGATACCCGTTTGGGTGGTACTTATTTCTTGCATGGGAAGCCTTTTATTTTGATGCCCCTAATTCCTTGTATTGCTCAATTTTCTTTTTAGTATGCACATACCAGCCTTTGTTGATGTATCCTATTGTTTCTCTTTTGCTGGGGTATGCTTCCAACCCTAGGTGGAGGACTTGGATGACAAGGTTTGATGACCTGAACTTAGATTGAGAAGTTAAAGCTTGGAGACAATCTTGAGGTGGTTTAGATTTCCTCTACATGGATCCTTATGATGTAAGTTTGTATCCCTTTGTTTTATAATTGAATATAGTCATGTTTTTATTCCGCTACTATACTTTGGTCTTTTGTTACCATTAAATAAAGATTTGAAAATTTTACACCCACTCCATCATACCTTCTGAGTGTGTTTGGACTGGAGGTTTTGTTATTCAAATTTTTAGTAAGGAAGTGGTTTCTCTTCTTTACAAATACCTAGACAACATACCATTGATCCACCCCCATCGTAGTTGGATCTGTCCTTCAAGCTCTACTAGGCATCAAATTTCTAAGAATTTGTGGTCTATAGGTCGAGACCAATACCTATATCATTATCACTGGGGGTAGGGGAGGCCGATATGTTGATGACACTCGTATGATGGCACTATGTCATATGATCCCCCACAAGACATGAAAAAATAGTCGATAGTGAATACAATAGATGTTTAGAACATTGATGATCAAATGAGGTGGGTAGATGCACTGCCCTGGGTATAACTGGGATCTGGTCCTCGGGAGAGATGGGAGAGTTGGAACTATCAATGTTATACCAAGGGAGTAGGTGAGGTCTGGTGTGAGAACGTGGACCCATTGTGGGTGGCAAGCACATACCACACTTTCTAAGTAGGTTCTTGATCTACTGCTTAAGGGTATGATCATCCTTCATATCTAGAATTCCCTAGGTCACACAAAGCACATAAGGGGTAATGCCATCTTCCATGGCAAAGGTAGTGAGGTGAAGTTCTTTGTCTTTTCCAATGAGCACATTGGATTGGATGGTAGAGTTGTGGGAGATGTTACCAGCCACCTATATTAGAATAAGGATGGAAGATAGGTTTTCCAGTTCTCTCTTCCAACCCGAACACCCTATAAAATGCCACATTCCCCTTATATCTTTGAGCATGTCTTTGGTTCTACAAGATGAATATATTCCACAATCACACATTGCCACTCAACACATACTTGACTCAGTGATGTATCCCATGGCATAATGCTAAAGGAGATATAAGACTCCGTAAAAGTAGCAGTCCTGGCTTTGTTGCCTGGTGAATTGATGATCACCACAAAGTCAGGAGACATTCTTAGAATCATGATGTCAAGAGGTTGTATATCTAGATAAAAATCTAAACCCTTTGCCACACTAGCACCAAAGGTCAGTGAACCACCATCTCTAGACCTAGGAGTCTGAGTTCATCATATTGAAATGGTGTGGGTAATGGAAGCGTCGCCCACAATACCAAGTTAACCAAAGAGAATGGGGAGGCAGGGCATGAGGGCCAGATCTCAACTAGCCTCGTGGGGGGGGGTCTTAGTGAAGGGCCACACTAGAAACATTAGAGAGGGAAAGAAAAAGGTATCAAGAAAGGATGGATGGAGGGATGGTGGGGTGGGCTGGCTGTTTCTATGGGGGATTTCCTCTATTGGTGTGCTAAACAAGGGTAATGTATTGCCAAATTGATGACATCCTAGTTTTTAGATATTAAATGCCTATTTTTATAATTAGTTTCCCTTATTATCTTAGGATTAGTAGATATTCCTACATTTATTTTTCTATTTTCCCTCTTTTCCTAAAAAATAAGTATTAACTATTCATATTATTACAAAATAACCATCTAATACCTACTAGGCAGATACACATCAGTTGTTGGAAATTCAACAAATAATGGAATCATCCATGTGTAGACTGACCATCGATATCCATATATCAATGGTCCTGCAAGCCTACAACTGAGAGCTAAGGCACATGCACCAATAGAAGGATCAATAATTGATCGTTGACCCAAAATCATCAAATGCAAGTCTCACTCCCTTTGCCGACCAAAGGCCCTATAGAACTTCATCTATCAAAGGCTTGCCTATCAACTTCACCTAAATATGGCTTGAAAGAGTGACACCAACTGATGGTAGTGGTGATTTCATAAACTAAAGGCTTTGTTGCTAACCTACCAAAGGCTCATCTACCATTTCCACCTACTAATGGTTTGACATGGCTTCCTCTACCAAACGATGCCCTATGACTCGACACCCCATGGATCATTAAGCTCATGCCCGAGGCATGTGATAGGTTATGTTAGAGTGCAACCAAATTTTAATTACAAGTGTATCAAGCACTACACCAATTTATAAAAATAGGTACCCCATACTGGAAGAAGACCTTTGCAATGAAGTTTTATCCATATCTTCATCCAACTTTGGCTTTTGGAAGAGAAAGGACGAGAGTACAAGTTCTTCCTTTGACCTCCAGTGACCAAGGATATGAGTTCAAGGTCTCCCACCACCATCTCTTGCATCCATCGGCACCAACAAACCTATTTTCAAGAAGAAAGGTGACTAGAGCTACCTCTGTCACCGCCATCAACTATGCAAAGAAGAAAGAGGTCTCCATAGACCACTGGTAACCCCCTATGGCTACTGTTTGTTTTCTTTCCTTACTTCATTCCCATCTTGTTCATCTCCCTCCATCCATCCATCTTGTTACATATTCGATCATTTGTAAATCCAGATTTTCTCTCATTACTGTGAATGCCTTGACCATTTTCTTGGGTTGGGAGTAGCCATACGGCTCTCCCAACATGTAATCATTTATATCCATTGACTATATACTCTTAGATGTGTCTATCTCCATTCTCTTGTTCTTTAGTGCTTCAGTTGCATGATTAGCTACTATCTTGTGTTTTTTGATCTTTTATGTCCCATAAGAGCAGTGTCCGTCTATATGTAATGCTTGGGCCCATTGCCCAAGGCTCTAGTAGAGTTTTAGGAATGATGAATGGCCCCACAAACCACCACTAGCCTTAACTGTGCTCTTTTTCCTCACTCACATGCAAGCCGGGGTCAACTTCTCAACTAGTCACCCATCCTAGTACTACTCCAAGCTGAGCACACATAACTATGGCGTTCTTTCGTTATGGGCTTCCAGAAAAGGAGGTGCACCTTGGAGATATGGGTAGTCTAATCATTCCTTTTAATATCATATTATCTAAGGCCTCAAATCATGGGATGTTCCAATCTCCCCAACTTCGACTCTTGACGTCCTCATCAAAGTTCAATTATATGGCCTCACAATCTTTTCCTCATTTCAGTGTAGACCCAAATGACCCATGTACACCCAACTCCCAACCACAAATACCAATGCAAGGGTGGTTCCATCAAATTGGATAGACCTTTCCAAAATGCCTGGACACTACTAGTGCATGGGTGACTCCATCAACTTAGATAGCCCTTTCCAACATGTGTGGACCATACATCTCAAATGTGGGCCCCACCTACTAGATGGGAATTGGCTCTTATACCATTTGTAACGCCTGGGCCCATTGCCATAGGCTCTAGTAGATTTTTAGGAATGACGACTGGCCCCACAGACCACCGCTAGCCTCACACTTTTTCCTCACTCACGTGCAAGGCGGGGTCAACTTCCTGACTGGTCACCCATTCTAATACTACTCCAAGCTAGGCACACTTAACTATGGAGTTCTTTAGTGATGGGCTCCTGGAAAAGGAGGTGCACCTTGTTGATTTGGGTAATCCAATCATTCCTTTTAAGATCATATTATCCAAGGTCTTAAATCCTAGGATGTTACACTAGATCTAGAGTTCTAGACTAGTATGAATGCATCAGAATGTTTGAATGCTAATGATAATTCTCATATGTTTGTATTTTGTATTGTATGTTTGGCTTTTTATGAGAGAGAAACACTTATGATCTTGATATTACCCAATCTCGAGAGGGGAGGGAATTGAGACTAATGATCATTACTTGTAAACCATTATAAGGGTATACAATGAGTGTGAGTATTGAGTGTTGGTGAGAGACCTTAAATGGTGTAACCTAATCCAAGTTCTATTGATGCATTCATAACACTGACAAAAATTTAAGTTCATTCTTTACTTGTTAATATAGATTCACATTACTTTGGTTGTCTAGTTCTTTGTTTTGATATTAGTGTTCCTTAAGGGACACTATTTTCCATTTGGGTTAGGCATAACTTTCCCAAGACATCAATCCTATATACTTGTCAACCATTGTCCTTGTGTCTGACGTCATTGCGAGTGTCTAAGTATCAGGTTACAAATATAATGTCCAATTACTCTAGATTCACCTCCATTTTTTGTGTGAGACCAAAGGTAATCAACTTTTGGCACTCTTGTCAGGGTCAAGGTTATCAACAACTATTAAGGACCAGATGTCTATTGAGCATATGTTAGTACCTTAAGTCTTGTAAGAGACTCAACCACACACTCTTTTAGAACCAATATCACTATTGAATGTTCATTTAACATGTCCAAATTCTGACGTTGGTCGTGTGATTTCTTTTAGAAATTTAATGTGAACCTTTCCTATATTCATTCACCCGACAAGTCATGGATGCCTGAGGTGGTGGAAGAGGGAGATGATGTGGAAACATAATTGAAATAGGGATATTGATGTTCCTACCCATAACCAACCACACATGGATGAGGAGGCTGATTCTAAACATCAAATTTAAAAAGGCAACCTATGATTCAACCATGGTTTAGTGTTTTGAACTTTGAGTTGAAACTATCCATTCTGATAGTAATGCCTTCAAAACATCTACGACACCCTTAAGATAATCTCTACCATCACCTAGATGCATTCACAACACATGCATCACTCTTAATATTAATAGGGTTCCTCAAGAGGCCATTTATTATAAGTTTCTCAGTGGTATTTAAGGGAAGAGGCCCTCATCTGGTATTTGGTCCATAAAGATAAGAGTCTTTAGGTCTAGGAAACCCTAGGTGATGCCTTCATCACCAGGTTATACCCTATTGAGAAGAACATCAAAAAATAGATCACTAGCTTTCTATAGAAGCCCAGTGAGAACTTGAGGGAGGCATGGGAACAATATTGAGAGTACCAAAGATATTTCCTTGAATATGACTTTGATCCTGGATATCTTGTGACTACCTTCTACAACAAGTTGACTATAACTGAGACAACTTCCCCCAATGCTACTTCTGATAGTGACTTCATGGAGCATAACCCAAATAAAATAAAGAGGATAATCAACGATATGGCAACCCTACAAGCTGGTCCAGGATATGATGGAGGACCAGTTGGTAATATCTCTATTGTTGGGATTGCTACATATTCTAAGGCACTCAAATCTCATACAACCAAAATTGGCAAGATAGCTATTGATGTGCGCATGATGAAAAATACTGGGTACAAAAAAATAATCTTGTTGAAAATGCTATAAACTGCATAACTTGTGGGGAGAGTGGAAATTGCAATAATTATTGTATCTACACTCATGAAGAAGAGGATAACTAGGATGGGTCCCATTAAAAATGCCTCTTACGTCAATTTCAAAAGACCAGATCATCCTGGATTCTCCCATAGAAACAAGAATGCTACAAAAACTCTCACCAACAAAATATTCCTGAAAATCCACCCCTAAGGACACCTGGCTTTTGGAGAGTAGGTGACCCATTTGGGTTCACCCACAACACAACCTATCAATATAATAGGAACAACCTTCAATACATGGGTCAGAATTAAGATTAGAATAGAAATTAGAATCAAAACTAGAACTCAATGCATAAGGAAATAGTGCCTGAGATGTTCTCCTTTGTGAAAAGACAAGAAAACATTAATAATAGACTCAATTAAAGTGGGATTAACAATAATAACGTGTTGAGTATAATATAAGCACACATGGGTTGTGTAACTAGGTATATATCTGATTCATATGACTTGTAACAAAATGATGGACAAACAATTCACAAAATTTTATGGCTTAATCAAGAATCCTCATGGAAGAATTACTTCTATAAACAAGAAAAATTTAGAAGAACATGAAACTACAAAGATGGCCACACGAAGGATAGGTACTCTTTTGCAGAATTAGTCATCTAAAGATCATCAGGATAAGACTACCATTCCTGAGCTCCATGCTAATAGAGTAGAGATTGAACATGTACCTACACTTGTAGTTGTTCCTAAAAAGACAAAGTGCAAGGAGAAAGGCAAGGAAAAGAAACTTGCTAAAGAAAAGCAATTTGATTCTAATAATGAGGTTGTTGTAGATAGGGACCCATATGATCCTAGGACACCATTTCCATACAAGCTTATTAATGTTCATATGAACAAACAGTATGAGAAGTTCATTGAGTCATTGAAGAAGTTGCATATGGAAATAGGGATTAGGCCCATGGCCAAAGTGAATGATGCAACTAATCTAGTAGGTTTAGAATATGTTATCTGATGATGCACTCTTTATGTGTGCTCAATCTTTAGCTACATGATTATTAGTTGTAGTTGACTACCTGCCATCATGCTATATGGAAAAAGCATAGCAGGGGTAGTGGACAATCCTTGATGTGAGACCAGAAGCAAACTGAGGTGTAAGGAGAGGGAAGAGGAGTCAGAGCAGTGGTGGAACCAGAAAATTACACCAAGGGGGGCTGAAATCATATATGTGTACATTTTAGCACATGGGGGGGTTGAGCCAAAAAAATACCACCATTGAGAATGGAACCTATGCCACTTTCTCTAGGAAACCAACTATACCACTCCAACTAGTCCCTTTCTTTGTAAATTAGTACGCATTTAATGTATTTATTTATACATTGAGCTATATTTAATACTAAAAAGATAACTACTTGCATTAATTTTTTTGTGGGGGGGAGGGGGTCTAAAACCCCAATAGCCTCCCCCTGGATATGCCCCTGAGCCAGAGGGTTGCTGATACCTGACACCAACTATGATGGGGTGAGCTTGGGTGAGTAACATTTGAGGCAACATTAGAACTTCTTTGGAGGTCAGTTCAGAATTTGTGACTTCATAGCAGCAAGAAGATCATGATCAACCTTCTCTGTGAGTCCAAAACCATGCATGGGTGGAAGGATAGTGAAGAGGGGTTAAAGAGGTGGTTGATGTTGTAACGGAAGCTTGTTTCCTTCACAAGTTGCTATGGAAACCCAACACTAGATGTGATGGTGTGAGCTCAGGTGAGCAGCAAAAAGGACAAGCCATCAGAACCTCAAGGGAGGCAACTATGGTTTTTGTGGATTCAAAGATAGGTCATCAAGGATGGGATGATATAAATCGGTCCCATTGGTTTGGTGGGGTAGAAACCTGGGATACTAAGACTCGATAGTGATTCTAAGGAGGGTAACCCTAAAGAGTTTCTAGTGAGAAAACCAATATTTGTCACTCTTTAACCCTCATTCTATAAGGAGTGGGACCCAAAGGGAAGCCACTCCCTACTAAAATAAAAATGCAACATCCCTTATAACCACAACCATCATAAATTTTACACAAAAAGGGATGATAACCAATTCATTCACATGTATGTATCATAAAACTAATAATATAGCAGCGGAGGAAAAATATATCTAACTATTACAATTGAGTGTCTATGAAACTTGTTCACAACACATGGTGCACATAGAAGGAAACAAAAGGAACTATTAAGCAGAGGGTCATCCCACTATCTCAATCTACCTCAAAAGCTAGATAAGGTAACTCCCAGATAGCCTTGGTCAACTTTGAACAACTTCTCCATTCTCACTAGCTAGGGGTTGGAAGCATACCCCAAAAAGAAGGAAAATATGGAAATTATCAGCTATCGAAGATGATATGTGCATATAATAGGGATTGGACAATATAAAGAAAATAAGGACAATAAATATCAAGGCTTCCCATAGAATAAAGAAGAAATATCCAATTGGATATGAAAAATGAATTCTCCATATAGTAAGATAAAAGAGATTATATGAAGAAAAACAATAAAGCTCACATTAAACAAATCCTGCCTTTAAAAATCTCAAGTAGAGAACAACAATGAATAATAAGAATTATGCATGTGGGTAAACTAAACAATAATCCACATAATAACATTTAGGAGTATATGGCATCACCACCATAATCTTTGGGGGAGTAATGGCATCACAACACAATTACCCAAGGACAGGAATCACCATCTACACCGCACCCTCTGTTGGTATTACACACAATTGGGATACATCACCCAATGTGAAAATAAACAAGTTACGCAAACCAAACATGCATTATAAATAGAGAGGCAAGAAAAAATATTTTCATATCACCATGAGGGTGTCTAACTTCCAAAGTCGTCAAAAGAAGTATAGACATAGCCAAACTAGGGTTTTCATTTATTATAGATTATCAACACCAACAAGATACGAACTGTATGACATAGTCACAAGATACAAGGATAGAATCCAATTAACAATTATCATAGTGCATGATTCCAATTTCAAGATTAAGAAACTATAGGTATAACTACAAGAAAATATGTGACATCTAAATAATATGTCACCATCAAGTTCAAGAGAGAGAGAGAGAGGAATAACTAATTTTCCAATATGACTCATAAGAGGATGCAACATACCTCACTGATGTGTATATCAATTTAGGATCCACATCTCATATCCAAATAGAGTTTATCTTTACCTAATATCATATTAGATGTACAACATTAATTAATGAGTATACTAAAACCCTAAAAATATCACCTTTTTATTAAATTGGAATTACACTCTAAAAACTTTACCAATAGATTAGTTAGATTCTCTTGATTAAGAAAACATATATTTTTGACCAATTTGGAGTTTGTATGATTAAGTTATACTTATTATGATTTTTTTACATACATTTCTTTCCACAAACATAATCCTTCAAAAAACATTAAAATCAGGCATTCAAAGTATTATTATTGGATAGAGAATATTTTTCCAATTCCAAAATAGATTTTACTTTAATTTTTGGACAAGTGAATCAAAAGTTATAGATTTTATGAATTCAGCCAATCAGAAAATCAAAAATTGCCAAATAAGCTAGAGACTGCGAGAGAGAGAGAGGAAAAGAGGGCCCATGCGGGTGGCTTGGACCAATAGCAGGCATCCAACTCACTGGTCAATGACCAGCATGGCCTCATCCACAACAAAGAAAATGAACAGTAAAAGACATATATGCCATCACGCGCTAAAACGAACAAAACAGAAAATGAGAGGGGCATAATAGGTAAATCATGATGGCTCATATACCCCTTCCTTGCTCACGCGCCATGGCTGCACAGCAGCAAGGCCGAAGCTAGGGGGATTTCAGGCAAATCTACATGTGTTGATGATTCAAAAACTAAGAACATAGAACTATAGATGAAGGTCGGGGCAACTTACTGCTAGGGGGAATTCACCGGATGAGGCGAGATGAAACAGAGCAAGCCGCCGTAAGGTCAAGCTCCAAACAAGGTTCTTGAAATCCAAACACGAGAGCAACGGAGAAATTGACTTGAGTAAAAGGTTTCTTGTGGTAAGGCGAAACACTAGATGGATATTTATATATATTGGATTGGGTGCTATGGTGTATGGAATCGGAGCTCCAGGATAGGCATGGGAAAAAGATTGAGCATTTCATGAATACTTAATTAAAACATGTGATCTTGTGCTAGTTGGATGCATAATTGAATTTTCAATCGAATGCAACTTGTTTTGTAGAGTTTCATTGAGAAACGAGGGAGATATGACCAGAAAACTGAACCCCCTTTATCCACATTTACTGTTCATGTGTGGCTAAATTCCCTCTAAGATGCCTGGAGGACAAACATATCTCTCAATCAAGAGCATTATTTTGTACACACTTCATACTTTTTTTGGGAAGAAGGCCCAAGGTACACTTATTAACTCACCCTAGCACAGGTATCTAGCTCAGTATCTACATTAACTCTGCCACCACTATTCAAACAAAAGGAGGTATACTTCTACCATTATAAGATATATTTGATAAGCTTGTTCCCAACGGTGGAGCCATGAAATAGAAATTGGAGAGATTCCATCAATGTAAAACATTAGCAAGAGATCCCATGTAGGGCATTGTCAGTGTTTTTGTTAGAATAATACATATAGTTGTATATTGATTAAGGTTTGATAATAGGTATCATATGGGGCACATTCCCCTCAAGTTATAATGTTAATCCATCGTTACTTGTTCTTGCATGCTACTAATAATAAGTACAATCAATTGTATGATGATTTAGGTGTTGTTTCAATAAGCCATCAATAGTCACATTCAAATGGCATCCCACCTAACCAATCTTAACTTCACATAGGCTCGCTAGTAAGTCTTTAATCCTCATCTTCCATGGTGCTAGTGCTATGAAATCCTTTGTGTTCTTCTCTATAGATTCCACTGCTTGGTTGAATTATGATTTGATGATATTTTTCTCAATTCTTCCTCCCACACTATTATAGGGCTAGAAGAATAACACATTTCTCATTTTCTTGGACATTTCTTGACTTTCAAGTTATGCCCAACATTTAATCCATCATCCGTCCTATTCACTTTCCATAATGAAAAAGTTACATTACATCTACACCATGCAACATACGAATTTAGTTAGATCCAATCCATCAGTGGAGGCTCCCATTTTAGCAACTCTCTCCTCGTTGTCATGCTTTTTTGTTATTCATCCTTAATGCTTGTGATATCTACTATGATACCTAGGTATTGATTCTCTTTCATCCACAAAGTTTTCTTGGAAACTCCTTTATTCCTTTCCTACCTAATTACTTCCATAACGTGTCAAAAGTAGGCACCTATATGCATCATTTACATTCAAATTCATCTTAAATACATCCATCAATTTGAGGGGAAAAGAAATCTAGTAAGAAATTACTTTTCTTTAACTCTTCCTAAACTCACTTAACCTAATTGACATCATGTAGGACATGAGTGTCCTCTCAACCATTTCATTACACCTACTATACATTCCATCCTCAATACATCGTATTTTCTTCCTTCTCAAATTAGCCATAAGAACACCATATGAGATTAATCACATGGTGATTTGTTTCCTTGCCAACACCTTAGGTTTCCATATATATGATAATTTCCTATCTTCTTTTTTCCTTTCTCCTTTCCTAGAACAAGACTTACATACTTTGTTGAGAACTTTCTAGAATTAGTCAGGCACCATGTCCATGTGTCTTTCTCTCTACTAATTGACACTAGTAAATTTAATACAACACAGATAACCTTCTCGAGTAAGTAATCCCCCAAGAATTGCACATCTCACGCACCCTCCATATCAACCAAGCTATAGACTAGTAAATCTTGAATATCCTCATGAATCAGATTCACATCTACCTCCTTTAATCATAAGAAACTTGGGATTTGATTATAATCCCATACTCGAGTATCTAAACCACCCATGATGGTTTTTGTCCATGGAGGCCCGACTCATTTTGTAAATCATTGTCTAATATCCATATAGCTATTTCCTTATGTCCATTTATAGTTTTAAAATTTATATATTTTCTCTTTATGCCTATGCATGATAGATCATGCTTTCCGATTTGATATACATACAAACTTCTCATAAGTAGGACATAGTTCTAGTTCCAGACAATCCTTCATCTTTCTCATTTATCACCACCTAGTTCCACAAAACCTAGGACATTAGTGGGTTTTCATGACCTCAAACCCATAAAAACTGGTGTGTAACATGACCAATTTGCAAAGACTTGTCAGAAACTTTCTTATCTACATGGTATATGAAGGGATCATTGATACAACTGAACTTAGAATTAATATCATTCCTGCTAGTGCTAAAGTGCAAGCAACCCGTTCATTGATATGGTTCTCCAATCTGTTGCAAAACATTCATAGAAGTGCTTTTATTAATTATTGAGTGTATATTTGGGATGCCCAAATACTTCCCCAAATTATCCATCTTTCTGATGTTCACAACATTGCATATTTGATCTTGCCACTTCTGGGACCAATGATGAGATAAAATAACATTCTTTTTCACTGAGATGAGATGACCCAAAGCTACAAAATAATTCCTAGAAACAACTCAACACCTCCTCCATTTGTCTTTCTTTTATTTATCAAACACGATGACGTTGTCTACACAATCCTCTTCTGATATTACATGTCCTTCCACCATCATTAATATTATATTCCACCTTCCTTGATTGCCGCTGATGTCAATGTGCCGACTTAGAATTTCTAAGTACATCAAAAAGTTAATTCCAGTGTCACACTCCTCTGGTTGCCTTGAACCCATTGAGTTGCTTGCTATTCCAAAAAATGCATATTCTACCACACTCCATTGGATTTCGGCTTGTATGATCACAGTAAAACCTTCCATGGTCATAATATCATAGGTAAAGGCCCACAACATGTGGTCATCAACTTGGATACATCAAATTTGATTTAAATTAAAGAAGGTGATCCCTTCAATCGCATATTATGAATAAGTTTATGAACAAAAGGAACAATTTTAGAATGAGATTGGCCTGGAAAATATTATTTGCATTGGTGAGATCTAGCCTATCATATAACTCTTTACGCTACGGTAGAATATTGAAGGAAAGCTTCTGCAAACATTATTTGAAGAAATTGGTCCCAGATACCCATAGTTGGTCAGTGGGAAATAACTGAGTGGAAAATTCAGGTGGCAAAGGACACCCCATTGCAGCCTCTCTTAGATTGTGCATGATTACACCTTTTATAGAGGAAAAATTATCTTGTTAGAAGGCTACATCGATGCTGTCTGGCCCCCACCATGTGTTGACTGGTTCTCCATAGTGTATTTATGATTTTACCTTCCTTCGAGAGTTGTTGGAGTGCAAGCTTTTGATCCACTCACATAGGGAAAACTTGCTAGACATTTTCTCTATATCACTTGTTGTAGGAACACGAGTATCTGTAAATTGGGATCTCAAATGTTTGTTGATAATATATATTAGTGCAAGAGGATCATCCACCCAAAGTCCATGCTTGTTCTTAAGTGCAATGATGGTGTTACATCCCCTCATACTTTTATCAAATGCCTAAGAATGTGTGGAGTTTTTGTCTACAATTCTCATCCACTTCTAGTGACTATGCTATCTCCAATTCTCATTTTTAAATATAGTCTGTCTTCAATCTTGTTTTCAAAATGTGTTGCCTCCATATCATCCAACGAACCATAATTTGTATCAACATCTTTTTGAACTTTCTCGATCAATTCTAGAATACCTTGTTCCTTTTTATTCTTTGTTGCTTCATTGCTTTGGTCCTATGCAATGATTTTGTTTCAATCTTTTTTTACACCACATGAAATGATTCTATGTTATCCCAATTATGGTGGGGCAACTCTATGTACTCTTCCTAATTGTTATAGTTAACATATTCCACAATACATGTCTAGATCTCTTATTATGCGCAGAGAAGATAAGAACTGGGTTGTGCTCTAAGCTTATTTTGGGATACTAAATGACAGTGAAGTGATCATTTGCCTTGATCCAAGCTTCATTATCTACCGTAAATTTTGACCTTTCATGCATAACTCCTTTCTTATGTGTAAATGTCATCCCAAAGAACCCCAAATATTTGAAACTTACCTTCATGAGCACTTCTCTAAAAGTGCATGCCTCACTATGGTTAAACAAACTACATCCTTTTTTCTCAATATGACACATCATTATTTATTATCACCTAATATTTCCCAAAATCATCGCTCGTAGTGTTCCCTAATAACACAATATTCTTTCATAAAAGTTTTTTTATAGTAGGGCTTAAATTATGATTTGCCGTATCTAGGAATTTATCACTAATACTAGAAGGTTTGTATTACCGATGGCTTTCCCTAGTCACCACTTTGCATTCGTTGAGATTCCACATCAACCAATATTGAATATCTACACTGTATGTTATGAGAGAATGGGGAAGCTAAGTGTGCAATTTGTAGTAGCTGCTTTTGCTATTAGTCTTTGTTCAATGACAATAACCATTTTGGGTTTGTTCCTACCAATAGAATCTATGAGGATGTTTTTTATTACTATCATTCTCAATCCCTTCTACATTAATTGTATTTACCATGAAAACTTTTCAATGCTTATAGCAACTAGGGTAACCATCAATGTCCCTGACCCTCATGCGCCCTTTTCTCCTACTCTTATTCTTCTTTTTTTAATCTATTTTGGGCCTTATACAATAAAAGTTTGATCTTTCCACTACCCCCATGAAACCTTCCTTTCTAAAAAAACATATTGTAATGTGCAATTTAGCAGGAGTAGGTGCCATAGACGTGCTACATGCCACAATCTACCCCAAACACTCAACATTGGACTCTTAGTTTCTGTATCATCCTCTCCCATTATCATTACATTGCCTTTAAGGTATGTCATTTCATGGACAACCATTGAATTATGTATTTTTTATACCTCTATTCCTTTGTTTATTATCCTATTGTTTTGTCTCCTCTAGGACCTTTAGTAGTCCTCATTAGTAGTCTCCTTCCACTTCTTGTTCCATACATTCATACTCACACATTGTTTTCTATACCGAGTACCCTCATTTCTTTTCTGGTTCTACTTAGGACGTTTGCTCCTCTCACTGATTATATTCAACGACAACATATTTGTTCCATTTTTTCCCTTTTATATTGCTCCTTCCTTCTTGTTCATTCATCTTAGTTCCTCCTAGTATGAACATTGTGTATGTAAGGAACTACCAAGATTCCTCTTTCTCGATCCAGACCATCCAAACATCATCTCCTTGAGGTCAATTTGTTAACCTTGTATCTATTGATCCAGAAACTTGGGTGTCCTTATGATGATCCATCTTTCTTCAGTCTAGGTAGATACATGGTAGAGTGTGATACTCTACTTTATATTCATACCCATTTATCACCATTGTGTGTAGAATGGGATTTTTATAACAAATTTAATATCCAAACATGAATACCTACTTTGATTACCACCTAAGACATATTTATCCTCGCTAACAACTTGCCTTGCACCTCCCAATCTTCTGAAAGATTCTTTCATTATAAAAGTCTAAAGGAAGATCCATTCTCATGTTACCAATTTCATTGGAAATCCTACCACAAACTAGAAGGCTTCATACAATTGCCAAATCATAAGACAACTTCTTAAGATGGACCGTGAACCTCACGACAACACATTCATGTAATATCCTTGCACATAATTCGAGTCGTAGTGGTTCATGCTCGATGTGACAGCTACCAACATGTTTAAATAACAAATTGTTCCTCTAGATTAGTGTTATCCTTTGTTCTTCCCCACCAAATCCACAACCAATGTGTAATTCTAGTGCTTCTACATAATCACATTCATTCATGGTTCCCTAAATATATCTAGGAAACCCCTCTAACTCCCCAATACAATATTATTAGGGTTTACCTCATTCAATGTTTCATCCAAGATGAACCTACTCAGTCTCTAACTCTTCTCCCCACCTATATTTGTATATTGAAGGTCTTCAATGCTTGATTGTTGTCTGAAATGTTTTCTCATGTGCCTTTGGTCTTTCTTAAGTTAGACGAGGCTTACTCATGCATTGGCGGAAAATCCTACCTTGACCCCCCTCAAAAACTGATCCAGGCTCCTTCCCTATTTCTAAAGTTCTCGATGCCCAGTTAAGCACCTCCTCCCATCCCATGGTACATTTGGTTTAGACATAAATCATTGATTTGTAGGCTTGCTTCAGCGCTTCAAGCCAGCCTCCGTGTGAATATTGAAGACTAACCATACCAATATTCACATCCCCATTCACCCTCACTCGTCCCTATCGAGCAATACACTAGGTTGACAAACGATGTGACCGTGTCCCAGGTTGCTCCTCTTGCCTTCTCAATGCTTCCTTTCTTTTTTCCATCCTCCAGAGTAGTTAATAGTTACCCAATGCACTCTTTCTTCTTTACTCAAATGAAATATGATCATTATTATTTGGCTATCTCTTTGTCAATTTTTCTATGTATTTAACCCTGCATATGGGTTTCCAAAGGCATCGAGCGGGGTTGTGCTCTATTATATGGTTCTTGATTAATTCGTTGTATGTCATCTTTATCTATACTGTATATGAAAGTTAGTTGATGGTTCATAATGCAACTTTTTCCTCTATTAGTATGAACGGCAAAGTAATCCTTGTATCTCAATCCACATCTATACTATATAAGAAACCTCGTTCAAGGTTCTCAATCCACATTATTTCCTCTATAATATTGAATTAGAAAGTAGTCCTTGTATTTCAACCTATATTACACAAAAAATGGGTGTGGAGTTATTGTACACAATTTTTCAATACTTTTAGTTACAAGTTAGTCTTTTATTCTAATAGCCATGCATGCGTATAGAAGAGTTTAGGTATAATTTTTCTTTTCATTTTTTACAATTACAGATTAGTCCTTTTGTATTTTGATGAAGTTATGTGAATTTACGTCAGAGATACAAATTTATCTTTTGGTATTTAATTTATAAAATATATATTGGTGTTTTCTTAGAATGTAGGAAAGATTGAGGAAATGATTGCATATAATTTTTAGTTTTTATTTTTTGAATTACTAATAGTGGATCATGTATTCTTATAACGCAGTGGTAGTGGGTTTTGACTTATACCAGACTCTATACATCATCACGCCATCTTTTGTTGTTGTTGTTGGGGTTGGGAGTGTTGTGCAGCCAACGTCGCTGGAGGTGGACCACTTGGTCATTCTACTGTGTCTGCGGGACGGAATACGCGATGACATTGGTGATGCCAGGAAGTAATCATATTCATTTTATCCCTGGATTACCTTTTTTGAAAATTTTCTCTTTCAACACTAAATCTAATACAACATGAGTCAAAACAAGTTTCAGCACATGCCTTTTCCTTCTAGCTCACCATACTCACAACGTAACTGCCTATTAAAATCTTGTTTTTCTTCTTCTTTTCATTTCAATGATAATGTAATGCTTGTATGTTGTCGTGTAATCTAATATACTCCAAATCGATGCAATGACACGGCATATACCTAATGCTCAATATACTGCGGTATAGAAAACATACTTCAGTTTTTTGGCTAGCGAAAACCACGCCCAATTTATGTGGTCACGATAGGGTCAAGTTGTGTCAGATGAACAAGATAGTGATATTAAGTAGGGTTCATGCTCCGAATGTGGATGACATGAATTACAAAAACACGGTTTGGGTCAACACCTACATGATTGATTATTTAACAAGATAGATGGGATTTTGTGATAATAACTGGAAATACCAACTAGCTAGAGTTAAATATACCTGAGCTGTTGGGACATTTAAGCCGGTCATAAACAATTAGCAATATGTTGATGTGGGTATCTCTGGCCATGTTGGCCGTATATATGTTGTGTTGCTTGGTTTGTCTGTAGGCGCATGGGTCTTGTCTGCCGTGGAGCGATGGATTGATTATCTTATAACTGCTTATCGCTGCCCAGGTGCATAAATGGTGTACATTATCTAGCTTTGTTCACCAGAGTAGTATATCTACCAAAAATGCGTACAAACGAGCTAGCGTTCGTTCAGGTCAGGCGGTGGCTGAGGTTGGCCTTGCGGCGTACGTGGCTTGCCCAGCGGCCATGAGAATAGGAATGGTCGTGGGCACACCTGGGCAGAGATAGGAAACACAATCATGCTCGGTGGTTATGAGGAGGCATCATCAGGGACTAGTACAATATCTGAAGCCCTATCGTTAGGATCGATAGATGATGGATGGCCATATGCATGCACGCTTCGGTTGATGCATATAATGAGGCTGCATTGCCAGCCTAGTATCCTGCCAGCTATCTCCGTCGTCACTCATCGTGGTGGAGTCGTGGTTCATCGTCGACAGAACCCAACAACATTACGTACCCTGTGGAGGGGAGGATCATGTTGGGACCAGTCATCCTGCGTCCTCCCCAACAGACCGGCCGTCACATCAATGACGACTTTAATGAAGCAACACACCGACGAACGTTTACCCGGCAAATCTGACCTGTCTGTCTCCCAATCGGGCTTAGAAAAATCCGTGCTTTGTGTTGTTCGTGTAAGGGTACAAACCACAATGAAAAGACATAAACATAAAAGAGTATACCAGAGTATCGCTGAGGCGTACGAGATGCACTGTCCTTAAGAGTATCTCCGCGGTACTCGACGGCGAACGTCTGTGCAGTAGTCTCACTACTACAGAAATGGCTTATAAAGTCGGTTTTCAAGGTGTCGGTTGTATACAAAAACCGACACATAAAACCTACTATGTCGGTTTTTAACATAAACCGACATCCAATATGTGAAGGTCGACCAGACACGGGTACCGCTTTCAATAAGTGTCGGTTATTTAATAAACAACCGACACTTAAAATCAACCGCCAAAACCAAAATTCCAGCGAAAAAATTACCTTCAAAATTGGACATATGTCGTCGGTTTTTTAATAAATAACCGACAACTAAATGGTATGCGCGAGACAGGAATAGTTGTCGGTTGTCTTTTATTTATAAACCGACGAATATTATGTAGTATAGGTGTCGGTTTTTGTCAAAGAGCCGACACTGTTGGTTTAGTTGTCGGTTGTTTTAAATAACCGACACATATTTTCAACTTAATAGCCCCGCGAACAGAACTTTTCCCCATTGTCTCTGTTTCATTGCCGTGCGCTAGGGTCTGGCAATTTCCCCCGATTGCTCCCGCCGTCGCACGTCGCTCGCCGCCGTCGCCGTTGCTGCCGTCGCCGGTTGCTGCGCCGCCGGTTGCTGGTCTCCTCGACGCCCTCGCCGCCGCCGGTAGAAGCAGCTACGGTGTTCTCCTCGTCACCGCCGCCCCCTCCTCCGCCAGCTTCCTGCAAGGTAACCCACAAAAGCTTCACCCCCTTTTCTCCTATGCCTTGCTTTTCTCTGCCGCCGCCGACCTGAAACTCACCCAGGCGGCGCCTAAGCAGGTGTCAGGGCATGCCTAGGGTCCCAAGCCCAGGTGCCCTTCCTAGCTAGGCCTCTGGGCGGATGCTTGGGCGGCGCCAGGGCACGTTTAGGCTGCTGCTGGGGTTTGGATTCATCTACTGGATGCCCAAAACATGCACTGATTTCACCAAGTCACCCCAAAAGCCATGAAAAATATTCTGATTGTGTTTATTTATGTACTGATTTCACCAAGCTAGTGGATTTTTTTTAAAGTTATTTACTGATTGTGTTTATTTAATTATGTACTGATACATATGTGCTATACCAATCTGATAGTCCATGATAGAACAAAGCATAATGATGTTGACTGCAACTTTGTGCGTCATGCTATTCTGAATTAAGTGTATATTTACTTCATAATTGAATGTTTAAGTAAGTTATAGATATCTTGATGATGAACTATAATGCACACATGTGACATGCTTGGAATGTAAATGATGAACTATAATGCACACATGTTTAACTTGTTTCATTGTTGAGTATATTGAGAATCCTAATCACCCTTCTTGCTTAATGATGAACTGTAATGCACACATGTGACATGCTTGGAATGTAAATGATGAACTTTTCCCTAAATTGCCTAGATCTTAGGGTATCTCTAGATCTTAGGGTATCTCTACCATCCTAACTATGAAATTGGTAACTTGTTTCGTTTTTGAGTATATTGACAATGTTAATCACCTAACTTGAAGAACTAGGATATGAATGATGAAACTAGGATTGTAGGTATAAGAATGACAACACACGTATTTGTTGGCCTAGAAACCCGTCCAAGATTTACTCATTAGGAGTAAATCTTGGATATTCCCCGGTTTGGGACTGTTCTTGAACACCTAATCTCACTTAGGATGTAAGTGTATAATGTGTATTGGGTTTTTGAGAAAATTTCGGTAGCATTTCCCCGTTTGTTCTCTAAGTACATATGTACTTAGAGAACAGCAGGGAAATGCTGCCGAAATTTTCTCGAAAACCCAATACACATTATACACTTACTAGTGAGATTAGGTGGTCAAGAATGGGATAGGTGGTACACATTTATTATATATAAGAATGACAACACATGTATTTGTTGGCCTAGAAACCCGTCCAAGATTTACTCATTAGGAGTAAATCTTGGATAGTCCCCAGTTTGGGACTGTTCTTGAACACCTAATCTCGCTTAGGATGTAAGTGTATAATGTGTATTGGGTTTTCAAGAAAATTTCGGCAGCATTTTCCCGTTTGTTCTCTAAGTACATATGTACTTGGAGAACAGCGGGAAAATGCTGCCGAAATTTTCTTGAAAACCCAATACACATTATACACTTACTAGTGAGATTAGGTGTTCAAGGATGGGATAGGTGGTACATGTACATTTATTATATATAAGAATGACATCACATGTATTTGTTAACCCTAGACCGTAATCTTGTTGTAATATATACTTGTTTTCTCTTTGATCATTGAGCTTTACAATTTTGTTGTGATATATACTTTGTTGTAATAATGTGAACTTTACAATGTGAGCTTTACACTTTGAATTACTACTTTACAATGCGAACTTTACAATATTTACAATTTGAATGTGAATTTGCAGATGGCTGACCATTCTCCTGATGAATGTGCTGATGGCTACCGTGAGGGTGAGGACATCAATGCGCCGCCTCACAATGTAAGTTTTAAAAATATATCATACATTTATATATATATGTCCATTTATAGTTATATCCTGTAAATGTGAATTATTTTGTCAAATTTTAGGTTGATGATGCACAGGTACCATCTGAAGCACTTGAGGCACTTGATCAACAACACCAACAAGTTGACAAGAGAAGGGGCATCACTATGATGAAGAAGTTAATTGCGCAAAAGGGCAATGGACCCAAACTTGTTGTGGATTTCGATAATGCAGGAAATGCATGTGGTGTGAATCGCAATTCATTTATTTCATATCTTGGGTTTGTTACTCGTAGCCATTGCGGTTGTCTCTTAAATTCTTGGCATAAAGTTTCTAAGGAGAAGAAAATTTTAATATGGAGGGATTTATGTGTGAGTTATTATTAATTTGCAATTCTATTTTGTAGATTACTAAATTTTTGGATACTAGTTAATAGCAATTCTATTTTGCAGAGTATATTTGAATTGGATGAAAAGCTGCATCGTAAATGCGTGATGCAACGCTGTGGGAGAGTCCTAAGGAACTATAGGACAAATCTCACCAGAGAATACATAAAAGATGCTGACAAGAGGAAGAAGACAACCACTGAACAGTGGAACTTCCTAGACAAAGAAGAATGGGACGTGTTTGTCGCTTCAAGACAAACTGATGAATTCAAGGTATTAGGCATCAGTCTCAATCTCATTAATTAATATATGTTGTATTCACTTATTCAAGATTAACATTTAGTGTTACTAACCAAATCATTAATTTGCATACTAACTAGGCCCTCAGTGAGGCACAAAGATCAAGGCGTGCACTGAATGTGCATGACCACAGAATGGGTCCAAAGGGGTATGCAGGCGTTCGCCAAAGACTACAGGCTGAGGCTACTGCTGCTCAGTCTGCTGCTACTCAGGAGTCCTCTACCATAGGTAGCACACCTCTGCCTCGCCATGATATCTGGATAGCTGGGAGGCAAAATAAGAAGGGAGAAATAACTAAGGCCGCAATTGCTGAGGCGGCTGCAAAAATGGTAAAATACAACTCTTACAGCAATCATTCGAATATTGATTATTTGTGTTGTTTACTTAAGTACAAATTTTTGTTTTGGCGATTAGTGGGAGCTGCACGAGCTGAGGAAACAAGGAAAGTTCATCCCTGCGAGAACAAAGGATGAATTGACAGTTGCTCTGGGTAACCCAGAGCATCCTGGACGTGTTAGGGCTGCAGGCGCTGGTGTGGGCATCAAATCTTTTTTTGGGTCATCCCAGTGCAAACATGTCCTAAAAGCGGGACTTTCACAAGAAGAGGTAACATATTCTTTCTTTATAATGTTACTGTAAAAGAGAATTCAAAAATTAGAATTTGACGTTTCTTTTATCCATGTATAGGTGGATAAGTTATTTGACAGGAAACTTGAAGAAGCAATGAAAAAGTGGTAGGCATCTCAGACTGCCACTTCACAGACAATACCTACTGCAGACTCTACTCCTACTCCTACTGCAGAGGTTGGGAGTAATCCTGTAGAACCACCACCTAGCACATCCACTGTAAGTATTTTTATGACATAGTAACTAGTTTTTTAATTCAAGATGATACGTATATATGAAATTGTAGTCATTTCAAAAAAAGATGATATGTATATATGTATATAACATTCTTTACACAAAAATTTGTAGGGGTTGAAGCTATGCCGTCTAAAAAGTAAAGAATATGTCGTGGCAGAGGCGTCGGCTTACCCATCCCTACCAGGGAAACGTGTCACGGGTCTCCAGTACCAGCTGGTTGGATTCGGGTGAGCCCGATACATATATTCCCCCAATTTCTGGAACTTCCACTGCCATATACCCACCCAGATTGTGAAATGCTTGGTGAGGCACTAGGCGGAGTGATATTGTGGCTAAAAGCGGATGTCTTATTTACTGATAAGGTATGGTAAATTTATATTACGTTCAATTGTTAGTGTGTGAATATGCTGGCAGTTGATCTGAAAATATATATATATACAGGTTAAAAAGAAGACACCCACAACATCTAGGCCTCCACTTCCACCTCCTGCATTACCTAGTTGGGTTCCACAGGACCTACCTGTCCCGTTAGGTCCTAACTGTAGGGGTATGGCAGTATGGTTAGGGGAACATGATATAAACTCCCCTATAACTGTTTCTTCTGATTCAGATTCTACAGGTCAGTCATACGAAACAAAACTATTTATACAAGATATATTGGAGTTGTTTCGATATGATTGGCTAAATACATCTGTGATAGAGCTATGGATAAGGTGAGATATTCTTTATACATCCATATACCTTGTGTATGATCTGGTGATCTGGTTTCTTATTTATTAATGCATGCGTAATTAATACATATTTTGCAGCTACTTAGACAACATATGTGCAAATTTTGGATTCGAACATGTAGGGTTTTTTATTCCATCCTTGATTAGTCTAGTAGCTAAAGACCCTACATCAGTTCAACAATACTGTTGTGAGTCTTTTTCAAATTTTGCTGTAAAAAAGAAGACAGTGATAATGGCTCCATTCAATGTAGAGTAAGTTTACTTTTCTTATTATAATTTGGACTTAAGAAAATTACATTTTATTGTGGATTTTGAGTTATTAATTTTTAACTTTTTTTCCTGTAGGGGTAAGCATTGGGAGTTATTGGTTATTGCCCCCGAGACGTTCACTATGTATTATCTAGATCCTAAAGGGGGTAAATTGAATACAAGATTTGGACACATAATGAAAATGGCAATATTTCGGTGAGAAATATTTTATTTTTCATATCCGTTAACATATGTTATTACATTACTATTTAATTGCAATGTTCTGTGTTACATTAACATGTAGGGGTTTTGAGGAGTACAAAAAGGCTGGAGGAAAGGTCCCCACAAAAAAGAACCAGCCAATAATTTGGAAGAACGTGCAAGTAAGTTCCCGACTGCAATATATGTATATATTATTTATGTGAACAATGCTTAATTAGTTGTATTTTTTAATATTTTGTATGTTTGAATTTATAGTGTCCTACACAAGACAACGGATGGGCATGTGGATACTATGTCCTGCGATATATGCACATGATTATCAAACATGACGTACCGGATATCGAATGTATTGCTCAGGTATTATATAGTCTCATTAGATAATATGATCGAAATATATCAATCTTATTTATAGCTCATTAATTATATATATACATCATTCTCTTTACAGGTGTTTAAAGCTGACCCCATTTCAGGAAAGGACTTACCAAATGTTAATGCTCCCTATACAATGGGAGAATTAAATAAAGTAAGAGAAGAATGGGCAACAGCCATACAATTAGTGGGGGCTTTAAAATATAATTGGGATCCTGATAGCGAATAATGACTAAACAATGATACTTTGTAAATGAATTTCTGAATTATAATATATGTGTGAATGTTTCTACATGTCTGGATGTTTCTACATGTGTCTGAGTGAAAATGAATGAAAGTGTTGGTTGCTATATGAATGTTTCTACATGTGTGAATGTGAATGAATGGAACTACAAATTGCTAGCATTTGTGAATGTTTATAAATGTGTGAAAATAAAATGGAACTGCAGGTTGCATTGCTAAATGCATGTGCTACTTTTTTATTGTTAATTTTGTAGGTTTGCGGCCTGTGGTCGGCTGATATCAATGGATGTCGTAAAACCTGCAGTTCATAACTAAACTGAACATGTTTCTCATCCTGCGACCAGCCACAGTAGGTCTGCAGACTGATGTAAAAAAAAACCAATAGGCGTCGGTTATTTATAAATAACCGACACATAATGATATAGTGTCGGTTTTTTACAAATAACCGGCGTCTATTTCGTGTGGCGTGAAGATATATGGCGTCGGTTATTTGTAAATAACCGACACTGATAGTGCCCAAGATGGCGCCCTTTCTGTGGCGCGAAGGGTTTGGGCGTCGGTTTCTTACTTAATAACCGACACCTATAGTCCCATGATGACGCATTTTCGGTGGCGCGCGAAGTGTTTGGGTGTCGGTTTTGGAATCGACGCCTAATGGGTGGACTATTAGTGTCACCCACATATGTGTCACTTAGAAACCGACACTAAAGGCTTTAAATAACCGACACTAAAGGTTGGTTCTGTAGTAGTGTCTTTTGCGCGGTACTCTCCCAGGATCCAACAACGTGTGTCGACGTGAAGCGTACACACACAGTCATGGCGACGGATGAAAGGTAAATGATCATTCTTCCAGTGGACAGACTGCAGGCGGAGGAGAAGAGAGGAAGAAGAAACAAGAGAAGTTTTTCATCTGTTCCGAACGATAGCGGAAAACAAACATAAATAACCAGGAAAGGAAGCATGAAAGGATGTGTTCGGTTGCAAAACGCGGTGATATTTGGAACTGCCAAACGAACAGGTGCATTGCAGCGGCGCAGGTTAAAAAATGGTTCAATGAACCGAAGGGCAAAACCAAGCCGGGGCCGGGGCCGCGCCCGCATAAGGGGCTCCGGAAGGCCGGATTTGCACCCCCCCTGCGCGCAGGATGCGACGTGCGCCGACGCGCCCGATTAAAGGGTTTCCGGACCGGGCCGGCCCAAACCCCATTGGCAAGGCCAACCATGCGCATGCGTAGGGCCTATTCCCTTTCATTCCTCAATTGTACTATGGACAAGGGTCCATATATAAGGAGGAGGGAAGTCTCCAACACAAGCAATATGAGACTAAACCTTTTACCTTTTGGTTTGAAATACAGCAAAGAAGTATAACAATCCCCCACTATTTCAAAACAAACAATATAAAAACCGAGTTGACCACTGGAAGAACTTAAACAAATGACATGCATAAGCTTTGGTAGAACTGAGTTCTTTGAATTAAAGCATAGAGTAGATGTACATAATCTGTAGAAGATTGGTGGAACTATGTTCTTGAACCAATTCCTCCTTAATCTGATTAGTGGTACATTACTCACATGACATTTATAAAATCAATTACCTTTCTTACGGATTGGCGCCTTCAGGCCATCCGCCTACTGGGAAAATTCATGAATGCTCTAGAGATCTGCCCAATTTTCAACAGGAGTGGCCCCACTCCACACTCATATAGTTGGACTTTCATCAAGCATATATTCCAGTATATACACCACCATTAATGGCTATGAAATTCATTAAGAATTATATTCAACTGAATCACTGTAAATTGTTGTTTACATCATAAGAATGAGATACATTTATTACAACACGTTGAGTCCTCTAGTGACTCAGTTTTTCCCATTGAACCTTCTTCCCGGGATCACCGTTCATGAAGGTTGGGTGTCCATCACTTTGACTTCTGGTATGGGCATAGTCCCATTCTCCTCGATGTATCGCTCACTAGTCGTTGACTTAATGGCTTTGTTAGAGGATCAGCCAAGTTTAATTCTGACTTAACATAATCCATTGAGATTATGCTATCACATACAAGCTGCCTCACAATATTGTGACGTAGACGAATATGTCTACTTTTCCCATTATAAACTTTGTTTTTAGCTCTTGCTATGACAACTTGATTATCACAGTGTATAAACACTGGTGGAGTAGGTTTCTCCCAAATGGGAAGATCCATTAGAACATGTCTTAGCCATTCGGCTTCAGTCCCAGCCTTTTCTAAGGCAATAAACTCAGATTCCATAGTGGAACGAGCTATACATGTTTGCTTGGAAGATTTCTAATACACAACACCTCCACCCATAGTGAAGATGTAACCACTTGTAGATTTCAATTCATCTGAATCAGAAATCCAATTGGCATCACAATATCCTTCTAGCATAGTTGGAGATCCACAAAAAATCAATCCATGATTAATTTTGCCTTTAAGGTATCTTAAAACCCTATGTAGAGCATCCCAATCATCCTTATTAGGATTTTGAGTATATCTACTTAATCTCCCCACTACATATGCTAGACCTAGACAAGTACAATTCATTAAGTAAATCAGGCTTCCAATTACTTGTTCATATTTGACTTGTTGAACACTATTACTTTTATTTTTCTTTAGATTGCAATTAGAATTAAAAGGTGTACTTACCGGCTTACAATCAAACATTGAAAACTTATTGAGAATTTTCTCAACATAGTGTTCTTGGGATAGTATGATGCAATTATCATTTTTAAGAAGTTTAATTCCTAAAATTACATCTGCCTCACCCATATCTTTCATGTCAAAATTAGAAGCCAAGAAGCCTTTTGTACTATTTATTATATCAATATTAGTGCCAAAAATAAGAATGTCATCTACATAGAGACATATAATAACACAACCTTGGTTATCGACTTTAGAATATATACATTTGTCTCCTTCATTTATATGGAATCCATATGATACAACGACCTTATCAAATTTCTCATGCCACTGTTTAGGTGCTTGTTTCAAACCATAGAGAGATTTGATTAGTTTGCATACCATATGTTCTTTTCCCAAAACTACATACCCTTCAGGTTGATCCATATAAATTTCCTCATCTAAATCTCCATTCAAGAAAGCAGTTTTAACATCCATTTGGTGTATAATTAATTTCTTAATAGATGCCAAAGAAATTAAAATCCTGATTGAAGAGATTCTAGTAACAGGAGCAAAGGTATCAAAATAGTCAATATCCTTTTGTTGTTTATATACCTTGGCAACCAAACGAGCTTTGTATTTATCTAAAGTCCCATCTATTTTCAATTTTCTTTTAAATATCCATTTACATCCTATGGGTTTAATACCTAGTGGAAGATCCACTAATTCCCATGTATGATTAGATAATATAGATTCAATCTCACTATTAATTGCTTCCTTCCATAAAGAGGAATTAGTTGAATTAATTACTTCATTGTAAGATTGAGGATCATTATCCACTATAAAGGAATAGAAATCATCACCAAGATTCTTTTCCTTCCTCATCCTAGTGGATCTTCTAGGTTCTATATCATCCGGTTCTAAAACATCATTAGAATTGAATGTACTTGGGATATTCTCTAAAATTTCATTTGAAGGATTAGTTAAGTTTTCTAAGGGAGTTTTCATAGGAAAAATATGCTCAAAAAATTCAGCATTTTTAGATTCAACAATTGTATTAGGTTCTACAACATTGTTGCCACTTCTAATAACTAAGAATCTATATGCAGCACTATTCTGAGCATAACCTATAAAAACACCATCTAGGGTTCTTGATCCCAATTTTCATTTCTTAGGCTCAGTTAATAAGACTTTAGCTAGATACCCCCACACTTTGAGGTATTTCAAATTAGGAGGATATCCTTTCCATAATTCATATGGTGTCTTATTTGTCTTCATACTAGGGATGCGATTTTGAAGAAAACAAGATGACAAAATCACTTCCCCCCATAAGTTGTTGGGTTCTCCTGAGTTGATTAAAATAGAATTCATCATATCCTTTAGAGTTCTATTTTTACGTTCAGCAATACCATTTGATTGAGGCGAATATGGAGGTGTGTATTCATGTATAATACCATGGTTCACACAAAATTTATTAAAGGGAGAACAATCATATTCACCACCCCTATCTGAGCGAAGACAAACAACACATCTTTGATCAGCAGAATTTTTCCAGAAGACATGTTGATCATGAAATTGCCCTTTCCAGTCACAGGAGAAGCAGTTGAGTTGCCCATGACAACCCGATGTTCCTCCTGTCCTACTTCAGTGTAGGTCACAAAGGCATCTCTGTTGCCACTAATGTGGCGATTAGCCCCCGAGTCAATGATCCAATCATTCTAGTGGAATGATCCCATGCTGAAAATGCTGACAAATGCCACAAATACGCCCTAAGTAACAAGGTTGGTTGAGGGTTCCTTCGAATCCACTACTTGTTTCTTCCTATGCCTGCATTTAGGAGAAGAATGACCATGTTTGCCACAAACATAGCAAAAACATTCTTTTTATTAATATCTTTGTTTCCTTTATATTTATTCTTATTTCCTTTCCCTTTCTTATTTTTCCACTTATTTTTAGACTGATCAATAGAAATTTTATTTTCTTTAACTTCATTATTAACAAAGTTAGTAGTACATGACAACTCTTTATTCAGTTCATATTTTTCTCTAGTACGGTTTTGATCTTCAACTCGGATATGTATTATTACATCATCCAGTGACATTGTCTTTCTTTTGTGCTTTAAATTGTTCTTGTAATGTTTCCAAGAACCAGGTAATTTTTCAATTAAAGAACCCACAACAAAAGACTCAGGAAGATCAATTTTTTCATTTTTCAAATCATCAAGTAAAATCTAAAATTCATGAATTTGAGTTGTTATATCTTTATCTTCAGTCATATGAAAATTTAGAAAATTCGCAACAGTAGATTTTTGGGTAGAAGCCTCTTCCAGAATATATTTCTTATTCAGACTTTCCCAAATTTCGGATGCAGTTTTAATTAGAAAGTATGCGTCAAACAGTTGGTTAGACAATGTACTTAGAATCACATGTCGACAAATGCGATTTTCTTTTTCCCAATCAACAAAATCATTTTCAGGTTTGGGTTCAGTTAAAGCAAACGAGACATTAGAAACTTCTAAAGCAGTAATATTTTTTTCTTGCCAACGCATATATTTTTGTCCATTAAACTGTTCAATTTTCGTAACATCAGGGATTGGTGTTTGCGAAACAGTAGAAACAATGACGATTTGGTTGTTATTATTTGATGGCGTCACAGGCGTAAAGGGGGTTTCAAAACCTTCCATATTAGTATCCATCAGAGAAACAAGATACTATTCAGATTGATGTTCGTATAATGGTACAAACCACGATAAAAAAGTGTAAACATAAAAGAGTATACTAGAGTATCACTGAGGCATGTGAGATGCACTATTCTTAAGAGTATCTCCACGGTACTCGACGGCGAACGTCTGTGTTGTAGTCTCCTGTGCGGTACTCTCCCAGGATCCAACATCGTGTGTCGACGTGAAGCGTGCACACACAGTCAGGACGACGGACGAAAGGTAAATGATCGTTCTTCCAGTAGACAGACTGCAGGCGGAGGAGAAGAGAGGAAGAAGAAATGAGAGAAGTTTTTCATCTGTTCCGAACGATAGTGGAAAACAAACATAAATAACCAGGAAAGGAAGCGTGAAAGGATGCGTTCGGTTGCAAAACGCGGTGATGTTTGGAACTGCCAAACAAACAGGTGCATTGCAGCGGCCCAGGTTAAAAAATGGTACAATGAACCGAAGGGCAAAACCAAGCCGGGGCCGCACCCGCACAAGGGGCTCCGGAAGGCCGGATTTGCACCCCCCTGCGCGTGGGATGCGACGTTTGCCGACGCGGCCGATTAAAGGGTTTCCGGACCGGGCCGGCCCAAACCCCATTGGCAAGGCCCACCATGCGCATGCGTATTTTCCAAGAACCAGGCAATTTTTCAATTAAAGAACCCACAACGAAAGACTCAGGAAGATCAATTTTTTCATTTTTCAAATCATCAAGTAAAATCTGAAATTCAAGAATTTGAGTTGTTATATCTTTATCTTCAGTCATATGAAAATTTAGAAAATTCGCAATAGTAAATTTTTGGGTAGAAGCCTCTTCTAGAATATATTTCTTATTTAGACTTTCCCAAATTTCGGATGCAGTTTTAATTGGAAAGTATGCGTCAAATAGTTGGTTAGACAATGTACTTAGAATCACATGTCGACAAATGCGATTTCTATTTCCCAATCAATAAAATCATTTACAGGTTTGGGTTCAGTTAAAGCAAACGAGACATTAGAAACTTCTAAAGCAGTAATAATTTTTTCTTGCCAATGCCTATATTGTTATTCATTAAACTGTTCAATTTTCATAACATCAGGGATTGGTGTTTGCGAAACAGTAGAAACAATGATGATTTGGCTGTTATTATTTGATGGTGTCACATGCGTAAAGGGGGTTTCAAAACCTTCCATATTAGTACCCATCAGAGAAACAAGATACTCTTCAGATTGTTGTTCGTATAAGGGTACAAACCACGATGAAAAGGCATAAACATAAAAGAGTATACCAGAGTATCGTTGAGGCGTGCGAGATGCACTGTCCTTAAGAGTATCTTCACGGTACTCGATGGCGAACGTCTGTGCAGTAGTCTCCTGCGCGGTACTCTCGCAGGATTCAACAGTGTGTGTCGACGTGAAGCGTGCACACACAGTCACAGTGATGGAAGAAAGGTAAATGATCGTTCTTCTAGTGGGCAGACTGCAGGCGAAGGAGATGAGAGGAAGAAGAAACGAGAGAAGTTTCTGTCTGTTCTGAATGATAGCAGAAAACAAACATAAATAACCAGGAAAGGATGTGTTCGGTTGCAAAACGCTGTGACATTTGGAACTGCCGAACGAACAGGTGCATTGCAGCGGCCCAGGTTAAAAAATGGTTCAATGAACCGAAGGGAAAAACCAAGTCGGGGCCGCGCCCGCACAAGGGGCTCCCGGAGGACAGATTTGCACCCCCTCTGCACGTGGGATGCGACATGCGCCGACGCGGCCGATTAAAGGGTTTCCGGACTTGGCCGGCCCAAACCCCATTGGCAAGGCCCACCATGCGCATGCGTAGGGCCTATTCCCTTTCATTCCTCAATTGTACTATGGACAAGGGTCCATATATAAGGAGGAGGGAAGTCTCCAACACAAGAAATATGGGACTAAACCTTTTGCCTTTTGGTTTGAAATACAGCAAAGAAGTATAACAATCCCCCACTATTTCAAAACAAACAATATAAAAACCGAGTTGACCACCAGAAGAACTTAAACAAATGACATGCATAAGCTTTGGTAAAACTGAGTTCTTTGAACTAAAGCATAGAAAAGATGTACGTAATCTGTAGAAGATTGGTGGAACTATGTTCTTGAACCAATTCCTCCTTAATCTGATTAGTGGTACATTACTCACATGACATTCATAAAATCAATTACCTTTCTTACGGATTGGCGCCTTCAGGCCATCCGTCTACTGGGAAAATTCATGAATGCTCTAGAGATCTGCCCAATTTTCAACACGAGCGGCCCCACTCCACACTCATATAGTTGGACTTTCATCAAGCATATATTCCAGTATATACACCACCATTAATGGCTATGAAATTCATTAAGAATTATATTCAACTGAATCACTGTAAATTGTTGTTTACATCATAAGAATGAGATACATTTATTACAACACGTTGAGTCCTCTAGTGACTTAGTTTTTCCCATTGAACCTCCTTCCCGGGATCACCGTTCATGAAGGTTGGGTGTCCATCACTTCGAAATCTGGTATGGGCATAGTCCCATTCTCCTTGATGTATCGCTCACTAGTCGTTGACTTAATGGCTTTGTTAGAGGATCAACCAAGTTTAATTCTGACTTAACATAATCCATTGAGATTATGCTATCACATACAAGCTGCCTCACAATATTGTGACGTAGACGAATATGTCTACTTTTCCCATTATAAACTTTGTTTTTAGCTCTTGCTATGACAACTTGATTATCACAGTGTATAAACACTGGTGGAGTAGGTTTCTCCCAAATGGGAAGATCCATTAGAACATGTCTTAGCCATTCGGCTTCAGTCCCAGCCTTTTCTAAGGCAATAAACTCAGATTCCATAGTGGAACGAGCTATACATGTTTGCTTGGAGGATTTCCAAGACACAACACCTCCACCCATAGTGAAGATGTAACCACTTGTCGATTTCAATTCATCTGAATCAGAAATCCAATTGGCATCACAATATCCTTCTAGCACAGTTGGAGATCCACAAAAAATCAATCCATGATTAATTGTGCCTTTAAGGTATCTTAAAACCCTATGTAGAGCATCCCAATGATCCTTATTAGGATTTTGAGTATATCTACTTAATCTACCCACTGCATATGCTAGATCTGGATGAGTACAGTTTATTAAGTACATCAGGCTTCCAATTACTTGTGCATATTTGACTTGTTGATCACTATTACTTTTATTTTTCTTGAGATTGCAATTAGAATTAAATGGTGTACTTACCGTCTTACAATCAAACATTGAAAACTTATTGAGAATTTTATCAACATAGTGTTCTTGGGATAGCATGATGCAATCATCATTTTTAAGAAGTTTAATTCCTAAAATTACATCTGCCTCACCCATATCTTTCATGTCAAAATTAGAAGCCAAGAAGCCTTTTGTACTATTTATTATATCAATATTAGTGCCAAAAATAAGCATGTCATCTACATAGAGACATATAATAACACAACCTTGGTTATCGACTTTAGAATATATACATTTGTCTCCTTCATTTATATGGAATCCATATGATACAACGACCTTATCAAATTTCTCATGCCACTGTTTAGTGTTGACTCAAGGTCAATTAGGTCAATGTTGACTCACGTCTAAATTGACTAAACCCTTGTTTTGATGATGACTAACCATTCCACATATTGGTGTCTAATGCTTCTACATTGAGTGATTTCAGATTAGGTTTAGACACACTCCAAATGCCCTAACTTGCGCATATCAAATTGGAGAAAAGACAAGTCAAAATAGCTACAAGTGTGCAATTTGGGATCTCTATGTATATGACCTTAGAATTGCTTTGTAATCACTTGTAATGATTGTATGACTTGTAATTAAGCTTAGAAAAATTATTGGGACACAAAAATCCATCATTTTTACAGTTTTACGAAAATTCCAAAATACCCATAACAGGGATTTGGTCGGCCGAATTCCAAACTCGGCCGATCCATATATTCTGGAATTTTCTGGGCAATCGGCCGAGTTACCAACTCAGCCGATCCCTGTTCGGTCGAGTTTCTATGGTGGGAAACTCGGCCGATCCACTGATCGGTCCAAGTTGAAAGTCGACCGATCGGCCGAGTTTCTCCAAGGAAACTCGGCCGACAGTCTATCTTTCAGACTTGTCGCTTAGTGGTTCGGCCGAATTACCTTTATAGAAACTCGGCCGATCGGACTGTACTGAAATGCAGAAAAAGCAATTCTAGCCGTTGTGGAGTTGCAACAAGTGAAAATAGATCCGTTGCAAGCCACAAAACGGCTAGTTTTCGTTCACAAGTGTTCCCAAAGGCTAAGAGGCATCCCCAGCTATAAATATGACCCCTTGGGCTTCATTCCAAGGTTGAGCATTCATTGCAAACTCCTTGTGAGGTTCCTATTCTATAGTTGAGTGCTTCCTACAGCCTCCTCCTCTCTCTCTAAGCTTAATCACTTGCTACATCCATTAGAGTGAGTAGGAGATTTGTAAGAGAGCTAATCTTATTTGTATATCTTGTGAGGCTCTCACTTCCACCACCTCCCCATCTCTCATTTCCTATATTGAAGATGAAGGTTCTCTCTCTTGTCCAAGAGAGGTGAAGAAGAACAAGGGAAGGAGTCCCTTGGTGAAGATCAAGGCAGAAGACTTGGAGCTAGAGTGGGTAAGCCCTTGGAGAAGGCAGAAGACTCAAGCTCAAGTGGGTAAGTCCTTGGTGGAAAGCTTCTCCGAGTGAAGGTGAAGTCAAAGGCGGAAGATCCAAGAAGAGTGGGTAATTCCTGCAAGGCCGAAGACTTGTGCAAGAGTGGGTAAGTCCTTGGAGAAGGCCGAAGACTCTTGCAAAGTGGGTAAGTCCTTGGTAAGGTTGAAGACTCTTTGTATTGGATAGGTAAGTCCTTTGTTGGGTCATGTTTTGTAAGTCTTATGAATGAATATAAGAGTGCAATTGGTTGAAGTCCTAGAGGTTGACCTCTCTAGGCAAGTGGACTGACACACTTCTAGTTTGAAGTGTGGAACCACTCTAAATAGCTTGTCTAATTTGGTGCATGTTCAATCTCTCTTATCCTTGCTATGCATGATTTAGTTGCACTCAAATTACCTATTTAGCAACCTTATCTTGTCATATAATTTGAAGGTTTAATGAATTTTGTTTAAGTGCTTTCAGCTCTATTCACCCCCCCTCTAGAGCACCTAAGTCACCCATCTAGGATCCAACATTTAGGTGCTTGTTTCAAACCATATAGAGATTTGATTAGTCTGCATACCATATGTTCTTTTCCCGAAACTACATACCCTTCAGGTTGATCCATATAAATTTCCTCATCTAAATCTCCATTCAAGAAAGCAGTTTTAACATCCATTTGGTGTATAATTAATTTCTTAATAGATGCCAAAGCAATTAAAAACTTGATTGAAGAGATTCTAGTAACAGGAGCAAAGGTTTCAAAATAGTCAATATCCTTTTGTTGTTTATATCCCTTGGCAACCAAACGAGCTTTGCATTTATCTACAGTCCCATCTGTTTTCAATTTTCTTTTAAACATCCATTTACATCCTATGGGTTTAATACCTGGTGGAAGATCCACTAATTCCCATGTATGATTAGATAATATAGATTCAATCTCACTATTAATTGCTTCCTTCCATAAAGAGGAATCAGTTGGATTAATAACTTCATTGTAATATTGAGGATCATTATCCACTATAAAGGAATAGAAATCATCACCAAGATTCTTTTCCTTCCTCATCCTTGTGGATCTTCTAGGTTCTACATCATCCGGTTCTAAAACATCATTAGAATTGGATGTACTTGGGATATTCTCTAAAATTTTATTTGAAGGATTAGTTAAGTTTTCTAAGGGAGTTTTCATAGGAAAAATATGCTCAAAAAATTCAGAATTTTTAGATTCAACAATTGTATTATGTTCTACAACATTGTTGCCACTTCTAATAACTAAGAATCTATATGCAGCACTATTCTGAGCATAACCTATAAAAACACCATCTAGGGTTCTAGATCCTAATTTTCGTTTCTTAGGCTCATTTAATAAGACTTTAGCTAGACACCCCCACACATTGAGGTATTTCAAATTAGGAGGATATCCTTTCCATAATTCATATGGTGTCTTATTTGTCTTCCTACTAGGGATGCGATTTTGAAGAAAACAAGATGACAAAATCGCTTCCCCCCACAAGTTGTTGGGTGCTCCTGAATTGATTAAAATAGAATTCATCATCTCCTTTAGAGTTATATTTTTACGTTCAGCAATACCATTTGATTGAGGCGAATATGGAGGTGTGTATTCATGTATAATACCATGGTTCACACAAAATTCATTAAAGGGAGAACAATCATATTCACCACCCCTATCTGAGCGAAGACAAACAACACATCTTTGATCAGCAGAATTTTTCCATAAGTCATCTTGATCATGACATTTCCTTTTCCGATCACAGGAGAAGTAGTTGAGTTGCCCATGACAACCCGATGTTCCTCCTGTCCTACTTCAGTGTAGGTCACAAAGGCATCTCTGTTGCCACTGATGTGGCGACTAGCCCCCGAGTCAATGATCCAATCATTCTGGTGGAATGATCCCATGCTGACAATGCTGACAAATGCCACAACTACGTCCTCAGTAACAAGGTTGGTTGAGGGTTCCTTCGAATCCACTACTTGCTACTTCCTATGCCTGCATTTAGGAAAAGAATGACCAGGTTTGCCACAAACATAGAAAAAAACATTCTTTTTATTAATATCTTTGTTTCCTTTATATTTATTCTTATTTCCTTTCCCTTTCTTATTTTCCCACTTATTTTTAGACTGATTAGTATAAACTTTATTTTCTTTAACTTCATTATTAACAAAGTTAGCAATACATGACAACTCTTTATTCAGTTTAGATTTTTCTCTAGTACGGTTTTGATCTTCAACTCGGATATGTATTATTACATCATCCAGTGGCATTGTCTTTCTTTTGTGCTTTAAATTGTTCTTGTAATGTTTCCAAGAACCAGGCAATTTTTCAATTAAAGAACCCACAATGAAAGACTCAGGAAGATCAATTTTTTCAATTTTAAAATCATCAAGTAAAATCTGAAATTCATGAATTTGAGTTGTTATATCTTTATCTTCAGTCATATGAAAATTTAGAAAATTCGCAACAGTAAATTTTTGGGTAGAAGCCTCTTCCAGAATATATTTCTTATTCAGACTTTCCCAAATTTCAGATGCAATTTTAATTGGAAAGTATGCGTCAAACAGTTGGTTAAACAATGTACTTAGAATCACATGTCGACAAATGCGATTTGCTTTTTCCCAATCAACAGAATCATTTTCAGGTTTGGGTTCAGTTAAAGCAAACGAGACATTAGAAACTTCTAAAGCAGTAATATTTTTTTCTTGCCAACACCTACATTGTTGTCCATTAAACTGTTCAATTTTTGTAACATCAGGGATTGGTGTTTGCGAAATAGTAGAAACAGTGACGATTTGGTTGTTATTATTTGATGGCGTCACAGGCGTAAAGGGGGTTTCAAAACCTTCCATATTAGTACCCATCAGAGAAACAAGATACTCTTCCGATAGTTGTTCGTAGAAGGGTACAAACCACGATGAAAATGCGTAAACATAAAAGAGTATACCAGAGTATCGCTGAGGTGTGCGAGATGCACTGTCCTTAAGAGTATCTCTGTGGTACTCGACGGTGAACGTCTGTGCAGTAGTCTCCTGTGCGGTACTAATCCAGGATCTAACAGTGTGTGTCGACGTGAACCGTGCACACACAGTCACGACGACGGACGAAAGGTAAATGATCGTTCTACCAGTGGGCAGACTACAGGCGGAGGAGAAGAGAGGAAGAAGAAACAAGAGAAGTTTTTTGTCTGTTCCGAACGATAGCGGAAAACAAACATAAATAACCAGGAAAGGAAGCGTGAAAGGATGTGTTCGGTTGCAAAATGCGGTGACGTTTGGAACTGCCAAACGAACATGTGCATTGCCACGGCCCAGGTTAAAAAATGGTTCAATGAACCGAAGGGAAAAACCAAGCCGGGGCTGCGCCCGCACAAGGGGCTCCGGGAGGCCGGATTTGTACCCCACCTACGCGCGGGATGCGACGTGCGCCGTCGCGCCCGATTAAAGGGTTTCCGGACCAGGCTGGCCCAAACCCCATTGGCAAGGCCCACCATGCGCATGCGTAGGGCCTATTCCCTTTCATTCCTCAATTGTACTATGGACAAGGGTCCATATATAAGGAGGAGGGAAGTCTCCAACACAAACAATATGGGACTAAACCTTTTGCCTTTTGGTTTGAAATAGAGTACAGAAATATAACAATCCCCCACTATTTCAAAACAAACAATATAAAAACCGAGTTGACCACTGGAAGAACTTAAACAAATGACATGCATAAGCTTTGGTAGAACTGAGTTCTTTGAACTAAAGCATAGAGTAGATGTACGTAATCTGTAGAAGATTGGTGGAACTATGTTCTTGAACCAATTCCTCCTTTATCTGATTAGTGGTACATTACGCACATGACATTCATAAAATCAATTACCTTTCTTATGGATTGGCACCTTTAGGCCATGCGCCTACTGGAAAAATTCATGAATGCTCTAGAGATCTTCCCAAATCTCAACAGGAGCGGCCCCACTCCACACTCATATAGTTGGACTTTCATCAAGCATATATTGCAGTATATACACCACCATTAATAACTATGAAATCCATTAAGAATTATATTCAACTGAATCACTGTAAATTGTTGTTTACATCATAAGAATGAGATACATTTATTACAACACGTTGAGTCCTCTAGTGACTTAGTCTTTCCCATTGAACCTTCTTCCTTTGAACCTAATAATGTTAAGAATAATGATGATCGTATATTAATGATGATCAATTATATTTATCAGGTGATGACCAGATATGTAGATGACCAAGGATAAGTTAGAATCTCTGAACTCAGGTACGTGGGATTTATTAAGTATACGACTAGTTTTCTGGTTGCCTATGATATGTAATATTTTGAATGCTCGTATTTGGATATGATTACTTGGTTGAACTAGTATGAGTTATACTTCGCCAAATCTAATAAATCATAAATGAGTATGTTGGGTTGCAGCTACTAGAGCACATAGCCTGGTGTGGATGTATGTTGCTTAACATGGATGTATGATTCCTTGGCCCATGTTAGATGTATGATGATACTATATTGCCCACACTAGATGTAAGTCAAGTGCAAGTATGTGTAGTACAACCGCATCAAAGTGAATGCAATAAAAGGAATGTTTACCTGATTATCGCTTTAAACAATGTTTTCTTTTAATCTTTCTTTCTCAAGTTATTTCAATTATGCAAACATATTAGTATGTATCTTTCTACCCGCGTACACAACACCTTGTGTGTTGATTCATTGTTTCACGTATGTTTTAGGTTCAGAGATAGCGTGGGATAAAAGAAAGGAAGTGAGCAGTTGTCCAGGTTGTACCTATTGTGTTAAGATCATGTTAGCATACATGTTCAGACTTGTAGAATTTTCATTCAATATGTAATTATAATTCATGTTGTAAATTACATGTGGAATGCTGAGAAATGTTATGGTGTTTGTTATATTGAATGTTCATGTATGCGTATTATGCTTCCGCATCGCTCTCTGATGTGATTGGATGATGTTTTCGGATTCTGACATCTCATTCCCAATAGGGTTTGGAGAAATCAAAATCTGGGGACGTCACAGTTGGTATCAGAGCATGAACAATAGCTACACCTAGCATTTGCTCACCATGAAACATAAACTAAATTTCACCTTTCACTTAAATACTAGAAACTTAGTAAGTTGTTCTATAGGAATAAGGTTTGACTTAGCCTCTAGGTTAGAACCTAAATGTTCGAGAACTAGGTTTAGACAAGTGTCTGAGACCCTTTCCATATAGAGCTCATATGTATTGGGTAGCTATACCAGTCTACACCTTGTTCTCACCATTTCACTAGGTGATATGGCACTAGACTATCTACTGTGTGTGGGACACTCGTTTGCTGGTTTGGTTTTATTTTCCAATCGGCCCGAGCCTCGATAGTTTTCTCTGTCGTCTGCCTTCTCGGAGAAAAACTATATAATATTTTATTACCTATATGTAAATATAAAAATGTGTCCCTCACACTGGAGAGTAGTTAGTGTTCATGCAACCTAAGTGAAAGGGAGTGACATCAGTCTAGAAGAGAGAGTAGTCTAGATTAGATGTCTAGAGCCTTATCAAGATATGTGATACATAGATTAGATGATAGAATGATAGTTGAAATAAGCATGTGAAATCTTATCTAAGTTTGATCTCTGATGCTATAATTTTCCTTATAAATGTTTAAGTTGTATACTTGTTGAATCCAATTTTGTAGAATTTATGCAAAATCTTGATGATGAAAGTACATTCCCTTTTCCTACTTAAGATAAGCTAAGTTAAGATAGAGATGAGTGTGCATGAGCCTCAAGCTCTTATACAAGGAGGATATCTAGTGGTAGGATGAGATATGTGGTGAACTCTAGAGAGAGTAAGACCCACAGGGAGAAGGTCATAGGACCTAGCCTCCAATATATGAGATATGTGTAAAAAAAATGTCCTACACTAGATTACTCTTGAGTGTTGAGTTGAGTCCTTATGCATGATTCAAATCTATATGTGAGAATTGGGTAGATGACCCATATGATAAATTCAATTCTTTTGATTGAGTTAGGTCTTAACTCGAGTGACATGTGTTTGTGAATCTCATCATTAGCTGCAAATGAGGTAATATATGAACTCTGGTTTTGATAGTAAAATATTGTGGATATGAAACTCATAAATGATGTTCCTTCCACTTCTCTTTCCTGATATATGATGCTAGAAGCCTCACTTGAGCTATAAGGATGATTATGTATGGAAAACTCACTCAAATAAGCTTGACTTGTTCTATATTGTTTCCCCTATCATGGGTGAAAGATATAGGTCTGAAATCATGAGTTTGAAATTAAGATATGTTTGGACCATAGATTGCATGATCACAAAATAGTTCTTAACCTTAATCCTTCTAAATCTAAGCTTCCAGTTTGGCAATAAGTCACACATAATAGGGTGAAGCCCTAATATTAAAGCATGTGACGCAAGCCCTTCTCAAGTAAGGCAACCCTAGTATGATGTTAATCATATAACATATTAATTATGTTAAGATTGATAATTCTAATAAATAATGTCATGAAATCTTGACATCACCCAGTGTGAGCTGCTAGGGTGAAAGATGAGACTTGAGAAATACCTTCTTCACTTTATATCTATGAAGAAAACCCTTATCTTTAAGGGACAATGATGATGTAAATCCTAAAATATAAGATTGTCATTTATGACTAAGACACTAAGTGATGCTCCAATTCCTGAAAAAAATAATGCTTCAATATTTACAAGGTGGGGTGGGTACCCCTACATACTCAATAACCTAAGATGACAACTTAGGGTTTGTTAAGAGCTATGATAGCCTTGAAACTTATAAATGATGATTTATATGAATTTGACACCCTTAGTTTCCTATTAACTTCAATAATAGTTGAATTTCGAGGACGAAATTCCATATTAGGTGGGGTGAATGTGATGACCTGAAATTTGAGGATTATGATACCCAACACCGTATGTGAAGTTCATTAATTTCCTTTTTGGTTGGTCACAATTTGAGGTTACTTATATCTAAAAATGATGCAATCGACTCAAACATATGATAGTCATCCCATCAAACGATCAAGAACCAATAGTCGGGGTCATTATGTCCACGGAAACAATGAATGTGATATATTTATCAAACTTGAGCGTCATTGGATTAACCATACCTTTAGCGATTTACGTAGAGGTAAATGTTTGAATAATGATCCCTAGGATGTATTGCGGTCATATAAGTTTACAAATATAGTTCAAATGACAATTATATGAAACTTTACTCCACCCTAGATCTGATGCTTTTTGAGAAACTTTTTAGCAGTGCAAACTTTGGTTTTTGATTTGAAATAAGTAGACATAAGTTTCATACATCCCAATGTCACATGACATACTTGTGGTTGCTATATTAACGCAAACTGTACTCCATGGATAAAGAGTGCGAGATGCATCCTAGGTCACCCCTAACCCCCGGAAAGGGTGGAACAGAACTAGGTGAGGTGTCTTTAGATCCGATGAGGCAGGATAAGAGAATCTCGTTGGTGAACCCATGATCTGTGCAACACTCTAATAGATGCACTCTTCACTTGACGTTGAAGACCCATGGTGTCCAGAGACCGCACTTCCCACCTTCACCATCCTCTCTCACTAATCCTGGATATGATGCCATGGCAAAATCATTGCAGATGATAACCTTTTCCTAGTATACCAGGCTGTATCATCATCTTCCTTGGTATGGCATGATTCTGCTTTCTTTCTAGCAATGCGTCGAGCAGTAGATAGACAAGGCGAGTAATGGGGAGCTCCAACCGTTAGCAATGGTGGATAGCAATGGGGAGGGGATGAGGAGTAGGCACATGGAGGATATCAGGTGAACTTTGATCCTCAGAGTCGAAGCTGGAGCTGCAGAGATTAAACCTGCCTCCTTCTCATTGTCTGCAGTAGGCTACTTGCTGTATCTCTCTCTCGAGTAAAGGTGATAGGGTCCTTTTGCAGATGCCCAATCTGCCCACCAATCACCGATTCTACCTACAAATGCTAGCCGAGTCGGGTTTCGAGGGCAGTAAGCTAGCGATCGTGACCTTTCCGCCATTGACCCACGAAGCATCCTGGAATTTTGGTAGCAGTATTATTAGGAAAGAAGGGCCCTGAAATCGGTTCATTGCTCGCCAGAAAAGGGCCCAGAGGCGATGACTTGGAAGCACTGATGGGAATCGAGGATAAAGATTGGAATACAGGAGAAGAAGAGACGAATTTGAGTCTGTTTGTCATTGCTGCCGCAAAACTGTGAGGTCGACTGAGAGTGGAGGCTTCCTCCATCGGCGAGGAGATCTTGTCCGCTGTCTTCTGCGTGTACGACGGTGCACTAGCTATGAGGCAATTCGTGCCTTTGAGGAGGTGGGTCACACCTAGGTGATATGAGGATCGGAAGGGTGAAGCTTTTGGCACCGTTTCTAGCTAACTTGAGGGCATGGAGGCCCTGCCATCAATCGCCGGATCAACCACAGAGGCGGTGGTGCTCAATAGAATGGAGAACACGATTCCTGAAGAGGAGAGGAGGTTGGTTCCTATCGGTTGTGAACCAGGGAACCAGTAGTCCTAACTCAACAAGTTGCTCAGCTAAGGAAGAGATCGTAACCATAAGAGGAGGAGCAATCGGCGATCGACCCCTCTCCGGGGATCCTCCTTTGCAGCGGAGGTCACGCATCAGAGGAGTGTGGACTCCAGATCGCGTGCAAGAGTGGGAGACCGAGCAACCCAGCCTGACCCAGCAACGAACCAACAGGTTCGTCAAGCTTTCAACCGCGCCCCCACTCTAATGGCCAACGTGGGCCAATCCCAGACTGCCACCCTGGGCGATGGACCCCACATAGCAAGGTAAATATCTCAATTTAAGTACAGATCTTAGAAAATACATTAAAAATAACTCCAGTGTCCTATAAATCCCCCAAAAATACCCTTGGATTCAGGAAAATGCCATATTTATGATGAAACCCTTAGATAAGTCCCTTGAAGTAGATTTACTGATAATATCTGATTTAAATTATTATACTCCTTTTATGCTTCATCAAATATAATAAATCACATCCAGTCCACATAAATTCTCAGAAAATTCTTATTGAAGACTAAAGATTATTGAAACCAATTTGTCAACTCTTATTTGATTATTATCACAAAATACTAGGGCATTTTCTATTAAAGACCAATTAAATACTTTTAATTCTAGAAAATAGACCAGTCATTAGAAAAATATGAAAATCAGACCACACCCTTATTATGACCCCCTGATCAGTAAAAAAATGACAGAAATATGTTTTAGATCAGTTGGACCTAGGTTTGACTGAACCCTAATTTGAACCTAATAATGCTAAGAATAATGATGATCGTATATTAATGATGATCAATTATATTTATCAGGTGAAGACCAGATATGTAGATAACCAAGGATAAGTTAGAATCTCTAAACTCAGGTACATGGGATTTATTAGGTATACGACTAGTTTTCTGGTTGCCTATGATATGTAATATCTTGAATGCTCGTATTTGGATATGATTGCTTGGTTGAACTAGTATGAGTTATACTTCGCCAAATCTAATAAATCATAAATGAGTATGATGGGTTGTAGCTACTAGAGCACATAGCCTGGTGTGGATGTATGTTGCCTAACATGGATGTAGGATTCCTTGGCCCATGTTAGATGTATGATGATACTACATTGCCCACACTAGATGTAAGTCAAGTGCAAGTATGTGTAGTACAACCGCATCAAAGTGAATGCAATAAAAGGAATGTTTACCTGATTATCACTTTAAACAATGTTTTCTTTTAATCTTTCTTTCTCAAGTTATTTCAATTATGCAAACATATTAGTATGTATCTTTCTACCCATGTACACAACACCTTGTGTGTTGATTCGTTGTTTCACGTATGTTTTAGGTTCAGAGCTAGCGTGGGATAAAAGAAAGGAAGTGAGCAGTTGTCCAGGTTGTACCTATTGTGTTAAGATCCTGTTAGCATACATGTTCAGACTTTTAGAATTTTCATTCAATATGTAATTGTAATTCATGTTGTAAATTACATGTGGAATGCTGAGAAATGTTATGGTGTTTGTTATATTGAATGTTCATGTATGCGTATTATGCTTCCGCATCGCTCTCTGATATGATTGGATGATGTTTTCGGATTCTGACATCTCAATCCCAATAGGGTTTGGAGAAATCAAAATCTGGGGACGTGACAGCTAGACACCCCCACACTTTGAGGTATTTCAAATTAGGAGGATATCCTTTCCATAATTCATATGGTGTCTTATTTTTCTTCCTACTAGGGATGCGATTTTGAAGAAAACAAGATGAAAAAATCGCTTCCCCCCACAACGTGTGTCGACGTGAAGCGTGCACACACATTCACGACAACGGACGAAAGGTAAATGATCGTTCTTCCAGTCGTCAGACTGCAGGCAGAGGAGAAGAGAGGAAGAAGAAACGGGAGAAGTTTTTTGTTTGTTCCGAACGATAGCGGAAAACAAACATAAATAACCAGGAAAGGAAGCGTGAAACGATGCGTTCGGTTGCAAAACGCGGTGACGTTTGGAACTTCCAAACGAACAGGTGCATTGCAGCGGCCCAGGTTAAAAAATGGTTCAATGAACCGAAGGGCAAGACCAAGCCGGGGCCGCGCCCGCACAAGGGGCTCCGGGAGGCCGGATTTGCACCCCCCTGCGCGCGGGATGCGACGTGCGCCAACGTGCCCGATTAAAGGGTTTCCGGACCGGGCCGGCCCAAACCCCATTGGCAAGGCCCACCATGCGCATGCGTAGGGCCTATTCCCTTTCATTCCTCAATTGTACTATGGATAAGGGTCCATATATAAGGAGGAGGGAAGTCTCCAACACAAGCAATATGAGACTAAATCTTTTGCCTTTTGGTTTGAAATACAACAAAGAAGTATAACAATCCCCCACTATTTCAAAACAAAAAATATAAAAACTGAGTTGACTACTGGAAGAACTTAAACAAATTACATGCATAAGCTTTGGTAGAACTGAGTTCTTTGAACTAAAGCATAGAGTATATGTACCTAATCTGTAGAAGATTGGTGGAACTATGTTCTTGAACAAATTCCTCCTTTATCTGATTAGTGGTACATTACTCACATGACATTCATAAAATCAATTACCTTTCTTACGGATTGGCACCTTTAGGCCATGCGCCTACTGGGAAAATTCATGAATGCTCTAGAGATCTGTCCAAATTTCAACAGGAGCGGCCCACTCCACACTCATATAGTTGGACTTTCATCAAGCATATATTACAGTATATACACCACCATTAATGGCTATGAAATCCATTAAGAATTATATTCATCTGAATCACTGTAAATTGTTCTTTACATAATAAGAATGAGATACATTTATTACAACACGTTGAGTCCTCTAGTGACTTAGTTTTTCCCATTGAACCTTCTTCCCGGGATCACCGTTCATGAAGGTTGGGTGTCCATCACTTCGACTTCTGGTATGGGCATAGTCCCATTCTCCTCGATGTATCGCTCACTAGTCATTGACTTAATGGCTTTGTCAGAGGATCAGCCAAGTTTAATTCTGACTTAACATAATCCATTGAGATTATGCTATCACATACAAGCTGCCTCACAATATTGTGACGTAGACGAATATGTCTACTTTTCCCATTATAAACTTTGTTTTTAGCTCTTGCTATGGAAGCTTGATTATCACAATGTATAAACACCGGTGGAGTAGGTTTCTCCCAAATGGGAAGATCCATTAGAACATGTCTTAGCCATTTGGCTTCAGTCCCAGCCTTTTCTAAGGCAATAAACTCAGATTCCATAGTGGAACGAGCTATACATGTTTGCTTGGAGGATTTCCAAGACACAACACCTCCACCCATAGTGAATATGTAACCACTTGTAGATTTCAATTCATCTGAATCAGAAATCCAATTAGCATCACAATATCCTTCTAGCACAGTTGGAGATCCACAAAAAATCAATCCATGATTAATTGTGCCTTTAAGGTATCTTAAAACCCTATGTAGAGCATCCCAATGATCCTAATTAGGATTTTGAGTATATCTACTTAATCTCCCCATCAGAGAAACAAGATACTCTTCAGATTGTTGTTCGTATAAGGGTATAAACCACGATGAAAAGGCGTAAACATAAAAGAGTATACCAGAGTATCGCTGAGGTATGCGAGATACACTGTCCTTAAGAATATCTCCGCGTTACTTGACGGAGAACGTCTGTGCAGTAGTCTCCTGCACGGTACTCTCCCAGGATCCAACAGCGTGTGTCGACGTGAAGTGTGCACATACAGTCACGGCGACGGACGAAAGGTAACTGATAGCGGAAAACAAACATAAATAACCGGACGAAAGGCAGATTGCAGGCGGAGGAAAAGAGAGGAAGAAGAAACGAGAGAAGTTTTTCGTCTGTTCCAAACGATAGCGGAAAACAAACATAAATAACCAGGAAAGAAAGTGTGAAAGGATGTGTTCGGTTGCAAAATGTGGTGATGTTTAGAACTGCCAAACGAACAGGTGCATTGCAGCGGCCCAGGTTAAAAAATGGTTCAATGAACCGAAGGGCAAAACCAAGCCGGGGCCGCGCCCGCACAAGGGGCTCCGGGAGGCCGGATTTGCACCCCCCTGTGCGCGGGATGCGACGTGCGCCGACGCGCCCGATTAAAGGGTTTCCGGACTGGGCCGGCCCAAACCCCATTGGCAAGGCCCACCATGCGCATGTGTAGGGCCTATTCCCTTTCATTCCTCAATTGTACTATGGAAAAGGGTCCATATATAATGAGGAGGGAAGTCTCCAACACAAGCAATATGGGACTAAACCTTTTGCCTTTTGATTTGAAATACATCAAAGAAGTGTAACAATCCCCTACTATTTCAAAACAAACAATATAAAAACCGAGTTGACCACTGGAAGAACTTAAACAAATGACATGCATAAGCTTTGGTAGAACTGAGTTCTCTGAACTAAAGCATACAGTAGATGTACGTAATCTGTAGAAGATTGGTGGAACTATGTTCTTCAACCAATTCCTACTTTATCTGATTAGTGGTACATTACTCACATGACATTCATAAAATCAATTACCTTTCTTACGAATTGGCGCCTTTAGGTCATGCGCCTACTGGGAAAATTCATGAATGCCCTAGAGATCTGCCCAAATCTCAACAGGAGCGGCCCCACTCCACACTCATATAGTTGGACTTTCATCAAGCACATATTGCACTATATACACCACCATTAATGGCTATGAAATCCATTAAGAATTATATTCAACTGAATCACTGTAAATTGTTGTTTACATCATAAGAATGAGATACATTTATTACAACACATTGAGTCCTCTAGTGACTTAGTTTTTCCCATTGAACCTTCTTCTCGGGATCACCGTTCATGAAGGTTGGGTGTCCATCACTTCGACTTCTGGTATGGGCATAGTCCCATTCTCCTCGATGTATCGCTCACTATTTGTTGACTTAATGGTTTTGTCAGAGGATCGGCCAAGTTTAATTCTGACTTAACATAATCCATTGAGATTATGCTATCACATACAAGCTGCCTCACAATATTGTGACGTAGACGAATATGTCTACTTTTCCCATTATAAACTTTGTTTTTAGCTGTTGCTATGGTAGCTTGATAATCACAGTGTATAAACACTGGTGGAGTAGGTTTCTCCCAAATGGGAAGATCCATTAGAACATGTCTTAGCCATTCGGCTTCAGTCCCAACCTTTTCTAAGGCAATAAAATCAGATTCCATAGTGGAACGAGCTATACATGTTTGCTTGGAGGATTTCCAAGACATAGCACCTCCACCCATAGTGAAGATGTAACCACTTGTCGATTTCAATTCATCTGAATCAGAAATCCAATTGCCATCACAATATCCTTCTAGCACGGTTGGAGATCCACCAAAAATCAATCCATGATTAATTGTGCCTTTAAGGTATCTTAAAACCCTATGTAGAGCATCCCAATGATCCTTATTAGGATTTTGAGTATATCTACTTAATCTCTCCATTGCATATTCTAGATCTGGATGAGTACAGTTCATTAAGTACATCAGGCTTTCAATTACTTGTGCATATTTGACTTGTTGAACACTATTACTTTTATTTTTCTTGAGATTACAATTAGAATTAAAAGGTGTACTTACCGGCTTACAATCAAACATTGAAAACTTATTGAGAATTTTCTCAACATAGTGTTCTTGGGATAGCATGATGCAATCATCATTTTTAAGAAGTTTAATTCCTAAAATTGCATCTGCCTCACCCATATCTTTAATGTCAAAATTAGAAACCAAGAAGCCTTTTGTACTATTTATTATATCAATATTAGTGCAAAAAATAAGCATGTCATCTACATAGAGACATATAATAACACAACCTTGGTTATCGACTTTAGAATATATACATTTGTCTCCTTCATTTATATGGAATCCATATGATACAACAACCTTATCAAATTTCTCATGCCACTGTTTAGGTGCTTTTTGCAAACCATAGAGAGATTTGATTAGTCTGCATACCATATGTTCTTTTCCCGAAACTACATACCCTTCAGGTTGATCCATATAAATTTCCTCATCTAAATCTCCATTCACGAAAGTAGTTTTAACATCCATTTGGTGTATAATTAATTTCTTAATAGATGCCAAAGCAATTAAAATCCTGATTGAAGAGATTCTAGTAATAGGAGCAAAGGTATCAAAATAGTCAATATCCTTTTGTTGTTTATATCCCTTGGCAACCAAACGAGCTTTGTATTTATCTACAGTCCCATCTATTTTCAATTTTCTTTTAAATATCCATTTACATCCTATGGGTTTAATACCTGGTGGAAGATCCACTAATTCCCATGTATGATTAGATAATATAGATTCAATCTCACCATTAATTACTTCCTTCCATAAAGAGGAATCAGTTGAATTAATAGCTTCATTGTAAGATTGAGGATCATTATCCACTATAAAGGAATAGAAATCATCACCAAGATTCTTTTCCTTCCTCATCCTAGTGGATCTTCTAGGTTCTATATCATCCGGTTCTAAAACATCATTAGAATTAGATGTACTTGGGATATTCTCTAAAATTTCATTTGAAGGATTAGTTAAGTTTTCTAAGGGAGTTTACAAAGGAAAAATATGCTAAAAAAATTCAGCATTTTTAGATTCAACAATTGTATTAGATTCTACAACATTGTTGCCACTTCTAATAACTAAGAATCTATATACAACACTATTGTGAGCATAACCTATAAAAACACCATCTAGGGTTCTAGATCCCAATTTTTGTTTCTGAGGCTCAGTTAATAAGACTTTAGCTTGACACCCCCACACTTTGAGGTATTTCAAATTAGGAGGATATCCTTTCCATAATTCATATGGTGTCTTACTTGTCTTCCTACTAGGGATGCAGTTTTGAAGAAAACAAGATGACAAAATCCCTTCCCCCACAAGTTGTTGGGTGCTCCTAAATTTATTAAAATCGAATTCATCATCTCCTTTAGAGTTCTATTTTTACATTCAGCAATACCATTTGATTGAGGCGAATATGGAGGTGTGTATTCATGTATAATACCATGGTTCACACAAAATTCATTAAAGGGAGAACAATAATATTCACCACCCCTATCTGAGTGAAGACAAACATCACATCTTTCATCAACAGAATTTTTCCAGAAGTCATCTTGATCATTAAATTGCCCTTTTCGGTCACAGGAGCAGCAGTTGAGTTGCCCATGAAAACCCGATGTTCCTCCTGTCCTACTTCAGTGTAGGTCACAAAGGCATCTCTGTTGCCACTGATGTGGCGACTAGCCCCCGATTCAATGATCCAATCATTCTGTTGGAATGACCCCATGCTGACAAGGCTGACAAATGCCACAAATATGTCCTCAGTAACAAGGTTGGTTGAGGGTTCCTTCGAATCCCCTTCTTGTTTCTTCCTATGCCTGCATTTAGGAGAAGATTGACCAGGTTTGCCACAAACATAGCAAAAAACATTCTTTTTATTAATATCTTTGTTTCCTTTATATTTATTCTTATTTCCTTTCCCTTTCTTATTTTTCCACTTATTTTTAGACTGATCAGTAGAAACTTTATTTTCTTTAACTTCATTATTAACAAAGTTAGCAGTACATGACAACTCTTTATTCAGTTCAGATTTTTCTCTAGTACGGTTTTGATCTTCAACTCGGATATGTATTATTACATCATCCAGTGACATTGTCTTTCTTTTGTGCTTTAAATTGTTCTTGTAATGTTTCCAAGAACCAGGCAATTTTTCATTTAAAGAACCCACAACGAAAGACTCAGGAAGATCAATTTTTTCATTTTTCAAATCATCAAGTTAAATCTGAAATTCATGAATTTGAGTTGTTATATCTTTATCTTCAGTCATATGATAATTTAGAAAATTCGCAACAGTAAATTTTTGGGAAGAAGCCTCTTCCAAAATATATTTCTTATTCAGACTTTCCCAAATTTCGGATGCAGTTTTAATTGGAAAGTATGCGTCAAACAGTTGGTTAGACAATGTACTTAGAATCACATGTCGACAAATGCGATTTGCTTTTTCCCAATCAACATAATCATTTTCAGGTTTGGTTTCAGTTTAAGCAAACGAGACATTAGAAACTTCTAAAGCAGTAATAATTTTTTCTTGCCAACGCCTATATTGTTGTCCATTAAACTGTTCAATTTTCATAACATCAGGGATTGGTGTTTGTGAAATAGTAGAAACAGTGACGATTTGGTTGTTATTATTTGATGGCGTCACAGGCGTAAAGGGGGTTTCAAAACCTTCCATATTAGTACCCATCAGAGAAACAAGATACTCTTCGGATTGTTGTTGGTATAAGGGTACAAACCACGATGAAAAGGCGTAAACATAAAAGAGTATACCAGAGTATCGCTGAGGCATGCGAGATGCACTATCCTTAAGAGTATCTCCGCGGTACTCGACGGCGAACGTCTGTGCAGTAGTCTCCTACGCGGTACTCTCCCAGGATCCAACAGCGTGTGTCGACGTGAAGCGTGCACACACAGTCACGACGACGAACGGAAGGTAAATTATTGTTCTTCCAGTGGGAAGACTGCAGGCGGAGGAGAAGAGAGGAAGAAGAAACGAGAGAAGTTTTTCATCTATTCCGAACGATAGCGGAAAACAAACATAAATAACCAGGAAAAGAAGTGTGAAAGAATATGTTCGTTTGCAAAACGCGGTGACGTTTGGAACTGCCAAATGAACAGGTGCATTGCAGCGGCCCAAGTTAAAAAATGGTTCAATGAACCGAAGGGCAAAACCAAGCCGGGGCCGTGCCCGCACAAGGGGCTCTGGGAGGCCAGATTTGCACCACCCCTGCGCGCGGGATGCGACGTGCGCCGACGCGCCCGATTAAAGGGTTTCCGGACCGGGCCGGCCCAAACCCCATTGGCAATGCCCACCATGCACATGTGTAGGGCCTATTCCCTTTCATTTCTCAATTGTACTATGGACAAGGGTCCATATATAAGGAGGAGGGAAGTCTCCAACACAAGCAATATGGGACTAAACCTTTTTCCTTTTGGTTTGAAATACAACAAAGAAGTATAACAATCCCCCACTATTTCAAAACAAATAATATAAAAACCGAGTTGACCACTGGAAGAACTTAAACAAATGACATGAATAACCTTTGGTAGAACTGAGTTCTTTGAACTAAAGCATAGAGTAGATGTACGTAATCTGTAGAAGATTGGTGGAACTATATTCTTGATCCAATTCCTCCTTTATCTGATTAGTGGTACATTACTCACATGACATTCATAAAATCAATCACCTTTTTTACGGATTGGCTCCTTTAGGCCATGCGCCAACTGGGAAAATTCATGAATGCTCTAGAGATCTTCCCAAATCTCAACAGGAGCGGCCCCACTCCACACTCATATAGTTGGACTTTCATCAAGCATATATTGCAGTATATACACCACCATTAATGGCTATGAAATCCATTAAGAATTATATTCAACTGAATCACTGTAAATTGTTGTTTACATCATAAGATTGAGATACATTTATTACAACACGTTGAGTCCTCTAGTGACTTAGTTTTTCCCATTGAACCTTCTTTCCGGGATCACCGTACATGAAGGTTGGGTGTCTATCACTTTGACTTCTGGTATGGGCATAGTCCCATTCTCCTCGATGTATCGCTCACTAGTCGTTGACTTAATGGCTTTGTCAGAGGATCGGCCTAGTTTAATTCTGACTTAACATAATCCATTAAGATTATGCTATCACATACAAGCTGCCTCACAATATTGTGACGTAGACGAATATGTCTACTTTTCCCAATATAAACTTTGTTTTTAGGTCTTGCTATGGCAGCTTGATTATCACAGTATATAAACACTGGTGGAGTAGGTTTCTCCCAAATGGGAAGATCCATTAGAACATGTCTTAGCCATTCGGCTTCAGTCCCAGCCTTTTCTAAGGCAATAAACTCAGATTCCATAGTGGAACGAGCTATACATGTTTGCTTGGAAGATTTCCAAGACACATCACCTCCACCCATAGTGAAGATGTAACCACTTGTAGATTTCAATTCATCTGAATCAGAAATCCAATTGGCATCACAATATCCTTCTAGCACAGTTGGAGATCCACAAAAAATCAATCCATGATTAATTGTGCCTTTAAGGTATCTTAAAACCCTATGTAGAGCATCCCAATGATCCTTATTAGGATTTTGAGTATATCTACTTAATATCCCCACTGCATATGCTAGATCTGGATGAGTATAGTTCATTAAGTACATCAGGCTTCCAATTACTTATGCATATTTGACTTGTTGAACACTATTACTTTTATTTTTCTATAGATTGCAATTAGAATTAAAAGGTGTACTTACCGGCTTACAATCAAACATTTAAAACTTATTGAGAATTTTCTCAACATAGTGTTCTTGGGATAGCATGATGCAATCATCATTTTTAAGAAGTTTAATTCCTAAAATTACATCTGCCTCACCCATATCTTTAATGTCAAAATTAGAAGCCAAGAAGCCGTTTGTACTATTTATTATATCAATATTAGTGCCAAAAATAAGCATGTCATCTACATAGAGACATATAATAACACAACCTTGGTTATCGACTTTAGAATATATACATTTGTCTCCTTCATTTATATGGAATCCATATGATACAACGACCTTATCAAATTTCTCATGCCACTATTTAGGTGCTTGTTTCAAACCATAGAGAGATTTGATTAGTATGCATACCATATGTTCTTTTCCCGAATCTACATACCCTTCAGGTTGATCCATATAAATTTCCTCATCGAAAGATCCATTCAAGAAAGCAGTTTTAACATCCATTTGGTGTATAATTAATTTCTTAATAGATGCCAAAGAAATTAAAATCCTGATTGAAGAGATTCTAGTAACAGGAGCAAAGGTATCAAAATAGTCAATATCCTTTTGTTGTTTATATCCCTTGGCAACCAAACGAGCTTTGTATTTATCTACAATCCCATCTGTTTTCAACTTTCTTTTAAATATCCATTTACATCCTATGGGTTTAATACCTGGTGGAAGATCCACTAATTCCCATGTATGATTAGATAATATAGATTCAATCTCACCATTAATTGCTTCCTTCCATAAAGAGGAATCAGTTGAATTAATAACTTCATTGTAAGATTGAGGATCATTATCCACTATAAAGGAATAGAAATCATCACCCAAGATTCTTTTCCTTCTTCATCCTAGTGGATCTTCTAGGTTCTATATCATCCGGTTCTAAAACATCATTAGAATTGGATGTACTTGGGATATTCTCTAAAATTTCATTTGAAGGATTAGTTAAGTTTTCAAAGGGAGTTTTCATAGGAAAAATATGCTCAAAATTTTTAGCATTTTTAGATTCAACAATTGTATTAGGTTCTACAACATTGTTGCCACTTCTAATAACTAAGAATCTATATGCAGCACTATTCTGAGCATAACCTATAAAAACACCAACTAGGTCACAAAGGCATCTCTGTTGCCACTGATGTGGCGTCTAGCCCCCGAGTCAATGATCCAATCATTCTGGTGGAATGATCCCATGCTTACAATGCTGACAAATGCCACAAATACATCCTCAGTAACAAGGTTGGTTGAGGGTTCCTTCGAATCCACTGCTTGTTTCTTCCTATGCCCGCATTTAGGAGAAGAATGACCAGGTTTGCCACAAACATAGCAAAAAACATTCTTTTTATTAATATCTTTGTTTCCTTTATATTTATTCTTATTTCCTTTCCCTTTCTTATTTTTCCACTTATTTTTAGACTGATCAGTAGAAACTTTATTTTCTTTAACTTCATTATTAACAAAGTTAGCAGTACATGACAACTCTTTATTCAGTTCAGATTTTTCTCTAGTACGGTTTTGATCTTCAACTTGAATATGTATTATTACATCATCCAGTGACATTGTCTTTCTTTTGTGCTTTAAATTGTTCTTGTAATGTTTCCAAGAACCATGTCATTTTTCAATTAAAGAACCCACAACGAAAGACTTAGGAAGATCAATTTTTTCATTTTTCAAATCATCAAGTAAAATCTGAAATTCATGAATTTGAGGTGTTATATCTTTATCTTCTGTCATATGAAAATTTAAAAAATTCGCAACAGTAAATTTTTGGGTAGAAGCCTCTTCCAGAATATATTTCTTATTCAGACTTTCCCAAATTTCGGATGCAGTTTTAATTGGAAAGTATGCATCAAATAGTTGGTTAGACAATGTACTTAGAATCACATGTCGACAAATGTGATTTGTTTTTTCCCAATCAACAGAATCATTTTCAGGTTTGGGTTCAGTTAAAGCAAACGAGACATTAGAAACTTCTAAAACAGTAATATTTTTTTCTTGCCAACGCCTATATTGTTGTCCATTAAACTGTTCAATTTTTGTAACATCAGGGATTGGTGTTTGCGAAACAGTAGAAACAGTGACGATTTGGTTGTTATTATTTGATGGCGTCACAGGCGTAAAGGGGTTTCAAAACCTTCCATATTAGTACCCATAAGAGAAACAATATACTCTTCAGATTGTTGTTCGTATAAGGGTACAAACTACGATGAAAAGGCGTAAACGTAAAAGAGTATACCAGAGTATCGTTGAGGCGTGCGAGATGCACTGTCCTTAAGAGTATCTCCGCGGTACTCGGCGGCGAACGTCTGTGCAGTAGTCTCCTGCGCGTTACTCTCCCAGGATCCAACAGCGTGTGTCGACGTGAAGCGTGCACACATAGTCACGGAGACAGACGAAAGGTAAATGATCGTTCTTCCAGTGGGCAGACTGCAGGCGGAGGAGAAGAGAGGAAAAAGAAACGAGAGAAGTTTTTCGTCTGTTCCGAAGGATAGTGGAAAACAAACATAAATAACCAGGAAAGGAAGCGTGAAAGGATGCGTTCGGTTGCAAAACGCGGTGACGTTTGGAACTGCCAAACGAACATGTGCATTTCAGCGGCCCAGGTTAAAAAATGGTTCAATGAACCGAAGCGTAAAACCAAGCTGGGGTCGCACCCACACAAGGGCTCCGGGAGGCTGGATTTGCACCCCCCTGCGCGTGGGATGCGACAACAGCGTGTGTCGACGTGAAGCGTGCACACATAGTCACGGCGACAGACGAAAGGTAAATGATCGTTCTTCCAGTGGGCAGACTGCAGGCGGAGGAGAAGAGAGGAAGAAGAAACGAGAGAAGTTTTTCGTCTGTTCCGAACGATAGTGGAAAACAAACATAAATAACCAGGAAAGGAAGCGTGAAAGGATGCGTTCGGTTGCAAAACGCGGTGACGTTTGGAACTGCCAAACGAACATGTGCATTTCAGCGGCCCAGGTTAAAAAATGGTTCAATGAACCGAAGGGTAAAACTAAGTTGGGGTCACACCCACACAAGGGCTCCGAGAGGCCGGATTTGCACCCCCCTGCGCGTGGGATGCGACGTGCCCGATTAAAGGGTTTCCGGACCGGGCCGGCCCAAACCCCATTTGCAAGGCCCACCATGCGCGTGTGTATGGCATATTCCCTTTCATTCCTCAATTGTACTATGGACAAGGGTCCATATATAAGGAGGAGGGAAGTCTCCAACACAAGCAATATGGGACTAAAACTTTTGCCTTTTGGTTTGAAATACAGCAAAGAAGTATAACACGTTGCTTGAGAATGGGGTAGATCATAGATGTTCCCCTCGTTAGGGATGAATAATGGGTTCTTATGAGCAATCTATATGGCCATATTTCTTTATCATATAACAATTCAAGACTGTCCCAACCCAAACCTGCACCCGTTAGGAAAATGTACAAATACTCATATCAATTTCTCCCCAATGGGCCAGCAAAATCAATTATAACATATTTTAGTCGAACCAGGAAACTACAAACATGAACGTATATGAGTTTGCTTCAAATTGCAACAGTATATCCAACATGGAAAATTTACGAAGGACGTTGTATACAAAAACCACAGACTAACAAGCATGCCATCATCGGTAGATATGCTGTTAGCTATATTAGCTTTAGGTAATTAAGTTAGCATAAGCCCAATACAGGTGCAGCTGTTACGTACCAAGTGTGGAGGAAGAAATAATTCTTGTCTTTGTTGCATTTGGGAATAAGGTTTGGTCCAATATTGTCCACCACTAAAGCTTTGAGCTTCTTATATATGGTATTGCATGTGACACTAGTTTAGTCTCACACCACACCTCACCTCACCATGTCGCATCGGTCCAGGCCAGGGTCGGACAGCAGCACATGGATCGGGGTCGGGAGTCGTGTGTCGTGGGAATTGTCTTTTTTCTCTATTTAACAAGAGGATAACTACTTAATTAAATGGTTGATTCATTCTTTCTTAAACGATTTTATTTAAATCTTTATAAGAAATTGACTCCCCGTATTCCTATTACATGAAGGGCGATCATGTGATTACTTTACTCAAGAATTGGAAAGAGTATGAAGGTTCTATAAGTAAGGTACTTGGCATTATAGTTGAACACAACTCTTGTCATTTATGTTTGAAATCCTAAGACACCGCCTTCCATAGCCTCCAGTTTCCACAACATTTCCATTTCAAAGTTCGTCTCCCATGTGAAAGAAAGCTTCTTCGTCCATCTCTTTCTCAAGTAATGACCTGTTGGGTGGTGATACCTATCTTCTCCCTGAGCTACACCTGTAGTGTCCTTGTTTTTCGTCAACTCGTGAGAGTGATGACTACTTTCTTTAGGTTTGTGACCAAATTAAGATGAAAAGATAAACACTTATCCATACTATACCCAAATGTTGATTTGTTTAAGGGCTAGTTTGGTTGGGTGTAGTGGGGGTGTATTTTAGTGAGTTTGCAATGTACAAATATACATCAAACACATACTTTTTTGTCCAGCTACACCCTACCAAACAAGCCCTAAGTAACATACGTATTCAAAGAAGCACATGACTTAGTTTGAGCTTTCTAATTTATTTTATTGTTTCTTTTGCTTTGTTTGTTCTTATGTTTTCTTATCTAAATCTTGAACTTGACTTGTAAATCCATTACTTAAATTGATATTGTTTGCTATTTCCTATAATGAAGATTTAAAATCTAACAGTCTTAACAAAATCAATAATATCATTAGTTAATATGATTGTTCATGGTCATTATTTTTCTAAGATTGATGCTTTTAGTTTTCTTTAAAAATTTGATGTTGCCAACTTCACACATTGACAAAACTAACTGAAATTTTTACACATGATGATATGATTTTTTGACTATATTAAAAAGGATCAATCAAAATCAAATGAAACTGATCTAAATACACTAAAAAAAGTTGTTGATTAAAAGGAGGGTGATTGATTATGTAGAAGATGTGTATCACTTAGTACTATCATGATAAGAGGTTTGTCATGACAACCAAAGCTCTACAAGATACATTAAATATGAAATACAAAATAGAGAATTAGGTTGTTGAAAAATGTATATCTCTAAATGTCTTAAGTCTTGTATCCTAGAGGGTAAATCTATTTCTGATCAAGTACACAATTTCCAAATATTGTCATGAATTCAAAAATAGGATATGAAATTATCAAAAAAAATCATTGTTATGTCCATCATTAAAAAGTTTTTTAAATCTTGGGAGGCCTTTAGTCAGAGTATCAAGCACAAGAAGAGTGACATAGTGTAGAATAGATTTATGTAAAATATTTAAATAAGGGAGGAGCATTTGAAAGAGGCGGAGATTAAGAGGCACATTGATGTCAACCATATTGTAAATCTTACAAATGCTAAGAAGAAAGATAAGAAAAATATAAGCAAACATAAACCTAAGACCAAGATTCAGATGAAATCAAAGAACAAACCTTATTGGACTTGTGGATCAATTTACAACTTGAAAAGAATTGCCCTATAAAGAAGGTATAAAGCTACTACATTTGTAGTTGGGGAGGTAGTGGTCAACATGATAACTACATCTTTGATCCTCAATGATGGGTTCATTTCTGTTAAACTTGAAATCTTTGCTATACTTGAACTTCTTCACTAGATTATAGACAATGTGGCTAATGTACTTGTATGTGTTGATAACTCTCCATTTATAGCTTTCCATTCATCTTTAGACCAATCTATGACTTTGGATGATACAAGATCTATAGAATTCAAATGTAAAATGTAAATGGATCTACAGTTTCATTCAAAGAGTTTCTGATGCTTCAAAGAATTAGACATATTCCATCTATTTGGACAAATATAATAAGCAGTGCAACTTGATTAATGATGGTTTAAGAATATATTGCAAGTGTAATATCACAATTATTACTCATTTAGTAAATGTTTTATTCTATAGAAAGGGGTACTTGTGATAATTTAAGAACTTGTTTAGGATTCATGTAGAGCCCGTAGTTTCAAATTCTATTCTTGATTTGAATGAAAATTTGTTTTTCCTTATTATTGTTATGTCTAATGTATGTCATTGATGTTTGCATCATGTCAATGCCGGATTGATGATATGTATAAGAATCTAGATTTAGTCTCTAATTCTAACATTAATATTAGTGGATGTGAAATTCGTGTGCAAGCTTAACTACCTAGAATTTTTTTCATTATATTCCTACAAATTTTGGTTTGTTGAATTTAGTGCATACTAATACTTACGAGTATAATAGATTGCAACTACGGATCATAGACATTATTTATAACTCTCATAGTGATGACTGTAGTAAATACTTTGATTTCTATTTCCTTAAAAGTAAAGATGAGATGCTAGAAAAATTGAATATAATTAAGAAAGAAACTAAAATACAAACTAGCAAGATACACAAAATATTAAGGCCTAATAAGAGAAGAGTGTATACTTTGAACTTGTAATTGAGATTTTACCAATTCCATAGTTTAAGTCATGATGTTATTGCTTCTTATTCACCACAATCCAATGTAAGAACCAAACCTTGATAGACATGGTAAATAATTTGCTATAAACCTCAAGTTTGTCCAACTTTATATGGAGGGATGGTTTGAATACAACTTGTCACATATAGAATGGAGTTTCCCATAATCATAAAGAGAGTAGTCCATTTGAGTTATGGACAACCCAAAAGAAAATTCTCAAATATCTTCGAGTATGGGGGGGGCACACAAATGTACTTGTCCATAAAAATAAAAAGAAGAAATTTGGACCAAAAATAGTAGATGACATTTTCTTGGGTTGTAGAGAGATAAGTTATTCCTATGGATTCTTGATTATGAAAATGAAATATCAGTCATTAATGTCGATACTATAGTCGACCTTCTTGATGAAAACTATTTGAGGATGTTTTTCTCATGAATCTAGTGTTGCCAAAGAAGTTTCTCAAGAGGATCCTATCACTAGAGGTTCCATTTCTGAGTACACGGAAAGGATGAATAACGTGGGGTATGACTCAAAATGTACTATATTCGATTATGATAATTTCAAAGAATTGGATGAACCAAGGAGAAGTAAATGGCCTAGGATATCCAAGAATATTGGAAGTGAGTTCCTCACTTATAATGTTAAAAATAGTCATGTATCCATCAAATAAGATATCCTAGCTGTAGAGGCTAAGTTTAGGAAGGAACCCATTAATAAAGAAACCCAAACAATTCTCTTTAATTGAACTTGGGAACTGGTGTATTTGACTCTTGGTGATTTTACAACTAGATGCAAATGGATCTTTAAGCAGAAACTCAATGTCGATTACACAATTAATAAGTCCAGATTCATTTCTAAGGGGTGCACATAAAGTGGGGAATAGATTATTTTGATATCTGTTCTCTTATAAGTCTTGCATGACCAAAATTTACATGCTCATAACAATGACTTCTATTTAAGATCTTGCTATCCATCAAATAGATGTGAAGATCACTTTTTTACATGGTCATTTTCAAAAGGAGATATATATGGAACAACTTGAGGGTTTTCTGGGATGTGGGAATGAGTCTAATGTATGTAAACTTGCTAAGTATTTGTATGGATTAAACCATGTCTTGAAGTAATACAAAACAAAATTTGATTTGGTTATATAATATTTTGGTTTAGTGTCTAATTATTATAATATTTATTATAATATGTGTGTTTACTGTAAGACCGTAAATGATAAATTCATCACCTTATTACTTATATGTAGGAGATTGTTAGGGCCCCTCCCCATGTTATCCCCAATTAAGATGGATGGAGATGGCAAGGGCTATTATCATATTTATAAGATTAGGTTTAGTAATTAACAAGTAATAATTATAAATTTCATTGAATGGAAAAGAGTTTGGCACAATACGAAGGCAATGTCTCCTTTAATAAAAATCTATTATTTACAAAATGAAATAAATCTATTTATCTATAATTATCTATAATAGCTTTAATCATATTTTCTTTTGATGTCTTCTTCTCAGGATTTCCATCATTCATCATTAATAGTAGTTTAACCTAAAGCACCGTGAAACAAAACAAGGTCAACATATATAGATGTACTGAATATGTGGGGGAAACAAAATATTCACATGTAGGTGTAACGATATAATCAACCATAGGAACAATTTTGATTACCAAAATTTAACAAACATCTTCAATTTAACCTCACCACCCTTATCCTATTTTTCTCTATGTTGAGCCCTCTCATTACGGGAGCCTCTTTATTCATGCCCTTCTCTATAAGGTTTGGTCCCTACATTGGACTTTCATAACCTTCCCTCACCCAGGCTTGGTTTCATACATATGCCTTCATTTTCGGGCTTGTCCTGAGGTGATATTCCTTTTCAAGCTTGATCACCTGTCATTCCCATAATGACTTATTTCACCCCATGCTCATTATCTCACTAGAGACTATTTAGGGTTTGATCAAGTTACATTTATATAGGGTGACATCCATAGTTACTTAATAGATTTTAGAAAGTAAATAAATAGTCAAGTAGTTTATTTGTAATCCAATCGAGAAACTTCAGAAATCCATGGAATTCGGTTAAGGAAAGTAGTCATAGGTGTAACCACATACCTTTCTCATAATTAATTTAAAGTCCACGTAAACAAGTATAGTTGTAATCAACCTAGCAATCTCCCTAAAATTGATGCATAACACCCACGTATTACTATTTTATTCATAAAATGACACTAAGATTAACTTAGGTTCCAAGTTAGGATTTTGGGGTCAATTAGGGTTTCATGAGGGTTTTGGTTTTCCAAACCCTAATTACCACTTTTAGTGTTTTAAACTTACTACCTTAATTTTGGAAACATGTGAGTTCTTAAACTTAGATTAGATCAAGATGTCCCTTATCCAAAAAAAAATAGTGTTTATCTGTTAAAGTCATTTCCACAAGTTATGATCTTTAAAACTAAGAAATTAGACTTTTTATGGTTTTAATACATTAAAGTTAGCAACATTTTGCACTTTTGGAATTTGGGGTAGAACCATCTCTTGAATCCATTTTATTGAATTCCTTGCATTTTTTGGTCAAATCATATATAAATTTGCCATATTTGGACCTACAAATTAATTAATATGATTTTAATAAAATAGAACACATTATGGACAATAGGGAAAAGCCACGTTAGCTGGATAAATTTATAATAGTGTGAGACATATTCTTAATTTAAATCCCAGGAAAGGATGCATCTGCCCAATCTGTTGTGACATTTATGTCACCTAGATGAGGGTATGTTGGTCCAATCCCCCCAGGTATTGCTCCTTTCTTGCGCTCGATGGCAAGAAGTCAAACATTGGGTCAACCCATGGTTGACTTGGTTGTTGGAGGCATGGGAGATTTGGCCAAGGGTTCGAAGATCTCTGCCAAGTTGTTCCAAACAAAACTAGCTATTGTGTAGTGGTGTGGGAGGTATGTAGCATGTATACCACCTATGAGAATAGAAAAACAAGGTAATAGAGGGAGGTAGACAATTACCTGCCAAAATGTCAACTTAAACTATCCACTAGTCTCCTGAGGGTCAACCGGTTGTCACCCTACCTTTTCCTCAAGTTGTGGAGGTTTGAAACACTACCCCAGTGACACTTCCTGAGCTCTAGGTGCCAAGAGTTGGGGATGGTTATACCAACCTTCCGCGTCACCTCTAGTGGTGCTGGGGGCCCTCAGGCACTCCTCACAATACTACTAGCTGAGTCAAGTTCTCTAAGGCACCCTAGGTCTTAAGGACAACATAAGTGAGTTAGGAGCAGTAAGGTGGAACTATTCAGGGATGAGGAAGATCCACCCGATCAATTGAGGGGGGTTCTGAGTTCATGAGGGACATCAAATGTCAAGGGTTCCCTGTTCATAGGCTATGGTGATGGGTTAGAAGGTGATTCCGTTAAGTCCTATATCCCTAAAACAACAAGATTTGTATACTTTCTTGATAGCAGACGATAGGAGTTATGTGAGGGGTCCTCAAGTTTGTTTCCTTCTCCTGAGTCTATTATAGAAAGAATCATAGAGGGAGGTGGAGAGTGGAGTGAGAGTGAGTTGTGTAAGGGATCAAGATATTGTTCTACAACTTTCCCCTTTTGTTAAGGGGTAGATGAAGGCCTAGGGCTGCCAGATTCCTGACCAACAGTTGTTAAGGCACACAAGATATTAAAGGGTTGAGCCTTGTATTATTATTAGAAAACAAAATTGTGACATATAATATATATTAACCCATTAACTCTTCCACTTTAGGAAAACTAGGTTAGTTGATATCCCCCTCTCCTTTAATCCTTTTAATCCCAAAAAATTAAAGTAAAGTTTTAACACTTATATCTAGGTGTGGGTGAGATTTGAGACCAAAATACACAAGCAAAATATATTGTTCTTTGTCTCCAAGTTACACTTTTATTTGATTTATTTAAGGCATCAATTAGTTCTTTTTCTCTCTTAAACTTAGCAAGATTTCTTATTTTGATGTCTTTTCCATTAAATCCAATATTGGTCCAAATCCAATCCATTAAACGCCTTCATCCTATTCTTTTCTAGAAAACTCCACATAATTCCATATTCAAAATACCCATTGTGAATTACTTTTAGCAATTCATTTACTCTTGGATTCTCCCCTCTTTCTTTATTTAATTTTCTATTAGTGGATCATTGAAAATAGTAAAAACCACAAAATCCATTGCAAAGGATAAATTGCATTTTAGATCCATACTTTTAAAATAAGGCATAATAAGTTTTCTAACATATCCTTAACAATCCAATATTTATAGTTCAAATATGTGAATACATGTGAAAAACCATGTTATAACATCCTTTACCTCTTATATGAATTTTTCCTCAAAATGCAACTAATCATACAAAAAGTTCAGGATGAGACTTTTCCATATCAATCTTTACCTCCCATGTGGCTTCATCCTCACCATGGAGTTCCCAAAGAACCTTTACCATCTATATCTTTTTGTTCCTGAGATTTTTCACCTTGGAGTCTATTCTCCTCATAGACATCTCAAAATATGACAATCTCCCTTGGAGTTCTATAGGCTCAATGTTCAACATATGGGCAGGATCCTTCACATAATGCTACAGATTGGACACATGGAACACATCATGCATCTTACTATATTGCAGAAATAAAACTAAATGATAAGTGGCCTCACTAATGCATTCTAGAACCTCTTAAAGACCCACATATAGGGGACTCAGTTATCCACAGCTTTAGCTATAGCTGGAGGGGTCTAATTTTTAGAAACACACGATCACCTATAGTAAAGTGAAAATTTGTCCACTTTGCATCATAATACGGCTCATGTTGATCCTAGGATCTCTTTATCCTTTGCTTAATCAAAGCAATCTTGTTAGCATACAACTATGGTTCTTCTGATCTAAGGAGGGTCTTTACACTGATATCATCCCAATGAAGCGATGACTAACAAAACCTCCCATAAAGATCTTCATATGGAGGCATCCAGATACAAGCTTGGTAACTATTGTTACATGCAAACTCAACTAAGGGTAGGTATTGCTCCCATGATCCACTCCAATATAGAACACATATTGTCAATAGATCTTCTAAGGTACGGATCATCCTTTCTGACTATCCATCAGTCTGTGGGTGATAAGTTGTGCTAAATTCAAAAGTTGCATATTCCAAAGGTTGGAACATGAATTCAATTCGTTGGTATCCATAACCATAAATATGACATTATCACTTGAAGATTACCATGTTTATTTATTATTCCTTATTATCACATAAGAGTGAGTTAACACCGCAAACCCTAGACCTATTTATTAAATTTTGACTTAGGTATTCTTTATCATATGTCATTTTTTAAAGCATAGCATGTGCCTACTTAGTCTCTTTTACTTATAATTAGATGAAATGAATATTTGGCTGCAAACCAAATACAAAGTTCACCCTATTCCAACACTAGAGGTGCTGCATTCACATGTTATCTTGTTTGCTATCTTTATCAAAATTTCATCGTATGATTAGATAGTTATGTCATATTATCATGTTTCATACACTCTAGCTAACCCAATGTAGATAGAAAACGTATTAAACCACTTCTAATTCTTCCATCATGTTATATCCATACATATGTATGAAATTATTTTGGTTATAGACCAACATGTATGAGTGTGTTATCAGTCATATATCAAAAGTCCAAACAAAGCATAGTTGCAAAATTTCTCAAAATAAAAGTATTAGTAGAACTATATTAAAAAAGATTTAATTGTATATCCCATGATATCAAGATGTCCTACATTTCATTGAAATATATATTTTTTCATACAAGGTGTACTATGACATTCTAGCGATGGCCACCTTCTATGAGCCTATTTGCATTGGCTTGAGATTCCCCACTATCAATGGCAAAGACGTGAGTCTATCACCATTCTTCAACAACTGGGACTGCCCCATGTGGTGTTGCAACCATTGGTTGAGTCGTTACTTGACCTTGAGGATTAGGGAGAGGGTAGTTGCACCGAATGTGTCCATCTTGTTGACAAAGATAACACACTTATTCCCATGGAAACATCTACCAAGATACTTCTTCCCATAGGTGTTATAGGTGGGGTTGGGGTTTTCCTTTTCCACCATTCATATATCTTTCATGGTTACGAGCTTGTACCCTTCCATTATAATTACTTAGGGCATAGGTTCCATCAGTGAACCCTAGATATCCCTTGGGTGGGTCTGAGAAAACATGGCAATCTTTTCCATGTCTAGGGTGAAGTTGAGGGCCTCAGTGACATTTGGCGGTTTGTCATCCATCACATGAGGCCTTATCTGGGGGTGTAGGCGCTCCACAAAATGTTCCACTAGTCCCTCTTTGGCCAGCATATAGCCAAAGCACTCTAGGAGACAGAACTTTTAAGCATAGTCCTACACTAACATGTAACCTTGATAAAGGAGCATGAACTACTTTTCCTTCTCCTTCTTGATAGAGTTGGGAATGAATCTAATGGCATGGTCCAAAAATCCGCCCAGGCTACAGGTTCCTCAGTCCGGACTCAACCCGCAATGTAATTTTCCCACCACATCTTTGTAGCTCCTTCTAGAAGGTGAGCAACAAAGAGGACCTTCTTGTTGGGTTGCACCTCCAGAATGTGAAAGCCATTCTCCACAGCCAGGAGGCAGGCTTTCACTTTTGTCAAACACCTCGGTCTTATCCTCACCCCAAAACTTTTCTATGTTCATCTTGATGAATTCGAGGACGGTAGCTCCAAGATGAGGGTGGATAATCAAGAGTTCACCATTGTCATCTCTAGCAACAACTGTGAGGGACAAGGCACTAATGGCCTCAATCATCTTATTTAGTTGCTTTAGTAGTGTACATCAGTAGTGTGAACTATTATTTGTGTGACTATAGATCTGGAGCAGACAATAAGGCTAGGGTCATCCTTGGGCTCATCTTCCATCATAGGTTCACCTTTAAGGTCAGGATCATCTTCAGGGTTTGGGATGTCAAAGGGGATGGTCTCATTCTAGGGACCTCTCTGCATAGAGGCCTCATTTGACCTCTTCATCTTATTGTAGGAATCACCCTCCATCGACCTCCTCCTCTTCTATGAGGAAAATATCTTCCTATGAGAGGGCATCCCCTCTGTATAGTCCATGGGTGTGTCGTTAGGAACGGTGGTGATCTTATTGCGAACCATGTTGGTTCACATAGATAACTTTATTTCAATTTTATGTTTAGGGCATTTAAAGTATCACACAAATTGTGTCCATGACATCTTATTTACTTACATTTTATTATTTGGCCGAGTATGCCTTAACCCTAATATCCATAACCCTAATACTTAGAAGGGTAGAGGAAGTAGTTATCATGTCCCTAGATTTTGTGAAGGAAGCAAGGGGTAAATAAGGGATGAATTTATATGAGAAGAAAACCTAGATGTATTTTACTTCGAGTAAAATATTCTGACCTTGGATAGGCAGTATGGACGGTTCCCGGGGAGTCCTTGTAAGCCTACTAGCGGTGTTAAGGGATGATTTTCCAGCCATCGGGGTGTTGGTCCCTTCTAGACACCATCGTCTTTAGAAAACACCCTAATAATTCCTTTTATCTCTACCAAACTTTTAAATTTTAATAATTATTAAAGGTTAAATGGTAAACCAGGCTTTGATACCAATTGTAATGACCCTCTCTCCCTGTTATCCCCAATAAGGTCAACCAAGAGGGCAAAGGACATTATTATATTTACATGATTAAGGTTTAGCAATTAGCCAAAAATAATTACATATTTCATTGAATGGAAAAAAGGTTTGGTACAATATGATGATAAACTCTCCTCTAAGGGAAATATATTTACAACATGAAATAAATCTATCTATCCATTATCCTACAATATAACTTCATGCATCTATTATTTTGGTACCATCTTCTATGGATGTAGATCTTTCATCATTAATAGTAGTCTAACCTAAAAGACCATGAAACAAAACATGGTCAGTATATCAAGATGTACAAAGAATGTAGGGGAAACAAAATATTCACATGTAGGTGTAACAACATAATCAACCACAACAACAATTATGATTATAAAAACTGAACAAACATTTTCTCATTTCAACCTCTCCTCCCTTATCCTCTTCCTCAATGTCTGAACACTTCCTCAATGAATCTTCCTGAGATCTAGGTGTCACAAGCAGGGGATAGATATACTGTCCTTCCTCATTGCCTCTGGTCGTGCTAGGGTCCCTCGAGGACTCCACATGATGCTACCGGCCAAGTCAATTTATCTGAGATGCCCTAGGTCTTAAGGATGATGGGAGGAGTCCTAGAAGCAAGGTGGAACTTGTTGGGGATGAAGGAAGATCCTCAGAGTCAATTGAGGATGATTCTCAGTTCACTAGGAATGGTAAATGTCAACTGTTCCCTTTTTGTAGGCAAGGGTGATGGGTTTGAGGGTGATTTCCTTAAGCGCTAGAATATCTAAATAACAAGATTTGGGTACCTTTCTCGACAGGGGATGAGAGGATTTATGCAAGGGGTCCTCATGTTCATTTCCTTCTCCTGACTCTATTATAGAAAGAATCATGGAGGGAGGTGGAAAGGGGAGCGAGAGTGAGGTGTGAAAGGGATCATGATACTATTCTACAACTTTCCCCTTCTATCGTGAGTTAGACGTCAACCCAAGGCCATCAGACTCCCAATCCAACATCTGTTAAGCCGTACAAGATATTAAAGGGCCCAGCATTGTATTCCTATTAGAAAAGAAAATTGTAACATTTAATATATATTAATACATTAACTCTTCCGCTTCAGGAAAACTAGGTTAATTCATATCTCCCTGTCCTTTAATCTTTTTAATCCCAAATTTTAAAGGAAAGTCTTTAACACTTATATTTAGGTGTGGGCGAGATTTGAGACCGAAATACATGATCTAAATATACTTTTATTAGTCTCAAAATATCCCTTTTATTTGATTTATTTAAGACATCAATTAAATCATTTTCTCTCCCAAACTTGGCAAGATTTCTATTTTGATGTCTTTTCCCATTCAATTCAATATTGGACTGAATCTAATTCATTAGCTTCCTTCATCCTATTCTTTTCTAGAAAACTCCACACAATTCTATAATTAAAATACCCATTGTGAATTACTTTTAGTAATTCCTTTCTTATTGGATATCCCCCTCTTTATTTATCCAGTTCTCTATTAATGGATTATTAAAAATAGAAAAACTACAAAAATCATTACAAAGGAGAAATTGCATTTTAAATCCATACTTCTAAAACAAGGCATACTAAGTTTTCTAACATATCCTTAACAATCCAATATTTGCATTTTAAATATGTGAATACATGTGCAAAACTATGTTATAATAGAGATATTATGCTCTTTGATATTGTTACAAAAGTAGCAAATGACACAATATTCTACTGAATTAAATTTGAGATGAAATATATGGGTGTTGCTGATGTGATTTTAGGGCTTAAAATCACTAGATCTATTGATGGTATTACACTCTCCTAGTCTCACTATGTTTAGAAAATGTTAGAAAGGTATGAATACACATCACATAAACCTATTAAGATCCATATGATATCCAAGCCTCTATTTAGGAATGATATTGGTGTTCTTGTGTTTCAACATGATACCCTCACATTGTCGATAGTATGTTTGATGTATATTATGAATTGCAAATGGAGAAACATGGTATTTTACATGAGGAAGTTAAGTAGGTACACTAGTTGTCCTAGCAATACCCAATGGGAAGCTCTTGCCATAGTGTTGAGGTGTGTCAAGGGAATTTGTTCCCATGGGATGCATTATGCCAGGTATCCTTCTATAGTCGAAGTATATAGTGATGCAAGATTGATTACCATGAACTCTAGGAGGAATGGTGCCTTAGGGTATGTACTCCTATTGGGAGGAGGCGTTGTTTCTTAGAGGTCTAAGAAACATACCATATTGTCTCAACCCACCTTTGATGTAGAGTTGTGTGCTTTAGATGATACTGGAGAGGAAGATGAAAGGCTCCATGAACTTATGCCTAGTTTTAATGTGGGTAAAGAAGTCGCTTTCGGCAATTTCAGATCAATGTGATAGTTCAAAGATTATAAATAAGATAACGAGTTTAAACTAAAATAGAAAACAACAAAGAAATATCCAAGTCAGACTCAAGTCTATAAGGGTGCTTGTTTCTAATGGGGTTGTGACTATAGACTACATAGATATAAGAAAAAATGATCCTTTGACTAAAGGTCTTGCCTTGTCCTTAGTTTAGGAATCCATATCATGGAGGATATTAAAACCCCTTATATTTTTAGGTATTAAAAACCCAACTCAAATGAGTGGAGATCCTATGAACTGGTTAATTGTGATAATAACAAGTTGTTGGGTGAATTGGATGTCACCATGTAATTTTCTTGATGGCTTCACCATATATGTGTATATCCTATGAAAAATTATTAGTGTTATGATCGTAAGTTAGAAGAGATTAGTCTCTAAATGGTATCCAAGACTAACATAGGATGGTAGTAGTACATCCTTGAAGACTCTAGCTAAGTGATTGATGTTGTGTAGGTTATAATATGGGAATTGGGTTGTTACCTGATATCAATGATGATTCTTAATTTGTATTCATGGCCTTTAATGCATCACATTTATGTGTTTTCATTATCTATATTGTTTTGTTACCAACTAATACTCTTGGACCTAAGGGTTCATGTTCAAGACTTCAGGCATGGTTTAAAATGAAAGACACTTATTGAAAGCACAATACAAAGAATTGGGTTGTAGAGCACTCTTCACATGGAGTTTGTGTGGAATTTTTAGTTATATTAGCTTTATTAGTTTAATCTAGCACACATTAATCCCAATTTAGGTGCATCTTGTACATATCCTAAGTGGATGATAAAGTAGTTTTTACCTTATGTACAAATGCTGAAGGTTTAACCCCACATTGTCCATTTACGATGTTCGAACTCCTTATATATAGATGTGTATAGGAGACTAGTGTCCACAAACTCTATGGGAGGGTAAGCTTGTCCTTTTGGTGGGTATGGTGACGACACACACGCCATGCCTCACCATGTTGGGTATGGACTAGCTGGGCTCGGTACGGGCACATGGCTCATTAGTCATGGGTTGTAGGAATTTTTTCATCTTCCATCCCATTTTGTAAGAGAATAGCTACTTAATTAATTGGTGGATTAATTTTTTCTTAAATAATCTTGTTAAACTGGATAGGAAAGTGACTCCTCATATTCCTTTTTAAAATACACGAGCAATCAAGTTATTGCATCGATCCAAGAACAGGATGGAGAGTGGGAGTGGTGTCAATAAGGCCCTTAGTATTAGGGTTAAAAACAACTCTTACCATTTCCATTTGAAACCCTAAGCCATTGCATTATGTAGCCTCTAGTCTCTGAAACTCTTCTCTTATGGATTTCATCTCCTCTGTGAGAGAAAGCTTCCTTGTCCCCTCTCTTTCTTATAGTGCATTTTGTTAGGTGATGGTATCTAATGATCTTAGAGCTGCATCAGTGGTGTCGTTGTTTGTCGTCAACATGTGAGTGAGACAACTACTATCTTTTATTTTGTGATCAAATCAAGACTGGAAAAAATGCTCATCTAAAGCATACCAGAGTGTTGATTTACTTAAGTAACTTCCCTCTTTGAATAAGTGAAAGATCTAATTTTAAATTTTTGATTCTAATTTATTATTTCTCATGCTCTATTTTTCGTTACACATTCTTATCTGAAAGTTAAGCTTAGATTTTTTTACCTATTAATTTAATTGTACTTACTTGCTATTGCGTGTAATTACAATATAAAATCCATATAGGTACACATATTTGACATGCTTGGATAACTTGGTATAGTCTTAGTTGAATAAGGCGTATGCATTTTCGGGGTTATCAAGAAATTGGCATGGTCTAATTTGAATAGTGCATAAGAATTTTAGGGGTTATAAGGAAAAGTAGTATAACATATAAAATCCAAGTGCTAAAACAAACTACTTCTAAATGTAATTACATTGTATAAACTTTTGTTATTTGTATACAATAAAAGTGTCAGGATCGTATCATTACACACATGATTCCTATTCTTGTTATATATCCTTCTGGTGATTGAGGTAACTCAAAAATGCTATAATAAATCTTTATTCACATACAATTCACTTGTGAACTGAGAGGGGACTATATAATTAGCAAATCCTTGTGATTAGTTTACAAGCATCAAAATTTCAAACTGAATTGTCGTTCCTTGCTGGTTTGTGATATTGTATAAACACACACAACCTTCCTTCCGCAACATGACCCATCTAGCCTATTAACTATGTGCAAGACATTTTATTAATAAGATAAATTTTATTTCAATGTGTTGTTTTTCCATGTGCATTCCCAAAAGTAAATAATATTATTTTCCTTACTTCCAACTATCAATTCTATACTTAATTATTTTGAGGTCTAGATTGACTTGAGTTGCTGAAAAAAATTATAATTGTTATACATTCAATGAAAATACATACTAGTTGCAAAATGAAGCTATCTACTAGATTGATTATATACAACTAGTCTAGAATGATCGATAGTTGGTCAAGTATACCTAATAACTAATCATATAATACTATTGTAAAAGAATGTTTGCAGATATTATATGTGACTATAGGCTTCATATCATATGAACAACTTATTGGAATTCTTTCTACCACCTTCGCACATGGAATTCCTGATATAGTAACTAATTCATCTATCCCTAGTTTTTATGATTAAGTCCAATGTCATTATGCTTGTTGAACCCATAAACAATACAATAAATGCATGCGGACAACATGACAAACATGGAGACATTTTCAATTATCCTCATCTTTAATGTAGAGGACTTAATATGGTCATTAGGGAAACACTTGAGTAGTGAATATTCATTACATTTAAGAGACATCAAATTGAAATATACCAAAATATATGCTAAACCACGATTATTATTATTATTATTATTATTGTTGTTGTTGTTGTTGTTATTATTATTATTATTATTATTATTATTATTATTATTATTATTATTATTATTATTATTTGTATGAGACTACTAATTGCTTATTTGCTCCATGTCCTTTCTTGGCATTTCATCATGCTGCTTTGTTAGTAGACATGTGCATTACAAAACTTCTTACTTCTCGACAACATTACTATGATGTGCCTTATTTGTCTATTCAATGATTTCATAAATTATTTTCTTTTCCAATATACAATGTCCAACAAAAATTTTAACAACGTGCCTTTGTTGGCACTAGAATACACCACCAAAGTGCTTAACAGGTGAACTCTGAGTGCTAGAACCTATGACTTCTGAACATAGTTAAAATAAGATACAACATATAAGGTGGTGTTACTAGCACACAAAAAAGTGTCATAACCATATAATTATACTTATGTTGCCACAACTTATTATTTTTTCATTTCGTACTAATTATTGAAATAATTTAAACACTTTGTACCATCTTTATTATGATATTGATGACTGGTGCAGTGAGAGGGATCTATATAAATGGAAAGCCCTTGTGAGTAGCTTAGAAGCATTTGAGTTTCCATATTACTTTCCTTTTTAGTTTATATGATGATATAAACACACAAACACACACACCATGTCTACTACAGGATGCCACATTGATCTATGTTAGTCATGTGGGATCCATTTCATTTTATTTCTTTTGATGTGTTTTGTTTAACCTTCCCCAAAAACAATTTTCCAAAGAATCTATCTCGAAAATTGAATAAAAGACAAATAAAATAATAATATGACAAATTTAAGAGTTACCACAAGATTTATTTAAAAAAAGGGAAACAAAGTATAATTAAAGTAGGAAAATATAAGAAAACCAAATTTCGAGTTCACGAAAGGGTAGATAAGGAAAAGTTGGAAAGTGTGTCCAAACCATATTTGATTATGTTTTTATGAGTAGGGAAGGTGTTAGAAACCCCCACATCACTCAATATTTCTCTATTGAATCCTTTTTTTAATAATCTTGAGATAAGGTTGTTTGAGGTTTAGTTAAAGAAAATGAAATCATGAAAAAGATAAAGAGGGGATTTTTGGGTCGTAGATCTTTGGGACTAGAGACAGTTGTGGCTCTCCCATCATTTCCCTAAATATCCTAATCTTTTAGGTACAATGTCCTAATCAACTAAGGATATCCAACAAAGGAAATCTGTCTCAGGCGGTTAGGACCAATGTGTACGAAAAAAATAATAGATAATATAGAAAAATAAATTTGAATGAGCATGATTCAATCTCTTTTGAATTATTAAACCAAATGGGGTTTAAGTTTGATCATCTAATAGAAGATCTCAATTATTCATGTGACAAGATGAGTAGTTTAATTAGCATTTTTGAACAAATCAGAGAATTTATGATAATAGTATATGCAAATTTTAGAATAATTAAGATTATTGTTATGCATCCTAACTAATCAAGAAAATAGTCATGCTAGAGGAAGGATCCTCTAGTCACTCAAAATATATAAATTAATAAGGGAGGTAGTTGGCTCTCAAACATTACAAGAGTTTAGAGGAGTCGGGAATATAGTATCTATGGGAATCTATTTATAGGATGAAATTAGGGTTCAAGAATTCCTAATGGAAGCTTTTAGAATATGCCCATGGAATGTTTCTATCTGTAGGATCAACCTGTGATAGAAAATAGGATTCTTCCACATGGAACACGAGAATACATATCTAGGATAAGATTCTACGATGCTTTATCTACTATTTGATGGGAAGTTATTGGGAATTACGTTATTGAAGTCTATCCTACTTGGTAATTTTGAACTTCTAGGAAGAGGGTGTCTCTAAGAGGCTCCACCAATCTACTAGCATATGGCACCAATAAAAGAAAATTATGAGCATATTCCAAGACACTTTTTCCTGCTCATTTCAATCTATAGAAGTTTACCTCTTTCTTTCCCTAGGTGGTTGCACAAACATTTTTTTTCTACAGATATAATAAGAAATTCTTCCCATGTCATAGTAGAGGTGTCATGTATAAGAGGAACTCCATTCCATCAAACCCTGGTGATCCTACCAAGAACATGGAAGGAAAATCAATTTTTTTTTATGAGGAGGGCACACTATTCCTTCAAAAGTGTTTTTCAAGGGTAAAACCAAGTCTTCTATCTTATCAACCATTTCTATCTCCCCCTCACCTTTGAAATAGGTTGGCTACATCTCAATTAATTTAGGCAAGTAATATTCTTTGGGCTTCTTTAGACCTTGAGTAATATAGGTCCTCTCCATCATGGTACGAAGAAAAAGCTGACAAATGAAGGCTAATTATTACTTAGGGTAGTAGCAAGTTTGGGAGTAACTAGAGCATTCACAATGACTAGAGATTTGGTACCATAATTGGCTTATGTTTCAGAAATTGTTGGTATTTTAGGGGCATTGAAAGGGGGATCCAAAGGCGACATTCCATACAATGAGTTTTGAGGGGTGGAGTACCCACAAGTGTCACATGTAGCTGAGGTAGATCTGATGCACATTTCTCCAAACATATTACCTTTTCTAAAAGGGATGGATAACCATGACAGACTTAATAAATTATGTTTTGAGAAATCTAGTTTTTCAACCACCACAACTCTGATACTATACTCTAAACAGTGGGTCCCAACAATGGCACCATGCCTTAAATTTGTTCAAAAATAACAAAATAACTTAAACGTTCATCCAAAATTAAATAAGGAAGAGGTTTGTAGCATTCCACATAAATTGTATGAAATACCAAGTGGACAGATTTATTGAAAAGAAAGTAACCTAAACTTATTACAACTTGAGAAAATGTTCAACATATTCATCCATGACGGACACCAGAGAACTAAATTAGTTACTACTATTAAATAGGTTTGATGGTGAGGGCCACCTAGGCATCTCAGATTCTTCCCACAAGGAACTATTTTTGGACGGGTCCATAAAATCTTTTTCCACGAAACCTTGGTCTACACACACCAGTTCCTTAGGTTTCTCAAGATCTATTTGGTGGGGAACAACACCTAAAAGGGGGAAAATAAAAAGTGTACTCTTCGATAATCACTAAGTATGTGTATAGTTAAATGTTTGGTAATTTTAGGTAGGTGAGCTACAAAAGAGGGGGTTCCCTCATGATAGGGGGCTATTAACAAGTAGTAAGTCCAATAAAAGTAATCAAGAGAAGAAGACATTTTATGCTTAAATGAAATGAGATATTATGAAAAGTATTTCCTTCATTCAACCAGAATTTCAAAAAAAAATTGATATTTATTGTAGACTAAAGGTAGCTACAGTGTGGTCAAGACACCATTGGCATAAAATAGGTATACGTGAAATAGCACATCCAAGGTGGAAAAGCTGACACATCTATTTTTTTAGGGTGAAATAGAACATTCCCAATAGAAAAGTACACTTACAAAGTATGGTTATGCATATGCACCTATAATAATTAACTTAGTTAGATACCAACATGTATAATATAAAGGAAAGATATATGTCTTGTAATGAATCACAACATATAATCAATTTTCATTGCAGGAGGGGTTAAAAACCCAATAAATAACATGTATGATATAAAAATATTTCAGATGACTGCAGGACAAAATACACATTTTTGAAATTTAGACAACCAGAATAAGTACTATCAAAGAGATGCTTCATTATAGTAAAGTTGGTTTAAAAGTTGTATGAATGCTTAAATTTAAATAGAAGTTGCTTGTTCCTCTCATGCAAGATGTAAATACTCCAAAAGGAATTCCTAGGGTCCATAGTTGGGCCTCCGAAAACCTAATTCCAGTATATATTATATAATAGTTGCGTAATTAAGTGAAGTAAAACCTAAAATAACTCTACATACAAGTGTGGTTTTGACTCTAAAAAATCACCATGAAATAGATCAAAATTTTTGATGTTAAAAACATACAATTTTATATCTCTTTGACCTCTGAGTAATGTATTATGATTTTATTATTTAAATATTCTATGAATAATTAATTTAAGTAAAGAACTTTAAAATGAAAAAATTTCACCCACATTATGTTACTATCTAACCAATGTGACGAGGAAAACAAGGTCAACATATATAGATGTACTGAATATGCGGGGGAAACAAAATATTCACATGTAGGTGTAACAATATAATCAGCCATAGGAACAATTCTAATTACCAAAATTTAACAAACATCTTCTTGTTTTAACCTCGCCACTCTTATCCTATTTTTCTCTATGGTGAGCCCTCTCATTACGTGAGCCTCTTTATTGAGGCCCTTCTCTTTAAGGTTTGGTCCCTGCATTGGACTTTCATAACCTTCCCTCACTTGGGCTTGGTTTCATACATAGGCCTTTCTTTCTAGGTTTGTCCTGAGGTGATATTCCTTTTCGGGCTTGATCACCCATCATTCCCATAATGACTTATTTCACCCCATGCTCATTAACTCACTAGAGACTATTTAGGGTTTGATCATGTCACATTTATATAAGGTGATATCCATAGTTACTTAATATATTTTAGAAAGTAAATAAATAGTCAATTAGTTTATTTGTAATCCAATCGAGAAACTTCAGAAATCCATGGAAGTCAGTTAAGGAAAGTAGTCATAGGTGTAACCACATACCTTTCTCAGAATTAATTTAAAGTCCACATAAACAAGTATTGTTGTATTCAACCTAGAAATCTCCCTAAAATTGACGCATAACACCCAAGTATTACTATTTTATTCATAAACTGACACTAAGATTGACTTGGGTTTCAAGTTAGGATTTTTTGGGTCAATTAGGGTTTCATGAGGGTTTTGGTTTTCCAAAACCTAATTACCACTTTTAGTGTTTTAAACTTACTAACCTTAATATTGGAAACAAGTGAGTTCTCAAACTTAGATTAGATCAATATGTCCCTTATCCAAAAAAAATAGTCTTTATCGATTAATGTCATTTCCAAAAGTTATGATATTTAAAACTAAGAAATTAGACTTTTATGCTTTTAATACATTAAAGTCAGTGACATTTTGCACTTTTGGAATTTGGGGTAGAACTAGCTCTTGAATCCATTTTATTGAATTCCTTGCATTTGTTTGGTCAAAACCATATATACATTTGCCCTATTTGAACCTACAAATTAATTAATATGATTTTAATAAAATATAACACATTATGGACAATAGGGAAAATCCACGTTAGATGGATAAATTTATATTAGTGTGAGACATGTTCTCGATTTAAATCACAGGAAAGGACGCATCTGCCCAATCTGTTGTGACATTTATGTCACCCATACGAGGGTATTTCGGTCCAATCCCCCCAGGTATTGCTCCTTTCTTACGCTCGATGGCAAGCAGTCATATATTGGGTCAACCCATGATTGACTTGGTTGTTCGAGGCATGGGAGCTTTGGCCAAGGGTCTGAAGATCTCTGCCAAGTTATTCCAAACAAAACTAGCTATTGTGTAGTGGTATGGGAGGTATGTAGCATGGATAACACCTATGGGAATAGAAAAACAAGGCAAGAGAGGGAGGTAGACAATTACCTGCCAAAATGTCAACTTAAACTATCCACTAGTCTCCTGAGGGTCAACTGGTTGTCCCCTACCCTTTCCTCGAGTTGTGGAGGTTTGAAACACTACCCCAGTGACACTTCCTGAGCTCTAGGTGCCAGGAGCAGGGGTCGGTTATACCAACCTTCCTCGTCACCTCTAGTAGTGTTGGGGGACCTCAGGCACTCCTCACGATACTACCGACTGAGTCAAGTTCTCTAAGGCACCCTAGGTCTTAAGGACAATAGAACTGAGTTAGGAGCAGTAAGGTGGAACTAGTCGGGGATGAGGAAGATCCACACGATCAATTGAGGGTGGTTCTGAGTTCATGAGGGACATCAGATGTCAAGGGTTCCCAATTCATAGGCTATGGTGATGGGTTAGAAGGTGATTCCCTTAAGTCCTATATCCCCAAAACAACAAGATTTTCATACTTTCTTGATAGCGGACGATAGGAGTTATTTGTGGGGTCCCTATGTTTGTTTCCTTCTCCTGAGTCTATTATAGAAAGAATCACAAAGGGAGGTGGAGAGTAGAGATAGAGTGAGTTGTGAAAGGGATCGAAATAATGTTCTACGACTTTCCTCTTTTGTTAAGGGGTAGATAAAAGCCTAGGGCCTCCAGATTCTTGACCAGCGGTTGTTAAGGCACATGAGATATTAAAGGGTTAAGCCTTGTATTACTATTAGAAAACAAAATTGTGACATATAATATATATTAACCCATTAACTCTTCCACTTTAGGAATACTAGGTTAGTTGATATCCCCCTCTCCTTTAATCCTTTTAATCCCAAAAAAATAAAGTAAAGTTTTAACACTTATATCTAGGTGTGGGCGAGATTTGAGACCAAAATCGACAAGCAAAATATATTGTTCTTTGTCTCCAAGGTACACTTTTATTTGATTTATTTAAGGCATCAATTAGTTCTTTTTCTCTCTGAAACTTAGCAAGATTTCTTATTTTGATGTCTTTTCCATTAAATCCAATATTGGACCTAATCCAATTAATTAGATGCCTTCATGCTATTCTTTTCTAGAAAACTCCACATAATTCCATATTCAAAATACACATGGTGAATTACTTTTAGTAATTCATTTACTCTTGGATTCTCCCCTCTTTCTTTATCTAATTTTCTATTAGTTGATTATTGAAAATAGTAAAAACCACAAAATCCATTGCAAAGGATAAATTGCATTTTAGATCCATACTTTTAAAATAAGGCATACCAAGTTTTCTAACATATCCTTAACAATCCAATATTTATAGTTCAAATATGTGAAAACATGAGAAAAACCATCTTATAACATCCTTTACCTCTTATATGAATTTGTCCTCAAAATGCAACTAATCATACAAAAAGTTCATGATGAGACTTTTCCATGTCAATCTTTACCTCCCATGTGGCTTCATCCTCACCACGAAGTTCCCAAAGAACCTTTACCATCTATATCTTTTTGTTCCTGAGCTTTTTCACCTTGGAGTTTATTCTCCTCATAGACAACTCAAAATATGACAATCTTCCTTGGAGTTCTATATGCTCAATGTTCAACATATGGGCAGGATCCTTCACATAATACTACATATTGGACACATGGAACACATCATGCATATTACTATATTGCAGCAATAAAACTAAATGATAAGTGGACTCACTAATGCATTCTAGAACCTCTTACAGACCCACATATAGGGGACTCCATTTTCCTCAGCTTTAGCTATAGCTGGAGGGGTCTGATTTTTGGAAACCCATGATCACCTACAGTAAAGTGCAAATTTGTCCACTTTGCATCATAATACGACTCATGTTGATCCTGGGCTCTCTTTATCCTTTGCTTGATCAAAGCAATCTTGTTAGCATACAAGTATGGTTCTTCTCATCTAAGTAGAGTCTTTACACCGATATCATCCCAATGAAGCGATGACTGGCACAACCTCCCATAAAGATCTTCATATGGAGCCATCCAGATATTGGCTTAGTAACTGTTGTTACATGAAAACTCAACTAAGGTTAGGTACTTCTCCCATAATCCACTCCAATCTAGAACACATACTCTCAATAGATCTTCTAAGGTGCAAATCGTCCTTTCTGACTATCCATCAGTCTGTGGGTGATAAGCTGTGTTAAATTCAAAAGTTGCATATTCCTAAGGTTGGAACACGAATTCAATTCATTAGTATCCATAACCACAAATATGGTATTATCACTTGAAGATTACTATGTTTTTTTATTATTCCTTATTATCACATAAGAGTGAGTTAGCACCGCAAACCCTAGACCCATTTATTAAATTTTGACTTAGGCATTCTTTATCATATGTCATTTTTAAAGCATAGCATGTGCCTACTCAGTCTCTCTTACTTATAATAAGATGAAATGAATATTTGGCTACAAAACCAATACAAAGTTCACCCCATTCCAACACTGTAGATGTTGTATTCACACGTTATCTTGTTTGATATCTTTATCAAAATTTCATCTTATGATTAGATAGTTATGTCATATTATCATGTTTCATACACTCTAGCTAACCCAATGTAGATAGAAAACGTATTGAACCACTTCTAATTCTTCCATCATGTTATATCCATACATCATCTCTCTTGGGTAGATTAGTTTATACATATGTATGAAATTATTATGGTTATAGACCAACATGTATGTGTGTGTTATCAGTCATATATCAAAAGTCCAAACAAAGCATAGTTGCAAAATTTCTCAAAATAAAAGTATTAGTAGAACTAGAATAAAAAATATTTAATTGTATATCCCATGATATCAAGATGTCCTACATTTCATTAAAATATATATTTTTTCATACAAGTTGTACTATGACATTCTAGCGATGGCCACCTTCTATGGGCCTATTTGCATTGACTTGAGCTTCCCCACTATCAATGGCAAAGACTCAAGCCTATCGTCATTCTTCAACAACTGGGACTTCCCCATGTGGTGTTGCAGCCATTGGTTGAGCTGCTACTGGACCTTGATGGTTAGGTAGAGGATAGTTGCACCAAATGTGTCCATCTTGCTGACAAAGATAACACACTTATTCCCATAGGTGTTATAGGTTGGGTTGGGGTTCTCACTACGGGGTTTTCCTTTTCCACCATTCATATCTCTTTCATGGTTACAAGCTTGTACCCTTCCATTATAATTCCTTGGGGCATAGGTTCCTTCAGTGAACCCTAGATATCCCTTGGGCGGGTCTGAGCAAACATGGCAATCTTTTCCATGTCTAGGGTGAAGTTGAGGGCCTCAGTGACATTTGGAGGTTTGTCATCCATCACATGAGGCCTTATCTGGGGGTGTAGGCACTCCAAAAAATGTTCCACTAGTCCCTCTTTTTCCAGCATATAGCCAAAGTGCTCTAGGAGGCAGAACTTTTAAGCATAGTCCTCCACTGACATGTAACCTTGATAAAGGAGCATGAACTACTTTTCCTTCTCCTTCTTGATAGAGTTGGGAATGAATCTAATGGCATGGTCCAAAATTCCACCCAGGCTACAGGTTCCTCAGTCAGGACTCAACCTGTAATGTAATTTTCCCACCACATCTTTGCAGCTCCTTCTAGAAGGTGAGCAGCAAAGAGGACCTTCTTGTGGGGTTGCACCTCCAGAATGTGAAAGCCATTCTCCACATCCAGGAGGCAGGCTTTCACTTTTGTCAAACACCTCGGTCTTATCCTCACCCCAAAACTTTTCTATGCTCATCTTGATGAATTCGAGCATGCTAGATCCAGGATGAGGGCGGATAAGCAAGGGTTCACCATTGACATCTCTAGCAACATCTGTGAGGGACAAGGCACTAATGGCCTCAATCAGCTTATTTTGTTGCTTTAGTAGTGTACATCATCAGTGTGAACTATTATTTTTGTGACTATAGATCTAGAGCAGACAACATGGCTAGGGACATCCTTGGGCTCATCTTGCATCATAAGTTCACCTTTAAGGTCAGGATCATCTTTAGGGTTTGGGATGTCAAAGGGGATAGCCTCATTCTAGGGACCTCTCTCCACAGAGGCCTCATTTGACCTCTTCATCTTCTTGGAGGAATCACCCTCTATCGACCTCATCCTCTTCTATGAGGATAATATCTTACTACGAGAGGGCCTACCCTCTGTATAGTCCATGGGTGTGTCATCAGGGATGGCAGTGATCTTATTTTGAGCCATGTTGTTTCACATAGATAACTTTATTTCAATTTTATGTTTAGGGTATTTAAAGTATCACAAAAATTATGTCCATGACATCTTATTTACTTACATTTTATTATTTGGCCGAGTATGCATTAACCCTAATATCCATAACCCTAATACTTAGAAGGCTAGAGGAAGCGGTTATCATGTCCCTAGCTTTTGTGAAGGAAGCAAGGGGTAAAAAAAGGGATGAATTTATATGAGAAGAAGACCGAGATGTATTTTACTTCGAGTAAAATATTCTGGCTTTGGCTAGGCAGTATTCATGATGCCCAGGGAGTCCTTGTAAGCCTATTAGCAGTGTTGAGGGATGAATTTCCAGCCCTCGGGGTGATGGTCCCTTCTAGACACCATTGTCTTTAGAAAACACCCTAATAATTCCTTTTATCTCTACAAAACTTTTCAAATTTAATAATTATTAAACGTTAAATGGTAAACCAGGCTTTGATACCAATTGTAATGACCCTCTCTCCCTATTATCCCCAATGAGGTCAACCAATAGGGCAAAGGCCATTATTATATTTACATGATCGAGGTTTAGCAATTAGCCAAAAATAATTACAAATTTCATTGAATGGAAAAAGGTTTGGTACAATATGATGATAAACTCTCCTCTAAGGGAAATATATTTACAACACAAAATAAATCTATCTATCCATAATCCTCCAGGATAACTTCATGTATCTTTTATTTTGGTACCTTCTTCTCTGGATGTAGATCTTTCATCATTAATAGTAGTCTAAACTAAAACACCATGAAACAAAACATGGTCAGTATATCAAGATGTACAAAGAATGTGGGGGAAACAAAATATTCACATGTAGGTGTAACAACATAATCAACCAAAGCAACAATTATGATTATAAAAACTGAACAAACATTTTCTTGTTTCAACCTCTCCACCCTTATCCTCTTACTCAATGTTTGAACACTTCCTCAATGAATCTTCCTGAGATCTAGGTGTCACAAGTAGGGGATAGATATACTGACCTTCCTCATTGCCCCTGGTCATGCTAGGGTCCCTCGAGGACTCCACATGATTCTACCGGCCAAGTCAATTTATCTAAGGTGCCCTAGGTTTTAAGGATGACGGGAGGAGTCGTGGAAGAAAGGTGGAACTTGTTGGGGATGAAGGAAGATCCTCAGAGTCAATTGAGGATGATTCTCAGTTCATGAGGAATGGTAAATGTCAATCAATTCCTTTTTATAGGTTAGGGCGATGGGTTCGAGGGTGATTTCCTTAAGCTCTAGAATCTCCAAATAACAAGATTTGGGTACCGTTCTCGATAGGGGATGAGAGGATTTATGTAAGGGTTCATCATGTTCATTTCCTTCTCCTGACTCTATTGTAGAAACAATCTTGGAGGGAGGTGGAAAGGGGAGTGAGAGTGAGGTGTAAAAGGGATCATGATACTATTCTACAACTTTCCCTTTCTATCGTGAGGTAGACGTCAACCCAAGGCTGTCAGACTCCTAATCCAACATATGTTAAGCCACACGAGATATTAAAGGGCCTAACATTGTATTCCTATTAGAAAAGAAAATTGTAATATTTAATATATATTAATACATTAACTCTTCCACTTCAGGAAAACTAGGTTAATTCATATCTCCCTATCCTTTAATGCTTTTAATCCCAAATTTTAAAGGAAAACCTTTAACACTTATATTTAGGTGTGGGCAAGATTTGAGACCAAAATTCACGATCTAAATATACTTTTATTAGTCTCTAAATCTCCCTTTTATTTGATTTATTTAAGAGGCTCCACCAATCTACTAGCATATGGCACCAACAAAAGAAAATTCTGAGCATATTCCAAGACACTTTTTCCTGCTCATTTCAATGTATATAAGTTTACTTCTTTCTTTCCCAAGGTGGTTGCACAAACATTTTTCTCTACAGATATAATAAGAAATTCTTCCCATGTCATAGTAGAGGTGTCATGTATAAGAGGAACTCCATTCCATCAAACCTTGGTGATTCTACCAAGAACATGGAAGGAAAATCATTTTTTTTTATGAGGAGGGCACACTATTCCTTGAAAAGTGTTTTTTAGGGGTAGATCCAAGTCTTCTATCTTATCAACCATTTCTAACTCCCCCTCACCTTTGAAGTAGGTTGGCTACATCTCAATTAATTTAGGCAAGTAATATTCTTTGGGCTTCTTTGGACCTTGAGTAATATAGGTCCTCTCCATCATGTTACTAAGAAGAAGCTGACAAATGAAGGCTAATTAAAACTTAGGGTAGTAGCAAGTTTGGGAGTAACTAGAGCATTCACAATGACTAGAGATTTGGTACCATAACTGGCTTATGTTTCAGCAATTGTTGGTATTTTAGGGGCATTGAAAGGGGGATCCAAAGGTGACATTCCATACAATGAGTTTTGAGGGGTGGAGTACCCACATGTGTCAACTTTAGCTGAGGTAGATCTGATGCACATTTCTCCAAACATATTACCTTTTCTAAAAGGGATGGATAACCATGACAGACTTAATAAATTATGTTTTGAGAAATCTAGTTTTTCAACCACCACAACTCTAATACTATACTCTAAACAGTGGGTCCCAACAATGGCACCATGCCTTAAATTTGTTCAAAATAACAAAATAACTTAATCATTCATCCAAAATTAAATAAGGAAGAGGTTTGTAGCATTCCACATAAATTGTATGAAATACCAAGTGGACAGATTTATTGAAAAGAAAGTAACCTAAACTTATTACAACTTGAGAAAATGTTCAACATATTCATCCATGACGGACACCAGAGAACTAAATTAGTTACTACTATTAAATAGGTTTGATGGTGAGGGCCACCTAGGCATCTCAGATTTTTCCCACAAGGAACTATTTTTGGACGGGTCCATAAAATCTTTTTCCACGAAACCTTGGACTACACACACCAGTTGCTTAGGTTTCTCAGGATCTATTTGGTGGGGAACAACACCTAAAAGGGGGAAAATAAAAAGTGTACTCTTCGATAATCACTAAGTATGTGCATAGTTAAATGTTTGGTAATTTTAGGTAGGTGAGCTACAAAAGAGGGGGTTCCCTCATTATAGGGGGCTATTAAGAAGTAGTAACTCCAATAAAAGTAGTCAAGAGAAGAAGACATTTTATGCTTAAATGAAATGAGATATTATGAAAAGTATTTCCTTCATTCAACCAAAATTTCAAAATTTTTTTTGATATTTATTGTAGACTAAAGGTAGCTACAGTGTGGTCAAGACACCATTGGCATAAATTAGGTATACGTGAAATAGCACATCCAAGGTGGAAAAGCTCACACTTCTATTTTTTAGTGTGAAATAGAACATTCCCAATAGAAAAGTACACTTACAAAGTATGGTTATGCATATGCACCTATAATAATTAACTTAGTTAGATACCAACATGTATAATACAAAGGAAAGATATATGTCTTGTAATGAATCACAACGTATAATCAATTTTCATTGCAGGAGGGGTTAAAAACCCAATTAATGACATGTATGATATAAAAATATTTCAGATGACTACAGGACAAAATACACATTTTTGAAATTTAGACAACCAAAATAAGTACTATCAAAGAGATGCTTGATTATAGTAAAGTTGGTTTAAAAGTTGTATGAATGCTTAAATTTAAATAGAAGTTGCTCGTTCCTCTCATGCAAGATGTAAATACTCCAAAAGGAATTCCTAGGGTCCATAGTTGGGCCTCCGAAAACCTAATTCCAGTATATATTGTATAATAGTTGCGTAATTAAGTGAGGTAAAACCTAAAATGACTCTACAAAGAACTTTGGTTTTGAATCTAAAAAATCACCATGAAATAGATCAAAATTTTTGATGTTAAAACATACAATTTTATATCTCTTTGACCTCTGAGTAATGTATTATGATTTTATTATTTAAATATTCTATGAATAATTAATTTAAGTAAAGAACTTTAAAATGAAAAATTTCACCCACATTATGTTACTGTCTAACCAATGTGACGAGGAAAACAAGGTCAACATATATAGATGTACTTAATATGTGTGGGAAACAAAATATTCACATGTAGGTGTAACAATATAATCAGCCATAGGAACAATTCTAATTACCAAAATTTAACAAACATCTTCTTGTTTTAACCTCACCACCCTTATCATATTTTTCTATATGGTGAGCCCTCTCGTTACGTGAGCCTCTTTATTCAGGCCCTTCTCTTTAAGGTTTGGTCCCTGCATTGGACTTTCATAACCTTCCCTCACCCGGGCTTGGTTTCATACATAGGCCTTTCTTTCTAGGTTTGTCCTGAGGTGATATTCCTTGTCGGGCTTGATCACCCATCATTCCCATAATGACTTATTTCACCCCATGCTCATTAACTCACTAGAGACTATTTAGGGTTTGATCATGTTACATTTATATAAGGTGATATCCATAGTTACTTAATAGATTTTAGAAAGTATATGAATAGTCAATTAGTTTATTTGTAATCCAATCGAGAAACTTCAGAAATCCATGGAAGTCAGTTAAGGAAAGTAGTCATAGGTGTAACCACATACCTTTCTCATAATTAATTTAAAGTCCACATAAACAAGTATAGTTGTATTCAACCTAGCAATCTCCCTAAAATTGATGCATAACACCCAAGTATTACTATTTTATTCATAAACTGACACTAAGATTGACTTGGGTTTCAAGTTAGGATTTTTGGGTCAATTAGGGTTCCATGAGGGTTTTGGTTTTCCAAACCCTAATTACCACTTTTAGTGTTTTAAACTTACTAATCTTAATTTTGGAAACAAGTGAGTTCTTAAACTTAGATTAGATCAAGATGTCCCTTATCCAAAAAAAATTCTTTATCTGTTAAAGTCATTTCCAAAAGTTATGATATTTAAAACTAAGAAATTATACTTTTTATGCTTTTAATACATTAAAGTTAGCGACATTTTGCACTTTTGGAATTTGGGGTAGAACTAGCTCTTGAATCCATTTTATAGAATTCCTTGCATTTTTTGGTCAAAACCATATATACATTTTCCATATTTGAACCTACAAATTAATTAATATGATTTTAATAAAATATAACACATTATGGACAATAGGGAAAAGCCACGTTAGATGGATAAATTTATATTAGTATGAGACATATTCTCGATTTAAATCACAGGAAAGGATGCATCTGCCCAATCTGTTGTGACATTTATGTCACCCAGATGAGGGTATGTTGGTCCAATCCCCCCAGGTATTGCTCCTTTCTTGCGCTTGATGGAAAACATTCAGATATTGGGTCAACCCATGATTGACTTGGTTGTTGGAGGCATGGGAGCTTTGGCCAAGGGTCTGAAGATCTTTGCCAAGTTATTCCAAACAAAACTAGCTATTGTGTAGTGGTATGGGAGGTATGTAGCATGGATAACACCTATGGGAGTAGAAAAACAAGGCAAGAGAGGGATGTAGACAATTACCTGCCAAAATGTCAACTTAAACTATCCACTAGTCTCCTGAGGGTCAACTGGTTGTCACCCTACCCTTTCCTCAAGTTGTGGAGGTTTGAAACACTACCCCAGTGACACTTCCTGATCTCTAGGTGCCAGGAGCAGGGGACGGTTATACCAACCTTCCTCGTCACCTCTAGTGGTGTTGGAGGCCCTCAGGCACTCCTCACGATACTACCGACCGAGTCAAGTTCTCTAAGGCACCCTAGGTCTTAAGGATAATAGAAGTGAGTTAGGAGCAGTAAGGTGGAACTAGTCAGGGATGAGGAAGATCCACCCAATCAATTGAGGGTGGTTCTGAGTTCATGAGGGACATCAGATGTCAAGGGTTCCCTATTCATAGGCTATGGTGATGGGTTAGAAGGTGATTCCCTTAAGTCCTATATCCCCAAAACAACAAGATTTTCATACATTCTAGATAGTAGACGATAGGAGTTATGCATGGGGTCCTCAGGTTTGTTTCCTTCTCTTGATTCTATTATAGAAAGAATCACAAAGGGAGGTGGAGAGTGGAGATAGAGTGAGTTGTGAAAGGGATCGAAATATTGTTCTACGACTTTCCCCTTTTGTTAAGGGGGAGATGAAAGCCTAGGGCCGCCAGATTCCTGACCAGCGGTTGTTAAGGCACATGAGATATTAAAGGGTTAAGCCTTGTATTACTATTAGAAAACAAAATTGTGACATATAATATATATTAACCCATTAACTCTTCCACTTTAGGAAAACTAGGTTAGTTGATATCCCCCACTCCTTTAATCCTTTTAATCCCAAAAAATTAAAGTAAAGTTTTAACACTTATATCTAGGTGTGGGCGAGATTTGAGACCAAAATCGACAAGCAAAATATATTGTTCTTTGTATCCAAGTTACACTTTTATTTGATTTATTTAAGGCATCAATTAGTTCTTTTTCTCTCTGAAACTTAGCAAGATTTCTTATTTTGATGTCTTTTCCATTAAATCTAATATTGGACCTAATCCAATTAATTAGATGCCTTCATCCTATTCTTTTCTAGAAAACTCCACATAATTCCATATTCAAAATACCAATTGTGAATTACTTTTAGTAATTCATTTACTCTTGGATTCTCCCCTCTTTCTTTATCTATTTTTCTATTAGTTGATTATTGAAAATAGTAAAAACCACAAAATCCATTGCAAAGGATAAATTGCATTTTAGATCCATACTTTTAAAATAAGGCATACCAAGTTTTCTAACATATCCTTAACAATCCAATATTTATAGTTGAAATATGTGAAAACATGTGAAAAACCATGTTATAACATCCTTTACCTCTTATATGAATTTGTCCTCAAAATGCAACTAATCATACAAAAAGTTCACGATGAGACTTTTCCATGTCAATCTTTACCTCCCATGTGGCTTCATCCTCACCATGAAGTTCCCAAATAACCTTTACCATCTATATCTATTTTTTCCTGAGCTTTTTCACCTTGGAGTCTATTCTCCTCATAGACAACTCAAAATATGACAATCTCCCTTGGAGTTCTATATGCTCAATGTTCAACATATGGGCAGGATCCTTCACATAATGCTACATATTGGAAACATGGAACACATCATGCATCTTACTATATTGCAACAATAAAACTAAATAATAAGTGGCCTCACCAATGCATTCTAGAACCTCTTACAGACCCACATATAGGGGACTCCATTTTCCTCAGCTTTAGCTATAGCTGGAGGGGTCTAATTTTTGGAAACCCATGATCACCTACAGTAAAGTGCAAATTTGTCCACTTTGCATGATAATACGACTCATGTTGATCCTGGTCTCTCTTTATCCTTTGCTTAATCAAAGCAATCTTGTTAGCATACAAGTATGGTTCTTCTCATCTAAGCAGAGTCTTTACACTGATATCATCCCAATGAAGCGATGACTGGCACAACCTCCCATAAAGATCTTCATATGGAGGCATCTACAAACTCGCTTGGTAACTGTTGTTACATGCAAACTCAACTAAGGGTAGGTATTGCTCCCATAATCCACTCCAATCTAGAACACATACTCTTAATAGATCTTCTAAGGTGCGGATCATCCTTTCTGCCTATCCATCAGTCTGTGGGTGATAAGCTGTGTTAAATTTAAAAGTTGCATATTCCTAAGGTTGGAACACAAATTCAATTCATTAGTATCCATAACCACAAATATGACATTATCACTTGAAGATTACTATGTTTATTTATTATTCCTTATTATCACATAATAGTGAGTTAGCATCGCAAACCCTAGACCCATTTATTAAATTTTGACTTAGGCATTCTTTATCATATGTCATTTTTTAAAGCATAGCATGTGCCTACTCAGTCTCTCTTACTTATAATAAGATGAAATGAATATTTGGCTACAAAACCCATACAAAGTTCACCTCATTCCAACACTACAGATGTTGTATTCACACGTTATCTTGTTTGCTATCTTTATCAAAATTTCATCGTATGATTAGATAGTTATGTCATATTATCATGTTTCATACACTCTTGCTAACCCAATGTAGATAGAAAACGTATTGAACCACTTCTAAATCTTCCATCATGTTATATCCATACACCATCTCTCTTAGGTAGATTAGTTTATACATATGTATGAAATTATATATTATGGTTATAGACCAACATGTATGAGTGTGTTATCAGTCATATATCAAAAGTCCAAACAAAGCATGGTTGCAAAATTTCTCAAAATAAAAGTATTAGTAGAACTAGAATAAAAAAGATTTAATTGTATATCCCATGATATCAAGATGTCCTACATTTCATTGAAATATATATTTTTTCATACAACTTGTACTATGACATTCTAGCGATGGGCACCTTCTATGGGCCTATTTGCATTGGCTTCATCTTCCCCACTATCAATGGTAAATACTCGAGCCTATTGTCATTCTTCAACAACTGGGACTTCCCCATGTGGTGTTGCAGCCATTGGTTGAGCTGCTACTGGACCTTGATGGTTAGGTAGAGCATAGTTGCACTGGATGTGTCCATCTTGCTGACAAAGATAACACACTTATTCCCATAGGTGTTATAGGTTGGGTTGGGTTTCTCACTATGGGGTTTTCCTTTTCCACCATTCATATCTCTTTCATGGTTACAAGCTTGTACCCTTCCATTATAATTCATTGGGGCATAGATTCCTTCAGTGAACCCTAGATATCCCTTGGGCGGGTCTGAGCAAACATGGCAATATTTTCCATGTCTAGGGTGAAGTTGAGGGCCTCGGTGACATTTAGCGGTTTTTCATCCATCACATGATGCCTTATCTGGGGGTGTAGGTGCTCCAAAAAATGTTCCACTAGTCCCTCTTTGGCCAGCATATATCCAAAGTTCTCTAGGAGACAAAACTTTTAAGCATAGTCCTCCACTGACATGTAACCTTGATAAAGGAGCATGAACTACTTTTCCTTCTCCTTCTTGATAGAGTTGGGAATGAATCTAATGGCATGGTCCAAAATTCCACCCAGGCTACAGGTTCCTCAGTCAGGACTCAACCTGCAATGTAATTTTCCCACCACATCTTTGCAGCTCCTTCCAAAAGGTGAGCAGCAAAGAGGACCTTCTTGTTGGGTTGCACCTCTAGAATGTGAAAGCCATTCTCCATATCCAGGAGGAAGGCTTTCACTTTTGTCAAACACCTCAGTCTTATCCTCACCCCAAAACTTTTCTATGCTCATCTTGATGAATTTGAGGATGCTAGCTCCAAGATGAGGGCGGATAAGCAAGGGTTCACCATTGACATCTCTAGCAACATCTGTGAGGGACAAGGCACTAATGGCCTCAATCAGCTTATTTTGTTGCTTTAGTAGTGTACATCATCGGTGTGAACTATTATTTGTGTGACTATATATCTAGAGCAGACAACATGGCTAGGGACATCCTTGGGCTCATCTTGCATCATAAGTTCACCTTTAAGGTCAGGATCATCTTTAGGGTTTGGGATGTCAAAGGGGATAGCCTCATTCTAGGGACCTCACTCCACAGAGGCCTCATTTGACCTCTTCAACTTCTTGGAGGAATCACCCTCTATCGACCTCGTCCTCTTCTATGAGGATAATATCTTCCTACGAGAGGGCCTACCCTTTGTATAGTCCATGGGTGTGTCATCAGGGATGGCAGTGATCTTATTTTGAACCATGTTGTTTCACATAGATAACTTTATTTCAATTTTATGTTTAGGGTATTTAAAGTATCACAAAAATTATGTCCATGACATCTTATTTACTTACATTTTATTATTTGGCCGAGTATGCATTAACCCTAATATCCATAACCCTAATACTTAGAAGGGTAGAGGAAGCGATTATCATGTCCCTAGCTTTTTTGAAGGAAGCAAGGGGTAAAAAAAGGATGAATTTATATGAGAAGAAAACTTAGTTGTATTTTACTTTGAGTAAAATATTCTGACTTTGGCTAGGCAGTATTCACGATTCCCAGGGATTCCTTGTAAGCCTACTAGCAGTGTTGAGGGATGATTTTCCAGCCCTCTGGGTGTTGGTCCCTTCTAGACACCATCATCTTTAGAAAATACCCTAATAATTCCTTTTATCTCTACAAAACTTTTCAAATTTAATAATTATTAAACGTTAAATGGTAAACCAGGATTTGATACCAATTGTAATGACCCTCTCTCCCTATTATCCCCAATGGGGTCAACCTATAGGGCAAAGGCCATTATTATATTTACATGATCGAGGTTTAGCAATTAGCCAAAAATAATTACAAATTTCATTGAATGGAAAAAGGTTTGGTACAATATGATGATAAACTCTCCTCTAAGGGAAATATATTTACAACACAAAATAAATCTATCTATCCATAATCCTCCAGGATAACTTCATGTATCTTTTATTTTGGTACCTTCTTCTCTGGATGTAGATCTTTCATCATTAATAGTAGTCTAACCTAAAACACCATGAAACAAAACATGGTCAGTATATCAAGATGTACAAAGAATGTGGGGGAAACAAAATATTCACATGTAGGTGTAACAACATAATCAACCAAAGGAACAATTATGATTATAAAAACTGAACAAACATTTTCTTGTTTCAACCTCTCCACCCTTATCCTATTACTCAATGTTTGAACACTTCCTCAATGAATCTTCCTGAGATCTAGGTGTCACAAGTAGGGGATAGATATACTGGCCTTTCTCATTGCCCCTGGTCATGCTAGGGTCCCTCGAGGACTCCACATGATTCTACCGGCCAAGTCAATTTATCTGAGGTGACCTAAGTTTTAAGGATGACAGGAGGAGTCGTGGAAGAAAGGTGGAACTTGTTGGGGATGAAGGAAGATCCTCAGAGTCAATTGAGGATGATTCTCAGTTCACGAGGAATGGTAAATGTCAATCATTACTTTTTTATAGGTTAGGGTGATGTGTTCGAGGGCGATTTCCTTAAGCTCTAGAATCTCCAAATAACAAGATTTGGGTACCTTTCTCGACATGGGATGAGAGGATTTATGTAAGGGTTCATCATGTTCATTTCCATCTCCTGAATCTATTGTAGAAACAATCATGGAGGGAGGTGGAAAGGGGAGTGAGAGTGAGGTGTAAAAGGGATCATGATACTATTCTACAACTTTCCCTTTCTATCGTGAGGTAGACGTCAACCCAAGGCTGTCAGACTCCTAATCCAACATATGTTAAGCCACACGAGATATTAAAGGGCCTAGCATTGTATTCCTATTAGAAAAGAAAATTGTAATATTTAATACATATTAATACATTAACTCTTCCACTTTAGGAAAACTAGGTTAATTCATATCTCCCTATCCTTTAATCCTTTTAATCCCAAATTTTAAAGGAAAGCCTTTAACACTTATATTTAGGTGTGGGAAAGATTTGAGACCAAAATACACGATCTAAATATACTTTTATTAGTCTCCAAATCTCCCTTTTATTTGATTTATTTAAGACATCAATTAATTCATTTTCTCTCCCAAACTTGGCAAGATTTCTATTTTCATGTCTTTTCCCATTCAATTCAATATTGGACTGAATCTAATTCATTAGCTTCCTTCATCCTATTCTTTTCAAGAAAACTCCACACAATTTTATATTTAAAATACCCATTGTGAATTACTTTTAGTAATTCCTTTCTTATTGGATTTCCCCCTCTTTCTTTATCCAGTCCTCTATTAATGGATTATTAAAAATAGAAAAACTATAAAAATCATTGCAAAGGAGAAATTGCATTTTAAATCCATACTTCTAAAACAAGGCATACCAAGTTTTCTAACATATCCTTAACAATCCAATATTTTCATTTTAAATATGTGAATACATGTGAAAAACCATGTTATAATAGAGATATTATGATCTTTGATATTGTTACAAAAGTAGCAAATGACACAATATTCTAGTGAATTAAATTTGAGATGAAATATATGGGTGTTGCTGATGTGATTTTAGGGCTTAAAATCACTAGATCTATTGATGGTATAACACTCTCCTAGTCTCACTATGTTGAGAAAATATTAGAGAGGTATGAATACACATCACGTAAACCTATTAAGATCCATATGATATCCAAGCCTCTATTCAGGAATGATATTGGTGTTCTTGTTTTCAACATGATACCCTCACATTATCGATAGTATGTTTGATGTATATTTTGAATTGCAAATGAAGAAACATGGTATTTTACGTGAGGAAGTTAAGTAGATACACTAGTTGTCCTAGAAATACCCAATGGGAAGCTCTTGCCATAGTGTTGAGGTGTGTCAAGGGAATTTGTTCCCATGGGATGCATTATGCCAGGTATCCTTCTATAGTCGAAGGATGTAGTGATGCAAGATGGATTACCATGAACTCTGGGAGGAATGGTGCCTCAGGGTATGTACTCCTATTGGGAGGAGGTGTTGTTTCTTAGAGGTCTAAGAAACATACCATATTGTCTCAATCCACCTTTGATGTAGAGTTGTGTGCTTTAGATGATACTGGAGAGGAAGATGAATGGATCCATGAACTTATGCCTAGTTTTACTGTGGGTAAAGAAGTCGCTTCCATCAATTTCAGATCAATGTGCTGGCATAAAAACTATAAATAAGATAATGAGTTTCAACTAAAATAGAAAACAACAAAGAAATATCCAAGTCAGACTCAAGTCTATAAGGGAGCTTGTTTCTAATGGGGTTGTGACTATAGACTACATAGATATAAGAAAAATTGATCCTTTGACCAAAGGTCTTTCCTTGTCCTTAGTTTAGGAATCCATGTCATGGAGGACATTAAAACCCCTTATATATTTAGGTATTAAAAACCCAACCCAAATGAGTGGAGATCATATGAACTGGTTACTCGTGATAATAACAAGTTGTTGGGTGAATTGGATGTCACCATGTAATTTTCTTGATGGCTTCACCATATATGTGTATATCCTCTGAAAACGTATTAGTGTTATGATCGTAAGTTAGAAGATATTAGTCTCTAAATGGTATCCAAGCCTAACATAGGATGGTAGAAGTACATCCTTGAAGACTCTAGCTAAGTGATTGATGTTGTGTAGGTTATAATATGGGAATTGGGTTGTTCCCTGATATCAATGATGATTCTTAATTTGTATGAATGGACTTTAATGCATCACATTTATATGTTTTCATTATCTATATTGTTTTGTTACCAACTAATACTCTTGCACCTAAGGGTTCATGTTCAAGACTTCAGGCATGGTTCAAAATGAAAGGCACTTATGGAAAGCACAATACAAAGAACTGGGTAGTAGAGCACTCTTCACATGGACTTTGTGCAGAATTTTTAGTTATATTAGCTTTATTAGTTTAATCTAGCACACATTAATCCCAATCTAGGTGCATCTTGTACATATCCTGAGTGGATGATAAAGTACTTTTTTTCCTTATGTACAAATGGGAAGAAGGTTTAACCCCACATTACCCATTTCCAAAGTTCGAACTCCTTATATATATGTGTGTATAGGAGACTAGTGTCCAAAACCTCTATGGGAGGGTAAGATCATCCTTTTGGTGGGTATGGTGACGACACACACATCATGCCTCACCATGTTGGGTCTGGACTAGCTAGGCTCGGTATGGGCACATGGCTCGTCAGTCATGGGTTGTAGGAATTTTTTTTCATCTTCCATCCCATTTTGTAAGAGAATAGCTACTTAATTAATTGGTTTATTAATTTTTTCTTAATTAATATTGCTAAACTGGATAGGAAAGTGACTCCTCATATTCCTTTTTAACATACACGAGCAATCATGTGATTGCATCAATCCAAGAATAGGATGGAGAGTGGGAGTGGTGTCAATAAGGCCCTTAGTATTAGGGTTAAACACAACTCTTACCGTTTCCATTTGAAACCCTAAGCCATTGCATTATGTAGCCTCTAGTCTCTGCAACTCTTCTCTTATGGATTTCATCTCCTCTGTGAGAGAAAGCTTCCTTGTCCCCTATCTTTCTTATTGTGCATTTTGTTAGGTGATGGTATCTAATGATCTTAGAGCTGCATCAGTGGTGTCGTTGTTTGTCGTCAACATGTGAGTGAGACAACTACTATCTTTTATTTTGTGATCAAATCAAGACTGGAAAAAATTCTCATCTAAAGGATACCAGAGTGTTGATTTACTTAAGTAACTTCCCTCTTTGAATAAGCAAAAGATCTAATTTGATATTTTTGATTCTAATTTATTATTTCTCATGCTCTATTTTTCGTTACACATTCTTATCTGAAAGTTAAACTTAGATTTTTAACCTATTAATTTAATTGTACTTACTTACTATTACATGTAATTACAATATAGAATCCATATAGGTACACATATTTGATGTGCTTGGATAACTTGGTATAGTCTTAGTTGAATAAGGTGTATGCATTTTAGGGGTTATCAAGAAATTGGCATGGTCTTATTTGAATAATGCATAAGAATTTTAGGGGTTATAAAGAAAAGTAGTATAACATATAAAATCCAAGAGCTAAAACAAAGTACTTCTAAATGTAGTTACATTGTATAAACTTTTGTTATTTGTACACAAAAAAAGTGTCAGGATCGTATCATTACACACACGATTCCTATTCTTGTTATATATCCTTCTGGTGATTGTGGTAACTCAAAAATGCTATAATAAATCTTTATTCACATATAATTCACTTGTGAACTGAGAGGGGACTATATAATTGGCAAATACTTGTGATTAGTTTAGAAGCATCAAAATTTCAAATTGAATTGCCTTTCCTTGCTGGTTTGTGATATTGTATAAACACACCCAACCTTCCTTCCGCAACATGACCCATCTAACCTATTAACTATGTGCAAGACATTTTATTAATAAGATAAATTTTATTTCAATGTGTTATTGTCCCATGTGCATTCCCAAAAGTAAATAATATTATTTTCCTTACTTCCAACTATCAATTCTATACTTAATTATTTTGAGGTCTAGATTGACTTGAGATGCTGAAAAACAATATAATTGGTATACATTCAATGACAATACATACTAGTTGCATAATGAATCTATCTAATAGAATGATTATATACAACTAGTCTAGAATGATCGATAATTGGTCAAGTATACCTAATAACTAATCATATAAGACTATTGTAAAAGAATGTTTGCAGATATTATTTGTGACTATAGGCTTCATATCATATGAACAACTTATTGGAATTCTTTCTACCACCTTCGCACATGTAATTCCTGATATAGTAACTAAGTCATCTATCCCTAGTTTTTATGATTAAGTCCAACATCATTATGCTTGTTGAACCCATAAACAATATAATAAATACATGAGGACAATATGACAAACATGGAGACATTTTCAATTATCCTCATCTTTAATGTAGAGGACTTAATATGGTCATTAGGGAAACACATGAGTAGTGAATATTCAATACATTTAAGAGACATAAAATTGAAATATACCAAAATATATGCTAAACCACATTTATTATTATTATTATTATTATTATTATTATTATTTGTATGAGACTACTAATTGCTTATTTGCTCCTCCTTTCTTGGCATTTCATCATGCTGCTTTGTTAGTAGACATGTGCATACACAACTTCTTACTTCTCGACAGCATTACTATGATGTGCCTTATTTGTCTATTCAATGATTTCATAAATTATTTTCTTTTCCAATATACAATGTCCAATAGAAATTTTAACAACCTTCCTTTGTTGGCACTAGAATACACCACCAAAGTGCTTAACAAGTGAACTCTGAGTGCTAGAGCCTATGACTTCCGAACATAGTTAAAATAAGATACAACATATAAGGTGGTGTTACTAGCACACTAAAAAGTGTCATAACCATATAATTATACTTATGTTGCCACAACTTATTATTTTTTCATTTCGTACTAATTATTGAAATAATTTAAACACTTTGTACCATCGTTATTATGATATTGATGACTTGTGAAGTGAGAGGGATCTACATAAATAGAAAGCCCTTGTGAGTAGCTTAGAAGCATTTGAATTTCCATATTACTTTCCTTTTTAGTTTATACGATGATATAAACACACAAACACACACAACATGTCTACCACATGATGCCAATTCGATCTATGTTAGTGATGTGGGATCCATTTCATTTTATTTCTTTTGGTGTGTTTTGTTTAACCTTCCCCAATAACAATTTTCCAAAGAAGCTATCTCGAAAATTGAATAAAAGACAAATAAAATAATAAGCTGACAAATTTAAGAGTTACCACAAGATTTATTTGTAAAAAGGGAAACAAAGTATAATCAAAGTAGGATTATATAAGAAAACCCAATTTCAAGTTCACCAAAGGGTAGATAAGGAAAAGTTGGAAAGTGTGTCCAAACCATGTTTTATTATGTTGTTATGAGTAGGGAAGGTGTTAGAAACCCCCACATCACTCAATATTTCTCTATTGAATCCTTTTTTAATAATCTCGAGTTAGGGTTGTTTGAGGTTTAGTTAAAGAAAATGAAACGATGAAAAAGATAAAAAGGGGATTTTTGGGTCGTAGATCTTTGGGACTAGAGACAGTTGTGGCTCTCCCATCATTTCCCTAAATATCCTAATCTTTTAGGTACAATGTCCTAATCAACTAAGGATATCCAACAGAGGAAATCTATCTCAGGCGGTTAGGTCTAATGTGTATGAAAAAAATAGTAGATAATATAGAAAAATAAATTTGAATGAGCATGATTCAATATCATTTGAATGATTAAACCAAATGGAGTTTAAGTTTGATCATCTAATAGAAGATCTCAGTTATTCATCTGACAAGATGAGTAATTTAATAAGAATTTTTGAACAAATCAGAGAATTTATGATAACAATATATGCAAATTTTAGAACAATTAAGATTATTGTTATGCAACGTAACTAATCAAGAAAATAGTCATGCTAGAGGAAGGATCCTCTAGTCACTCAAAATATAGAAATTAATAAGGGAGGTATTTGGCTCTCAAACATTACAAGAGTGTAGAGGAGTCGGTAATATAGTGTCTATGGGAATCTATTTATAGGATGAAATTAGGGTTCAAGAATTCCTAATGGAAGCTTTTGGAATATGCCCATGGAATGTTTCTATCAGTAGGATTAACCTGTGATAGAAAATATCTAGGATAAGATTCAATGATGCTTTATCTATTATTTGATGGGAATTTATTGGGAATTACATTATTGAAGTCTATCCTACATGGTAATTTTGACCTTCTAGGAAGAGGGTGTCTCTTAGAGGCTCCACCAATCTACTAGCATATGGCACCAACAAAAGAAAATTCTGAGCATATTCCAAGACACTTTTTCCTGCTCGTTTCAATCTATAGAAGTTTACCTCTTTCTTTCCCAAGGTGGTTGCAAAAACATTTTTCTCTACATATATAATAAGAAATTCTTCCCATGTCATAGTTGAGTTGTCATGTATAAGAGGAACTCCATTCCATCAAACCCTGGTGATCCTACCTAGAACATGGAAGGCAAATCAATTTTTTTGATGAGGAGGGCACACTATCCCTTCAAAAGTGTTTTTCAGGGGTAAACCCAAGTCATCTATTTTATCAACCCTTTCTATCTCCCCTCACCTTTGAAGTAGGTTGGCTACATCTCAATTAATTTAGGTAAGGAATATTCTTTGGGCTTCTTTGGACCTTGAGTAATATAGGTCATGTCCATCATGTTACTAAGAAGAAGCTGACAAATGAAGGCTAATTATTACTTAGGGGAGTAGCAAGTGTGGGAGTAACTAGAGCATTCACAATGACTAGAGATTTGGTACCATAATTGGCTTATGTTTCAACAATTGTTGGTACTTTAAGGGTATTGAAAGGGGATCCAAAGGCGACATTCCGTCAATGAGTTTTGAGGGGTGGAGTACCCACAAGTGTCACCTACAGCTGAGGTAGATCTGATGCACATTTCTCCAAACATATTACCTTTTCTAAAAGGGATGGATAACCATGACAGACTTAATAAATTATGTTTTGAGAAATCTAGTTTTTCAACCACCACAACTCTGATACTATACTCTAAATAGTGGGTCCCAACAATGGCACCATGACCTAAATTTGTTCAAAAATAACAAAATAACTTAATCGTTCATCCAAAATTAAATACGGAAGAGGTTTGTAGCATTCCACATAAATTGTATGAAATACCAAGTGGACAGATTTATTGAAAAGAAAGTAAACCAAACTTATTACAACGTGAGAAAATGTTCAACATATTCATCCATGACGGAAACCGGAGAACTAAATTAGTTACTACAATTAAATAAGTTTGATGGTGAGGGCCACCTAGGCATCTCAGATTCTTCCCACAAGGAACTATTTTTGGACTGGTCCACAAAATCTTTTTCCACGAAACCTTGGTCTACACACACCAGTTCCTTAGGTTTCTCAGGATCTATTTGGTGGGGAACAACACCTAAAAGGGGGAAAATAAAAAGTGTACTCTTCGATAATCACTAAGTATGTGCATAGTTAAATGTTTGGTAATTTTAGGTAGGTGAGCTACAAAAGAGGGGGTTCCCTCATGATAGGGGGCTATTAACAAGCAGCAAGTCCAATAAAAGTAATCAAGAGAAGAAGACATTTTATGCTTAAATGAAATGAGATATTATGAAAAGTATTTCCTTCATTCAACCAGAATTTCAAAAAAAAAGTTGATATTTATTGTAGACTAAAGGTAGCTACAGTGCGGTCAAGACACCATTGACATAAAATAGGTATACGTGAAATATCACATCCAAGGTGGAAAAGCTCACACTTCTATTTTTTTAGGGTGAAATAGCACATTCCCAATAGAAAAGTACACCTACGTAGTATGGTTACGCATATGCACCTATAATAATTAACTTAGTTAGATACCAACATGTATAATACAAAGGAAAGATATATGTCTTGTAATGAATCACAACGTATAATCAATTTTCATTGCAGGAGGGGTTACAAACCCAATAAATAACATGTATGATATAAAAATATTTCATATGACTGCAGGACAAAAGACACATATTTCAAATTTAGACAACCACAATAAGTACTATCAAAGAGATGCTTCATTATAGTAAAGTTGGTTTCAAAGTTGTAAGAATGCTTAAATTTAAATAGAAGTTGCATGTTCCTCTAATGCAAGATGTAAATACTCCTAAAGGAATTCCTTGGGTCCATAGTTGGGCCTCTGGAAACCTAATTCCAGTATATATTGTATAATAGTTGCGTAATTAAGTGAGGTAAAACCTAAAATGGCTCTACATACAAGTGTGGTTTTGACTCTAAAAAATCACCATGAAATAGATCAAAATTTTTGATGTTAAAAACATACAATTTTATATCACTTTGACTTCTGAGTAATGTATTATGATTTTATTATTTAAATATTCTCTAAATAATTAATTGAAGTAAAGAACTTTAAAATGAAAAAGTTTCACCCACATTATGTTATTGACTAACCAATGTGATGAGGAAAATCTTACATTTATGTGATTAGAACATAATACAACTTGCAAAAGTCAAATTGTGTGGTAACTCCGAGTTGCCCTTGCTTGGAATGACCAAACCTAAAGAGGTTGGAGGGGAAGTCAGGGATTTCCCTAAGGGGCATCATACCATACCCAATTCCAAAACAACACCACTAGAGCTTCAACTCCAATGGCTAACTTTTGCTCCTATCATTCTTGCAAGCTGCGTTTTATCCCATTTGCTTTTTGGTAGAGAATGAGGTTATCAAGCCTAGGTTTGGCCTTGTAACAACTAGAATGAGAATTTAGCATCTCCAAAGAGGTCACATGGAGGAGGCAATATGGGCAACACTATGGTGATTCATACAACAAGCCAAGCATGGGATGATGAAGCGATGATGTTAGAGAGAATTACAATGGATATAATTGGTAGGTGGTGATATTTAGACTGATCACAACATGAAGACTGATAGAGAAGAAGAGTAGCTCCACCACTATGAATTGGGGTGAGTTGGGGAAAATTGAGCGGGGTGAAAAGTCATGGGAAATGTGACAAATGTTTTTGGGTCACAACATGGTTATGGGAGAATGTTTGGCATGGAACATTTGAAGTGCAAGTACACAATAACGAGTGCACCTAGGGTTAGATTAGCCATTTCACATGTCTATGATCATTTAGAATCAAGGGCTTGGATGATGTGGAAGTTTAAGAGGAAATAAATGGAGGAATAATCACAAATAGTGATCAAGAAAGGAGCAAGTAAGTGGCGAAAGAAATCAATGGTATATTAACATCGAAGCATGGGGGAGATGGAGGTAAGAGAGGAGTTGTGAGCTACCAGACCAAACTTGAGATCATTGATGACCATCACATTCTTTTACGCATATCCAAGCCATGCAGTAGCCTTAACTTATGAAATTAAGGCATCACATTCAATTAATTGCATCTAATCATACTAAACCATGGGTTTTTCTATTTTCAATAAATTTAAGGGTGTATTTAATTTCTTATTGACTTGAAAAAATGGTAAGTTACATAATTGGAACTTGAGAATTCTAAAGCTGAAAATTATTTATATTTTGAAAACATTTGATGTTGTATATTATCACCTTTATATTTAGCATTTATTTATTGTAGTAAATAATTCCCATTGACAAAATATGACCTCGCTTAGCACATTAACTATATTTCTTTCCTATTTTACTCATAGTAATTTTAATGGTCAAACCTATTTGGGTTATTAATAAACAAAATGTCACAATTAAGTCTTATGATGTGATTTTATGTTTAAACCATTTATGTAGAGGATGTAATTATCATACTTAAATTCATCCTGATTTATCATAAATTAGGAGGAGGAACTGAATATTACTTTATTGAAAAATACATAAGTAAAGGTAAGGGGAAAAGTATGGTACATAGGATTGAGTATGTTACTCATTCTTTTTGCCAAATTTTATATGATTGAATGCCATTTATAATTTTTCTTACAATCCAATGGCACAATATCATCACTTTTATGGTCCATTGTATGTTGATGTGTTAAGAAAATGTCATCATTTTGTTGAAACCAACACACTAGAATGAAAAAATAAATCCACCAAGAAAGAATCAAAAATTGGATACTAGAACAAGCAAGGTGTCTTGTCAAGATGGAAAGTAATTAAGAATAGTTGCACAGATGATAGATTCAAAGAAAATTCATTCGAACAAACTCATGTCCTATTCACTCCAAAGAATATAACAACCCAAAACTAGGTTAACCCTAAACTATGTATCAACCATCTTGATGGGAATACGAACCACTAATCTGATGGTTGAATCGAGTGATAACATTTAACCCTAATTGTGTATTTAGGACAATGTGAATCTAGTATGTAAGTGGAGATGTAGTTGTAGAGTGATGATTTCTTGGATGTGTGGTGTGAATAGTAAACCCTACAGAGATTGATTTCATGATATGGTTAAGCATACAAATGTCAATTGAAATAATTGTTAACTTGGATGCTTGATATGCTTTGAATATATACTCAACCTTAGTCGATCTAGAGGTGTTGTTTAGTATGATTTTAAAGAAAATCTATGTGAAATGTATTACAACCTTTTTTGTGTCGATATAGGAGTCTTATATGTGATATATGCATTTACTTTCAAAACGGTTTTATGGATACATGTACTTATAAGTTTTCGTGCTTGAAAGGGTATATTTGGAAGATGACCCAAGTGAAGTTGGGCATCTTTCATAGGAAATTTTAGAAAAGTTTAATGAATTTAGTAATATTTTGTATGAACTCTTATAGAACTAAATAAGTTTCGTAGAGTTCATTGAATCAAACATAATTTAAACCTATTTTAGTGAATACGGGCATAATTTTTGTCAATTTAGGCAGTGTTTAATGAATATGCATAGAGTTGAATGAAATAGACTAGATTTGGTGTGATTTTAGCCTTATTTTGTGTGGTCATGAACTTGAACGGAGTTCATAAAAATCTATCCATGTTGCACGACCCAAATAAGATTTTTTAATTTCCTTGATTTCATTTGAAATTTAAGTATTGTTTGATACTTTGGTTGTTGAACTCAAGCTGAGTTGGTGATTTTGACCAAATTGGAAGGCACAAATCACTGAATAAATTAGTCTTTATTTTTTGTTCTTATTTGACCAATGTGACTCAATCTAGATAGGAACTCAGATCATATTCATAAACTAGGGACAAATTGATGTTTAGACCATGTGGATATATAAATAGATAGTCTATCATTGTTTTTTAATTATTTGCACTGCATATTTCTATTTCCTCACCGTTGGAGCTCTAGTGAAATGATTTTTGATGACATGAGGTGACCAGAGTTAAAGTTTGTCCTTTACACATAAATTCTCAGATAGAAATGTATGATTCTTCTTCTCCATCAAGAATATATGATTTCTTGTTGTTTAACATTGTAATCTTGTTTTTCTTCTCCATCCCTCCCTCTAGTTCAACCTTGGCTCAACAAAAGTACTCTAATTTCTGTTCTTCCTTCCTCTATCTCCCTCTCTTTTATTCTAAGGCTTAGAAAGGTGTTTAAATATTCATCTTCCTTGAATGAGGATTTTGTACAAATTATTTTCTAGTTTCCTACTAGAGACTTGAGTTTCTTACCCCTTTATTGAGGTTTCACGGTGAGTAGATACACATGCTGAGATTTTCTTGTACTTTTCTATCTTCTATGATTCCTAATCATGTTGTAATCTTTCTTAGCCGATCAAGGCTAAAATTTCATTCTGTGGTGTATGAAATCAGCAAATCAAAAAAAAAATTTTGCTTTTTCATGCTATGAAAATGTGTGTGAAGCCTCAGATACATCTACTTGCATGCTATACATGCTTATATATGCTAGACTCGTCATTTATCTATGCTAAAAGATAAATTCTTTCCCTATCATTGGAGAAAAATGATTTATAGTCTCATCATCCAACTTGTTCATTATATTTTAATATGATAGAAGCCTTAGATACTTGTTATATGATATTGATCTTGCATGTAGTTGATGATTAAGCCTTGAATATCTGAGAAAAGAATGGACATGCATTACTCCATCCTTGTTTTGTGAATGTCAAGCCTAAGTGATGTGTAAAAAGGTTGGGATGATGTTATTCTAGCCTAGGTGGGGTATTCACCTTAGAACTTTGAAATAAAGGCTAAAATGATATTTTTATAACCTTTTTGTGAGGGTTGTTATTAGATATAATCTTGCCAAAGAATTTAGAGGAATTATATGGCGTATTTTTACCATGGTGAAATCTTATACTATTGAGTTAAGCGATTTGTGTGCCTTTTCATAGCTTCTAAGTGACGTCACAAAGTAGAAGCCTTATTTCCATTATAAGGCATTACACATGAACATCAGATTAATCACATTTTCAGTTAGATAGGATAAATAAGCTACAAAATAATGAAGATAAATCATAACTCATATACATAGGTGTCTTAAAATTGTGAGCCTCCCCACATGTTCTTGATGAGGAGACAAAATTGGTCTATCTCATAGTGGATGAAGTTCATGTAGAGAATATCTGGAGTAGATTAGGCCCCAAGAGCTAACTGGTGTAGGGTCAGGGAAATAGGGGAAGCCCAATTGAAATGGGAGTGAGACTCGAACTCTCTTGTTATGATGAGAGGTAAGGATTATGGAATGAGAACCCAAATTAGATAATGTGACAAGAATGATGTGTGTTATTATATGACATGAGAATATAGGACATAATTCATGTGATATATATGTTGAGCTACAATATTTAGCAATGGAGGAACAAAAGGTAGAGACGTTGTAGGCTCCTACCTAGCCCTATGACAGACCTAGACTTTGTGAGTTATATTAGGGTGCCTAGCTAAACCCTAAGGCATGGACAATGACTCATCAACATTGACATACGGTGATGACATTTACTTGGTTAGGTACAAGTCAAGTATATATATTCTAGGCAAAATAATAAAAGTAGAAAACAAAACTTAATGCTTGTTGCTTCTAATCTTATTTCTCCTTAATACTCATACTATGACTCTCCTACCTAGTATATGATGTTGTACAACCATTGTATTTCTTTTACTCAATCTGATAGGTACCCGCCTTATATGGGGAAAAAAGGATGAAAAATTACTAGCTTTATGTTATGCGTATATACCAACTTACACATTGTCTATCAATGAATGAATAACTTTTAAGGTCATGAAGCTGAGTCAGATGTCCAACCTAAATCTCAAGCTGAGTGACTTCATTGATAGATGAACTTTTCCTTAATGGAAGTTGTGTGTGGAATTCCTATACTAGGTCTTTGGGGTATGCATGTGGGTGTGACATGTTTTGTTAATAACAAGGTTTTTAATATCAAAATCCTTGTATACATATATGTAGCTTGCCAAGTATCTATGGTGGAATTATGTATACAACATAATTATAACACAATAAAACGTGCTATGGGAACAACGCTAGTTTGAAGGTAAATTGTTATCTTTGTTGATGAACGTTGAATGCAATCACCTTGCTTATGATAATTCTTCAACTTTGTTTGTAGTTAATTGTTTGTGATAAGATATTTTGGGTTTGTGTTGCACCAAATTTCAGGATCGATATGATTATTTATTGGGAGAGGTGCCCGACATGAATAGAAAAAAAAAGATATAACACCATATTTATGAGTGAAGGAAGAAACATCATAGTTGTCTGAAAGAATTTTAGAATCCATGATCATGTTAGGATCGTAGAGAAGATGAACAAGCACAAACTGGCTACTGGATTGAGTTAGGGAACTTAAAAGCAAATAATATGCACTACCTATAGCAAAGGAAGACATATGTACCAGCACCTATTTGATTCATACAAGATCGTGGAGAGCACGAGACAAATGGTTAAGAAAAAAGCTAGACTAACTGATCATGTCAGACCAGTTTCAAGACAGTTCTAAACCTGTGTTGCCAAACGTCCAGGACAGATGTCCCCATGTATCAACAAAAGACAGGCCTAGATGCACTTTTGATCTGGGTTCAGTACGACGCCAAACAAGGGCTTTGTTTCGTCCCAAGTTCTGCACATTTTAGTCTGAATCGTGTGGAATAGGCATACTGGTAAAGTTTGACTGAGTTTGAATTGTAGGGCACGTTAGTGCGGACATAATCCTTTATTCTTGATCAACTTAAAACCGAAACATTAAAACTATGATTTAAGATATTTTTCAGTACAACCAAAGTTAGACCGGAATCTTAAACTTGTAATCCCAAACACAGGTCTGGCACGTGACCAACCCAATCTAGATTTCATAATCCAAATATCTTCCTCAATAGGCCGGGGCGAAGTACATCCATGGACCGTGGACCAACACCCCATCCATCACACGTACAAGGGCGGAAAAGACGTGGACACCTCGCGGACGCGGAGAGAAATCCTCCATGGTAATTGCGCGCTGCACGCAGAGGAAAAGACGTGGACACCTCGCGGAGAGAAATCCTGGCAACCATCAGCACCAATTTGGACCTCTCGTTCTAATTCGATATCCAATTCGTTATCTCGGATCAAAATACGCTCGCGTATATAGTATTCAAGCATGTATACATTTGGTAGCTATAGATAGATATTATTATATGATCATATGAATGCTGTTGTGTTGTTCGTGCGCGTGTGAGCCAGCGGTGCTAGTGTTCTTCCACCGCGATCACCATGGACTCAAAAGTCAAACGTGCAGAGAGCCTGACCAGAGCGAGACTACCCGACAGCATTAGGTTACCTGCAGGGCAGGATCATGTCAGTTGGTAGACCGTCTGTCGGCCCAGCCCTCTAGGGTAACCAACCGCACGAATGCGATCCAGATGGCTAATGAAATGGAAGACGCAAAAATACGTATAAATTAGAGATATGGACACACTTTTAGACGAATTTTGACATTTAACCTATTAGATAATAAAACAGAGAAGGGGACATACTTTGAGACGAATTTTGATATTTAGCCTATTAGATAACAAAACAGAAAAGGGAAGTAAGTTTCTTCACTCCTCTATTTTGTTATCTAACAGACTAAATGTCGAAAATGTAAAGCATTTTCCTATAAATTATAGACATAGGCCAACAAGAGTTACATGGCAAGGGAAGCTATTACATACAAAACTGGCACCGATGGATGTAGTATATGCTAGGTCCGTCGTGCATGCGTCGTTTACTAACCCGACATCCCAGCTCACGTGGACTGATTCCGCTACTACTCTTGTAGATGGTATGTAGGTAGCATTGGTGCTGTGATGTGGGGCTTGGTTGGCATCATTATGGACATGTTGGCAAGCCTGGCATGCACAATCTTTTTTTTTGGTGAACCAAGCGTGTTTCTTTCTATTACTATCTCAATCAAATAAGTACCGTCCTGTTAGAGGATGTAACAAGGAAAGAAACAGAAGAAAAAAAGACGGATATATATACAATTTTATACAGAGGAAAAATCTTCTATACTATATTTCCAGATCTCGCCTGGGGTTTTCTTTGTTCCCAGGAAGATCCACTTATTCCTTTCTGTCCAGGTATGATAAATCACAAATGCAGCAGCAACTTTCTCAGTTTTCTTCGGTTCATTCAGGTCTTCAATACATAGGGGTATTTTCGTTTTGAATCTGCCCTTGAATGACTGCCACACCTCCGCAACAAATTTGCAGGTGAAGAAAATGTGTCTTGTGCTTTCCTCATCATTTTCACAGAGAGGGCACCTGGATACTAAATACAGTCCGAAGTTTCTCAAGATATCAACAGTAGGGAGTCTATTTAGGAATGCCTTCCACACGAACAAGGAGCATCTTCTAGGAATTTTACCACTCCATATCCACTTTCCCCAGCAAACGGTCGGACCTGTAGATCTAACTATCTCCCAGTCGTTTCTCAGCCGAAAGCTTCTTGTTTTTCCCATTGACAAAAAATCACACCCCTGTGACGGTTGGGGTAATTGTTCAAGGATAGCTTGAATTGCTTCGCAACCACAGACAGTAGGACATTTCCATTTATCATTTTCTATAAGCACACTAACATTGCAGTTGATACCTTCCCCCACACGTAACACGAGTTATTTATCCACCTTGTCTATTAGTTTTCTTCTGCCAGGCAACCAAGGATCACGCTACATCTTGAATTTGTTTCCATCCCCTATATTGAAGTCCAACTTGCTGAGGAGAACAATTCTCTTCTTTAGGAGTTTTTTCCACAGCCACGAAGCATTAGCTCTTTCAGTAACTGACCATAATGTGTCGTTTTTTAGATATTTACCATGCATCCATTTCACCCACAAGGACTTTTTATCGTTGGCCAAATCCCATAAGTTCTTGAGCAAACTTGCATTTGTCCAATCTTTTATGGATCTAATACCCAATCCACCTTCCAGCTTGGGCCTACATATAGCGTTCCAAGAAACAGTGTGGACGTGTTTCTTATCCTTATCAATGTTCCAGATAAAGTTCCTCATTAATCTTTCTAATTCATCAATGATGGACTGTGGAATAGGAAAGGCAGAAGACCAGAAAATATGATACGAGGACAGAGTAGAAATAACCAGTTCGATTCTGCCTGTGAGTGACATGAGTTTACCCTTCCATGAATCTAACTTTCGTTTAACTTTGTCCACAATGGGTAGGCACATACCCCTCGTCAGTCTTCCTGTGAATAAAGGCAACCCCAAGTATCGCACAGGTAGTTGAGTTTCGGAGATTTCTAAAATGGTACTAATCTCCTTGTCTTGGCATGACTTGCTTAAAAACAATTGGCTTTTCTCATTATTTAGCTTGAGACCAGAAACATATTGGAACAGGTCCAGGGCCTTTTTGACTCCCTTAGAATTATCTCCGTTTGCTTTAGAGAATATAAGTAAGTCATCAGCGAATATTATGTGGGAAACACCAATGTGTCCATCTACCTTGATAGGGTCCAACATTTTTTTCCCAACCAGGCTTTTGAGTATAGCTGAGAATCCCCGCATAGCAATAACAAATAAATATGGCGCGAGTGGATCCCCCTATCTAACTCCGTTGCTGGCCTCAAAGGGGGGTGGAGGGTGACCCATTGATAAGAACCTGGAAGGACGCGGAGTAAAGAAGTTCATCGATCCAATTGAGCCAGCAGTGCGGGAAACCCATTATACTCATGATAAAGATAATATAATCTCTTCTCACTGTATCATATGCCTTGGACAGGTCAACCTTGACACACATGTATTTTGCTCCCTGGGAATTAGAGAAACTGCTAAGAAGTTCATTTGCTAGAAGTATTGCGTCACCAATGGATCTCCCCTTTATAAAATCCATCTAATTCATGTCAATTAGTTCATCCAGGATAGGCTTAAGTCTATTAGAAAGAATCTTAGTGATAACCTTGTATATGATGTTACAAAGAGAGATGGGTCGAAAGTCCTTCACTGAAGCAACACTCTGTATTTTTGGAATCAGTGTTATAAAGGTCATGTTGCATTCCTTCAGCATCTTGCCATTGTCAAAGAAACTGAGTATGGCTTTGGTCACATCCGGTCCAATGATGTCCCAACAACTTTTGAAGAACATCAGGTTAAACCCGTCAGGCCCTGGTGCCTTATCATCTTTTAAGTTTTTTATAACCTCTTCGACTTCATCCTTGGTGACCCACCTCCTTAGGAGTGATTGATCACTGCTGGATATACGGGGAAGGATCCAATCAGCATCCCATCTGACATGGTTGGTGATGGTCGAATTAAACACTATTTTGTAATAATTGACAATGCTTTCATGGATAGCTTTCTTATCATAGATTATCTGGCCATCAACATCAAGTGAGTTAATGTTGTTTCTGATTCTTCTGGTCTTTAAAGATGCATAAAAGAAAGCCGTATTTCTATCTCCCGCTTTAAGCCATTGCACCCTGGATTTTTGCTTAATGAATTTTTCTTCATTTTCTTTTGCTTTGATGACGTTTTCTCTTGCAGCAATCAGTTGTGTTTGCAACACCTTGTTTGCAGGGTCCCGGTCCACTTTAATTTGCAGATCGATAGCCATATCTTCTTGCTAATCAGCCTTGGAAAGATAATTTGCAACCTTGCTCCTGTTCCATTCGCATAGGTCTGCTCGGAGTTTGTTGAGTTTACAATACAGCTTGAACATCGGGGCACCTCTGTATACCATCTCAGACCAGCTCTTCTTTACTACATCTGTAAAGCCTTCCTTGCCTATCCAATTGTTAATGAATCTAAAAGGAGTGGTTCTCCTATTCCCCTTCGTTAAATGGATAGCAAGCATGCGATGGTCACTAACAATAGTGTTAATTACCTCACCCCAGACATTTGGGAACTCCTTCAACAGGGTCAAATTTGAAAGAATACGATCAATTTTTGAGAAAGTGATGATTCCTTTCTTACTTCTACTGTCCCAAGTAAAGAATTGGCCTTTTGTAGTAATTTCCAGCAGCCCAGTCTCGGACACAGCATTGTTGAAATCAAGCATACTTTTGGCAGATGGTTGATGCTTACCAAGTTTTTCAGAGTTCAATCTGACAGCATTGAAATCGCCCATCACAGACCATGGGGTGTTTACCTGTCTGCTACTATGAATCATCTTGTCCCACAGATCAACTCTATTTGTATCTCCGTTAGCCCCATGAACAGTGGGCAAATAGAAATTGCAACTACCAATTTCAACAGAAACATTGAGGATTTGGTCGCTTGCCCTTAATTTATTTATAGAAATACTAGGGTCCTTCCACACCATGATGATACGTGTATAAGAATAGAATTCACTATTTGAGACGAAATTTGCTTCCCCCCAAACATGATTGATGATATCACCAATGTCTTTCTCCTGAAGTCTGGATTCTAAGATGATGTAGATATCAACTTTATTCTTCCCACATTCCTCCTTTACACGTGAGAGTTTATTGAGTATGCCTCTCACGTTCCAAGAAATAATAGATATAGGCCTACCCATTGGAAGAGTGTAAAGGGGTTGGGGATGCCTCAACGTTCACGCCACTAACTTTTCCAGTTTCCTTGTCCAGTAGAGAAAACTTGTTTGTCAGTTCAATGTTTCTTGCTGAACTTACACTTTTATTTGTCATTCTTAGCCTAGGGGGTGATCTAGACTTTCTTTTTTGTGACTGCCATTGTTTGGTGTGCTGAGTTGGTGTGATTGGGCTTGAATTCAGCATTGTTGCTTCACCTGGTATAGTGTTGTTGTCATCTCCCTCGGTGTTTTCAGACATTTTATCACCCATGTTTTCGTCTCCGCTCATAGCATCTGTAATCTCCACCGTGTCATCAGTTGTTTCTGTTTGTCTAGGAATCCATACCTTCTTCCTCGCTGTATTGTTTCTTCTTGGCTCACGATTAGAACAGAGGTAGGATTCGTGGCCAAAATTCCCACATTGGGTGCATTTCAATGGCTTCCAGTCATATTCAAAACGAATGGTATCACTTATACCATCCTCGTTCTGGATTTGAAGTTCATTTGGGAATTTGAAATCGGCTGAGATTAGCACATGTATCCTTGCATATTCCAACCTCTTGAACTCTATAGTAGGGCGATCAGGACAGACAGGCTTTCCCAAGAAAGAGCCGATGTAGTTGAACATTTCCCTGTCCCAGAGTTCCAAAGGAAGATCGAGAATCTTAACCCAGATGCGTATCTCCGTCAGTTTGAGTTTCTCCAGTGGTTCTCCTTGTTGCCACTTTTTCAGAATCAATGGCTGGCCCGCGACAAACCATGGCCCTCCTTCCACAACGTTGTTCAGGTCTTCGTCATTTGAGAACATAATTAGGAAGAAGTTGTTGCCTCTGGATCTCACTTCAATGGAACCCTTGACGTTCCAGATTTGGGCCAGGTAGATAACCAGCGTTTGCCAGTGGGGTTGAAGGTCGATAATGTATCCCGCTGCCGCTCGACTCCATCTGGCTGCGTTTCATTCCACAATAGCTTTGGGTAGATTAATTTTCCATATTTCACTTCAATATCCATTTTTGTAAGGGTTGTTGGATTTGTCGAAGGTTTCTCCTTGAACGTTTCAGACCAGGGGCTTGCTTCCTTTGCGACCGAAACTCCGTTTGCTGGACAGTAATGAGAGCCTCCCCCTCCGAATCTCAGCACGGCTGCATAAGAGGTCCCGGATGAGCTCGCTTCCTTCCCTCCAGACGTCGCATGTGTAACTCCGTCGGTCGCCTTCTTAGTCGCTGCCCCAGTCTCTTGCGACATCGCCTTCTCAGTCTCTTTCAATCCAACATTACTTCTCATTCCACAAGTCAATTATCAAAATATGTTCAAATTGACTTAAAACCTAAAATACTTTTCATTGATAATAAGGACAATGGATTCAAATTCGATACTGCAAATCTAATAGAGACCTTCATTCAGTAAATGTTGAAAATGAATTCAAATTCTTGCTACATGAAAAGAAGGTGTATCTTGCTGTTATGGGTGACTTGAAAAGAAGGTGTATATTATTGTTATGGATAGTCCAATCATTTCTTTTTAGATCACTTACTCATACCTCAAATCTTATGATGTTCGAAAATCCCTCGCATGAACTCTACATGTTCTCGTTAAGGCTCAACTATATACCCTAACAACCTCTTCTGTGTTCTACTATAAACCCAAAGTTGTCCACGTACACCCATGTTCCACGCATAGCTATCAAAATATTTGTATCACCATCTCAACTCATCACATTTCCCTTTCCTCATATGTGGCCTTCCTGACTCAAATATGGGGAGTCATACAATCAAGCACTAGTACATAACCGACCTTTAGTGTCGGTTATTTAAGGCCTTTAGTGTCGGTTTCTAAGCGACACCTATGTGGGCGACACTAAAAGCCCAGCTGTTACGCGTCGGTTAAAAAACTGATGCCATAACCCTTCACGTGCCACCAAAATCGCGCCAGCAGGGCACTATAGGCGTCGGTTATTAGATAAGAAACCGACGCCATATACCTTCGTGCCACAGAAAGGGCGCCATCTTGGGCACTATCAGCGTCGGTTGTTAGATAAGAAACCGACGTCATATGCCTTAGCGCCACAGAAGGGCGCCATCTTGGGCACTATCAGCATTGGTTATTAGGTAAGAAACTGACACCATATGCCTTCGCGCCACAGGAAATAGACGATGGTTATTTATATAAAATCGACACTGTAACTATGTGTGTCGGTTTCATACAAATAACCGACGCCTATTTTTTGGTTTTTTTTCTGTCAGTCTGCAGACCTGCTGTATGGCTGGTCGCAGGATGAGAAACCTGCAGTTCAGTTATGAACTGTAGGTTTTACGACATCCATTGATATCAGCCAACAACAGGCCACAAACCTGCAAAATTAACAAGAAAGATATTCACGCATTTAGCAATGGAACTTACAGTTTCATTTGATTTTCACACATTTAGAAACATTCATGTAGCTAGCAATCTGTAGTTCCATTCATTTTCACATTCACAAATAGAAACATTCATATAGCAACCAACAGTTTCATTCATTTTCACTCAGACACATGTAGAAACATCCAGACATGTAGAAACATTCACACATACATTATAATTTAGAAATTCATTTACAAAATATCATTCTTTAGTCATTATTCGCTATCAACATCCCAATTATATCTTAAATCCCCCACTACTTGTATGGCTGTTGCCCATTCTTCTCTTACTTCATTTAATTCTCCCGTCGTATAGGGAGCATGTACATGTGGTAAGGCATTTCCTGTAGTGTGGTCAGTTGTAAACACCTGTAAAGAGAATGATGTATATATATAATTAATGAGCTATAAATAAGATTGATATATTTCATATTATCTAATGAGACTATATAATACCTCAGCAATACAATCGATGTCCATTGCGGCATATTTGATAATCATGTGCATAAATCGCATCACGTAGTATCCACATGCCCATCCGTTGTCTTGTGTGGCACACTATAAATTCAAACATACAAAATATTAAAAAAATACAACTAATTAAGCATTGTTCACATAAATAATATATACATATATTGTAGTCGGGAACTTACTTTCACGTTCTTCCAAATTATTGGCTGGTTCTTTTTTGTGGGGACCTTTCCTCCAGCCTTTTTGAACTCATCAAAACCCCTACATGTTAATGTAACACAGTACATTGCATAATTAAATAGTAATGTAATAACATATGTTAACGGATATGAAAATAAAATATTTCTCACCGGAATAATGCCATTTTCATTATGTGTCCATATTTTGTATTCAATTTACTCCCCTTAGGATCTAGATAATAGACAGTGAACGTCTCGGGGACAATAACCAGTAACTCCCAATGCATACCACTAGAGGTAAAAAAGTTAAAAATTAATAACTCAAAATCCACAATAAAAATGTTATTTTCTTAAGTCCAAATTATAATAAGCATAGTAAACTTACTCTACATTGAATGGAGCCATTATCATCGTCTTCTTATTTTGAGAAAAAATTGAAAAAGCCTCACAGCAGTATTGTTGAACTGACGGATGGTCTTTAGCTACTAGACTAATCAAAGATGGAATCAAAAATCCTACATGTTCGAATGCAAAATCTGCACATATCTTGTCTAAGTAGCTGCAAAATATGTATTAATTACGCATGCATTAATAAATAAGAAACCAGATCACCAGATCCTACACAATGTATATGGATGTATAAAGAAGATCTCACCTTATCCATAGCTCTATCACAGATGTATTTAGCCAAACATATCGAAACAACTCCAAAATATCTTGTATAAATAGTTTGCTTTCGTATGATTGACCTACAACATCTGAATCTATAGAAACAATTATAAGGAAGTTTATATCATGTTCGCCTAACCATATTGCCATACCCCTACAGTTAGGACCTAACGGGACAGTTAGGTCCTGTGGAACCCAACTGGGTAATGTAGGAGGTGGAAGTGGAGGCCTAGATGTTGTGGGTGTCTTCTTTTTAACCTATATATATATAATAATTTCAAATCAACTGACATCATATACACACACTAACAATTTAACGTAATGTAAATTTACCATACAATTTCAGTAAAGATGACATCCGCTTTTAGCCACAATATCACTCCGCCTAAAGCCTCACCAAGTGTTTCACAATCCGGGTGGGCATATGGCAATGGAAGATCCATCCACTTGCGGAATATATGTACCAGGCTCACACGAATCCAACCAGCTGGTAATGGAGACCCGTGAAACATTTCCCCTGGTAGGGATGGGTAAGCCGACGCCTCTGCAACGACATATTCATTAACTTTTAGACGGCATGGCTTCAACCCCTACAAATTTTTGTGTAAAGAATGTTATATACATATATACATATCATCATGAAAACATATCATCTTGAATTAAAAAACTAGTTACTATGTCATAAAAATACTTACAGTGGATGTGCTAGGTGGTGGGTCTATAGGATTACTTCCAACCTCTGCAGTAGGAGTAGAGCGGGATGCAATGATAGGTAATGTCTGCTGAGTGGCAGTCTGAGATGCCTGCCACTTTTTCAGTGCTTCTTCCAGTTTCTTATCAACTAGCTTATCTACCTATACATGGATAAAAGAAACGTTATCTTCTAATTATTGAATTCTCTTTTTACAGTAACATTATAAAGAAAGAATATGTTACCTCTTCTTGTAAAAGTCCCACTTTTGGGACATGTTTGTGCTGGGATGGCCCAAAAAAAGATTTGATGCCCACACCAGCGCCTGCAGCCCTAACACGTCCAGGATGCTCTGGGTTACCCAGAGCAACTGTCAATTCATCCCTTGTGCCCTCAGGACTGAACTTGCCTTGTTTCCTCAGCTCATGCAGCTCCCGCTAATCGCCAAAACAAAATTTTGTAATTAAGTAAACACCACAAATAATCAATATTTAAACGATTGTTGTAAGAGTTGTATTTTACCATTTTTGCAGCTGCCTCAGCAGTTGCGGGCTTCCTTATTTCTCCCTTCTTATTTTGCCTCCCAGCTATCCAGATATCATGGCGAGGCAGAGGTGTGCTACCTACAATGGAGGACTCCTGAGTAGCAGCAGACTGAGCAGTAGCCTCAGACTGTAGTCTTTGGCGAATGCCTGCATACCCCTTTGGACCCATTGTGTGGTCATGCACATTCAATGCACGCCTTGATCTTTGTGCCTCACTGAGGGCCTAGTTAGTATGCACATTAATGATTTGGTTAGTAACAGTAAATGTTAATCTTGAATAGGTGAATACAACATATATTAATGAGATTGGGACTGACGCCTAATACCTTGAATTCATCCGTTTGTCTTGAAGCAACAAACGCGTCCTATTCTTCTTTGTCCAGGAAGTTCCATTGTTCAGTGGCTGTCTTCTTCCTCTTGTCAGCTTCTTTTATGTATTCTCAGGTGAGATTTGTCCTATAGTTCCTTAGGACTCTCCCACAGCATTGCATCACACATTTACGATGCAGCTTTTCATCCAATTCAAATATACTCTGCAAATTAGAATTGCTATTAACTAGTATCCAAAAAATTAGTAATCTACAAAATAGAATTGCAAATTAATAATAACTCACACATAAATCCTTCCATATTACATCTTTCTTCTCCTTAGAAACTTTATGCCAAGAATCTATCTTACAACCACAATGGCTACGAGTAACATACCCAAGATATGAAACAAATGAATTGCGATTCACACCATATGCATTTCCTGCATCATCAAAATCCACAACAAGTTTGGGTCCATTGCCCTTTTGTGCTATTAACTTCTTCATCATAGTGATGCCCCTTCTCCTGTCAACTTTTTGGTGTTGCTGATCAAGTGCCTCAAGTGCTTCAGATGGTACATGTGCATCATCAACCTAAAATTTGACAAAATAAACACATTTACAAGATATATCTATAAATGGACATATAGATATAAATATATGATATATTTTTAAAACTTACATTGTGAGGCGGCACATTGATGTCCTCACCCTCACGGTAATCATCAGCATGGTCAACAGGAGAATGCTCAGCCATCTGAAAATTCACATTCACATTGTAAAGTTTACATTGTAAAGTAATTCAAATTGTAAAGCTCACATTGTAAAGTTCACATTCACATTGTAAAGTAATTCACATAGTAAAGTTCACATTATAAAGTAATTCACATTGTAAAATTCACATTGTAAAGTTCACATTCACATTTTAAAGTTCACATTGTAAAGTAATTCACATTGTAAAATTCACATTGTAAAGTTCACATTCACATTGTAAAGTTCACATTTAGAAAAATAAAACATATAAAAAACATTGTATAAACATGCCTCTAATATTGTGATTTTTTTATCAATTAACAATCTTTCATTGTGATCTCCACGCACATACAAGTCATCATTAGCTTCAATATTTGCTAGTGTTGGCAACCCAACTGAGAATGGACTGGAGTCATCATACTTATCATACTACTGTTCTTCATCTATAGGATCTTCAATGAACTGTCTTTTACCATGAAGAACAACCGACCATTTATCATTTGCAGGATCATCGATATAAAATACTTGTTTCGTATGTGGTGCCAATATGAATGGTTCATCGTTCTCGCCAATCTTTTCAAAGTTCACTAAAGTGAAACCTAATTCATCCACTATAACTCCTTTGGTGTTATCAACCCAATTACATTTGAAGAGAGGAATTCTGAAATCTATGTAGTCAAACTCCCATATGTCTTCAATGACACCGTAATATGACATTTTAGCTCCACATGGACTCTTATCCTTTGTACTTGCAAAAAACATAGTCGATGCTTGAAGGGTGACCCCACTATTTTGGACGACACTCTTATCATCTAGGCGCTTTGTGTAATATGTGAATCCATTAATGTCATACCCTTCATAAGACATAACAGTCAATTTTGGTTTAAAGGCGAGGCATTTGATAGTTTCAGTAATATCATCTGGTGTTTGAGATAGTTGATGTAAGACTTTATTTTCAAACCACTTAATAAATGTCTTGTTATGCTCTCTAGCAAGCCACATTGTATTGGCTCGAGGATATTGTCTATTGATGAAATTGGTATGTTCCTCGATATAAACGTTCACTTCGTCCTTGTTGTGTAAAATATACAAGTGACCTTGTTCCAACTGCTCACGGCTGATTACTTTCACACGTGATCCCAAAATTCCTTTGCCAAATTGCTCGTCAATATTCTTGTCATTATCAGGAGTGTCATTACCACTGAGAAAGTCATTGCAAAAATCTATAACCTCTCTCGCCACATAACCCTCGATAATACTTCCTTCAGGCCGATAACGGTTTCGAACATCACTTTTAAAAACGTTCATGTATCATTCAAAGGGATACATCCAATGCAAGAAAACTAGTCCCAACATTTTCACTTCCCTAGTCAAGTGGACAACAAGATGTACCATGATATCAAAGAACGACGGAGGAAAATACATCTCAAGCTGACATAGGGTAACAACCACTTCTCTTTGCAATTTATCGAGAGTATCAGGGTCAATAACTTTGCTGCACAGACTGTTGAAAAAGAAATAGAGTCTGGTGATTGCAAACCTTACATGCTTCGACAATATAGATCTAATTGCCACAGACAATATTTGTTGCATTAGAGTGTGAAAATCATGAGATTTAAGACCTATCAACTTCATATATTTCATTGATACCAATCTACGGATGTTGGATGAGTAACCCTGTGGCACCTTAACATTTACCAAACATTCACAAAAATCTTTCTTCTCCTTTCTAGACAATGTGTAACAAGCTGGAGGTAAGTATGTTCTCCGATTTCCCATTTCATGAAATTCTGTTAATTCTGACCTTATTCCCATTTCACGTAGGTCCAGTCTGGATTTTATCCCATCTTTAGTCTTACCTGGTATATTCAACAAAGTACCAATGACACTATCATAGACCTTTTTCTCAACATGCATGACATCGATACAATGCCTGACTGTCAAAGAACTCCAATAAGGAAGATCCCAAAATATTGACTTCTTCTTGAATAAATATTTGTCACTCCGTGTGGCCATAGTACATTGGGATCTCTTACCAAATTCATTGACAAAGTCTTTTACTCTTTCATAAACAACCTCCCCTGGTATAGGTTTAGGTGCACTCCGTTCCTCATTCAATCCATTGAATGTTTTGTGCTTCCTACGATACAGATGGAATTTTGGAAGAAACCTTCGATGACTGAGATATACAGTCTTACCGCCATGTTTTAGTCTTGTTGAATCAGTGTTCTCTTCACATATAGGACACGCTTTAGCTCCTTTGACACTATATCCAGACAAATTCCCATATGCTGGAAAGTCATTAATAGTGCAAAACAACATAGCATGCAAACGAAATGTCTCTCTTCGTGAAGCATCATAGGTCATCACACCTTCACCCCAGAGTTTCTTTAAGTCATCAATTAGAGGTTCAAGATAAACATCGATGTCATTTCCAGGTTGTTTAGGGCCCGATATCAACAACGACATCATTACGTACTTATTTTTCATACACAGCCAGGGAGGAAGATTGTATATAACAAGCATGACTGGCCAAGTGCTACGTTGGCTGCCCAATGTCCCGTACGGATTCATCTCGTCTGTACAAAGCCCAAGTCTTAGATTCCTGACTTCTTCACCAAATTCAGGGTACAATAGATCAATCTTCTTCCACTGTGGGGAATCAGACGCATGTCGTAGGATCCCATCATTATTTTTCTTAACATCTGCATGCCACCTCAAATTCTTCGCATCTATTAGATTGGCAAACAAGCGTTGAAACCGTGATATTATAGGTAGATACCACATCACCTTGGCAGGAGAACCAGTTTTGGACTCCCCCGAAGTCATCAATTTATACCGTGACACACCACATTTTGGACAATCTTTCAAATCCGCATAGTCCTTTTGAAATAATACACAATCATTCGGGCATGCGTGTATCTTCTTGGCATCCATTCCCATTGGGCACAACAATTTCTTTACCTGGTATGTTGAGATTGGCAGCTCGTTTCCTTCAGGAAGCATTTCTTTCAACAAAGACAACAATGACGTGAAACTTTTGTCGCTCCATCTATTGTTAGCTTTCAGCTTATACAATCTCAACATAGCGTTAAGCTTCGTAAACTTAGTACAACCTGTGTATAACGGTATCTCAACATCATGCACAATGTTTCTAAAAATGGGAGGTGGATCGGTGTGCTCTACCCCACAACTATCCAGCATCGCATCAACGATGTCTACTGGAACTGGTTCATTCACATCTACGTCATCGTAGGCAGTTTCTTCTTCCACACAAGCACTGCTATCGACATCCACTGGTTTCGGGTTTGAAATCTCTCCATGCCAGTGCCATTCTGTATAGCCTTGTATAATCCCATTGCACATGACATGACTTTTGATTTCGTCACCAGTGTTGACTTTCAAGTTGTTACCGCAATGCCTACATGGACAGTAGAACCTATCTCTAGGTTGTTTCCTATGTTCCTCGACAAATCTAATAAACTGGTCAAGACCAGAAATAAACTCTGGGGTGCAGCGATTGCGAATGGACATCCATGATCTATCCATTCTATGACCAAAGAGAAAACAAGTATATATTACAACAAGATTAGGGTCTAGGTTAACAAATACATGTGATGTCATTATTATATATAATAAATGTGTACCACCTATTCCATTCTTGAACACCTAATCTCACTAGTAAGTGTATAATGTGTATTGGGTTTTCAAGAAAATTTCGGCAGCATTTCCCCGTTGTTCTCCAAGTACATATGTACTTAGAGAACAAACGGGGAAATGCTGCCGAAATTTTCTTGAAAACCCAATACACATTATACACTTACATCCTAAGCGAGATTAGGTGTTCAAGAACAGTCCAAAACCGGGGACTATCCAAGATTTACTCCTAATGAGTAAATCTTGGACGGGTTTCTAGGCCAACAAATAATGTGTTGTCATTCTTATACCTAAAATCCTAGTTCTTCAAGTTAGGGTGATTATTGATGTCTTTAAAAGCATGATTGGAAATTTAAGGAAAAGTTCATCATTTACATTCCAAGCATGTCCCATGTGTGCATTACAGTTCATCATTAAGCAAGAAGGGTGATTAGGATTCTCACCAAGAACGAGTTTTGATTTTCTATACAATTTTATAAAAAAATGCACATGTATGCATATATATACTATACTTTTTGGAACCTTTATACATATCTGAACACCCTAAATAACCATACTAAACACCCAAATACTTTATAACACAACTATAAAACAATGATTATAGCTAAACTATTAAACAATAGACTTGTCACACATAAAACACCCTATACAACTATAAAACAAAAAAGTATTAAGATATGCATGATACAATAACTATTTTGCATCACATTACAGCAGACTTATCATTGATACCTTACTAACTTATTGCTACATTTACATATCATCACTTGATCAAAAATTACAGCAGTACATTTAACCAAAGTATGCATTCTAAAATCTATGTCATGATTAGTTACATGTAATTTACTTGGATATATAGCAGTACCCGATTACTATGTCTTACATATAAAGTATGCATATTAAATTAACTAAGGCTTATCATAGAACATGTATTGTATATAAGTTCAATATATTATAGTCAATAATTATTTTACTTTCGAAAATTACTTAATGTTACAGGCTTGCAACTCTAATATAAAGAGTGATCAACTAAGGCATTGCCATAGATCAGTGTATATGAGTTATTTATCAAGTTACCAATAAGTAAATAACTTAAAAAAAAATAAAAAAATGCCCAGCAGCAGCCTGGGCGTGCATTGGCACCGCCCAAGCAGCCGCCTAGGCGGAGGAAGGAAGGAGGAAGAAGGCAGTACCTGGCCTGGAGCACGGAGGGCCGACGAGCAAGGAGCGCCGACGACCAGACACCAGAGAGGGAGAGGGAGAGGGCCTTCCGACGAGCACGGCCGCCAGTGAGCACAGAGGGCCGACGAGAAGAGAGGGAAAGCGCTGGTGAGCACAGAGAGCATAGAGGGCCACCGGTGAGCACGGAGGGTAGGGAGCGGAGAGCGGTGGCGACGGCAATGGCAGAGGGGAGCAATCGGGGGAAATCGCCAGACCTAGCGCAGAGTCGCAATGAAACAGAGACAATGGGGAGGAAAAGTTCTGTTTGCGGGGCTATTAACTGTACCATAGGCGTCGGTTATTCAAAAAAAACCGACAACTAAAACCAACAGTGTCGGTTCTGAACAACAACCGACACCAATACTGGAATATAGTCGTCGGTTTTAACTACAAAAAAACCGACGTCTATATTCATATGCTGATTAAAAAAATCATTCTCGATTTATGACTAGAGTTGTCAGTTTCTACTTAAAACCGACGCTTAAAGGGTGTGAAAAATTCCCAGCGGACAGCGCGGGAAAACTCATCAGCGTCGGTAGTTGTAGTAAAACCGACGACCAAAATGTGTCTCGCGAATAACCTTTAGTCGTCGATTTTTTATTTATCAACCGACGCCATATGTCAAATTTTGGAGGTAATTTTTTTCGCTGGAAATTTTGGATTTGGTGGTTAATTTTAGGTGTCGGTTTTTTATTAAGTAACCGACACTTAATAAAAGCGGTACCCGTGTCTGGTCACCCTTCATAGATTGGATGTCGGTTTATGTTATCAACCGACACTGTAGAGTTTAGGTGTCGGTTTATTTATACAACCGACACCTTGAAAAATGACTTTATAAGCCATTTCTGTAGTAGTGAAGTAAGCCTCACCTACTCGAGGGAGATTATATTTTAAATCAATTGTAATGCTCGAGACTGTAGCCCCATGCTCTACTAAAATTATAGAAATGATGGTTGGACTAAGAAACCAACGCCAGCCTAACTTGTGTTCTTTATCCTCAATCACACACAACTGGGGTTCAACTACACAACCGGTCAACCATTTGAGCACGACTCCATGCATTGTAACTTTAGGATGGAGTAACCATTGATGGGCTACCTGAAAGGAATGTGCACTTTGTTAAATTGGGTAATCCAATCATTCTTTTTAAGATTATATAATATGTGGCCTCAAATTCTATGATGATATAATCTCCCCCACTTAGTATCATGATGTGATCATCAAGGTACAATTATATGGTAACATTATTACTTATGTATTTCAAACAAACTCATAATGACCCATGTACACCCAATTCCCATTCACAACAACCGATATAAGGGTGGATCCATCTTGCCTTAGTGGATATCTCTTTCATCGTGCATGGCCTGCACAACTCAAGGCTAGGGTGTCACATGCTCATGTGGCCCAACCTACTAGAGAGTAATTAACTCTAGTTCTATTTATAATGACTGGGCCTGCAACCCCAAGCTCTAGAAGAGTTCAAAAAATGATGATTGTCCCCATAGAACAACACTAGCCTTGGTTGTACTTTTTGTCCTCGCCAGCTCATAGCTAGGGTTCAAGTTCCCATATGCCACTAATCCTAGTACCACTCTAAGACGGAAACTTAACTATGCAACGTTCATTGATGAACTACTTCAAAAGGAAGTACAACTTGTTGATATAAGTAGTCTAGTCATTTCCTTTTATATCATTTTATTCAGGCCTCTAATCCTTGGATGTTACAAACTTATCTACTTAGACTATAATGCCCTCATCGTCTTACCATTTCAATGTAGACCCAGAAAGGTCCATTTATACCCAACTCCCATTAACATGACTAACTTAATGGTTGCTCCACATTGCCTCAGTAGATAGCTATTTTCTTATGCATATGATTATCCAGTTGATAAAAGCATATACATGTTTTTTATCAGGAATACAGGACTTCGACACAAGGTGGGGCAAAAACCAACACTACAACAACCATTCACATTAGTGGCCTTTTAGAAATACAATTGAAAAAAATAAACACCACGAAACATGTGTAGTGGCATTTTTTGACATTTAAAAAAATGCCTCTAGTACCAATGTTACTCGAAAGATAGTGGCGTAATTTGCAAATGCCACGAAATGTTTGGCTTTAATGGCTTCCAATAAATGCCAAATAAATGTCCCTAAAATATCAGTTGGCATTTATAAAAATGCCACTATACATCAATTGACTTTTATACAAATGCTACTATTTTGTGTTGTGTTGTTGTATAAAAATATTCTTATTGAGTTTAATGGCGTACAAGAAAAGTTACTAATGACATACTAGTTCTGTATTACTACATTTTTATGGCTTTTAGTCATTCAATTTTCATTCATTATCATGATTTTTAAATGAACGTCAATTGTAGACAAACTCACTTTTATGAAAGTATGAATATTTTTTATTTATAATGAAATGAGAATTACATTGGGAGGATATTTTCCCTTACCCCTTTATATTGAATAACACAAATGATATACTTTCATACAATATTTCTCTATTCTATATAATAACTTCTACATCATTAGATCTGTCTCTTCCCTGATATGACTATCTACTTTTCAGCATGCTGACTTCAGAGCTCCTTCAGGAAATAACTTTACGTTCTGGTGGAATCACTGAACCACTTCCCAGAATCACTGGATAACAGTTGATGCATTGCTGTAGCCGGAGTATTACATATTTTCCCTCAAGTCTTCCACTATAATAACCCATAAGACAAACAAGAAATTAATATAACCACACAACTGTAGAGTACGAATATCAAACAACAAATACTTACAATCAATATCTGGAAGTCCACTAATAAGCAACTATAGTTTGTTGTCGTTGTATATACAAATCAAATCCTTGGGTACCAGGTCATTTAAGCCCTCCATAAATGCATTGATTTGTCATTGAATAGTAGTTGTACGACGGTGTTCGGCCACTAGATCACCATATTCAGGGTTGTTTGCATCAGTTACTCTAATATTGCGACCATCACATTTCTCCTCCCACTGCTTGGGAGCTCACGATTTGGGAATCAATTCTTAGTCGGTCACCTAAGATAATAAAAAAGTATGTAAAATATGGAGAAGTTGAATACAAAATTTAAGCAGATAATACAATCAAGAATTGACAAGAAAACATGATTCTAAATAATGAATGTAAATACCCTATACCATAGGAGTTACCTTCAATACAACTAGCTCCAACATCATGTAAATCCCTTCAAGCATCAAACTTCAAGTCTGAACCAATAGAGATCCACCTAAAGAATCATCCAAATTTTGATGGTAATAATGCAACCAACTAGAGCAGGTCACTTATCTTGATAAGTGACACAAAAAGTCCATGCTCCAACTACAGGAAAACATTGATGTTCACAATGTGATATCTACATTAAGAGGGCCATGAACAACTAAAGTCTTTATTAAGTTCAAACAAATGTATCAGAAATAGTATTGATTGTCACATACTGGTGTGTGAAGTCATTCATTCATGAAATGTTGCATTTGGAAACTTTACGAAGAGCAAGAGTAGGTGCCTGCATTGTCATCAATAAGCATATCAGGAACTCACATTGTTCCTTTGGTGATTTAGTAATGTCATATCATCTATAGTGCAAATGCAAACAATTTTTAAATAATGAAATGCATGAAATTGATTAAACCACTTTCTGCCAAAATCCAACCACATGGCACTGACTTTAGAATCTAATAATGCCTTGTTGTCCTCAAGAGGTAGGGGCTTCTTTTCTAGGAATTCATCTATTAAGGTAAAGTTTGAATAACATGCCCATTGGGGGATCTGGGTTGTCTTGACCCATCTCAATGAGGGCATACCTGTAAAAATAGAAAAACAATTGGATTTAGTGAGGTTTATTGAAATTAGAATAGTTCAGAGACCATACATTTGGATTGAGTGTTCTCCCACCAACCTACATATTTCTTGGATACATAAGGTTTTCATGAAGTTTGCAACCAGAGGGTCTAGCTTGTAGTGCATCACAACGACATTAAGTTGACACATACCAAACACATTATAACAGACGTCAACACCTTTGTCCTAGAATGCCAATGTCGAACCAAGACAATCAAGTTGCCTGCATTGAGAAATGCCTTGAAGATGGCCACCCAGAACATAGAAGAGGTGCTTGTTGAAACACTTGCTAGAACACAAAAAATAAAATCCAGCAAGATAGTAAGATATTGAGAACAACAAAAAGTAAACATAGGTTGAAGGAAATAAACAAACTGAAATAGATAGAGAACAGGGAAAATGGAGAAACTAGAAGGGAATAGGAAATAGTAGTGGTCATACAACTGACCAGATGAACATACAAGGTTGTGGTTTCTCCATATTATTGGATTCCTTATTTCTCTATAGATTCACATACAAAACAATTATTGTTAAGTACATCTTTTTTTTTACATTTAAAAACCATTTTTTAAATAAGAAAAACTAGGAGGATTGCATCTTTCGGTAAACACGCCATTCTTAGATGTTTATAAGAACTAGGGTTCTCAATATAAAATTTTAAATTCCTTGTCCACAATTTCTTAATAGCATTAGATGGAAGATTCTTATTTATAACATGGAACAATATCATTTATTCACAAGAAATTTAAAACATGATTATGAAATAGATAAATAATTGGAGGAAGAAGTATATATATATATATATATATATATCTCTGTGTGTGTGTGTGTGTATGTCCAAAATTAATTAATTTAGCAATAAAACAAGTGGAAGGATTCCTTGATTATAGAAAGAGATTTTTCCCTAATTATAGGATTTAGCAAAAAGCAATAAAACGTAGAGCAGGTCAATGGTATTTGTATATATTGAGAAACATCAAAGGTCAAACCTTCATTATTAAATGATTGAACACCACTATAGGATGTTGAGGTACTTAAACACAAATAGTGGTAAAATAGTAAGCAAACCAAGACAATATAGAAAAAACAAATCATTATCATTTATTAGCCAATGTTGGCTTTATTCCAGTCAAGTTTAGATAATTTACTATAATTTCTTATTTAGGAATGCTTGAAAATGCAACTTATATAACTAGTATACATTGATAGTAGAAGTCATAATCTATGATCGAATTGTTATTGATGAGAGAAATATTTTGCAACTGCTCAATGACCATAACAACAAACTGGTAAACAAACTAGACAGCCAGAAGCTCAATGACCCATTCTAGTCTTCTTCATATATTTCCACAGAAATACATACACAAGATATGAAGCTTTGGTGTATTTAACATTACACTTGCAGTAGGATTTCTTAGCCGGTTCATTGTGTTCCACAAGTTATTAGATCCACTTATTGGTTTACAAGTTCATGTTTGTATCTTTACTGATGGCTTCTACCAATGATTTTTTATTCATGCTTATGTCTTGATTGATGACACACATGTCCTCAAGACCCTACTTATTGGGCTATATTATAATTTTTAGTTGGTCTAAATTTATCTTAATATATTTTGCTGCTATGTGTATAACAAAGTGAGTTGTCACTTTAGAGGTTCAGAAGCTAGGATCAACATCAGTGGACCATCCATGATTAGAATATCATTTCTCAATAAAAGAAAAAATCTAAGTATAAGTAAAAAATAATACTAATGGAAAAAAGGTAACAAGTCTACTAGGTTTTATTCTTAATAAAGTAAAAAATTAGGGTCCCAAATATAATCACTTACAATTAGTTCATCAAATTAGTACATGGGGAAACACTTGAATAAAATGGTATTAACAGTTTATGAGGCATAATCAAAAGTTTAGTTATCAACAACTGAAATAGAAAACGTACATGTTTGAACGTTTAATAAATGGCATCTACCCACTCCTTGTTACCACCTATGTGTGACTCCTCATCCATGAACTTCTTGTATGCGGATCCCCGGGCGGACTATTGTGTCATGCTTTATGTTTGGACACCTCAAGCTTCTACATGACATATGGAAGAAGGTAGTAGCCACAACTAGTTAGCAAAAAAAAGTATTGTAGAAAATGAGTTTACATTATATTTATTACACAAACAAATTATTCACAAACAAAAAGATTTGTCATCACTCGAAAGAGAAATCACTTAGTTAAAAATACTTTTATATTTTTATATGAAGCATCCAAAAAGGGCATGATAATTAATTTGGAGAAGATGGTTTTTCTTGACCTATAAAACACTCTTCAGGAAATGCATCGCCTCTTTTCCCCTCATAGAGACACAGTAGGTGATTAAAATGACTTCAAGAAACCAGAGTTTGTAATCCATTACACATGTTGTTGTTTGTGCAGACTGACCCATCAGTTTGTTTATCAGGTTAGAGTCAATATGATCCAATGTAACAAATATTGCAATGACAACCACATGGCAAAATGACGTTCTAGACTAACTAGTAAGTAAACAAAAGCAGTCGTACACGATTATATTTAGAAAGTTGAAATAATTAGAAAAGAAGAATGGGAAGAAGAAGAAGAATGCTTGCGATCAATTTGGTTGTTGTTAAGATGGTAAAAAAAATAATCATTCTAAATTGAGCTCTTGTTTATATTAGTACAAAACCATCATTATCCACCCTACAAATCATGTGAACACTGGATCGAATGAAATACATGATAATAGGAGAGAGTAGATGAGTGACATCTGATCTAAATTCCACAACTAGCACAAAGTTAAAGCGTCATGATAAGGCACAACTTGCTACTCGACTCAATTAATGATTCTCTGGAATAGATATGAAGACGCTGAGGTGCCTCTTAGGTTCTCTAATCATGGAAAGTTTGTGGTTTTCATCAACGAGTTCAAATTTCAGGTATTAAGATTTCATATTTTGATAAGAAAGTGTAGGTATCGTTTACTATATGAAATGGACTAGGAATATGTGCTCTGAATTTTTAATGGACGATACGACTAGGAAGATGTCTCTCCATCACCGCAGGATGGGGCGCAACCTGCCTCTAACATACGACCAGGAATTTGATCTATAACAAAGATTCATATATTGCTGACATGTCTCCTTGCCATCTTGGGTGGGGCTAAAAGAACACCAACAAGATTTTTAAGTAGGGGATGAAAATTTATATGGAAACGAGAAACCAATAATAATTTTCTACTGGAGGATTTGGAAAGTTACAAAAACTATGAATTGAGATGTCATCTAGGAAAAAGATTACCACAAAATTGCACACTTTACCACATAATGGCACACTTCTGGACGCAGACGCAATTGGGAAAGGTGCAGTGGCATGAACAGGCTTTTGAGTTGACCAGTGGGGAATTCTCAAGATAGATCATCACCTTCATTTACTAGATCCGGTTGGCAACTTTGTCGTACGCCCTAGCGGCCCCCACTCTAGTGCGGAACATGAATGGGGTGTAAGCGAGGGCAGAGTGACTGAGGGTGTGGCATTAGGTTAGGTTAGCGCTTGTATTTTAGGATTTAAAATGTATAATATGAAATTGGCATTTATGAAGTGCTATTATAAAAACATATAAAGGCCAATATTACACGGCTTCTTATGTGGCCCAGACAACCCACCATTTAATGGTGTTATAATAAAAAATGTTGGTAAATAAGAATCAATAAGGACATTTTTAGTAAATGTCACTATATTAAATGCCACTAAAGGATGTTTTTGCTATAGTGCAAATGAACTCCCCACGCAGATCTAGTGCCTCACTTGGGTCTATGGGGAGTTCACATGCCCCACACATATCCTAGTCAGTCGAGCTACCACCAGATCTAAAAAAACCTAATTTTTCCTGGGCCAAACACCCCATCCAACACACATACAAGGGCAGGAAAGTTCGTGGCACATCTGGCATAGAGAAGTCATACATGGTGGTTGGGCACTGCATGTATAGGAATAGTTCCATCTAAGAGTCCATCGTCATCAAGTAGGACCTTGCGCTCGAATTCAGTATCCAACTCATCAACCCGGATCAACGTATGCCCACATTCAATTCAAGCATGCATGTTTAAGAATTCATTGATGTTATATGACATTATGAAGGAAGCGGTGTGGTTCGTGCATGTGTGAGCCAGCCATGCCATCATTTTCCACCATCATTGCCATTGAGTCAGGGTTCGAACATGCAGAGAGCCCGACTAGATCAAGACTACCCGATAGCATTAGGTACCTACATGGCATGATCATCTCAGTTGGTAAGCCAGTTTTCGGCCTCTCGAGGATAACCAACCACACGTCTGTGAATTAGTGATAACTAATGACATGGAAGATGGTATATATGTACAAATTAGATTGTCTAGACATAGGCTAACCAGAGTTACATGGCAAAGGAAGCTATTACATTTAAAACTGGGTCTAATGGACATAGTATAGGCTAGGTCCATCGTGGATGTGGTGTTTACCAACCCGACATCCCAGCTCACAGAGCATAGTTGATTGATTCCCACACAAGCATAGGGGACACGCTGGCATGCATGTTGTATGATTGATTGACTTGAATGAGAAACTTGCCCTGGATCTAGTGGCACACTATATTACCTAGAAATGTATATTATATACGACAACATGCGGAGGGAATGCAAAATTTCCATTATTTATTAGAATTATAAACCAGTCTATGTGTGTATACTACATTTTTGTCTTTTCTTTGTGAAAGTAGATATTATATGGAAACTCATCTATACTATATAAGACAGATCATTGATGGGGCTAAATGCAATTTTCCCTTATTCTATGTGTATATACTATAGTTTTATCTCTTTTTTTCAAAATTATATATTGTGATTGACTTGTCTATATTATATTAAGAAAGTCTGACAAGGAAGTTTAATGCAATTTTCTCCATTAGATTTACAAATTAGTCTCTTTACGTGAACACTACACTTTGTATTTTTTTAAATTATATATTGCATAAAGAGACTCATCTATACTATATAAGATAGTCCAAGGAAGGGTATGAATGTAGTTTTTTTTCAAATATAATCAATCCTCTACTTTATAAAATTATATATATTATATAAGGAAACTAATCTATACAATATAGGAAAGCTTGCAGAAAGGTTTTATGTAATATTCTTTAGTATATGTTAGAATTACAAACATATTCGATGACCTCTTAATAAATATGTTGTACATATTAGTTGCATCTTCTTTTGTTAGATTTTAAAATTTAACATGTGGGTTACTCATTGTAGTCTACTAGGACACGATACATAGCATGAGTTTTTTCCTAGTAGAGAGTAATGGAAGGGGGAATCAACATTTGGTAAACCCATCTGATAAATTGTTGCTTTATGAGGTGGCCACGGGCAAGGCCATACACTAGTCAGTAGGAGAAGCCTATAAATTTGAGTACTAAAAGTTACTGAAAGTAAAAGGTGAATCATATAGGTTTTCTTGAGAGTCTACTACAAAGATGTACATTATACCTATTGAGAAAAATCTAGTAGAATTTAATCTCCTGTGGTGACTCAAAACAAAAAGAAAATTAAAAGATAAGGATATTTGGAGTTGCCCCTTATTTTGTTAGGAAAAAAAGAAAATTACATATGGGCAACAGTAAAATGTGAAAAAGATTGAAAAATGACTCCACCTAAGAGCGGATCAGAAAAGGTAAATATAACCATGAGACTAGGTAAGGAAGTCCTATTATGACCATGGAAGGTGTTAGGAACCCCTGTGTTGTCTAGAAAACCAACATTACAATTGAATTTTTGAGCTCATCAAAAGTAAACGGTTAAGTTTGGTAAAAAACTAAAGCAACAAAAACATGTTAGGGTGAGCAAATTTAAGGGGACTCAAGATGAATTTGGAATTGTTTTCATCATCCTAAAACACTTTATATATATTAAGGGATATCGATTACCTCAAGAACTGGGGTTGAAGAGTAACTATATAGGTAGGGCCAGATCATGTTCGGTTAGACATGGTAGTGTTGTTGTTACATGTAAAACATGTAGATAAGTAACTATTTATTTGCAAGTAGATATGTAGTTATTTTTTAGAAGAATTTGATATTATGATAAGAACAAATAGTTTCTAATCTAGATTTAGCAGTTTAGATGAGAAATTTGAGCAATATAACTAAAACCTAGTTTCCTTTAGTGCCTCCTTACCTCTTATGTTGCCTTTAGAGTATTCAAATAACCATTATAGAAGAAGGATCATCTAGATAAATGTTGTAGGAGTCTAAACAAGACAAGGAAGTTCCATCTCTGGATTTAGGAGATTGAAAAGTGTTAAAGGTTGATGATATCTATGGGTGGTATTTATACATTTTTTGAGAGTCAAAGGGTTCATCATCATCAAGATAAATTTCACCATTAGGATTACCTACAAATGTGAAATAAGAAACTAAAATTAGGATTTGTAATCTAGGAACCGTACAAATTTCTCTATTTCATAGGTGGGACACATTGGCGAAACACCACATGATGCAATGTATGACACCTTACTAAAAATAAGTTTTTGGTTTGGGAACCCCCTTGAAGGAAAAAAGGGAATTTCTTATCTTACTTTCTTACTTTATAGAAATTTATGAGTGTGTCTCAGATAGAAGTTTATTTATTTTGTTTGAGATTGTGTCATTGAGGAATAAACTTTTGATTAAAATGGAGGAAGGGAGATATAAGTGAACTCTTGATCAAAAAGTCTTACCTTATCCAAGTGTGAGTGTTCCATCCAAGGGAAGGTTGAAACATCAAATCTTTTTTGTAAGGGAACATTGTAAATCATCTCTGGGTCGAGAGGGAGATAATCTATGATGTCAATTCTTTTAGCACTAAGACTTTTGTGGTCCTACCACTTCATCATGTTGGTCCCTTTCTGGTTAAGTATTTTCTTAGCTTTCTTAGGGGGTTCCTTCCTATGATTATCCTTGTTGTATTTGGGTTGTAGATGTGTGAGTAGGTCAGATGGGAGAAAGATATATGATAATAGAAATCAATGTCAAGTGAGCTTTCTGGGATCAATAGTGGCACTATTAGTTTTTGGAGAAAGAGGGTCTTCTCCTTACATCTTAGCATCAAAAGGTTTGTCCATCAACCTATTTGTTGGTTGGCCCTGTTGAAGGGATGATACAAGCTCGATATTGCATGTGTGGCTCGGAAATAGCATATATAGAGTACACACATTTTTTTATATAGGAGTCATCTTTAGGATCTTGACATGAGAGATCATTGTTGGTTTCTCAGACTTTGCATCTAGAGTGTGCCTCCATGATTGCCTCCTTGAGGCCATTGAGGTTGTCCTTAGCCTATTCGAAGGTCATCACTTAGTTAAAGTTTTTTTTGGAAATGATGATAGAAGGTTAATTTACATCCTTGATCAGAGGTCTCCACCACCTTGGCATGTGCCTAGACATGATGTACATGTTCTAGGTCTCACTATGATTAGGATTTACATGACAACTTTTTGTGTTTATATGTCAATTAGTTGGAAGTTAAGCCAGCCAACTTCAAAAATTGAGAAGTTCTTAGGGATATTAGAATGATGCCTCCACCTATCATGGGGATATATAGATTAAAATCTTAGACAATATCACATGAATTGTGTGAGTGGTTTATTATGTAGTCACGTGAATACTCTTCGCTTTACTCCTTTTTTAGTCTTTGTCTCTTTGGTTTGAGGATCCTTTTTTGTTATTTTTTTGAAGTCCTCCTTGTGACCTTTTGTAGCATACCAGATCTTGGACCCTACCCTGAAATTTTGACCTTTTGGTTTTAGCCAAACAAGGTTGAGGATAGATGTAGATGTGGTTTAATATAACCATAATGAGTTAATGCATATATATCACCCTAATGCAACCTAATGTTATCACATTAGTCTTAGGCTAATAATAGACACATAAAATATGTCATATGAGATTATAATGAATTGTAATAATCATACATAATTCTCTTGGAGACAATGTCAACATAAATGTATGATAATGATAATGATAATAGTGAAATAATATGATAACCTAATTAATAATGCGATTTTAATGGCCAGAAATGTTAATTATGACATAACTCATTAAAAGGAATCCCAAAAGTGGAATCTAAGTTAAGAATCGTGTTCCTTAGGTCCCAATTGTCTTGGGCATTAAGTTTCACATTATTCACATAATAATAATAATAATAATAATAATAATAATAATAATAATAATAATAATAATAATAATAATAATAATAATAATAATAATAATTAATTTAATTCAATTTGGAAATAGAAGATCTATATATTCCCCAAAATATCAAATAAAATAATAAATGACTCCAAAAGAGAAAAATAGTCTTGGATTCGTAATCTGCATAATAAACATAGCCTTTGGGTGAATTTTCATCCAATTTAGAGAAAGTTTGCTTAAAAGATGAAATTAGGAGAGAGAAAGTATGTAGAACCTTCAAAATATTAACTAAATGCTCAAACAACTCCAACATATAAAATTGATGGAAACTTCATGTCCAACACATTAAATATGACTTGTGGGTGAAATTTCATCAAAATTTGATAATCTTATAACCATTAATGAAGGAGGAACGAGAAAATAAGATTTGATTTATTTAAGAAATTAAAGTTCTCAAAAGGCAAATGTAATTACATATTAAGGTTCCTCATATCAAAATTAGGCTAGATGCCAAATTTCATTAAATTTGGGATTCATTTGCACCCTCAAAAGAGGAGAGAGAAAAAGAGAAATCAATTTAATACATCACTTTATTTGATTTTGAATTGGATAAAGTTTCTGATTTTGATCTGTCATGCACCCTTTAATATCTAACATCTCAATCTCAGTCGTTAGATTTCATATCGAATGGCTTGGTACCCATCTCCTACCTTGGGTAGGAGAGGCGCGCCCGAAATAGTAACCAGTTGCTCGTTTTTGGATCGTTCTTCTAGATTTTTGGCTCTTTGAATTTGTGAGAAAATTCCACACACACCCATCTCTTGCTCATGATGTTTTGTCAAGTATTTAAGATTCACCCAAATCTCTTCCCAAGCTCCTTGAACCTATTTGTGACACCCCTCCATCACACAGACAACGAGATGGCACGCAAAAATGTGTGGAACCTCATATTACCGAAAACACGAGTTAAAGCCCAAAACGAAGGTCAGGGTCCTTACACTGTTACCCCTAGATGCCTTAAGGGCCTAACTCGTCTATGAGTATGTATACCCAGACCACCGTTAACCATCATGAAAACTTTCCCCGAACCCAACTTCATCAGAGTTGATGTGTTTCCTGACTTCCAAGTCATCTTTCAGTCGGCCGCGGACCTCGACACTGACAACAAAGTTGATCTCTCCTTCTGCAATTGGAACCTAGGTAGGGTTATGGGAGACCCTCTCTTTGTTTATGACGTCTTGTTTTGGTCTAATCGTGGCATGACAAAGTTTCCCCAATTTGGGTGAGGTCGATCCGTATTGCTTATCGCAACCATGGTAGGGCGGTACTAAGGGGATGATTCCACCATGTGATTTTCTAGTTTTGCCCTTCTTTTCTCTTCTCTCTTTTGTTTCTCGCGCAGGGGTGTGATGCTCTTTTGGGCCCAATTTTCTTTTGTTTAGATGAGTCAAGCAAGGACTTTAACCATGCGACTTGACCACCCCTAATTGGGCCAAGTCAGCGGGTGGGCCATCTTTTTCCTCTCTCTCTTTGCCTCTCTCAAACGACTTTGCTGAGGTGTCAACATCTGATTGGTCGATACTCAAAAAATCATAACTATTTACTCCTTTGTCCAAAAATTAAAAGAAAATATGTTTCAAAATTAGAAAAATGTAAGCTTTCTAATAAAAATACTTTCAAGGATTGGTTTTGAGTTTTATCGAAAGGTGTTTTCTAAAAATAAATTTAATGCATAAAAATCACTAAAAATGCACATTTAACCTCATAACTCTAAAATAGACAAAATTATATGTTTTCTTAATCAAGAGAACCTAATAAAATAAATGGTGATGATTTCAAAGTCTAAATCAGAGTTTTGTGTGAAAATTCCTAAACTAGGGTTTTCCTTACATTAATGCAAATGACAAACCCTAATAAAGTTGATCTTGGAAACAACTAGAGTGATGAAGAGTGTTTCGAGGACACATGTGTAAGGTATGTTTGCAAACCCTATTATTCTATGTTGGGAAATCACCTATATTATTCTTTCTCTTGGTCCTAAGGACAATATCTATACACAATGTCTTTTCTTTTGAAAATCATGGTTCACGTGAACTACCTTATTTGTTATTGATCTTGTGATCATGGATATTCTCTTGGACTCTAAGCTTATGCCTTGGTGCATGTTGGTTTTATTTGATGTTATGTGCCCACTTTGAGGTGGATGTTTATTTGTTGATATGTGATATCTTGTGCCCACTTTCCTGTGGATGTATGTGTTGTCCATTTTGTGATGGCAACATTGTATAGTTCCGACTATACTTTCTACTTGCCTCTACATTTAACATGCTATGTGATTCAGTAGCACTAGAGTAGTGTTATTGCATTGGTTTTATTTATGGGCAGATGTGTAAATTCTTACTCGAGCAGTATGCTCTTTTGGGATGGAGGTGGCCCCATACCCGCGTTTCAAATTTGTGAGGTTTGGCCCATTTTATATATTGTGAGTTTGGTAGTACGTCATTCTCTATCCGGTTTCAAGTTTGTGAGAATTGGCCGGCTTTGTTGTTATATTGTTCTAGGTCTATGCTTATCTCACATGCATGCAGGATATTGATGATTATTGTGGGGTGTGTGCCCTACTTTCTCTTATTGTGCTTCATTTCCCACCATGGTAGTGGATGTATATATATGGCACAATCTTTTTATGTTTATTTATGGCAAGTATCTCTTTTGTTTTTGTTCGATTCCTTTTATGCCCTTTAGGGTAGTCCTTGTCTTTTCTATGGGAAGCTTCTATTTACTTTGATGTCCTTCACTCCATATATTGCTCAATTTACTTTTTAGTATGCATATACCAGCCTTTGCTGATGTCTTCTATTTTTTCTCTTCTTGCCGGGGTATGCTTCCAACCATAGGTGAAGGACATGGAGGACATGGCATAAAGTTATTGACTTAGCTTAAGGATTTTAAAGCTTGGAGACAAATTTGCTATGGTTTAGACTTCCCTCTATCTTGGATCCTTATGTTGTATCATACATGTAAACCCTTTATGGGAGATTATGATGTTCTCTTGTAACCTTATGAAAAACGGAATATAGTCAATGTTTTTATTCCCCTACTACACATTGGTTGTTTTGAATACCATTAATATGATTTGAAAATTTTACACCCACTCTATCATACCTTTAGGGTGTGTATGGACTGGAGGTTGTATTCTTCAAAATTTTAGTAGGGAGTGGTTCTCCTCTGGGATCCCATTCCTTACACCTTTTTTATAGTCTACTAGTGTACTAGATGAATAGAATCCCCCCATCATTTACAAAATTCTTCCTTTTTCTCCATTTTTCTCAAAAGAAAATCAAGAAGAAGTTGAATTCCAAACTGGATACGAATTTGAATTGGATATTTTCTCCACTAGAATAATGCTATGTCCTTACCAGGAGAGGTAAAAAGGAGATAACTAAATTTCCAATTGGATTGAATTGAATATTTTATTTGTGTGAAAATTGATTGGACAATTTATTGAAAAATGCATGTAAAAAGTCCATCTAAAGACCAATTGTCACTAACCCTCGACCAGTGGAAAACATGTATACAAGTGGAATAAATATGTGATTAAATAAAATAAATTGAATAAATTCCATTATCAAGAAGATATGTCTTTTTTTATCTTGGATGATAAAATTTGGGGTGTCAATAATTTGACATTGTCAAGCCGAAATTTGAGGTATGAGTGAGAACCATAAGCTTGAGTCAATTCTAACCCATAGTTTTGGTCATGAAGGGCCAATAAGGTGAAACTTATTAAGGACATTTTATTGAATCATGAATCTAGAATGTGATAGAACTTTGAAGTGCTTGAGTGTATGATATGTATTCATCCCTCTCTAAGATCCTATCATTAAAATTTTTGAATGCATTATATCAATCATAGAGAATTGGTGGATGGATTGACTTATAGTTAGAGGCATACCTTAAAATGGTAAAAGGTGAGGAGTTTACTATGTAGGATAAGGATTGTGAAATGAAAAGTTCCTACTCGAGGTAGGGCTTCCAATGAAATGACATATGATGAGGTGCTTACTCAAGGTATCACTTTAAATGAAAATGAGGTACAAACCAGAATGTAGGATGAAAATGCAAATTATATGATAATATCCAATAGGGCTTAAATGTGTTGTAGTTTGCCTTCTTAGGGTAAGGCTTTGAAGCAAAGATAGAAATGTGAGGTTTGCCAATTCATGATAGGGATTGAGTGATGGATATTGATGCAATGTTTTCCTACTCAAAGTAGGTCTTGAATGCCAAAGTAAGAAGGTTTTGCTACTCATAGTAGGGCTTTCTTCTAATGAGGATATGCATTTTCCTTATTGGAGTATGGATTTATACAAACTAGGTATCAATTCTAGACATGTATTTATGCTTGCAAGTGCTTTTATTTAAGGTCGTGATTCGAGATCCTTAAGGGGTATATATTATATGAATGGTTTTGAATGTGAGGATCCTATTTAGGGTAGGTCTAGTGGTGTAGTTAAAGGTACTGGTTCATGACCCTAGATGAAGATGGTAATGCATGTGGGTAGGACTTTTGTATTTCACATTACTTAGGGTCGGATCTGATTATAATAATGTGTAGATATTAGGATGTAGAACATGGTCAAGGTTAAATTATTGAAGCTGATGACTATAGACAAATTTATAAGATGTGAGACCTCATTTCACTATAGGATGATCAAGAGTTATAACCTTCTTTTTTTGAAATTCATTATTTAAAGTTTGAGGTAGTATTTTGCATTTTTATATTTTTAGAATTTGTGTGTATTTAATGCAAAATTTTCTGAGCTTTTGTGTATGTTTATGATTTTTTTGGAGGTTTTAATGAATTCTGCTAGAATTGTAGGGACCTATTTGCAAAATTTTAAGATTTTATGTAAGGGGAGACTGAGGAGAAGTTGGGAATGATTCTCATCTCTTGGATGTCAAGTAGAGCTGACAAAGTGAGAGATCAAGTTTGAGGAAACGACAACAACAAGGAAAACCTCTACCCACGTGACAAGATGTTATACAACATGCAATACCATTGGAAGTGGGTTTTGCCAATGTGTTTCTTACAATTTTATATTTTGTATAGCTTTAGGAACGTGTGATCTTCAGTTCTAACATTTGATCTGTTGTTTTCATCATTTTATTGCAACTTATAGTATTTTGCTTACAAATGTTTTTTGCATCCTGCAAATGGAAGATGTATGAGCTTGCATTCCAATTTGCACCATCCTTTTTTGTAATTTTAGCAATCCTATGAGTGTGTAGCACCTAATTTCTCAGAATCAACTTGTGTAGGGAAGCTGACACCATTGGTACATTGACTCGTTGACCACATGTGGCTTGTCACGGTGACTTGCACAACTATGTCCTAGAGGGTGTCCCATAGTAGGATCTTGTCATGGATTAGAAATAGGTTTTTGATGAAGGTATGGGATATTAAGCATATCTCATATGAGCCCTAATATTTATTTGTTGATTTAATTTTTGATGACCTAAGACATTTTTTATCATTGTTTGCTCTACAGAGTCATCATTGAGGTATGGAGACTGTCATGGAAAGCTTCTTCTTTCTTATGATGTTCACAATGGATTAAATTCTGTTGCGACTGAATTTCCACCATTACATACATCTCAAGGTCAAGAGGTATACCTTGAAGATTTTACCCTTGTTATTTTCTTTGGATTGCTGATTCCATACTGGTTTTTGATTGTTGTGTTAGTGTCTTGACATTTTTATCTATTTTTCACCATTCATTTTACGAATTCAAGGTTTAGTGAATTTTATATTGAGATCTCAATGGGAGAATCTATGGAATGTATATATAATTTTGGTTTTGCAAGATCTGTCTCTTCCAGAGAAGATCAGGTTTGACAAAATTTATAGATGTCGAATTGTAAAATTGAATTATATAGTCCTCTTAGTTAAGTGTTTCCATCCAAAAAAAATTATAAAATCCATAGAATTCAATCCATAATAGACATGACTAATAGCGCTAAGTATAAATGCAATTTTTTCTAATGATATAGAATACTAGAGTAACTTCTACACATGATGATTCAATGTTTTATTCAAGCTTAATTTAACTATGCACACTACCTATCCCTTAATTGAATGGTTAGGGTTTAAATATAAAAAACCGACATACATTCATACTATGTTCACATTTTCAAATATTTGAATGCTCATGCTACATTAGATATTCATTGAACTTTTGGTATTGTCAAACTTGTACAACTATTACCAGTCCATAAGTTATCCTAAATGCCTAATAACCTAACACATGTACTTCTCTAGTCAAAAGTTAGATTTGATCTGATTTTTGGATTCAACATAGTTGATTTAGCTAACATGTGAAATTTCATTTATTGGATAACCCTGGATATCCCAATTAGTGTTATGAAGAAAGGAGGGACAATTATGGATATACTAACCTAGTTATGAAATTAATACACTTGATTGATCCTGATTTAACTAAGTCACAAATTTATGCTTGTTGTATGCAAGCCACTGCTAGGTTTTATCCTTGGTTAATTGAGAATCGTAAGAGGAAGATTAATAGGAGGAGATTTTGTCTCCTTTCTTGTGCAAAGAGCATGTTAACAAGTAACAACCCACGATACAACCTCTTCCCATCTCTCTCCCACTACCCTACATGTTACCTCAAATATCACCACCACAAGATTTAGGAGGTGGTGTCAATCCCAACAAGCCTTCACTCCAGCCCTATCTTCCCCCATGGGAGAAACACCTAATTTCCCTACTTTCTTTTACCTCTGAATGTGAGTTGCAAATGGCGTCCTTAGCCTTAGAAGCGGTGTTCATTGGTCTCTAATGCTTACTCAACCATGAGTTGATACTCCTCCGGCAACCATTGATCTGGGAATACCCACAGTAGTTGTGGGTGACTGTTATCCTTATTTGAAGATGGCTATCCAGTGTGAGGATCTTGTGCCGCCATTATTGAATTTATCATCCAATAAGCTTCATCACCCTATATCCTTCCTTTCTCCAGTAAATGTTTATTGCTCATTGAACATGTTTGCTCTCCCTTGAAATCGAGTATTGTCAGGCCTTACAAATAGCCTTCTGAAAGTAAAAATATAAATCATGTATGGAACATATGATAAAAATAAAACTAATATACCAACCAATAGGTAAAGTCAACAACTCATGTTCAAGCAAAAGATCATTGTTTGGGTAATAGAAGTAGTTTAAGGGATCCCATCCCGGGTTGGAAACTCCAACAATTTGAGTATGCTAGAACCGGTCCGGTTCAAAAGGACCAATACACGTTCGTAACTAGCATTTTCAATTGCTTTCATTTCATAACAAAATGGCCATTCATGGGTTAAGACCTTCAAAAACTGAATTTTATCATGAAAGAACGTACCTTATTCTTATTTCAACAATCAAACTTTAGTCTAACATCCGTCCATAGATTACTTTGCATTAGAAAGAAGTACATAAGGTATAAAAGCTCGTATAAGTCTCTTCTGAATCGAGATCCAGATACTAAGAAATCTTGACAATGCCAACACCCTGTCACAACACCATGTGTTGTAAGTTAGTATAGTCTGTATTTACCAACATACATTATTAGTGTTAGTATTAGATACATAAATCATAAATTTTATAACTATCTAGATATAACACTTTCCGTACGAAAAAACAAAACATGAATAAGAAATTAAAATACCTTGGCAAGTAGATTGGTAATTGTATTAACCAGCATACCCTTTAAAAAAAAACTTAGTTCTATAAAGGAAGCAAAAACGCTACCCCAATAATTATCCAGAGCTGAGCCCACTCGTACCTGTGTGTCGTGCAGCCTGTAGGTGGTGATGATATTAATTATGATTCCCTATGACGGGACTCTGTTCCGGTCCTTGTGACAAATGCATCTGGAGTGTACACCCTCCCGATAAAAATGGGTTGCTTCCCTCCTGTCTGATATGTGAATGGTCGGAATAGTATGTCACAGTGCAATTGGAATAGTGAATTTTCTCCGGATGATATTTAGTAGGACAAAAAACCCAAATAGCACGGTTTCTTAAAAATATTTACTCAAATAGCACTCTCCGCAACTTATTTTCTGAAGTAGCACATTTTCATCTAAAAGCGCCACATTAATTGGCGTTTTTCTGATACAGGGATTGAAAGCGCCACTTTTACTAGCGTTTTTTTGGAAGACGCCACATTAGCTGGCGTTTCTTTGGAACACGCCAAACAAGATGGTGTTTTTTACTCCCATTTCCTTACTTTTTTTCTTTCTTTCTATCTTTCACTGTATATTTTGTCCGTTTCTGAGCTTGTTTTCATCGCACTCTATTGCGAACTCCTACTACTGACAACACCAACATTCATCCACGATTTACTGCAGGGCGTCACGATACTGACCATCTCTACCGCAGTCCCATCCCTCCGTCCTCCACGATGCAGTACTCCGGGAAGTCCTACCTGCATCCCGGCCAACGACACACAACTCACCATCCTCTATCTCGCCCTGTACATGACCGCCTTGGGAAGCGGTGGCCTGAAATCTAGCGTCTCCGGGTTCGGCTCCGAACAGTTCGATGAGTCCGATAAGAAAGAACGGTCCCAGATGACCAAGTTCTTCAACTGGTTCTTCTTCTTCATCAGCCTGGGCTCACTCCTCGCCGTCACAGTACTGGTCTACATCCATGACAACCTCGGCAGGAGGTGGGGGTACGGCGTGTGCGCCGCGTCCATTGTACTGGGTGAGGCGTTGTTTCTCTCAGGTACAAGGAGGTACCGGTTCAAGAAGCTGGTAGGGAGCCCATTGACCCAGATCACCACCGTTGTTGTCGCCGCATGGAAGAAGAGGAAGGTGGATGTGCCGGAGGAGACGGACAGCCGCAAACCAAGCACTATCCCATTGTATCACAGTATCACTATACTGTTGACTCGCATGGACTAAAAAATGTCATCTTGTTTGGTGTGTTCCAAAGAAACGCCAGATAATGTGGCGTCTTCCAAGAAAACGCTAGTCAAAGTGGCGCTTTCAATTCCTGCATCAGAAAAACGCCAATTAATGTGGCGCTTTTAGATGAAAGTACCAGAAAAACGCCAATTAATGTGGCGCTTTTAGGTGAAAGTGTGCTAGCTCGGGAAATAAGTTGCGAAGAGTGCTATTTGGTAAATATTTTTAAGAAAGTGTGCTATTTGGGTTTTTTATCCTATTTAGTATGCCACAGTGCGATTGGAACAGTGAATTTGCTCCTGATAATATTCTAGTACTTAAAGGAATCAAAGTGACATGTCTTATTTGAATCAAAGTGACATGTCTTATTTTGATCGCAGGGTGTCGTGCCTTCTTCTCATCGTAAATATATTTTACTACACTACTGATCATTGACTCGGATGAGAAATAGTTAAATATCATTGAGATAACATTGTCGCAAGCTACATGATCATCTTTGTGCCGCAGATTTATTTTCTATCTCTGATTACACATCGAGGAGCTCATTGCACGGTGTTAAGTATATATTCCATTACGGCCGGCCAACACGTGAAACATATTTTGACAAAGGGTATTCTGATTACACAGTGACTAGAACACAACTAATAGAAATCTCATTATGTAGAGTGTACGGAAGATATTGATGGCCGGCCAACATCTAAACTAATATATGAGATTTTACTTTTTGTCTGTACAAATGTTTTGAAAAGTTATATTTAAATTAATCTTGAACATATTTTGTTGTTCTTGATTAGAAGGTTTTGTTGGTATGTATGCCTAGAGAGCCAATCATATGATGATTATAATGACATAATTTATAATTGAATTGAATAATAAATAAAGATAAGATTTTCATTTATTCTGTTTAATTCAGTTATGAGATAATGATGTAACATTATATATGTCTAAAGAATGATATTACTCAATGACGTATGTCTTCAAGTATTAGCCTTGTGGAAATGAATCAAATCATACAGATGTTATGAGTACATATACATATTCTCATTATGTCCCTGATCTGTTGTTATTGTGGAGGGTTGATAGACAACAATGACAAATAAGATCAGAATGTGAGTTGCTTGATGACAGAATCTCATTAGTCACGATATGATTATATCGAACTAGGCACACGTATATATGTTAGATAATAGTGTATCAAACAAACCTACCATGAGACTGACACATGGAAGCCACCATTATAGAAGTCATAGTTAGCTCTGACAGTGATGGTGGTGGTTGTAGTTCTTAGACTTGAAATCATTGCACTCATCAAATGTCGTTGGGTACACTTTGACATTATCAAACATAGTCCTAAAATATAGGTTGTTATAAATGTGATGATTGGGTGACTTTGACACATGAGAATACAATGTGAGTGATAGAAATGAGATTTGACCCTCCTACATAAGTTTCATATTCTAGGCCTCTTGATTAGCGAGACAGAGAAATGCATGACCATGCACATGTGAGTCAATATGTAATATTGAGTATAGATATATCTCAAACAGTATGCTCTGGTTCAAAAAATAAGATTGAATGATGAAGAGGATGACTGCTCCAAGCCTCGAGTTCAATCTGGACATCTGTGACAAAAGAATCATGCAAACACTGCAACACCATACACAGATTGTAGGTTGAAGTTGTTATCCAACTTTCCATTTACTTTGACAACATTGATGTGTGACTAAGCATCACTCATTGCTTGTGATGTGATAAGTTGTTATGCACATTTACTACCTACGGAATATGGGACATATGGGTCACACACATAGGTTTGGACCTAGAAGAGGAATATAATCTCGAACGAGAGTTAAATTAATGACTAAAATGATTAGGTAATTGATTCACACAATAAGCAGCCTGGTAGCACTGCCAAACACCTGTCTCATGACATGAGACAGATGTCTGGAGTGCCAAACGGTTGTCTCAAGGGTTGAGATGAGTGTTTGGAATGTCACACCGATTTGAGTTGAAATTGGCCAAGGTGCAAACCAATCGAACTGGCTGGCCTAACTCAGGTTACCAGACGACCGTCTGGGTGATCGAGACAGCCGTTCTCGCATGGGCGAGATCGGTCAGTTCCGCCAAGGGAAGGTTCAAGATATTTTCATATATTCGTTTGGATTGCATTTTACTTGGAGTGCAAGGAATTAATGTTCAACACTAATAAGAAATGAATTGTCAATTTCTTATGTGATTGGGAACTGTGAAATAACCATCTCACAGTACGAGACAACCGTCTTGCATGCTAGATGACCGCTTCAGTGGTCACATGTTGTGAAAATTAAAAATCTTTCGGTCTCTTCCACTCCCACACAGACTAGGAACCCTGGCCCAAACCCTGTCGATAAATAGAGGAGTACTGGGGACTTTTTAGAATACAACACAGACAATTGAGAATCAATTGCTCTGACAATTATTGTCCTCTCTGGTTGTGATAACCAAGAGAGTCCAAACAAGTCCTAGCCGACTAGGGAGGGACAGTTATGGGAAAGAACAACTGAGATCATTGTTGTGGGAGAGCAAGTTGGTGACTAGTTCGCCAATGGGAGGGACAACTCTTTTCTATCTGTTCTAGCATGACGATAGCAGTTCTAGGATGTCAGTGTGGACTTCTCTAGTGGTGGGAGGTGTTGTTTGCCGCTAAGGAGGACATCATCAACCTACAGTCTGTAACGAGAGCTACTACAAAAGATGACGTTCGAGTCTATTATCTGTATAAGAGCAGTCACACGAGTCCCTATGCAACTAGGAGTCAAAGTTGTACATCAGTAACGACGAGGAGATGTCGTTGGACTTTGTCCAGGAACAAGTATATCTTAGAAACCATCCTTTCTATTTATAGTTATTGACACAATTTGCTGGTTATGGGGAATATAGTAGATAAAAAAACAAGTATGATGCAGATGTGATGCACATATCTCAATTATTTGTAGAATATTAAGTTGTCCGGTTAACATCATGTGTAAGTATATATTGTACTCATTTTTTTCTAATTACTAATAAATCAATAGTGTGCAACGGTACTTTGCTTCAAAAGTTGTAAGGATTTATGATCATATAATTTCTTATTAATCAATCAATTTTGCACAAAAATATTATATATATTTCATTTAATAATAAATAAATATAACTACCAAACTATTTACAAAAATGATAAAGTTATAATAACATAAGATATAGTAGCTCAATAATTAGCAACATTTCTACATTATAAGAACATTCTATACAACTATTGAATAAATATATATTTTGAATATTTGTAGTTATCTTTTAAGGTTTACCAATATCCATTGATAAAGTTTAGTTATAATTCTTTTCTTTTAAATTTAAATATAAAAAAAGAATATGTAAAATATATAATACCATAGGTTTGGAAAACTGGAAATTGAACAAAATGGGCAAAATACAATCACAAATAATTAGTATTGTTTTGGGATATTATTTCATTTTTATTGTCATTAAAGAATTTATTATATCCAAATAAAATTTGAAGTATTTCTATAATAGTAATATGAATAAATGTTATATTCTTCACACATCACCTTTCCCATTACATTTTATTTGTGACATTAAAAATAATAAACTGGAGATTAGAATATAGGACAACATCATTTTTAACATTTTCTAAAATTTATGCTATGTTGTTCTCGCTTTTTAAGAAAACATATACAAAGGAAAATTGAAACAAATTTATTTAGTTTCCACATAATTTTTTTGGTGCTCAAGTTGATAATAAGTCATTTCCAAAAGTATTATTTTTCAATAATCTAGATCATCTAATAATCACCGCAAAATATTTTGTAAATAGAGTTCTTTTTTAGACTGCAAAATATAAACAACCTTATAATACATCTCCTCTATATTTATTTGCAATGCATCAGATTTATTTGAAATATAGGAACATATATTTTATACGATAGAAAATTAAACTAAAAATATTTTCATACTTATAATTATATATGAAAATATTACATTAGGAATTTTGCACATTTAATAAGGTCAAATATTCAATATACTTATGATTTACTCTTACGTGAGCTAATTTAGATACTCAACAAAGAAATTGATTGTCATTTATCGTATAATATTGGAAATGAAGTAATCTTCCTACACGATAAGTACCATTCATATGCATGTTTTTAGGTTTCGATGCTAATGTTGCATGTAATACTTTCAAGGAAAATTAGGCAATTATACTTTTTGTACAACATTAAATAACATTTCCTTAAAGATTTAGTATCATAGTGACAAACATTATCGTGCTAACTTATCAGAGTGATAAAAACAAATATAAACAACATATATTTATTATTGTTATTGTTAATGTTAATGAAATATATAATTTTTAATTTGATATATTTTATGTTAATAATTGGAAAAAGTACACTAATAAACAATCCATTTCATCATGCATAGTCTACCAAAATTAGGGATGCCATATTTTATATATTTTTGTAAGATTTTATTTTCATGTGGTATTACCCAAATAAATTGTGTAGTTTACCAACATCGTGCAAAGCACGGTTTATGTATATGAATGCAAACTTTGAATTAATACATCATGATAAATGGAACAAATGTATTTGAAATGATTACATGTTTTATTTTTATTTTTATTTTATGAAAAACTAAAAAAATAAGCAATATTAATATAAGAAATGAAACAACATATCACTATAAACATTCATATATAAGCATGATGTTGTTGTGAATTTATTATATTTTTCTACAACCAAAAAAGGTGGCTCATTTCAGTAAATACACAAACTCTAAGAACTTTGTATGTCATGAATTGTAGTTAGTTTCTATCTCTAATATGAACATCATAATTCTATCTTAAGAAAAAGTGATTTTACATGAGAGTATGTCAATAAGCTTTTAAAAACTGAGTATAAACCATGACAAATAGTAACATGCGAATAATCACCATTTTTTCACATCTAACCTTGACAAATATTCTCCTTGCATCTAAAGAACATATTTTCTTTCAATCTAGTAAATAACTCTGAAAAATACATGTGTTATTGTATTTATCAAATGACAAATGGTAAATTTAGTCACGGAGATATCATTAAAATGATATATGAATTTCATTTATAAATGTATATACAATGCTTTGTATATAACAACCAACAATAACAAACAATTGTATCTACAAAGTTATTTATGTAACATGACACACTAATACCCAATGAAAACAGAAATGCATAGATGATCAAAACTATAAATGCATTCAAATAATTTTTAGAAAAAAGAAACTTATAAACTGCAAGAACAACTTTATTGTACCTTGATTACTGTTTCATGAAATATGCCTATGTAAATTTATGGATAAATGATTCCTTATTACCTCCTTAAAACAGATTTGCATTGCAAATTGCGTGTTCACTATCATAAAAGGAAGATTGAGGGAGCATTAGTGGGCTTGGAAGAAAATATAAGAAAAATCAGCAAGGCACGAGTCAGTATATGTACACGAATGAAAAGATTCCACAACTGTATTTGAAATTGCAGTACACTATACAATGACGTACTTAATCTTAATCAAACAAAACGTATGTCATTCACAAAAATATATTTGTGCGAGATGTAAACCAGGACAAAATCCAACTATAAATATATGCACGAAGGCTTACCTCACGCATTATTTATTCACTTATATACAACGGATCGTCAAATTGTTAATCCGTATTGCCCACCTAATGCTTTCGGCATTCTTGTAAAAAATATTTTTATTGAGAACCATGAGTGAAGCCGGAATGTCTAATTGAGATATGCACATTATCTCCTCGTGGTCGAGTTTATACCCTATATGTGGAAACTAAGGTGTGTAGGATGGCGGCGTCTAAGAGAAAAACTTTCCAGATGAGGTTACTTATTCTTATATAATACAAGATGTTGACCACAAGCCTTCTTAATGGACTCACGAAACACATAAATTAGCTACACACAAAAAATCATTGAATGCTCTAGTTATATAAGTCATATAAGATACATGTAGGAATCTGAAACAGATGCCTCCGTCTCGATTCTTGGTACTACACCTATACATTACATGAGGTCCTTCTGAAACAAATCTGCAAACATGTCCCAGCCTCAACATCAAATTGCAGAGATGCAACCTAGACTTGAACTCACAGTTATGCTGCAGTTAGATGTATTCAAAGAAAGATGAATCGAAGTATCAAAGCATCTCTTACCATTCTCATTGTCACCATTAAGACAGTTACTTACACAGAAATGAGTAGGAATACTTGCTGGTGGGCGGCAACGCATGTAGTGTGAGTAAAGGTTGTTCTTTTCATGAACAAATTGTGGCCATGTCCTCTTGTTTTGACCGATGTTTCCAGGCGCTAGAAGGGCCACAGTGACACTATCAAAGTCCACCGTGGTTTTTTTTTTCTAAACTAATATATTGCATTTATCATTTTCTTTCGATGTACAAATCTGCACAAACATTATCAAAGAAAGAGGACACTAAGAAGGAGATAAACACCATGGAGGCGACAATAAACACTTCTGTAACAGGAACCAAGTTATGGGCTGTCCACGGCTACAACAGTGGTGGGCACCAAGGGGCATGCGGCCATATATGAGGCATTGTGTTCTACGCACGCTGTAGCCACCCACACTGCTAATCCTGAACCGATATGACAATTATGTCAAATTCCTATTCGTCGTGACGTACTCCATAATAGAATCTCGTTGGTATACCGATAACCTGCATCTCTCGTAGATGGAAAACATCAGAAAAGTTGTTCATGAGCCCGCCCGTTGAAACTGAGCACAAAACTCACCATGTCCGTCCACCCGATCCTCCATACCTGGAATACAAGCTCGATCATTTATTTGGTAGGGCAACATAAAATCATAGTAAAAAACGGAGATGACTGCACCGTGCCGGTCGAAGCTACCGCTTCGGCTCCTCCAGTACCACAACAAGCGACCTATTTTACCACTGCCGGTATCTTATCTGAACAGCCTAAGTTGGCGCCTAACTGATTTGCTTGTAGGCATAGAGGCATCAAGTATGGAGTTGCTGCGTCTCCCGAAAGAAGCAATTGCAGCCACCTTCCCCCAATGGAGGGAAGTTGCACGAACGCCGGGAAATTATTGAAATAGAAGTTCAGTAATCGTAGTCAACTTTGTGTTATCTATGCATTGTAGTAGGAGGCGGGTTTGCATAGATCGGCGTAGAAAGTGTCCAGCCCTAATGTGATATACTTTGACAAATTAGATATGACAAGAGTCAACTCGTTCACGCAATCAAATGGATGGAGACGAGTATTCATGTTTAGTAGAGTAGAATAGTAGATTAGCCGGCTATGTAACCATATTTCCTTATAGTGGTATGAACGCCAACGTCAATTTCCTATACTATGGGATAATCGACATGATCAGTTTTGTATTTTATATTTTTATTATTTCATGTGATGTGAATAATATCTATCCAATCAATATATATATATATATATATATATATATAGAGAGAGAGAGAGAGAGAGAGTTAGGCTATGATACACTTAAGTGTATTGGGGCTGAGATACAATGAAGTTTTAGACCTTTAGATCTGCCCTGTTTTTCATCCGTGGCTGGGATTAATCCCACCCACTACAGCATATTCAACGTTCTGGCCCCCCACCCAACTCTCTCTCTGTGTCAGCCCTCAACTCACTCTCCCCCGGTCAGTCGCTCTCCGCTCTCTCTCCTCCGCTCTTCTCTCCCTCCTCCCGCTTCCCTCTTCTCCCAGGCGCCGACGACCGCAAGCTGCCCAGCTTGCTGCCCCGCCTGCCGACGATCGGGCCGCACACTGGAGACCAGGCGCCCGGCGACCTTCTGCCCAACGCCGGCGACCAGCTCTCCGCCCGAAGCCCTTCTGCTCGACGACCAGCCTCCGCCCACCGTTGCCGCTCCGCACTGGAGACCAGGCATTGCAACATTTTAGCCTGGTTGCTTCCCTCTTCTCCCAGGCACCACATTTGCAATACTTGGCCGCCGGCTGTCACTCCTCTTCTCAGGCATCGCTGCCGCTCCGCCCCTGCCGTTGGACCAGCACAAACAGGAAGCAGCTTGATCAGCCGTCGCTCCCCTCCTCTGGCTGCCATTATCAGGTTTTCCCCTAACCTTCCCCCCTATTCTTGCTTTTCCTATATCCCCTCAAATCCAAAATCAATCATATGGCATGATTGATGACACGCTCGGAAGAGTGGAATGGTTGAAGAAGCCTATGGTTGTATCTGTGTGCAATTTTTCTTCAATGTTATTGTGGTGCAGAGTTGCTATGCGATTTATTTATTTGAACAACATTATTTGAGGTGCACTGCCTTCTTGTTTATTGGACACCCAATCTTATTGTGGCTCTCCAGTTTGCAAACCTGTCTCTTTAACTTATTCATGGTTGTCTTGTTCAGATCACTCCAGTTTAATTTGGCACTTTCCATTAAACTGGGTTGATTCTTATTTGAAATTAGTGTATTCTTCAGTTGTATTGTACATAATAATAGATATTGACTGTTATAATCTTTTTTTTGCCCTTAATAGATATGGACTGTTATATCCCAGTTTGGTCGGATATGGAAGGCACTAGCACCACACAACAATTTGTACATGGTTAGATTTTGTTTTAATTTAACAATATGGTTTCATTTTCCTAAATACAAACAAGGGGGTGATTATGTGTTTTATGTGTAGATATGGATTTTTCTCATGATGTTGATGGTATGACGGTAATAGATTGGTTAGCTCATGACCATGCAGTGGATGCAAATGAAAATTTTGGTGAAGAAAATGAAACCCATGTGGATGTCGAAAGGGTGGAAGTACAATCTGAAATAGAACCTTTCATAGGTTTGCAATTTGACAGTCTTGATAAGGCGGAGGAATTTTACAATTAATATGCATATCGTATGGGATTTAGCATAAGGAAGGGGAATCACTATGTCTCAACTAAAGCCAAAACAATCACAAATAGGGTATTCATGTGTTCCAAGGAAGGGTTATATAGACCGAAAAAGAAGGAAGACAATGGTGATAAGGGTACCCCAAAAAATGATGTAATTTCTAATCGAACAAGATGTAAGGCTCAAATGAGAGTCAAGCTAGAAGAAGACACAAAGTGGATGGTTGTGAGCTTTGACAAAGAGCACAACCATGATCTCACCAAGAGTCCATCTAAAAAGAGGTTTCATCGGTCACACCGTCGTATGTCTTCTGAGGTTCATGATTTGATTCAGGCGATGCATCATCAAAATATTTCTAGTGCACAAATAATGTCACTTATTGCTAGCCAACAAGATGGAATTCATAATGTCACATTCACAAGAAAAGATTTAAGCAACAAACTTGTTTCTTTGAGGAGGAGATACATAGGTGTTGATGTAGCCTCCACATTAGAGCATTTCAAAAAGCAGCAAGCAAAAAACCCTGCATTCTTCTATTCTGTTCTATTTGATGATGAGGGTTGTGCACGCAATGTCTTTTGGGTAGATGTGAGGTCAAGAATGGTGTATCAAACATTTGGCGATGTGGTTACATTTGACACAACTTACATGACTAATAGATACAATATGCCATTCACACCTTTTATTGGGGTGAATCATCACAAATAGTCTACTTTGTTTGGTTGTGCTTTATTACGAGATGAGACCGCTGACTCATTTGTATGGGTTTTTCGCACCATTCATGAGTTTGAAGAAAGATGGAAGAAGATGATAACATCATACAATTTGGATGACAACTCACATCTAACCTTGTTATGGAATATCAGAGAGTAATGGATACATGTATACTTTAGAGACACATTTTTTGCCAACATGTCTACAACACAATGGAGTGAGAGCATGAATGCAATATTCAAAGATCATGTAAACAATCATTTTCCCTTGTTTAAATTTGTCCAAGCATATGAGAAGGTGGTTGAGAACCATTTTGACAAAGAGGATGAAGAAGACTACAGGACTAAGGATGGCCAACCATCATTTTGGTCTTATGCTCCCATTGAGGAACATGCTAGGGATGTCTACACAAAATCGGTTTTTAAATCTTTCAAAGAAGAAATGAAATTGACCTCATGCTATGATTTAGAGGAGGTTCATAAAGATTCCATATATCAAATTTCACATATTGGCGGTGAGTCACTTGCATTTGTATCAAAGAATAGCTACAAAGTACAAGTTAATCAAAATAATGAAGAATTCTTTTGTGAATTGAAGCTATTTCATTTTTTTGGCATCTTATGTGGTCATATACTAAAAGTGATGCTTTATCATAAAGTTCATAAGATACCACCTCTATATGTGCTGAATAGATGGACTAGGGAAGCAAAAACCAAAAGTGCAAATCATTATGTGAAAGAGACTTGTGAAGAAGTTGATGGAAGTACCCCTTTGGGCAGGTTCAACTCACTTTGTAGACCGGCAATGAAATTAATTGATATATCTTCTAAACATAAGGACACCTACCTTGATGTGCATGAGATATTTGAAAAAACTTATGCCAACATTGTGTCTTTACAAAAAGAAATGGGAACGACTTCTTGTGGAGAAGGCATGCCATCATCTCAAACTCACATTCCAACACAAGGTAGTCAATGTGTGCTCCGAATTCAAGATGTAGAAGATGACATACAAGCAAGAGATCCACCACCATCACATTGTAAAGGAAATAGGAAACCACAAAGGTTTAAGCCACAAGTTGAGTTAAAAGCAAAAATACAAAGGACATGCAGTACATGTAATGGAAAAGGGCACAATAGTCGTACATGTAGATATGGGGTAAGTTACAAAGCCTTGTAGTTTCTCTAATCTTATATTGCATGATCTTTGAATTTTATAATCCCTGTCTCTCATGTTATGGAAATGTATATTGCAGGTTGCCAATGATAAATCTGATGCACATGACCTTGATCAAATTTATGAGTCTGGGGAAGAATAAGATACAGTGGATGAAGAATTCAAGTGGTTGTAAAAGTGGATGCTAAAACTCATGAAAAATTTGTGTCTTGTAACCGATGCTTTATCTATTTGTGTCTTTATGTGTAATGAACCTTTGATGTGTCCTTATATTTTTCACTAGACCTTACTAATTAAGCTTACTAAAATTGTGTTCCATAGAACTTACTAATTAAGCTTGTTTGATAACATTTTTGTCACCGGATCCATACAACATATTGTCACTCAATAATACCTCAAGGTAAAGGAAGATGTCACTCAATAATGTGACCAACGTATTGTGCCTAGGCCCTTCTATGAATTATCTTGGTATTCTAAAAAGCACAATACATGTCGCATGTTTAGCTATTTTTCAGATTTTGTGGTTTCTACAACGTAGAAGTATGTTCCAGAAAAAGTTACGGGGAATTGCTTGTAATTATGACTCTCTCACAACTCCGGATTGTTAACTGATTGGACTCTTTGATGAAATCAGGATTCTAAACATCTAGAAGAGTAGTTGAGCGTGAAGGTGATTGGTAGGAAGAAGATCGGTAAAACAAAGCATTTTGAATGGATAATGCAAATACATAACTACATCTATGAAGATTTGTGTACGCAGGAACATTCAGAAGACTTGAACATACACTTATATATATGTAGTGTTTATATAGGAACATTATGCAAGGAGAGATGACATTATGTAATACACAAAACAAAACTGTAATAAAAAGGAGAAAATTACAAATGAAGTACACAATTTGTAATACCATAAGATAAACTGTAATGTTAAATAAAAATTACATCTCACTTCATAACATTTTTGTCACCGGATCCATACAACATCTTGTCACTCAATAATACCTCAAGGTAAAGGAAGATGTCACTCAATAACATCAACGCTGCCCATAAGATTTGTTTAATATGATGATGTTTCAAATCCATGCCATTCAAGCACAATCACATATCCAAAAAGATATTCACACACACATTGATAACAAGACACACAGAGAATCAGTGCACAAAATGGTTTTCTCATCATTCATTGATTTGAAAAGAGATTACAATTAACAATTGGATCCGGCATACACAAGTACAAATATAATCCAAGAAGCCACTAATCCAACCAAACAACATTTATATTTTGTCCTGGCCATCTTTAACTCTCACTCAAGTTGTAAATTGTTGGATTCTTCAGTAGTTGTTGCACTTGAGTTTGCCCATTCAAGAAAATTACAGTATGGAAGTCCCTACAAACAATAAGTAACATATTCAATTCAGTGCATTCTGAAAATTCAGTGCATTCATAATTCTCATGTAAGTAGAACAAAATTCACAAAAATCACCTCTTTGTTGTAGTTGGGACAACCAAAGAATGCTCGACCATAGTTATTCTGAGTCTTAGCTATTCTAGCCTCAACTAAATCACCACATTTGCAATACTTGGCCCCTCTTCGGATCAAAGCTCTCTGACTAAAATTTTGTGAACATGTTGAAATCGGGTAACTGTTTTCATTTTTGTTGTCCATGGCTTGGGATGACTAACAGATGGGAATTAAGAAGAGTGATAAGCAGAGGGGAATCACCTCTGCCTGTGAGAGAGAACAAGGGGGAGACATATCCTCATCCTACTGCCTGTGAGAGAGAAGAAGGGGGGAGAGATGATCTTCCTGCTACCTGTGAGAGAGATGAAGGGGGGGGGGGTCTGCTGGCTGCCAATGGAGCGCCGCGTGAAGATCACTGGTTGCTGTTGTGCCCCGACGGTCTAGAGAGAGAGAGAAGGGAGAGAGAGGACGGAGAGAAGGAGATATAGCGAGGAGTGGGGGCGAGGAGTGGGGAAGGAGGGAGACTGTCGTGGGGAGAGGGAGTGTAGAGAGAGGGATGGTCGTTGGGCAGAAGGGCAGGCTCCACCGGAGCGGCAACAGTGGGCAGAGGGCTGGTCGTCGAGCAGAAGGGCTTCGGGTGGAGAGCTAGTCACCGGCGTCGGGCAGAAGGTCACCGGGCGCCTGGTCTCCAGTACGCGACGCGGTCATCGGCAGGCGCGGTCGTCAGCAGGCGGGGCAGCAGGCGAGGCAACTTGCGGTCGTCGACGTCTGGGAGAAGAGGGAAGTGGGAGGGGGGAGAGAAGAGTAGAGGAGAGAGAGCAGAGAGAGACTGACCGGGGGAGAGTGAGTTGAGGGATGAGACAAAGAGAGAGTTGGGTGGGGGCCAGAGCGTTGAAATCGTTGTAGTGGGTGGGATTAATCCCAACCACAGATGCAAAATGGGGCAGATCTAAAGGCCTAAAACTTCATTGTATCCCAGCCCCAATACACTTAAGTGTATCCTAGCCTAACTAACTAACTAACTAACTAAGTAACTATATATATATATATATATATATATAGAGAGAGAGAGAGAGAGAGTCAGGCTAGAATACATTCGAGTGTATCCGGAGTGGAATACACTCAAGTTGTTTTTCATGATGCAATATTTTTTTTGAAAATCTAATCCGTTGATCTTCTTAAACATCTTGTGAACAACTCATGCTATGAAGACCGCAAAAATTATGCATTTTAAATTAGTTTCACGCGTCGATTTTGTTGCCCTTGGATGAGTGACTTACACTCATCCAAATGGGCTCAAAATTTGTATGTAGCCTAGTTATAGTATGACGTTGAAGATCAACAGTTTACATTTTGCAAAAAATAGTCTTGATATGCAAACACACTTGAATGTATTCGTGCAATCTGTATACTCGAGTGTATTCTAGCCTGACTCTCTCTCTCTCTCTCTCTCTCTCTCTATATATATATATATATATATATATATATATATATATATATATATATATATATATATATATATATGTATATATATATAGAGAGAGAGAGAGTTAGGCTAGTGTACACTCGAGTGTACCAGAGGCACCGTACACCTCATTCATTTTTAAAGATGCAGTAAGTTTTGAAAATTCTAAACCGTTGATCTTCTTAAATATCTTACGAACATACTATATAATAAATTTATCTCATTTTGATACTTATAGGTCATGCATCTAAAGGAGGCAAGAATCATACATTTCAAATTAGTTTTGTGTGTCGAGTTTGTTGTCCTTGGATGACTGACTTACACTCATCCAAATGAGCTCAAATTTTGTACGTGGCCTATTATTATTGTAACCATGAATATCAATGGAATGGATTTTTAAAATGCAAGGTCTAGATAGGAAAACACCATTGTGGTGTATGGCATAATCTATACACTCGAGTTTATTCTAGCCTAACTATATATATATATAGGCTAGAATACACTCGAGTGTATTCGGAGCCGAATACACTCAAGTAGTTTTTCATGATGCAATCATTTTTTCAAAAATCTAATCCGTTGAGCTGCTTAAACATGTTGTGAATAGTTGATACACAAAATTTGAGCAAATTTGGACATTTATAGGTCATGTTATAAAGACCACAAAAATCATGCATTTCAAATTAGTTTCACACGTCGATTTTATTGACCTTGGATGAGTGACTTACACTCATCCAAATAGGCTCAAAATGTGTATGTAGCCTAGTTATAGTGTGATAGTGAAGATCAATGATTTACATTTTACAAAAAATAGTCTTCATATACAAACACACTTGAGTGTATTCGTGTGATCTGTACACTCGAGTGTATTCTAGCCTGACTCATATATAATCAGGCTAGAATACACTCGAGTGTATTCGGAGCCGAATACACTCAAATAGTTTTTCATGATGTAATATTTTTTTTCAAAAATCTAATCTGTTGAACTTCTTAAACATCTTGTGAATAGCTCATACACAAAGTTTGAGCACATTTGGACATTTATTGGTCATGTTATAAAGACCGCAAAAATTATAAATTTCATATAAGTTTCGCGTATTGATTTTGTTGTCCTTGGATGAGTGACTTATACTCATCCAAATGGGCTCAAAATTTGTATGTAGCCTAGTTATAGTATGACAGTGAAGATCAATGGGTTACATTTTACAAAAAATAGTCTTGATATGCAAACACACTTGAGTGTATTCATGCAATCTATACACTTGAGTGTATTTGTGCCTGACTATATATAAATGTAATTTACATATGTCGCCCTAAAAGTGGTTTTATGATGGATGTGTAGCATGGTTATGGCCAATAAACCTTATTATCTATGCATGGGTGTGTGGTCGGTTTATTTTTTTATCTCAGTCAGCGAACCGAGCCTCTATCTTATCTTCCCAATGTAAAAGTATTATTCTTTCTTACCCTTACTTCCCTCGAATGTAACTTAATGTTTCTCTATAATTATATAAATATAGGATAGTTTACTTTCCTATTATGACAAAGAAGATGATGTCTTGAAGATGAGCCAACAAGATGGAGTACCGAGGAGGACCAAATGGACTGGCCCAACCGACCGCATGGTGGACCCGACCGATTAGTTGGAGGAGCCAACAGATGGTGGATAGTAGAACCAGACAGGCGGTGAGATGACCTAACAACTTGCCAGGAGGCAAGCTGATCGGTTCAAGGGTTGAACCAATTAACCCATGTTGGAAAGCACATATTTTCATCAACAACAGGTTCCTGCATGTGATGTATACATAGATGTGGTAATTCCTTGTGCTCTAAAGAACTACATTAGGCTGGTCATAACCATTGCTTTTGTTTATTGCATGTTTTCTTTGTGGGATATAGCATATATATGATACTTACTATATATGTGGTGATTGGATAAAGTATATGTATTTATAAATATAAAATCCCTCAAATAAAGTGTCAAGTCTTAGATGTTTTCCAAAAGTGGCACAAATAAAAAACTTGATTGTTCACGTGGTGCACCATATATCTCGTGGAAGTGTGATGGGAATAATGTAGGTTCTGCCTCCACGGGGTGCATTATTTGGGCCAAGATTGACTGGTGATTCTTAGTGCATTTGGGCCCAAAAGCATGCAGATGTCATGGTAAGGGATTGCACATATCATATATCTAGAATTGCATATGATGTAATTGGCAAGAGTTGCCTACCTTGATGGTTGATTGTGTTTTGCGGTGTTGATCGGGCCACAATAGAATTATCTTGGGTTTAGCCCACTAGAATATTGTAAGTTGTACAATTCCAGATTGATATTAAGGGCTATCAATTCGAATAAAATAGTCTGAGTGATAATTAATTAAATACCAAATTGATATAATCAAATTTTCAAATCAAATCAAAAGTTTTTTGGCAAATGCAAATTTCTCATGTAGAATCAAATGAGGAACATATCTGAATTGTGATTGGTCCTTAAGAAGGACAAACTTGACGGGACAAATTTATGTGATTAGTTTTGGACTTTAAGAGGGGTTCTCAATGAGGAGTGCAAGGTCTATATCTATGACAAATCAGTGCAAGAAATACCTACTCGTGATGCACCTAGAGCACAACTGGATGCTTATTGGAAGCATGCCAATGATTCCTTGGAGATAAAGTACCTAATGCTTATCTACATGACATATGAATTGCATGAGCAATGCAAGGACATGAGTGTTTTTGATATGGTATCACATCTTAAGGAAGTGAAACTTGGTCTTGCAAAGCAAGATAGGGACAATATCCTAAAGGTGCTACATGAGTCGAAGCTGACAGAGGGAACCTTAGCAGAAGAACATGTGGTCAATATGATTGGACATGTATATCATCTTGAAGAACTGGGATTTAGATTGACCCAAGTGTTGGCAATTGATATGATTCTAAAGACAATGCCAGAATCATATAGCCACTTTATTGCATGTTTTCATGTGAATAATATGGCTGGACAGATGTTAGACGTGCTTGCCATGTTGATTCATGTTGAAGTGAAATTGAAGAAGGACAAGCCTGTGATGGTGATCAACAGGTTCAAGTATAAGAATCAAAGTGAGACCGAGAAGAGTTATGAGGTCAATACAAAATCTAAATCTACAACATTCAATATATTGAGAAAGAAAAGTACAAGAGGAACTCATCCTTTGTAGTTGAAGGCATTAAGGAAGAAGAATATGGGGATGGTGATCTCCACTCCAGGTATATACGTTATTGAGATAAAGCTATCTACTTCATCATCATGGTTACTAGATACTGGATGTGGATCTCACATATGTTCTCATATGCATGATCTAAAAGGAAGTAGGCCTTTCATAAAAGGTGAGGTGGAACTGCAAGTTGCTAATCGTGTAAGAGTTGCAGCCAGTGTAGTTGGAACCTATAGTATATCTCTTCCCACAGGGCTAGTAGTAGAGTTAAAGAATTTTTGTTATGTACCTTATATAAATAGAAACATCATTTTTGTATCTTGTATAGACAAGGTGCATTTGAATTCTATATTAAAAATGTGATTGATGTCTATTTCAAAAGATGGGATCTTTTATGATAGTGCACTAATGTCTTCTGGTATTTACTGGTTAGATCTAAAGACATATCTTTACAATGTAAATACCAAAATACTAAAACTCAACAACTCAAACAAAACATACCTTCAGAATTATCGTTCATGGAACCTAAATGAGAATCGCATATCTAGTCTCCAAAAATATGGTTATCTGGACTCTTTTGATTTCGAATCAATACAGACACGTGAACCTTGTTTTTTAGGCAAGATGGCTAAGACCCCCTCTACTGGTAACAATGAGAGGGCTAGTGATCTATTAGGACTCATACATAGTGATGTGTGCAAACCTTTTAGAACATCCACTAGATGTGGGTATCAATATTTTATTACATTCACTGATGACTTCAGTAGGAATGACTATGTTTATTTAATGAAACATAAGTCAGAAACTCTTAAAAAGTTCAAGGAGTTTATGAATGAAGTACATAACCAACTTGGTAAAAGTATTAAGGAACTTCATTTTGATCGAGGAGGAGAATACTTAAACTAAGAGTTTGAGAACCTTCGTAGAGCCCTTGGGATTGTATCCCAATGGACTCCACCTGGAACACCTCCGCATAATGGTGTATCAGAAAGAAGGAATTGCACATTACTGGATATGGTGCGATCTATGATGATTTTATCCGAGCTTCCAATTACCTTCTGGTGTTATGCTCTACATACCACCGCATATACACTAAACCGAGTGCCATCTAAATCGGTTTAAAAGACACCATATGAGATATGGAATGAGAAGCGTCCCAAAATGTCTTTTATGAAGATTTGGGGATGTGAAGCTTATGCCAAGAAAATGTTTCCTGAACATCTTAGCCCAAGATGTGATAAATGTTATTTTCTTGGATATCCTAAGGAAACTAAAGGATATTACTTTTGTTCCCAATCTGACAACAAAGTGTTTGTTGTCAGGGATGTTGCATTCCATAGATGGATTTAATTTTCAAAGGAAATAATGGGAGAAAAGTGGAACTCAAAGAGGTTCAAGACCAATAAAAAACTTTGAACTGATAGATGAAGAAGAGGAATACATAGAATAATAAGATGTTGTGGAGTCTCAAATTCCTCAAGTAACACATGAACCTCATAGATATAATCGGATAAACCTTGAGTATGAAAGATTTGGGTATCTTGTAACTCAGGAAGCCAGTGAATTGGTCATAGATGATGAGACAATATCTCATCAAGGTGCTATTGAGGGACCAGAGTCTGAGAAATGGCTTGAGGCCATGAGATCTGAGATAGAATCCATGTATACCAATAAGGTATGGACTTTGGTGGATCCATTTGAAGGGGTAAAACCCATAGGATGCAAATTAGTCTTCAAGAAGACAGACATGGATGGAAAAGTTCAAACCTATGAGGACAGATTGGTTGCAAAGGGTTTCACACAAGTTCAAGGTGTTTACAATAATGAAACCTTTTCTCTAGTGGCTATGGTTAAATCTATCAGTATCATGCTTGCTATTATAGCTTATCATGACTATGAGATTTGTCTAATGGATGTTAAAACTACCTTCCTTAATAGGAATATAGTTGAGGATGTGTACATGACACAAGCTGAGGGTTTTATCAATCCAATGTTTGCAAATTAAGTTTGTAAAATATAGAGTTCAATCTATGTATTGAAGCAAGCATCTCGGATCTAGAATCTTTATTTGGATGATACAGTCAAACATTTTGGCTTCATTCAAAATGAAGATGAACCTTGTGTGTACAGGAAGGTTAGTGGGAGCACAGTGATATTCATCATATTGTATGTAGATGAATTACTATTGATGGGGAATGACATCCCTACTTTGCAAAAAATAAAGACATGGCTTGGAAATACACTCTCTATGAAAGACTTGGCAGAAGCATCCTACATCTTGGGGATAAAGATCTATAGAGATAAATCCTGAAGGCTTCTTGGATTAAGTCAAATCACATATATTGGCAAAGTGTTGAGCAGTTCAGTGTGGAGAACTCAATGAGAAGAAACCTACCAGTGTTGCATGGAGTGATCATCTCTAAAGTTCAATGTCCCAATTCTTGTGAAGAAAGGGAATGCATGAGCTTGATTCCATATACCTCATTAATTGGATCAATCAAGTACATAATGTTGTGTACCCATCCAGATGTCTTGTATGCCTTGAGCATGATGAGAAGATATTAGGAAGATCTAGGTGATTCTCACTAGATAGATGTGAAGAACGTCCTCAAGTACTTGAGAAGGAAGAGTTGGTGGTAAAGGGTTACACCAATGGAAGCTTCCAGACTGATCAAGGTGATTACAAATTGCAATCAAGATTTGTGTTTTGCCTAAACAACAAAGTTATAAGATATAAGAGTTCCAAGCAAGAGACAGTTGTTGATTATATAACAAAGGTGAAGTATATTGATGCATCGAATGCAACAAAGGAGCATGTATGGATCAAAAAGTTCTTTATAGAATTTGGGGTCGTTCTTGAATGATAGTTGAATTAATTACTAAAAAATTTAGATAATTTTTTCACACAACAAGAAGCTTGACATCACTACCAAATGTCTGTATTATGGCATGAAACAGCTGTTTGGAGTGCCAAAAGGTTGTCTCAAGGGTTGAGATGGGTGTTTCCAATGTCAGACTGATTCGAGTTGAAATTGGCCAAGGTGCAAACTGATTGTCCAGACTCGGGTCGCCAAAGGACCATCTAGGTGATCGATTCGGCCGTCGCATGGGTGAGATCGATCAGTTTGGCCGACGGAAGGTTCTATATATTTTCATATATTCATTTGGATTGTATATTACTTGGAGTGGAAGGAATTAATATTCAACATCAATAAGAAGCAAATTGCCAATTTCATATGTGATTGGAAAATAGTAAAATGGTTGTCTTACAGTACAAGATGACTATCTCACATGATAGAAGATTATCTGGTGCACCAAATGACCATTGTGGTGGTCACACTTTGTGAAAAAATAAGATCATCTGATCCCTTCCACTCCTGCACATATTGGGAACCCTGATCCAAACCTCGCCCATAAATAGAGGGGTATTGGGGGCTTCCCAGAGCACACTACAAATAATTGAGAATCAGTTTTTTGAAAATTGTTGTCCTCTCCAGTTGCGGTAACCAAGAGATCTATAATGACCCCATTCCTCGGAAACCCAATTAAGGAAGGCCAAGAAACTTGAGATGTTATCCAAAAAATAGGATCAAATGTTTGCACATAATCAAAATAATTAATAAATTCTACTAAAATAACTAAACTTGGTACCTGATAAAAATTATTTATCCAAAGTGTACAAAAATATGGGTTCTAGAATTTATTGAGAAATAAATCATCTATCTATATCCTACATACCTTACTTTATTTATTTACTTTCAATGCCTTCTTTCCTTGAATGTCCAATTTCCAGCAAGATTATCCTAAAAACACTAACAATCAAAACATTCATTAGTATGACAGGTCATACATGTATGAGGGGGAAACAAAACTTCAGAAGTAGTGGTAACAACATAATTCAACAATTATTGTTTAACACAACAAATTTAACATTTTCATCAAGACTACCTGATCCAGGTGTCTCCACCCTCTATCATAACCCCTCAGGGCCTCACACTATAGTATTCTCTATCTTCTCCTATTCAGGTAGATGACTTCATCATGTCTCCCCCTACTCAGGCGGGTGACTTCTCATGTACCCCCTATTCAAGCAGGTACCAAAATGTGCCTTCCCCTATTCAGGTGTATGGCCTTTCCATAGATCCAGAGGTGTCCTAGAATTGGGCTAGTCATGTCCATGCATAAAGTGATAATCATAGTCATTTTAATGTTTGCATGGGATGAAATAAAAAAGCTAGCATATAAATTCAAACCATGTCAGGAAATCTTTGGGAAACCACATGAAACTACAACGAATATTCTAAGGCATATCCACATACCTGCCTCAGGAGAATTTGTAGTCCCAAAAAGAACAAGTAAGATTAACCACACAATCAACCAAGCAAGTCAACCTGAAATTCAAGGCATACACTCATGTGTCACTACATGATTCTAAAACCTATTAAAGGACTGAATTGGTTCTCAAGTTCGGTTTTTATGTCCACTTTCTTATTTAATTACCCTTAACACCCTATTAGTCCATTTATTGCTCTTTTCCACTTTCTTAAACCACAAACCCTACTTTTAGGTTTCACATATAAGATTTTTCTACAAAAGGTGTCTTTTATATGAAAGTCCCAATCTTTATCCTTTTAAAGTCAAAATAGGGTTAGAGATATAGAAAGATGGATATTTGGCACTATTATGTCTATTGGGTTGACAATCCTAATTTCCATAATTTAGTACACCTTTATGCATAAAGAAACCCTAACTCTTCAAATCTTGGATTTAAATATTCATATGAGTCCAAGGTTCTCCCTTTACTCACAACAGATCAATATTTGATTAAAACATCAAGTAAGTCTATTAGATTCGTTCAATACTCATAAATTAGGGTCTGATCCATTGAAAGCTCTAAAAACATCAACTTTGAATATTTTTGAACTAGAGACATATTTGGGTTTTAGTAATAATTTGATTGAGTTTCTTGCATTTTTCTAAGTTAGAGTCATATATAACATGTCTTAATTTGAGCTTCCGATCAAATTCTATGATTTTTTGCAAGATTGATCATTTATTCAAATATTTGAGCAGAGAGAGGAATATCTAACAAGAAAAGAGAAAAGATTGAAAATCATCACCCATTTATCTCCGATCAACCACTGACAAGGACTACAATCCAATGCCCGTGTGGAGATGCGCTCCCAGGAACATGCTCGCGAGGTTCAGGGGAGGGTGATTGTGAGGCTTGCTCGCAGTCATTGATCTCTTCCCTGATCCATGAGTTGACTTGATATGACGGTTCCTGGTCCACCCCCTTTCTTCATATTTCGTGTTCAGCACATGGTGGCACGGTGGTAGAGAGATCATCGAAGGAAAAGCAATCATGGGAAGGAGAGGGAGTCAGGGCACAAGAGGAAGTCGTTGTTGATCTAAGGATCCACGCGAGTTGGATGGGGGTCCTTTTATAGGGGTGCGAGGTCTGGTTTCAGGTTTACGAACTCACCTGAGTTTAGGCTTGGTAGTGAGGGTTAGATATTCTTCTACTGACCTTCTTTGCACCCAAAACCTACATGTTTCCCTTTCATTTTCATGCGGCGAAGACAAAATCCAGTTATTTTGTGTTGAGGTGGTCCAGAGAGGGAGATAGGGATCCCATTCCTTGTGTGTAGAGGTTGCCTTTCCCGATCTATAACAAGGTTGGGGAAAAGACATGAGTCATTGGATATTTTCTTCGACAATCCATGTCACTCGAGAGATTGTAAATTCAATTTCTTATCCTATTAAAATTGTGACATTAATACATTCCCATTGTATTGTACACACTTTATAGATTTTTGTAAAATCCATATTTCCTAAACCATTAATCCTTTTAATCCCAAATTTTAAGGGATAGTTCTTTATGAATTAATCTTCCCATGGACACAATTTAGATAAAAACACAAAATAAATAACCCTTTTTCTTCAAGAGCAAGTCTGACATTAAAAAGGCATATATCATGTATTAAAACTCATATTTTCTCCTTCTTTCTTTTCCATTCTCTTTTGCATTATCACATACAGACGAAATAAAAGAAAAGTAAAGTACTTGCATCGGATCGGGATCTAAACACAGTGAATTGGGATGGGAAATAATATAGGTATAGTCACTAGAATTTATCAGGTTCCATTTCGATCAACGGAATAGGAATAATCAATTCTAAGTTTTTTATTAATCAGGCGACACCCAGATTTTTGTTACACAACAACCGCTTAGAGGACGGGCAACGCAAGGAGGGCAACGAGTGGGAGAAATGGAGGTTTGGGCTTTAGAGGGGTTTGGTGTTGCTCATATTTTACAGGCCTCTTTTTCAAGAAAATTTAGAATATAAGGAACATTTAATAAGTTTGATTCTTTATGGGATCGTAAAAACCCACTTTTTGAAGATCCCTTCCTTCTCTTCGGGATCGGACATCAATTGCAATGATTCAATACATGGCTCAGAGAATCCACGAATTTCTCAAGTATTGACAAAGCCAACAAGTCTCGATTCCTGTTGTCAAAGAATTATTAGGTTCCATTTCGATCAACGCATTGGATAATATATGGTTTTTTTGAACAAATTTTTTATTTTGTATCTGATTCAAATGAATAATCTTAAAATAATCTTAGAATTAATGTAGGATTGATGTAGAAGTATAATGAATAAAATAGTATAGGAAAAGTCTTTTTATTTTCCTTTTAGTATGGAAACTAGAAATTTCATATTAAGTTAAAGGTTTCTCACAATTCAACAAATCAAATCAATTAAGAAAAATCGAAATTAAGGAATCAAATCGAACTCTTTATGTTAATGCACTTCCCAATTATATGTAAGCAAGGTATTTCAGGTCCTTTATAAAGATTTTTTATAAATTTGATAAATAAGCGAAATCATAGATATTTGTAATGGTCCATTTTGTTTTCTATATCTATATATAAATGGAAACCAACTTGCAATGAATCCTTAAATCTCGATGATTCTAGATGTACAAACTATTATTATTTCAAGCAAGCCGCCATGGTGAAATCGGTAGACACACTGCTCTTAGGAAGTAGTGTGGCCCTATTGTTCCGATGGAGAGAAGAACAAATGATTAGCTTTTCGGGAAATTTCCAAATGAATAATTTCAATGAAATCTTTCAATTTCTTATTTTACTATGTTCAACTCTATGTATTCCTCTATCCGTAAAGTTATCCCATAATATTTCTAGGAGTCAAATTTATTATTTCTATGGGATTAGATCCCGAGTTATTGCGAAGCAAAATAAAATAATGAGATTATGGAAGTAAATATTCTTGCATCTAAATCTTCAATTTTTATGTTATAAAAAAAATTGAAGCCAAGTAGCTAGAAAACGATAACTTTAGTTTACTAGAATTATCGACATATTGGTTCAGCTCGGGAGAAATTTGACCCATTCCATACTAGAAATAATCGTAGGAAATCCTTTGATAACATATATTCCAATTTATCAACGATATCCCCCGATCGATAGAATTGGCTGAATCCCGTGAAACTCTTCTAGATATTATTAGGCAAGTGGTACTAAAACCACCCTATTGTGGCCACCTTCTCTAGAATTCCATTTTTTTAAACAAAACATTTGTTGTTTATTTTCTTCTTGCCTTTTCACTTATTATGGGTTTTTCTTTGGTCCTTTATTTTTTACATTTCCATTGGCTTATTAAAATAGGTAAAAACATAAAATTCATTATTCAAGACAATTTTACAAAGAAGCCCAAGTTGTAAAACAATGCACCCCAAATTTTCAAGAAAACCCCTTTTATTAAATAATTGCATAATAGTACAACTAAAATTGATTATAACATCCTTCCCCACTTATAAGAATTTTATCATCAAAATTCAGCTAATCTATGATTTTTCCATGTCTATATTCAACACCCATGTGGCTTCATCCTTTCCAAGCCCTTCTAGAGAACCTTTACCATCTATGTCTATTTGTTTTTGAGATCTTTCTCCTTAGTATCCAGTACTCTCACAGGTGACTCAGGATATGTCAGGCTCTCCTAGTGCTCGATAGGTTCAATGCTCAGCACATGGTTCAGATCTTTCACATATCACTTCATATTAGATACATGGAACACATCATGCATCATGTTGTACTGTGGGGGTAGGGCTACACGGTATGCTGCTTCTCTAATCCGTTCTAGATCTTCAAATGGACCTACATATAAGGGACTCAACTTTTCTCTATTCTTAGCTATAGCTCAGAGGGTCAGATCTTTAGAAATACATGTTCACCCACTGAAATGTAAATCAGTCTGTTCTGCATCTGCATACGACTTCTATTGATCATGGTCTTCTTCAGCCTCTGCCTAATCAAAGCAACTTTATCAACATAAATCTCAAGTTCCTATGACCTCAACAAGATCCTCTCACCAACCTCATCCCAATGAAGTGGTGACCGACATGGCCTACCATATATTGCTTCATACGGAGGCATCTGGATACTATTGGCTAAATTGACATTAGCATAATCCCTTTTGTTTTGATAATGACAAACATTTCATTCTTGTGGTTTTAACGTGCTATTTGAGTATTTCAGGAACAAGCATATAAGGTGGTGGATAACAAAGACTTGGAAGAAACAATTTGATAAAATCGCTTTATTTTCATGATTGTAATCAAATGTAAATGCTTTTACAAGTATATAATGTACAAGTAATTAGATATCATGTAAATCAAGCGTTTAGATCTTCCCTATCCACTCACAACACTTAGATAGGCCATTCCCCAAGATAGTATCACAATTGCACATTGATACACACACTTAGTAAATGAATACATTGAGTCAGTAATATTCTCGGTCGACAAATCGTCGATCGAGAAAATATCGGTCGACAAATCTTCGACCGAGAAACTCTCGGTCGACAAAATCTTCGATCGAGAATAGACCCTACTAGCCGTTAGACCCAGCAGACAAAGTGGTTGGGAGTTGGAAATGAACGTTGTAAACACTTGCTCCAGGAGGTCCCTCGGTCGACAAATCTTCGACCGAGAAGGACTCTCGGTCGAAAAATTGTCGATCGAAAAAAGTTCTGTCTGCACTTTTCAGGGTCAATTAACTAGCCGTTGCAAATGCAATTAGTGGACACATAACGACTAGTTGAGCACTAAGAACCCCCTAGAAAGTGTCTAGAATGTCCTTAAGCACTTGTAGGTCATTCCTATAAATAGGACATGCCTTAGGACACCTAAACTCACCTAAGCTACACATGTGCTACACTTGAGATTGAATACTCATTGGCAATCTGTTTTGAGCAATAGAGCAATTCCTACATTGGCTATTCATTCCCATTGCTCCAACTTCGTATCCTATAGGCTAGTATCTCCTATCCACAACACTTATACTTCTACATACATTGGTTAGGAGATCAAAACGCTTGATATAGGAAATCAAGCCTTGAGCTACAAGTGGTATTGTAATTTCTGTTTTCTTTCTTGTTCCTTTGTATCTTTTGTATTCTCCTTGCTACTCCTAGGGTTGGAGGCTGCAGATTGGAGAAGGTTCTTCTCGGAGGAGAAGGTGGACTTCAAGCTACTTCAAGAAGGCTATCGCAACGGGAAGCTACTTCAAGAAGGTTATTGCAACAGGAAGCTACTTTAGGAGGAAGGCTGCTTGAAGGTTGGTGCAATTGCTTCTAGGTGAAGGTTGCTTCAAGGTTGGTGCGATTACTTCGAGGTGAAGGCTGCTTGAAGGGTTTAGGGAGAGAATTGTAATTTTATGTAAAGTCCTTGCGAGGTAATAAAATTAAATTCTTTCCAAATCCCGGTTGGGTAAGCAACCGGGTAGTGGACTGACTGCCTTAGTATTTGCTAAGGTAGGAACCACTCTAAATCCTTGTCCCCTTGTCCAATATTTTTGTGATTGGTTGTTTGAGTTAAATAATTGTTTAAAATTGTTTAAAACTCTATTCACCCCCCCTCTAGTAGTTTTTCAATTGGTATCAGAGCAGGCTTCAAGGAACCCTAACCAGGTCTTGAAGAATGGAGGGAAATGGTGAAAGGTGCTGCTTGGACAAAACCACAACATGCTGCAATTGGTGCTTAGGAACAAGCCACAAAACAACCAGATGCCCATGGAGATCAAAGGAAGAGGATAAGCACAAAGAATGTCTTATTGCTACAACTAGTGAAGAAGAAGAGGAGGTAAGTCTTTATGATTTATCAAAAGAAGAGCTAATTTCTAGTCTTGAAGAAACACATAATAAGTATATTGAGTGCAAGAAAAAATTAAAGAAATCTAATAAAACAAATGATGAGTTGAATGCTAGACTTCTTGCTCTTACATCTGAAAATGAAGATCTCAAAAAGGTTATTGAAGATCATGATATTAAGCTAAAATCTGTAGAAGCAAATTGCAATCTTCTTTCACTAGAAAAGTTAAATTTGCAAACTCAAGTAAATGATCTTCAAAAACAACCTATTTTGTGTACACATCTAGATTATGATATTATTGTGAAAGAAAGAGATTCTTTATTATCTAATCTAGATCAAGCGAAGATGGATATCAAGAAGAGAATGGATGAAATTGTTAAGTTACAACAAGAAATCAGTAGCTTGAGTAACAATGATATTCTCGATAAAATCTTAAGTGATCCTTATCGTCAAATTGGAAGGAGAGGACTAGGTTATAAGCCTAAAGGAAAATCTCATCAAAAACCTAGTTGGAGAAGGACACAAGCACTAGAGAGTCAATCCATGTATGTACCTAGAGGCAAATATACATATGTACCAAAGAACAACCTAGAACAAAAACATAGAAAGAGACTTGAGGTTGATTCTATATGTTGCCATTATTGCTTACGTCTTGGACATTACTCCTTTTCATGCCCATACAAGAAAAAGGATGTTGAGTTGGTATGGGTTCCAAAACCTCCAAACTAAATGAACGGAATTAAGTTGAGATATGACCAAGGACCTTAGTTACATATTTCTATGTCTATCTCAACCCAACATAATGGGATAATAAATTAATTCAAGTTCTTAAACATCTAACTTGGATATATACAAAATCTTTCAAATTGCAAAAATAAAATTTTGCCTTACTCATAGCTAAATTGTTAATAAAGATTTGGATACAATTAGTTGGGATTTGATCTAAAAGTTCCTTTGATGTTCATAAAGTCTATCTCAACTAAACTGAGTCTTCAAATTGTTTAATTGAGTAAATAACCATTCATGATTTACTTATAAAACAATTACTGAAAATGGTTCTGAAAACAATACAGAAACCTGATCGGTCGAGAAATCTTCGACCGAGCAGTCAGTCGGTCGAGAAATCATCGACCGAGTAGGTTACTGATGTCAGTCTGAAATAAGTCTGCTGAATAATTCTACAAAGGATCAATGTGCTATCTATTTGCTGTTAATAACTGTTTTACATGCACAAATTATGGAAATCATCTTTGGAACACTTATATGAGATCATTTTTATCTATGAATCATATTTGATTTAAGTTAAGGGAAAATTACTGTTTTCATGGTAACCCTTGGAATATCTATACATGAACCATGTGTGTATTGAAATTTGTTTTAAATGATCATAATTATTGCATTTATATGTTGATCATTGTATATGTTTCAATAATTGTTCTATCATTACACCATGGATATGCTTCATCATGATCATTATGTTTCATTGGTTTGTCTAAAATAATCTTTGATACAAACCATGAATGGATATTATTCTTGATCATTGTGATTCAGATAAATTGAAAATGCCATTAGCATAAAAGCATCTTGACATAATAAACAATGATTGTGGACATAGCTTGTGATAAAATAATGATGTTGCTATGACAAGACAAATGGTGCCTCTTAGAACAAAAATATTAATGTTTTTATCTATTTGATTGTTCTAAGAAATCAAAAGCAAAAATCTTGACTTTAAGATATTAATCTTGCTTTCAAAATATATGTCTCTAAAGAATCTTATGATTAATATGAAAATAAGGGTATAAGAAGAAATGTGATTTAATATGTACCCATAGCAAAGCTTATGAAAACATCATTCACAATGAATGTAAAACATGCGTTCTAGAAAAATCAAGGACAAAGACTTCACTATGATGCCCATATTAAGTCTTCATAATAGGTATATCTTAATATGCTTCAAATAGATATTTATTTAAAGCTATCTGCAGAAATTATACTTCACATATGAATGTTTAAATTGGAAATATGCAGAATTTGCCTCTTGGTTAAAATTAAAATTGACCAAGGGGCGCTATGGTCGTAGTCAAGGACGACCTAAAATAAGCTTTGACAAAATGCTTATTCCGATATCATTTTATACTTTTGATAAAGGTCAAAATCAAAATTTAAAATCATCTGTGACCTTAGAAGCTTTAAATTACTTTAATGGTAAGATTAAGGGGGAGCTCATACAAACAAATTTGATTATCTGATTAAAAAGATTTTGAAGCTTGTTACGACCTTAGTATTTTTACTCTTGGTTATGAAGACATCTATGAATTTCATAAAAATAATATAAGGAACTCTCTAAACAAATCGGGATTAACATCCCTTGCATTTGGTTAGAGACATTTTTTCATGAACTCTGAGATTAAAGGACTCTCATTTCATTTTCAGGGCTTAACATCCCTTGCAAAATAGATGAGAAATCAATACATATGCCATGAACCTAACAGGATCTCATATCATTTCAAGGCTTAACATCCTTTGCAAATGATTGAGAAACAAATTGTGGCTAAATTAGACAAAAAATGATATTAAATCCATGTTCCTAATAGAATATCTCTTTAAGGGGGAGCATAGCATAAAATTAAGGGGGAGAAATAAAATCTATTATATTGGATATCTTTTTGAAATGACAAAGGGGGAGAAATAATATAAAATCAAAAACATAAAATAAAAATATGAGTTTCATAATATCTCGGCCAACATCCACTTGCAAAATAAGAATGGCTACAAAAGGTAATCTTCAGGTATGAAACTCACATGATTTATATTTCCTTATTTTATATTTAGGAAATATTTGTCATCTTCAAAAAGGGGGAGATTGTTGGCTAAATTGACATTAGCATAATCCCTTTTGTTTTGATAATGACAAACATTTCATTCTTGTGGTTTTAACGTGCTATTTGAGTATTTCAGGAACAAGCATATAAGGTGGTGGATAATAAAGACTTGGAAGAAACAATTTGATAAAATCGCTTTATTTTCATGATTGTAATCAAATGTAAATGCTTGTACAAGTATATAATGTACAAGTAATTAGATATCATGTAAATCAAGCGTTTAGATCTTCCCTATCCACTCACAACACTTAGATAGGCCATTCCCCAAGATAGTATCACAATTGCACATTGATACACACACTTAGTAAATGAATACATTGAGTCAGTAATATTCTCGGTCGACAAATCGTCGATCGAGAAAATATCGGTCGACAAATCTTTGACCGAGAAACTCTCGGTCGACAAAATCTTCGATCGAGAATAGACCCTACTAGCCGTTAGACCCAGCAGACAAAGTGGTTGGGAGTTGGAAATGAACGTTGTAAACACTTGCTCCAGGAGGTCCCTCGGTCGACAAATCTTCGACCGAGAAGGACTCTCGGTCGAAAAATTGTCGATCGAGAAAAGTTCTGTCTGCTCTTTTCAGGGTCAATTAACTAGCCGTTGCAAATGCAATTAGTGGACACATAACGGCTAGTTGAGCACTAAGAACCCCCTAGAAAGTGTCTAGAATGTCCTTAAGCACTTGTAGGTCATTCCTATAAATAGGACATGCCTTAGGACACCTAAACTCACCTAAGCTACACATGTGCTACACTTGAGATTGAATACTAATTGGCAATCTGTTTTGAGCAATAGAGCAATTCCTACATTGGCTATTCATTTCCATTGCTCCAACTTCGTGTCCTATAGGCTAGTATCTCCTATCCACAACACTTATACTTCTACATACATTGGTTAGGAGATCAAAACACTTGATATAGGAAATCAAGCCTTGAGCTACAAGTGGTATTGTAATTTCTGTTTTCTTTCTTGTTCCTTTGTATCTTTTGTATTCTCCTTGCTACTCCTAGGGTTGGAGGCTGCAGATTGGAGAAGGTTCTTCTCGGAGGAGAAGGGGGACTTCAAGCTACTTCAATAAGGCTATCGCAACGGGAAGCTACTTCAAGAAGGTTATTGCAACATGAAGCTACTTCAGGAGGAAGGCTGCTTCAAGGTTGGTGCAATTGCTTCTAGGTGAAGGCTGCTTCAAGGTTGGTGCGATTACTTCGAGGTGAAGGCTGCTTCAAGGGTTTAGGGAGAGAATTGTAATTTTATGTAAAGTCCTTGCGAGGTAATAAAATTAAATTCTTTCCAAATCCCGGTTGGGTAAGCAACCGGGTAGTGGACTGACTGCCTTAGTATTTGCTAAGGTAGGAACCACTCTAAATCCTTGTCCCCTTGTCCAATATTTTTGTGATTGGTTGTTTGAGTTAAATAATTGTTTAAAATTGTTTAAAACTCTATTCACCCCCCCTCTAGTAGTTTTTCAGATACTCGCTTGGTAACTATTATTGTAAGCAAACTCAGCTAAAGGCAAGTATTGCGCCCATGATCCACCCCAATCAAGCACACATGCTCATAATAGGTCTTATAATGTTTGGATTGTTTTCTTTGACTGTCCATCAGTCTGAGGGTGGTAGGTGGTACTAAATTTCAGCCTTTTCCCAAGTTCTTCATGTACCCACTTCCATAAATTTGAGGTGAACTTGGGGCCATGATAAAAAATAATCAAGCTCAGAATACCATGTAGATGGACTATCTCCTGGATATAAGGCTCAACTAAGTCTAACACTTTGACAGTAATCTTCAAGGCAAGAAAGTGTGTCGACTTAGTTAAGTGGTCCACCACAACCCATATAGCATCATGACCTTTCTTGGTCTTGGTAAGACCCACCACAAAGTCTATAGTAATTTGGTCCCATTTCCACTCAAGAATCTCAATCGATTGCAGTACCCCTTAGGGTCACTGGTGTTCAACCTTCACCATTTGGCACGTGAGACAATTGGCCACATATGCCACTATGTCCTTCATTTTGGGCCACCAGAAATACCACTACAAGTCTTTAAACATCTTGGTAGTGTCAGGGCATATGATATACTTAGAGCCATGAGATTCTTATAGGATATGAGTATTCAAATGTGACTCCTCAGAAACCCATATATGATTCTTGTATTAGATTCCTCCATCCACACCCAAGGACATGTGTGTCTAAGGTTTCTCCAGTAAACCTTTCATCTTTTCAAGCTCTGGGCTCACCAGCTAGGCAACTACTAACTCAGTTAGCAAGTCAAGTTTTATCTAAATATTATCCAAACAGATTTGGTCTTCTAAGGGTTGCAGATTCCATCTGGAAAATTCTTCTAGTTTCCTCCATTGGATTGATAGGACAACTGGACATCTACGTTATTTTTTACTAAGGGCATCTCCCCCTACATTGGCCTTTCCTGGGTGGTATGCGATGGTGAAATCATAGTCCTTCATATATACCACCCGTCGTCTCTGTCTTAGGTTGAGGTCCTTCTGTGTGAAGAGATACTTCAAACTCTTATCATTAGTGAGGATTTCAAAGGTAGCACGATACAAGTAGTGTCACCAAATTTTCAGGGCATGTCTAATCACAACCAACTCTAGGTCATGCGTCGGATAGTTCATTTCATTTGTATTGATCTCTTAGGATGTGTAAGAGACAACATGATTATTCTGCTCTAGCACACATCCAAGCCCCATTTTGGATGCATCAGTGAAGATCATGAAACTTTTGTTGCCAGATGGTAGAGTCAACACAGGTCTTGTGGTCAATTTCTCCTTCAACTCTTGGAAGTGGGTTTCACACAACTCAGACCATACAAACTTTTCATCCTTTTGAATGAGATTCGTAAGTGGCAGGGCAATTTTTGAGAAATCTTGGATGAACCATCGATAATACCCAACCAATTCCAAGAAGCTATGAATTTCAAAAGGATTCTTTTGCGTCGGCCAATCACATACAATAGACACCTTGGAAGGATCTATTGAGACTGTCCCTCCTGAGATGATGTGTCCAAGAAACATGACATGATTGATCCAAAACTCACATTTGGATAACTTCCCGTAAAACTTCTTCTTCCTCAGGATTTAAAGGACTCTAACCAGGTGGTCTCTGTGTTAGTCTAATTCAAATGAGTAGACTAAGATGTCGTCTATGAACACTATACTGAAAGAGTAAAGGAAGGGTTGGAACACAATGTTCACGAGGTTCATAAAAAATCTTGGGGCATTGGATAGTCCAAACGGCATGACTAGGAACTCATAATGGCCATAACGAGTATGGAAAGCGGTTTTCTGTATGTATTTGTTCTTAACTCGTATCTGGTGGTAACCGAACCTTAGGTCAATCTTGAAAAAGACTCAAGATGACTTAAGATGGTCAAATAGGTTGTCGATTTTGGGTAGAGGATACTTGTTTTTTTATGGTAGCTTGGTTTATCATGCAATAGTCATTGCACATGCAGAGCGATCCATCCTTCTTTTCTATGAAGAGTATTGGAACTCCCCAAGGTGAGGTACTAGGCCTAATGAAGCCTTTGTCTAGAAATTCGTATAGTTGCTTTTTTAGCTCTAACAGCTCAGCAGGGGCCATTCTATAAGGTGCTCTGGAGATAGGATTTGTTCTAGGAGCTAACTTTATGGTAAAATTTACCTCTCTATCTGAAGGCAGGCCATGCAAATCATTTGGAAACACATCTGCATAATCCCAAACTACCTCTATCTCTTCTTAGAGTTTAACCTTAGGTTCAAGTTTTGTAACAAGTGCTAGGAATGTCTAACAACCTTTGTCTATCATTTGCTATTCTTTTAAGGTCGTCACATACAGACTAGTGATTGCATCCTTCCTACCTCGAATGGTTAAAGGCAGGTGATCAGGTCTCTTTATCACAATCTTTTTCTCATTACAATCAATATGGGATCTATAGGTATAAAGCCAGTCCATGCCAGTTATCACATCAAAGTCATTCATGTCCAACAAAATAAAATCGATAGGGAATTCATGACTTAGATATTTAATAGGTGTAACCAGATTTTTCAAAAGGGACGTGAAAATATGACCACTCGGGGTAGTGACATCCAACACATGTCCTAAATCTTGGAAATCCAGTCAAAGCATAGTTGTAAGATTTCTCAAAATGAAAGTGTTTGTTGATCCACAATCATAAAGAGCTTTCACAGTTTGTCCCATAATTTCAAGCATGCCTACATAGTTTTCATGATAGTCAAACTTCCATTACATTGCATAAACAAAGATGGAAAAACTACTCTAAGGGATCTAAGGGATATTACCCTCTATTAGACGGTTGGCATTAGCCTGGGCCTCTTCATTGTTGATAGTGAAAACTCGATCTTATTGATGCTCTCCTACAGCATGGGATTGGTGGGGATTCTACCACTGGCTATGCCACTAGCAGTACTGCTACCACTAGTTGAGCTGCCACTGGGTCTTGTCCTCTTGGGTCAGGAAGGGGACAGATTGCTTGGAAGCATCCCTCTTGCTGGCATTGGAAACACACTTTCCTTTTGAAGTGACACTTTCTTGGATGGTATCTCCCGCATTAGTGGCATCTGTATGATGCCCCTTGTTCTCGATGCTCATTGCGGGGCTTTCCCTTTCCTCCCTTTCCATGGTGATGACCCTAGTTCTTCCTATTGTCATTTCTTGGTCTGGAACTTCCTTCAGTTAAGCCAAGATATCCTTTGGGTTGGTTCTGCTGTGGCATGACCTTCTTCTCCATGTCTAGGGAGCAGTTGATATTTTCAGAGAGAGTTGTGGGCTTGCTCTCCATGACATGGGGCTTAATGGTAGGGTGAAATTTGTCCATAAAATGTTCCACCCTCCTTTCTTACATCAGCATGAAGACAAAATGATCTAGGAGGAAAAACTTACGAGCGTAATCAATCAGCGACAAGTTTCCTTGAACCAAGAAAGTGAACTATTTTTCTTTTTCCTTCTTGGCAGCAGGAGGTATAAATCTTGCATTGAAAAGTGCATGGAAATCTTCTCAAGCTATGGGCTATTTGCTCAGATCTCACCCCATGATATGGTTCTCCCACCATATCTTTACCACTCCCTCCAGGAGATGGGCGACAAAGAGAACCTTCTTTCTTGGTTGTACCTCTAATGTGTTGAGCCCATTTTTTACTGCCAAAATCCAAGCATAGGCTTTGTCTACTACCTCCATCTTGTCCCCCCCCCAGAACTTCTTAATATCCAGCTTCACAAAATCTAAGTTGATGGCACCAAGGAGGGGACATAGGGGTATAGGTTCACCATTCTCATTACGGGGAACATATCTAAGGGCGAGGTTACTGATGGCTTCAATCAACTTCCTTTGTTGTTCTAACAAGAGCATCTCAGGAGTTTGTGTCACCATTGGTCTGACAGTCGGTCCGAAATCAACAACATGACTAGGATCATCCTTTGCTTCATCTTCATACATGGGTTCCTCTTCAGGTCTAGGGCTTCCTTCTAGGTTCTCAATGTGGAAGGGAATGGGTTTAGGCTTAGGGCCTTTATCTCTATAGGCTTCACCTTCTCTTTTTATTTTCTTGTAGGATTCTCCTTCCATGTGCCTTCTCTTCTCAGAGGAAGGCCTCTTCTTGTGCAAGGGCCTTGGTTTGGGGTATTCGTTGGCAGTGTCGTCAGGGATGGCAATAGTTTTGACATGGCCCATGTTGTACACATAGAAAACTCTATTAACCACAGTTCCATAACTTAGGGTTATTTTATATCCATGAGATCTTGTTTACATATATTTTATTGTTTGGTCAAGGATACCCTAATCCTTACCATCCATAACCCCAGTATTGAGGAGGAGGTGGATAGAGAGAAACCTTAGACACTTAAAGTTTGTTAACAAAAAGGGGATAAAGAAGTGATGAGAGTAGATGAGAAATCCTAGAGGTATCTTATTTTGAGTCAAGTCCTCAAATTTCGACAAGGCAGTCACACAAATTTTGGGAGACCTCATAAACTGACTTGCGGGAGAGAGGAAAATCTTGTCAGACCCTGGATCATGATCCTTTTCTATACACCTCCATCTTTGGAACATTCTCTAATAACTCCCTTTAGGCTCTAAAGACTTTTTAAAATACAATAATTATTAACGATTATGTGGAAAACCAAGCACTGATACCAAATGTAACGACCCCATTCCCCAGGGACCCCCAACTAAGGAAGGCCAAGAAACTAGAGTCATTATCCCAAAAAAGAGGATCAAATGGTTTTGTACATAATAAAAAATAATAAATAAATTCTACTAAGTTAACTAAACTTGGTACAGGATAAAAATTCTTTTTCTAAAGTTTACCAAAATATGGGTTCTAGAATTTATCGAGAAATTAATCATCTATCTATATCCTTCGGGCCTTACTTCATTTGTTTGCTATCAATATCTTCTTTCCTTGAATTTCCAATTTCCAACCAAATTATCCTAAAAATGCTGAAAATCAAAATGTTGTCAGTAGTGGTAACAAAACTTCACAAGTAGTGGTAACCACATAATTCAACAATTATTGTTTAACAAAAAAAATTAATATTTTCATCAGGACTACCCAATCTAGGTGTCTCCACCCTCTATCATAACCCCTTAGGGCCTCATACTACAATATTCTCTATCTTACCCTATTTAGGCAGATGACTTCATCATGTCTTCTACTATTTAGGTGGGTGACTTCTCTTGTACCCCCTATTCAGACTGGTATCAAATGTGCCTTCCCCTATTTAGTCGTATGACCTTTCCATAGATCCATAGGTGGCCTTGAATTGGGCTAGTCATGTCCATACAAAATGTGATAATCATAGTAACTTTAAAGTTTGCATGGAATGAAATAAACAAGCAAGCATATAACTTCAAACCATGTGAGGAAATCTTCGGGAAACCACGTGAAACTACAACAAATATTCTTAGGCGTATCCACATACATATCTCAAGAGAATTTGCAGAAGCAAAAAGAACAAATAAGATTAACCACACAATCAACCAAGCAACTCAACCTGAAATTCAAGGCATACACCCATGTGTCACTACATGATTCTAAAACCTATCAAAGGACTGACTTGGTTCTCAAGTTAGGTTTCTATGTCCACTTTCTTATATAATTACCCATAACACCCTATTAGTCCATTTATTGCTCTTTTTCACTTTCTTAAACCACAAACCCTACTTTTAGGTTTCACATATAAGATTGTGCTACAAAAGGTGTCTTTCATAAAAAAGTCCCAATCGGTATCCTTTTTAATTCAAATTAGGCTTAGAGAGATAGAAAGATAGATATTTGACACTATTATGTTTAATGGGTTGAAAACCCTAATTTCCATCATTTAGTACACCTTTATGCATAAAGAAATGCTAACTCTTCAAATCTTGTATTTTAATGTTCATATGATTCCAAGGTGCAACCCTTTACTCACAACAGATCAATCTTTGAATAAAACATCAATTAAGTTTATTAGATTCATTCAATACTCAAAAATTAGGGTTTGATCCAATAAAAGCACTAAAGACATCAACTTCAAATACTTTTGAACTAGAGACATATTTGGGTTCTGATGATAATTTATTGAGCTCCTTGCATTAGTACGAGTCAGATTCATATATAACATGTCTTAATCTGAGCTCCTATCAATTTCTATGTTTTTTGCAAGATTGATCATTTATCTAATTATTTGAGTAGAGAGAGCAATATTTACCAAGAAAAGAGAAAAGATTGAAAATCGTCACCCGTTGAACTCTGGTTAACCACAAACTAGGGACACGATCCGACAACTGTGTGTAAACGTGCTCTGAAGCACATGCTCATGAGGTTCGGTGGAGGGCGAGTGTGAGGCTTTCCTGCAGTCGTTGATCTCCTCATCGCAACACGAGTTGACTTGATCTGATGGTTCCTGGTCTACCCCCTTTCTTTGTCTTCAGTGTTCAGCACACGGCGGCACCACAATAGAGAGCTCACCGGAGGAAAAGCAATCAGGGGAAGGTGAGGGAGTCAGGGCACGAGAGGATGTCATCGTTGATCTAAGGATCCAAGTGAGGTGAATGGGGGTCCTTTTATAGGGCACAAGGTCTTATTTATGGTTTTCGAACTCACCTGAGTTTAGGCTTGGTGATGAGGGTTTGAGATTATTCTATAGATTTTCTTTGCACCCCAAAGCTACATGTTTCCCCTTCATTTTCATGCGGTGAAGACAATAGTCTGGTTATTTTTTGTTGAGGTGGTCTAGAGAGGGAGATAGGGATCCTGATTCCTCATGTGTACAGACTATCTTTCTTGATCTGTCATGCAGTGAGGGACAAGGCATGACCAGTTGGATCTTTGATCCTGTGGTCCCTGTCACTTGTGAGATAATAAATTCAATTCCTTATCCCATTAAAATTGTGACATTAATACATTCCCATTGTATTGTACACACTTTATGGATTTTTTTAAAATCCATATCTCCTAAACCATTAATCCTTTTAATCCCAAATTTTCAGGGAAAGTTCTTTATGTATTAATCTTCCCATGGATTCAATTTGAGATCAAAAATCAAAACAAATAACCATTTTTCTTTAAGAGAAAGTCTTACATTAAAAAGGCATATATCATGTATTAAAACTCATATTTTCTCTTTATTTCTTTTCCATTCTCTTAATTTCAACTCTTCTAGATATTAGAAGGTAAGTGGTACTAAAATCACCCTATTGTGGCCACTTATGCCACCTTATCGAGAATTTCATGTTTTTCTTAAACAAAACATATGTTGTTTATTTTCTTATTACCTTTTCACTTATTATGAGTTTTTCTTTTGTCCTTTATCCTTTTACACTTCCATTGGATTATTAAAATAGGGAAAAGTGTGAAATTCATTATTCAAGACAATTTTGTAAAGAAATCCTAGTTGTAAAACAATGCACACAAATTGTGAAGCAAACCCCTTTTTATTAAATAATTGCATAATAGTACAACCAAAATTGAGGTTATAACAAGATCTCAAGGAAGTCCTACCCGACTAGGGAGGGACAACTATGAGAGAAAACAACTGAGATCATTGTTATGTGAGAGAAAGTTGGTGACTAGTACGCCAACGGGAGGGACAACTCCTTCCTTTCTATTCTAGCAGGATGATAGGAGTTCTAGGCAGTCTATGTGGACTTCTCTAGAGGTGGGAGGCCGTTGTCTGCCACTAAGGAGGACATCATCAACCAGTATTCTTTGAGGAGAGGAGATGCTATAGAAGACGATGTTCAAGTATGTTGTTTGTGGATGAGTATTCAGATAAGTCCCAGTGCAACTAGGAGTCATAGTTACGTATTGACAATGATGAGGAGATGTCGCTGGACTTTCTCTAGGACCAGGTATATCCTCAGAACTATGATTTTCATAATATAGTTATTGATGTGATCCGCTGGTTATGGGGAATATGGTAGATAAAAATTATGTTTCCGTTTCCTGCTCTGTAGCCATATTTCCCAACAGGTTTAACATAATGTGATGTAATTGCAGGAATCTAAGTGAGGCATAAGCCTTAAAATTGGTACTCCTACACTAGAACCCCAGATGAACATATTTTTTGACTTGTTTATTTTGTATTTTGTAGACATTTAAATATTTTTTTAAAATAGAATATGATGATTTATTTTTTTCCAAATTCTCCTACAGATTCTAGTTAGGTGTTTCTTCAACTTTGTGGACTAGATGTATATCACTTGGAGTAATCATGATTTTGATTCTGTATATGGCTTCGATCTTATACATGTATGTATGTGGATCTAGAATCATTGGATTTACTAGATGGCTGAAGTTCAAAAGCAAAACTATTATTCTATTGATTCTATACAATAGTAACAGTAATACATCCACTCTAATACTAAATATTGTGGACATAATTTTTGGTTAGATTTTAGAATAATTTTATATATTGTATTCTAGTTCAGCTCCATCCTATATAAAATTTATAATGTGTATACAAATTCCTTATACAAAAATTATAGACAAACAATAATGGAGGCCATAAGCTTACTGAACCATCAAATTGTAAATATGAATACTTCAATGGACAGATATGAAAGTATATAGTTGAATGCACATTTATAAATGAGAAAATATTTAAACATTGATGTTAATCACATAGATAGTGATTTTGTCATTAAACTTGTTCATGGGTTTTTATATTTGTATCCTTATGATTAATGGCACTCTCAACTTGTCTAGATTCTATCTTGCGTTTTTATAAGCTCTTGAGTCCATTTATCATTAGAATCTAACCAGAGGATAAAAATAGATGTAATTAATAAAACTATTATATTGGTATTGGATATAGACCTAATATTTAATAGTTGCTTGTCTTGAGTTTATATTTCTTTTATATACCTATGATTACATAATTTATACATTTTGATTTTTTGAATACTTGAATTAAAAAAATATGGACAAGTCATGGATGATGAAACTAGAGGCTTATTTGGAGTATGTTGAAGGAGTAGAAAATTTCTTATATTTCACATGTGATCATGCATCTAATAGAGGGAGAATCTTGTGTCCATGTATTATATGCATAAGCAATAGTTGAAAAACATGTCCAATAGCTAGAAATGATCTAATAATTTATTCATTTATCCAAAGCTACACATCATATAATCTTCATTAGGAAATTAGTGATGGGAGTTAGAGGGACATCACATCAATGAAAAGTGAGATATAAATGTCTAAGTTTGTGATATGTTGCATGATATTTTTTAGATACCAAGTGAACATGTAACATACTTAAATGTTGATCAGCATAATGATTCCTATGTACCTAAACATGTGGAAATATTTCATCAATACATGTGGGATACTAAGAGACCTTTATATATGGGAAGTAAGGACAATATACTTTATTTTACATGTTGATTAGTCTATATAGAGATTGAAAACAAAAGGAGTGATAAATCCATTGATGATCTACTATCTCTCTTAAAATAATGTTTTCCTTTTGATTTCTTGGCAAGTAACTTCTATGAAATAAGAAAAATGGTTAGTGATCTTGGGTTTGTACTTAAGAAAAATGATGCATGTCCTAACAATTGTGTTTTTTACTTCAAAGAAAACTTTAGTCTAGAAAGTTGTCTAACGTGTAATGAGTCTAGGTCTATGATATATTATATCAAGCCTCAAAACATGGTGGAAGAGGTGCTTCAAAGTAGATGTGTCATTTTTCATTGATACATAGACTTAAAATAATGTTCTCATCACCATAGATTGTCGTTGATATGGTTTGGCATCATGAAAAACAATCCAAAAGTGAGGAGATTTGACATCCATCCGATGGTGAAGCATGAAAGAATTTTGATGAGATTTATCTAGATTTCTCAATAGATCCCCATAACATCCATCTTGGACTATGCACATATGGATTACGTATATAAACATAGTTCCCAACATATTATATGGCCCATTATTGTGGTAATATATAATTTTCCTCCATGGATGTGCATAAATCATCCATATTTCATATTGCCTATGTTGATAATAGGTTCAAATTCTCCAAGAAATATTCTTGTTGTATATCTAGAACTACTAATAGATGAGCTATTGGAACTATGGAATTGAATATAAACTTATAATTCTCATAAAACAAAGATATTTAAACCATATGTGTAACATCCCAAGATTTGAGGCCTTGGATAGTATGATCTTAAAAGGAATGATTGGACTACCCATATCACCAAGGTGCACCTCCTTTTCCAGGAGCCCATCACTAAAGAACTCCATAGTTAAGCGTGCTCAGCTTGGAGTAGTACTAGGATGGGTGACCAGTTAGGAAGTTTACCCTAGCTTGCGAGTGAGTGAAGAAAAAGCACGCAGTTAAGGCTAGTGGTGGTCTGTGGGGCCCGTCGTCATTCCTAAAACTCTACTAGAGCCTAGAGCAGTGGGCACATGCATTATAAATGGTATTGGGTCTGCACTAAAATGGGGAAATATTATGAGGCCATATAATTGAGCCTTGACGAGGACATCAAGAGTCTAAGTGGGGGAGATTGTAACGTCCTAAGATTTGAGGCCTTAGACAATGCGATCTTAAAAGGAATGATTGGACTACCCATATCACCAAGGTGGACCTCCTTTTTCAGGAGCCCATCACTAAAGAACTCCATAGTTAAGCGTGCTCATCTTGGAGTAGTACTAGGATGGGTGACCGGTCGGGAAGTTGACCTCGGCTTGCACGTGAGTGAAGAAAAAGCGCACAGTTAAGGCTAGTGGTGGTCTGTGGGGCAAGTCATCATTCCTAAAACTCTACTAGAGCCTAGGGCAGTAGGCCCAGGCATTACAATATGCCTTCCCTTAAGATTCTTTCATGTTGTGATATATATGAGGAAGTACATGATATTAATGTGACATTGGGTAAAACCGCAACCAATACCATCCCTCATGATGATACAAATAATTGGCGTAAAAGGTCTAACTTCTTCTCAATTTCAATAGTAAAAAAAATGTTGCTTTGTCATAACTTGGATGTGATGCACATTGAGAAGAACATTGATGAGAGTTCAATTGGAACTTTATTGTGCTTGAAGAAAAAAAAAGGATATCTTGAATACTTGTTTTGATTTATAAGAGTTAGTATTAAGGCCCAATCTTCATTCTAAAGGTCTTAGTGATATTGACTAAGAGATTCCTACTACTTGTTATTATATGAGCAAAAACGAGAAGGAAATATTTTGCACTACTCTTAAAAAGTGAAGGTTCCTAATGGTTTTTCATAAAATATATCTCGTAATGCATCGTAAATGAGAACAAGATAAATATACTAAAAATTCATGATTATCACATACTACTACACCAATTACTTCCTATCTCTATAAGGGGTATGTTGCCTAAAAAGGAATGTGAAACTATCATTCAATTCTATAGACTCTTTAAGGACTAATGCTCTAAAGATCCTTGCCATGATGGATTTCATAGGTTGGATATCAAAATTGTAGAAGTTTTAGGTTAACTTGAGATGATATTCCCTCCTTTTTTTGATATAATGGAAAACTTGCCTACTCATTTAGCATATGAAGATCATGTAGGTGGACCTGTCTCATATAGATGGATGTATCCAGTTGAGAGGTATGTAAATCGGGAACACATTCTATAACTACTTATGAGACAAATTCTAATAACCGCTCTAAATTCTTTAGGTAAATTTTCAAATTAAAATCATATATAAGAAACAAGGAATGACCAGTGGGATCCATTGTAGAGGGATATCTAGTAGAGGAATGATTAACTTTTTGCTCAATATACTTTGTAGGAGTTGACTCAATTAGGACTCTAGAAGAAATGATGACTCCTCCAATATAAAAAATAAAAACCTTAATGAATGTTTTGGTCATGGCTTGGAAAAATACAAAAGTTCTACTTTAGACAAAAAGGATCTAGAAATCATACATTTTCATGTCCTACTCGAAAGTAAGGTTTTTGAAAGTTTCATTATGTAAGAAAAAGAAATAAGTGGATTTGTTATGGGATTTGAACTTTTTATTTTCTCTAATAATTATAAACTTCCTTATAGAATATGGAAAAGATCATTCAAAATGAGAAAACCTAATGCAAAGTCTTGGGAGATTGATAGTGCTAAACTTGAGGAATTTCTAGATTGGCCTCGATCTTATGTGAGTCCACATAATATTCATTAGTCATGGCAATATACTTTAGTAATGATTTATATATTTTAGGTACCCAACCCACAAAACTCATCTCTATCAAATGATATTAAGGCATTGAGAAGAGGTCCAAACAATGTGGTTAGACATTGTAATGGTTATCTTGTGATTGGGTTTTGATTTCATGCCAAACAAAGGGAATGAGAAGAAAATATCAAATATGGAGTATTTATAACAAGTAATAAAAAAGTATATTCCTCATAAAAGGATTCAAACCCTAGAGAAGGGCTACTAGAATACTATGGAGTACTTCATGATATGGTTGAGTTGGATTACTTTAGAGATGGTATCATTGTGTTGTTTAAATGTAAGTTGTTTGAATCAATGTCAAGGGTTAATAAAGGGAATAAAAATAGATGAATTTGGATTTACACTTGTTAACTCTTGTAAACTCAATCATGCAAATGAACTATATGTCTTTCCATCTCAATAGAGTAAGTTTTCTATGTAGAAGATCATGGAGGGAAATTTGGTTTGTAGCTACAAGTATAACACTAAGAGATTTGTTTCATGGACTTTAGGAAGACTGTGATGTTGATGAAGTTATATCCTTATCAGTGATCACCAAGACTATAATGATGCCCACAACGAAGATAATATAGAGTCAATGAGGAATGGGTACCTCCTGAAGTTGTAACAACCATCCACAAAAGGAATAGACAAAGGAATCTTCATAATATATATGGAAATGGTGAGTTTGAAGCTCCTAAAGATATTAATGATTAATGTAAAGTTCATTATCATGTTTTCCCTTTAAAGAGATATGATCATTCATTTTGGTATATGAAAATGATGATTACATACCCTACATGTCTTCAAATCATTGTGGTTTTAATAGTTATCATTGTAATAACTGAAAATGTAGTTGTTTATATTTTTGTGTTTAAAAAAATATATAAATTTCTACTTTACTAACTACCATATTGTTGGTTCTTTGTAATTATAGTTTATCTATTGAATTCTTGAAACTAGTGTGATAATGGAACGTCCCAAAACACACCAATCTCATGTTTATCATCAACCACCAAAAGTTGAGGCTCATAGGCAAGAGGAAAATGGGACCTAGGATGAATGGCAACCTTTCTTTGACCATGAAAATGAATCAACTAGTATCATATTTGTTTCATTCAACATTTCATATTCTTAAAACTTCTTCATGAATTATTTTCCATATTTATCGCATGGCTCCATTATGTATACGAGGGCATACAAAATATCTTGAGATCTGAGCATAGAGCCTGATCAACTTGAATATAATGAGAAGGGTAGACCCGGGGTCCCACCAAATAAAGTTACAAAGTACCAAGCTTTTTTGTTAACATTAGCTTAAAAGAGACACATTCTTCCTCTTGATGTATGTGACTGGAGAGCACACAATCCAAAAAACATGGAAAAATCATGGGATACTATTAAGGTCCTTATTTTTACGTAAACATATGTATCATATTGGTCAATTTTTGTATATAATAATAACTTCATGATACATTTGTTTTATAGAGTGGTTTTAGTACTCAACACCCTAATTGAAATCTAAGAATTCTTTAAAATATTGTTAAAATATGGAGGAGTTTGAAGAGTGACTTGAAACAAAAGTATTTTGACCCATACTATCTAGATAAGAAAAAATGTCATAAAGAAATTATGGTTGGTGATAGAGTGGATCTTACGCCAATAGGATGTCCTTGTTGTCTTTTGGTTTTCACCAGAGGAAGAGGTAAATAAAAAATGTTTCAAATGGTATTATAAAATACTATCTAAATCCTTGAGTTTGATTTTATGAATTTGATGTGGAAGAGGAATAAAATTTCTAGGAGTAAGCAATCAGTGAACATGAATTGTGGTTCAAAAGGTAATGCAATAAGAATACACGAGGAGGTAATGATTGTATTGAATCACATTTTCAAGAAGGAAATATTTGATACTTATTTAAACTATTATATTATTTTTTTAGACCTTAAGAATAAACGAAAACATGCCTTTAAATGTGAGCTATGGAGAATGACTCATTATCATAAAGATGGAACACCTCTACAACAAGCAACATCAATCCTTTTATAATTTTATATTGACATCATTAAGTATGTCTGATATTATAGTGTTATAATGAACATTCTTGTCATGTGAAACAACAAATAGATGAGATCCAAACCAAAAATGCCCATTCAGAAAATGTTATTGAAAATGATGGTCCATGTGATATACTTTCACAAGTTCTTGCTGAAAAATAAGGTAGGCTTTGTTCATGGGGTGTTTGTGCCACGAGAGCTAATACTTGGAGGAAGAAGCCAACAACCCATGAATTAGATCCTGAAGAACAATTGTAAAAAGGCTCTTGTTGTTTATATTTCAATTTTGTTTATATTTCAGTTTACATCACTGCATACAACAATGACAGGTGCAATTTAATTAAAAGTCCATGCCGATCTGGATAAGAAAATATAGAATAAACCAATATAGGAGAACAGATTAATAGGTTAGGAACTCATACAATATTGTTTGTTAAAAAATGAGCGTGATACTTAAAGAAATTAGCAACATACAATCCTTCTGGATAGGGACCATTCTTCGAGTTGACCAGTTCACAAACTTGATGAAGATAATGTGTCACTCATATTGTCGATGGACGATACAAACAAAGCATGAGATGTAATACTAGTGAACTAACACAAGACATATTGTGTCTTGGAATAAAGTAAGGAACCTTCTTCGCATAGGAAAAAGCCTCCACAGAGCACCTTGCGAGAGACGATAGGAAGACATTGGTTACAATTTGAAAAATATGAACTCGAACAATAATGACTGATGTTTTGTAATGCCTCTTTAACCCTAATGATTGGAGGCTTATTTATAGCCTTACACGCACTAAAATCCTATTCCCATTAAGATATGATCATTACTCTTATACACGTCATGCAAAAATATACGAGGCAAACAATTTTTAATTAGGATTAATAAATCATTTTAGAAAGAAATAATTAATTAAGTCAACAATTAATTACGTACTTGTATCCTTGTATAAAAAGAAGATGGAAGAGGAGGAAAATTCCTACAACCCACAACCCACAAGCCACATGCTACAAGCATGAGGCCGTGCCCAGACCGGATCGGCCAGATGAAGCAATGTGTGGTGTGGAACGTGCACATGTCTATGTGTTATGGTCACCACTTCCACCAAGGAGGTGAGCATACTCTCCCCTAGGACCCTTTAGACACTAGTGGCACATGTCATCCTACATAGAATGACCATAAAAGTGTAGGGAAATATGGGCACAAAGTAGGATGCAAAAAAAAAATTGTTTGTATTTCCCATGAAGCAAGACCATGTCAACAATTATGTAATGGGAAAGATGGTTTAACGAGTCCATACCTGGTCCTGGAGTAAGTCCAACAACTATAAATTATTACAATAGTGCAACACTCTTAGTTGTACTTGGACGGTGTCTGAGTAGCTCCTGGCCTTCACCATAGACTAAAGCCTGACATTGTCCTCCTAGCGGCAGACAACAACCTCCTTGCCCTTTAGTAGTCCACAAAGACCACGTAGAACTCCTGTCATTCTACTGGAATAGACAGGAAGGATTTGTCCCTCCCGTTGGTGTACTAGTCACCAACTTACTCTCCCATTATTGTTCCCCCTTGCTATCCCTCTCTTTATCAGGTAGGACTTGCTCAGGATCTTTATTGGTTACCACAATCAGAGAGGACAATAATTATCAAAGGCAATTGAGTTGTGTCTAAGAATCCTACAATACACCTCTATTGATAGGAGGGATTAGGGTCTGGGTTCCCAGTCTTGTGGGAGTGGAAGGGACCGGAAGATCATAAAATTCACAACCTGCAAGCGGTGAACCGGTCGGTTCACATGCAATCTGATAGGTTCGCTCAGTAAGTCGGTTGTTTCTCCATTTTTCCCAAACGCATATGAATTGGAAATTCAAATCCAATTAATACACAACATGTTAGCACTAATCCTCAATGCAATCAAATTTCTACATGAACTGGGCGTCTCACTCAACCAAACAGTCATATGGTGACCCGAGTCGATTGGTTCACTAAGTGAACTGGTCAGTTCGCTCCCTAGTTCGATCAAGACTCATACAATTCAATATCCAATCAACCTGACACTCCAACCGCTAGTTCAATATTTGAACCAGTTAGTTGGGAGTTTAATTAGATGATTTGTTTCTCTAATTGAATACCTAAACACTTTGGTTATCAATTTTATTATCATTCATGATTAAACACCTCTTCTAAGTGTATCCTATGTGTTTTAGACTATATGTCCCATATCAGGTTGGCAATGAATGTCTATAACTGGTTTATAACATCACAAGAAAAGAGTGGTGCCTAGTCACACATGAGCTCTACCCAAGTGAATGGAAAGTTGGAGAATGATTTCAACCTACAATATATGTAAGGTATTAAAGCTATTATATAATTCCTTTGTCTCTGATATGTGGAATGAACTCGAGGCATGGAAACATAATCCTCTCAATGTACAATCCATGTTCCTTCAACCTAGAGAATATTGTATGAGGTATACGTGACCTCAATATCATATATTTATTCATATGTGCATGCACATGTGTTTTTTAGTCTCGATTATCAAGTGGCTAAGATATCAAACTCCAGTAGCAGGGACAAATCCCATCTACATCACTAATAGTCAATCCCCATGTATCACAACTACCCAATCATCAGCGTTATGGCAATCCTTATTCAGTGTTACGTTGGATGATGTCAAAGTATACTGAATGACATGTAATGATTGTAGTAATTTTAGGTCTAAGAACTAAAATCACCACCTTCACTATGAGATATGACTATGACCACCGCATAAGGTTCTCATGTGTCACTATCAAGGTGGGTCTGCCTGATACACTGTTCCCCAACATGTATCTATGTGCTTGCTTTGATATCACATATCACGATAGATGAGATTTTGTCATCAACCAACACACACTCTTATCTTAAATATTACTACTGTCTATCTACCTTCCATAGTAAGAAATGACTAGGGACATAAGAATGTAAATATTCTTAACATCCTTTGTTCAAGCCACGTGCTTGAAGACAAACGTCATTGAGTATTGTCATTCTTCAGACATTCATTATGTTTTCTCATTATCTCATAACTGAGTGAAATATAATGAATTGGAAGCTTGCATTTTTTACAATTATCAAAATTACTTATGTAACATGTCATCAAAATCATCATATGATTAGCTCTTTGGGCATACATACCAATAGACTCCCACTTTCTCTTAGAGCCAGTCACCCATGAATTTCATTCTTAGTGATCTAAACACGTCCATCATGTTTCTACTGCACAGGTGCTAATCCAGCAGGTTAGCAACACTTTTCTTTAGTATGTATATTGCATTTTCCTCATCTGTTTGCTATACAAAATTTTATGTGAGATGGAACTTCTATAATGTGTTATCTGTTATTCCTTGCCTAACCGGTAGCTCTGTTGTTGTCACAGTATCTCTATGGTGTCATCAATGCTTGGAACATCTTTAAGTTCATCCATATAAACTTCTATATCCATATAGTACCCATTCATGTGTTCATAACACCATGATACTCGACTTATATTGTAGAATTGAATTTATGGAATGTAGTTTGGAACTCTTCCAACTTAACAACTATTTTCTTTAAAACACATTTTATATTGTGATCACTCTCTATCATTTTAGAAGCTTGCATCAGTGTAACCATATACACCAAACTCTTCCATGTTGCTATAATCTAGCAACTTATCCTTTAGTTCTTTTCAAATACTAATTTATATCTTTAATGACATTCCCGTGACCCTCATTGGAAACTAATGCCATCTTGTCAGGTATGATACATATAAGAATATGGGATGAGTACATTAGCTTACATGATAGATCCAATTGGTAGTGCATATGGCATCTTACTCATGTCTTTCCATTCTTTACAAAAATTGGAATATAGGGTTCATGAGAGACTAATCCATGTAGAATGGACAAATTCTCTCTCATTCAATCATTCATGTTGAACTCTTTCAGTATCATGATTATATATGTGCTCATACTTAGGTTATGAATCTTTCAAGGACTATGATTATAGATCTCGATCCCTATCACATGGGATGTTTCACCTAATCCTTCATTGTTGAAGGTGTTTTCCATACCAGATCTATATACTTGTAGTATTGGGATGTCATTCCCCATCAATGTGAAATATTCATATATGCTCCCACTAAATATTTTATAATCATATATTTCATCTTTTATCTTGATTAAAGTCAAACTCTTTCACTATCATGTCAAGTCAAAAGATCCCATCTCTGAGATGCTTGTTTTAATCTTAGGATTAAACATTATAGCTTATAGACTTTATTTGTATTAATGAACTTATAAAACCTCTAGTTTGTGCCATGTACACATCCATTAATATATTCCTTTTAAGAAATGTGGTTTTATTCTTCATATGACAAATCTCTTAGCCTATACTAGCTGCAATAACAAGCATGACAATTGGTGAATTATTTTTTTCATGTTCAACAATTTGAACTGATTTGAAAATATTTGCAACCAATTCGTCCTTTTAGGTTATCCATTTAGGACTTTCTAATGGAACCTTACTTAACCCTTTGGGTTTTACCCATTTATGTGGCACTAGCAAGGTCATGCCTTTTTAGTGTACATGAACTCCATAATGTCGTTAAGCCACTTCTCATATTCTGGTTTTCAATAGCTTCTAGTTGATTTTTTGGCTCATCACCTTATGACGAACCTATATGAGTTGTTGGATTCACAATCTTTCAATCTCAGATGTGTTCTACTAGAACTATGAGGTTCTATGTCACATAAGGAACTTAAGATTCCACAACAAATTGTGATTCCCACTTGTTCCCATTGTACCTCCTTGTTGACCTCGAACTTTTTGAGTTCTACTTTTACTCTGACTAATTCTTTTAGAACTCAGTTACCCTACTAAAAAAACTTGTGTTATTGGATTGGGATTAATAGCATTCAACAATCATGATTTGTGGATAATTTTTTCAAAGAAACTGCTTTACATAAGTTTTCATCCTTAAGACTTATCAGGACATTCTCATATCATATCACATATGATGTCTTTTAAACCATTTTGGAGGTTACATTGTTTTAGTGTGAAGCATGTATCTGTGAGGAGATTAGAAGATTAGATAAAATTATAATCACATCATGACCCATCAGGATGTAATTCCTTCATTCTGATACATAATCATGTTTTAGGTGGATTCGATTTGTGATACATAATCACAATTGTTCCAAAAGGTCCTCAAATAGTCCTCAAACAATTTCTCCATGAATTAGGCATCTCACCCAACCAAACGGTCGGTTGGTGACCTGAGTCGATCGATTCACTAAGTGAACTGGTCAGTTCGCTCCCCAGTTTGGGTAGAACTCATTCAATTCAATATCCAATCAACATGACACTCCAACCGATCGGTTCAATCCTTGAACTGATCGGTTGGGAGTTCAGTCAACTGCTTTGTTGCTCAAATTGAATACCCAAACACTTTGGTAATCAATTCAATTATCGTTCATGATTAAACTCCTCTTCTAGGTGCATCCTATGTGTGTAACCCTATAGGTACCATATCACGTTGGCATTGAATGTCCATAACTAGTTTATGACATCACAAGCAAAGAGTGGTGCCTAGTCGCACATCAGTTCTACCCAAGTGAATGGAAAGATGGTGAACTACTTCAACTTACGATCTATGTAAGATGTTATAGTAATTATTTAATTCCTTTGTATATGATATTTAGAATGAACTCAAGGCATGTAAACTTCATCCTCTCAATGCTCAATTTGTGTTCCTTGAACCTAGAGCAGACTGCCTAAAATATATGTGACCTCAACATCAAATATTGATTCATATGTATTTGCACATGCAATTCTCATTCTCTCTTATCAAGTGTCCAAGATATAAAACTCCAATAGGAGGGAAAAATTCCATTTACTTCACTCACATTCAATCCCCATGTGTCACAACTTCCCAATCATCACTGTTATGGCAATCCTTATTCAGGGTTACGTTGGATGATGTCAATGTATATTGAACGACATGTGATGAGTATAGTGATTTTAGGTCTAAGAACCACAATCACCGCCTTCACTATAAGAGATGACTATGACCATAATATATGGTTTCCATGTGTCACTCTTAATGTGGGTATGTCTGATACATTGTTCCCTAATAAGTATCTGTGTGCTTGGTTTGATATAACATGTCATGATTGATGAGATTCTATCATCAACCAACACACACTCTAGTCTTAAGTGTTATTGTTGTTTATCTTCCTTCCACAATAACAACTGACTAGGGACATAATAAGAATGTACATACTCTTAACATCTGTATGATCGCATTGTTCAAGTCACGTACTTGAAGACATACATCATTGACTATTGTCATTCTTTAGACATTCATTATGTTTCCTAATTATCTCATAACTGAGTGAAATAGAATGAATTGGAAACTTGTCTTTATAATTATTAATCAAATCCTTTATGTAACATTCCATCACAATCATCATATGATTGGCTCTTCGGGCATACATACAAACAAAAAGTTCTAGGAGTGAGCAATGTGGGTTAAAACCTCTTCCCATTTTTACAAGACAACACACTACCTTTTCCTTTATGTACTAGTTGCACGATATTGGGCTTAACCCATGCTAAATACTTGGATGTAGCAGCCATATATCTAGCAATCCCCCACAAAGTCCAATGTGTACTTTGCTCTGCCAATTAGTCTTCCATACTATTCTTTCAATGGATACCTTTCTATTTGAATCTACTCGAGTTATCCAATTGTGACCCTTGTAGGAACTAGGTGAACAAAAGTCTTGAACCTAAACCTTAGGTGCAAGAGTAAAGGTTGGTAACAACACAATAAATACATGGTAGAAAAGAAATCTGATGCATTAAAGGCCATGCATCCAAAAAAGCATATCTCATGATTAATACCAGGGAAGAACTCAATTCCCGTGTTGCGGCCTATGCAAAATCAATCCTTTAGTTTGAGTCTCCAAGGATGTATCGCTAACATCCCAAACTAAGTCTTGACACCATTTAGAGAGTAATCTCTTACTAACTTGCAGTCATGACACTAACATGTTTCCCATGGGATAGACACATAGATGCAAGAAGCATCTGTTGGTATGTATACCCGGAGAGCCAATCATGGGATGATTGGTGGGATACATTAAGATTTATTTGATAAACATCAAAGGCAAGCTTCCAATTCTTTCTGGTTCAATCATATGAGATAGTGATAGAACAGATTGAATGTCTAGAGAATGACAGTACTCAATGACGTATGCCTTCAGGTTGAGGACCTGAACGATGAGATCATACAAATGCTAAGAGTTTGTACATTCTTGTTATGTCCCTAGTCATATGTCATTGTGAAAGGTAGATAGACAACAATGACACACAAGACTAGATTGTGGTGTTGGTTGATGACAGAATCTCATTAGTCATGATATAGAGATATCAAACCAAACATATAGGTACTTGTTAGAGAACAAGTGTACCGGACAGACCCACCGTGAGTTTGACACATGGAACCATGACATGGTAGTCACAGTCAGTACTCACAGTGATGGTGGTGAGTGTGACTCTTAGACATGAAATCGTTGCACGCAACACATGTCGTTGGGCACACTTTGACATCATCAAACGCAGTCCTAAAACATGGGTTGTTATAAAGGTGATGATTGGGTGGCTTTGACACATGGGTTTTTTGAGGGGTGAGTGATAGATATGGGATTTGTCCCTCCCGAGGGAGTTTGATATCCAAGGCCGCTTGATGAGTAGGATTGAGATAGGCATGCACACGCATGTGTGAATCAGTATGTGATATTGATGTCATACATATCTCGTTCAATCTACTCTGAGATCAAGAAAGTGAATGAACGTTGACAGGATGACTGTTCCATGCCTCGAGTTCATTCGGGATATCAGTGACAAAGGAATTATACATTCATTGTAACACCATTCACGGATTATAAGATTGAAAGTTGTTCTCCAACTTTCTACTTTCACTTGGGTATCACTGATGTGTGACTAGGCACCGCTCTTTGCTTGTGAAGTCATAAATGTTATGGACTTTCACTGCCAACGTGAAATGGACCTGTAGGGTCACACACATAGGATTTAACCTAGAAGAGGATTTTTGTCCACAAACAATGTTTAGATTGATTACTAAAGGAGTTTAGCAGTTCAATTAAACACTCAATTGATTGATATCTCAAAATCATAGTGTTCAAGGTGTTGGACAGAGTGATTAGAGTATCGGATTGATTGAAATCGCAATTGATTGATTCTGCACAATCTGCACTCCCAACCAATCGGCTCATGTGATGAACCGATCGGCTGAGCTTGGTGAACCGGTCGGCTCAAGTGTTGAGTCGATCGGCTCAAGGATAGGGTGAATGATTGCTTCAAGTGTTGAAATGATCGGTTCAACTGTTGCAACCGGGCAAGTTGGGAAGGTAAGATTGGTGAGAATTTTCCTTGCGTTTCACTTGCCCAATTTGATTGGGAAATAGGATTGGTATTTGATACCAATTAGGAACAAAAGAAGGAAAGTCAATCGGGAACTGGTCAGGACCACGAACCGACCGGTTCAGAAAGTGAACCGACCGGCTCATGGGTACCAACCGATCGGTTGAGTGTCAACCGACCGGCTCAGATCCCCAACCGACCGTTTTAGAAATGAAACGATTGGTTCAGGTTGCGAGTTGGTTGTTTTGTGGAAAATCCCGAACCCTTCTACTCCTGCTTTTAGTCCCGCATTGCTCGGGATGGAGAACCCTGTCCCATGACCCTCCTATATATAGGGGTATTGGGGGTTTCTCAAAGTACAACTCAGTGCAACCAGTTGCTCTGCAAAGTTATCGTTCTCTCTGGTTTTGGTAACCGAGAGAGCCCGAGCAAGTGCTACCCGATAAGGGAGGCATAGCAAGGGAAAGACAACTACAGTTGCAACTGGAGGTAGGAGAGTGTGTTGGCGACTAGTATGTAAACATGAGGGTGCGACTCCTTCCAACTCCTTGTGGGACAAGGAGTGTGGAGTTCCAAGTGGTCCATGTGGACTACTTCAGAGGCGGGAGGTTTCTGTCGCTCAGGAGGACAACTGTCAACCTGACAGTCCGGTGAGACCAGGAGTCGTCAGTCCCGGTGTGACCAGGAGCTGCACAGACACCGTCGAAGACCGCGCAAAGCACGAGGTATTGTCGTCGAGCAAGCCTCGGGACAAGGTAGGATTCCACAAACCATCCTTTCCTATTATATATACGTTGACGCGTTTCCTTGTTCCGGGTTTGGGGGAGAAAATTTTTGTTTCCGCTGCCTTCTCTGCCTCTCCTAAAACCCAACAGTAGTATCAGAGCCACGTCAACTGTTCTATATTTTAGGAATATCGATATGATCGATTTTGGTTTGTCGCCTTTATTTATTGCATACGATGTGAATAATATTGGCTTTATGCATGTCCAATCCTAAATCCACAAATCCCAATTACATATATGATATGTATTATTAATGCACTCGATACGCGTCGCCCTTAAACGAGTTTTGTGGTGGATGTATAGCGTGGTTATGGCCAATAAACCCTATTTGTGTATGGTTGTATGTGGTTGCTTGCATCTCGGTCTGCTTACCGATCTTCCCTCTCATATTCTTTATGTAACTCGAAATAATTCGAGATTCATTCCTACCTTTGCTCCCCCCGAATGTAACTTGGGGTTTCCCTTTTAAGCAATGTAATATTAGGATAGATTTTATTTCCTGTTATGTCAAAGAACGGCGGACATCCAGACGATAGCTGAGACGATCGGTTCAAGGCGTGAACCGATCAGTTGACGTTCCAGACAATCAGTTTAAGGTGTGAGCCGATCGGTTGATGACCGGTTCGAGGAGCGAGACGAGCGGGTGGCGGCCATGAAGAGATGCATGACGACCAGGTGAACCGATCGATTGGAGGAGCCAACCGATCGGCTGGTGGCACCCAGACGACCGGGCCAAAACGAGCAAGTCATTCATGGGATGAGTTGATCTACTCGAAAGGCAAAGCACAGAGTTCATCTTGTACAAGTTGCATGTAATGTAGACCTAGATGACCGTGATTCCTCTTGGCTCGAGGAATCACATTAGGATGGCCATAATCATCGCTTTTATCGTTTGTGCATGTTTTCTGTGGGATATAGCATGTATATGATACATACTATATATTGTGGTGATTGGATATGTATATGTATATAAAAACCAAATCCCTCATTAAATATTAAGTTTTAGATGCCTTCCAAATGTGACACACGTGAAAAGCTTGATCGACCAAGTGTGGGCATGCCCAAGCGTGGTGCACCGTCTATCTCGTGGAAGCGTGAAGGATGAATGTGTGGGTCTGCCCAAGCAGGGTGCATATTCATCATGTTGGCTTTGGGTCGGACTTAACAAGGTGACCTAGATAGGATCTAGCACCTTGAGGCATGGAGGTGCTCATGGCAAGGAGTTGCATATGACATCTTATCAAGAGTTGCATATGATGCAATTGGCAAGAGTTGCCTACCTGAGAGATCTAAGTTGTGGGTGACAGCCCAAGCTGGTCCATGACTTAGAGGATTTCAGGATCTTACCCACTAGAAGGTTGTACGCTGCAATCTTCCGAATTGATGATGATGGCTATCAATTTGAAGTAAAATAGTGGGAGCGATAATTAATTAAAGGCCTAATTTTATCGTCAACTTTTCAAATCAATCAAACAAGTCAAAAGAGTTTTGGACTAAAATTGCATATATTTCCTTTTGTTAAAATAAATGGTTAATCAACAAATCACTTTATTTGCAATTGGTCTTTGAGATCAACAAATTAAATGGGAATAATTACATGACTGGTTAGGATGATGAGAAGTGTTCTCAAAGAGCGAAAGCTCTAAGTCCTAGTTATACCAAGACCAGATGAACTCGATCCCACCACATCAATGGCTAAAAGTATGCTTGTGGAAGCATACTGAGGATGGCATTGATGTGGAGTGCTTGATGTTGTGTTCTCTGAACTATGAGTTGCAGAGACAACACGAGACATATGATGTCTCCAAGACATTGTCCTAGTATGTCATGACAGAAGGAGATCCAGTAAGGTATTCACACACTCAATATGATTGGGTATGAGGAAAGACTTGACTAAGAAGGATTCCCTCTGAGCCAAGAGTTGGCTATTGGTATGATACTGCAAATGTTGCGAGAATCATACAGTTCATGATAAACTACAACATGAATGACTTTGACAAGCATTGACAAAGTTGTTGGACATGTTGAGGACAGTAAAGGCAAAGATGAAGAAAGACAAACCATAATCTTTGATGTGATCAAAGAAAAGGTAAGTCTTAAGGGCAAGGGAAAAGCAAAGAAGTGTTCTGATGCTAGCCAGCAGCCCAAGCCATCTTCAACCTCAAGGCACATGGGAAAGGGTGTATGAGGGAATTGCCCTCCATATCTAGAAGAACAAAAGAAGATGAAGGAGGGGATGGAGATCTCCACCTAAGGTATCATGAAATGAACCTCTTCTTTATCTGAGGTATATGATACCAAGATATGGATTTATCATATATGATATGCAAGATCCACAAAGAAGTGATGGCCTTTGTGAAAGGACCAAGAAAGAAGTACCCATCATTGGAGCAAGTGTTGCTACCATGGATAGGAGTATATTTCAGTTTATTTCAGCCTAAAGGGCATGAAATAGAGTTGAGAACTGCTATTTCATATATTTCCAATAGATATAAACACTTTATTTTTGCATATTGTATGACAATGATGGCAATTAATAAAGTTGATGTTTCAATCTTAAAGATATAATCTTTGTGGCAATGCCTTGTTTATCTTGTGATACATGGTATGCATAAGATAAAATGATACCTAAAGTTATTGATAACTCAAACAATCAAATTAGCGTCAATCATGAGAAATTCATTTCTAGTTTCCATGTGATGGATAAATCTAGACTCTTTTGGTTAGAGAACCACTAAGAGACATGAATATCTTGAACATGATTAAATCAATCTTCACTAATGGAGTGGGAGAGTGATTATCCTATTAGGTATAATACATGTGATGTATTTACATACCTATTGGAACAAATGCTAATACTTCAAATGGTGTTTAGAGAAATACCAATATGAATATCTTGAAGTGTTCAAGATTATCATAGATGAAGTGCAAATTTGGTAAAGTGTTAATTCTTGATGAGATCAATGAATGAAATACTTGGACCAAATGTTTGAGATCCTTTTGAGTGATTATGATAGTGTATCATAGTGAACTCATGATTAAGGCATAGTGATGTCTAAATCAAGAAGGAATCATACTCTAAGGAATTAGAGAATGATTATCAAATAACTGAATTCTTCTTAATAAATGAATACCCCACACTAATAAAGGACATTGAGAATCACAAAGAGTTGTGAGTTCTTATATCCTTGACAGATACACCTCAATTATCTATGTGATGAGTTGTTCATGTGATGAGTCAACTATCTAGATGAATATGAGGAACCGAATTTTGAATTATGGTTTATGACCATTACATCCTAAATGATATCCATGTAAACCATGAGGTATGACCTTGATGGTAGCACCCATTGGATGAAATCCATAAGTGCAAATGAGTCTTAAATGTTAAGACACATGGATAACATTTTGAGAAGGATGATGCTTGTTGATTGCAACTTAATGACTAAGACATTTGGCATATGGATACTAAAACCGCATTCCTATGAGGAATTAAACAAGGATGTGTACGTGACACAACTTATAAGTTTTATGAATCCACTAATGCAAATGAAGTCTATAAGTTACAATGGACTAATCAATGTGATTGATTGAGTATAAGAAACTCAGAATTGGATCTTTACTTTGATAATATAGTCAAAGGGTTTGACTGATATGTCAAAGATAAAGAAGGGATCTGTGATTTAGTGGGAGCGTGTTCACATTCCACATGTTGATGTGAAATGGAAATGTTCTAGAATGGAAATACAAAAGTGGAAATTATCTTTAAGGAAGATAGAGAAGTTTCCTATGAGATAAGAATATATATCTATAGAGATAGTTCTCGAAAAACCTCTTGACCTGAAAAGAGAAAGCATACATTGGCAATCTGTACTGAAGGGTTCAGTATGCACAAATTCAGTGGGAGAAAACTTGTCTATGGAGTTAGTATCCCAAGGCCAAGTGTCCAATTCTTATGAAGAATGGGAACACTAAGAATAGATATGGATCTATCATGTATGTAATCATCCCATTATCTTGCATGTATGGACATGGCAAGAACAAAATGCATTCATCATCTTGTATGTAGGACATGGCAATATGATGTGCTCATCCTAATAACTCGTATGTGGGACATGACGAGTGGATGTCTGTCTACTTCCAGTAAGGGTTACTGGAATACCATGAGAACTTGATAAGTACTTGGGAAGTACTAGTTCTATGGAAATAAGGAAGAGTTCAATGTAAAGAGTTACATTGATGCGAACTTCCGAAAGGACAGAAAATTAATCGCAAAAATATATATAGGATATATAAAAGTGAAAGTTTGTTGATAATTGGAAGTGTTCCAATAAAGCCATTTAAAAGGAAATGTCGAGTATCTATGCGTTAGAGAACAGCAATGGATACTATATGGATCTGGAAGTTCATGAGATGAACTTATAGATATTCTGTTCATTGATGACAAGTCTGGAATCCTTGATCATGCAATGTGGCTAAAGGTTAGCAAATGGAATACTAGATCGCATATTACGGAAACTCCATCTCATACGTGTGACGTACTGTGAAGAGATGTGAGACATGCAATTTATATTGACTTTAGCAAGGTGTTTCCATTACTCACTATGTTGGCACTAGAGCACAGTAACATGTGGGACATGTTTGAAGATCACTATGAATATGATTCAAGGGTGATTGGCTCACAGTGCAAGTGGGATTCTGTTGGTATGTATGCCCTGAGAGCCAATCATGGGATGATTGGTGGGATACATTAAGATTGATTTGATAAACATCAAAGGCAAGCTTCCAATTCTTTCTGGTTCAGTCATATGAGATAGTGATAGAACATATTGAATGTCTAGAAAATGATAGTACTCAATGATGTATGCCTTCAGGTTGAGGACCTGAACGATGAGATCATATGGATGCTAAGAGTTTATACATTCTTGTTATGTCCCTAGTCGGATGTCATTGTGGAAGGTAGATAGACAACAATGACACACAAAACTAGATTGTGGTGTTGGTTGATGGCAAAATCTCATTAGTCATGATATAGAGATATCAAACCAAACACATAGGTACTTGTTAGAGAACAAGTGTACCGGACAGACCCACCGTGAGTTTGACACATGGAACCATGACATGGTAGTCACAGTCAGTACTCACAGTGATGGCGGTGAGTGTGATTCTTAGACCTGAAATCACTGCACTCAACACATGTCGTTGGGCACACTTTGACATCATCAAACGCAGTCCTGAAACATGGGTTGTTATAAAGGTGATGATTGGGTGGCTTTGACACATGGGGCTTTTGAGGGGTGAGTGATAGATATGGGATTTGTCCCTCCTGAGGGGGTTTGATATCCAAGGCTGCTTGATGAGTAGGATTGAGATAGGCGTGCGCACGCATGTGTGAATCAGTATGTGATATTGATGTCATACATATCTCGTTCAATCTACTCTGAGATCAAGAAAGTGAATGAATGTTGACAGGATGACTGTTCCATGCCTCGAGTTCATTCGGGATATCAGTGACAAAGGAATTATACATTCATTGTAACACCATTCACAGATTGTAGGATTGAAAGTTATTCTCCAACTTTCTACTTTCACTTGGGTAGCACTGATGTGTGACTAGGCACCGCTCTTTTCTTGTGAAGTCATAAATGTTATGGACTTTCACTGCCAACGTGAAATGGACCTACAGGGTCACACACATAGTATTTAACCTGGAAGAGGAGTTTTGTCCACAAACAATGTTTAGATTGATTACTAAAGGAGTTTAGTAGTTCAATTAAACACTCAATTGATTGATAGCTCAAAATCATAGTGTTAAAGGTGTTGGACAGATTGATTAGAGTATCTGATTGATTGAAATCACAATTGATTGATTCTGCACAATCTGTATTCCCAACCGATCAACTCATGTGATGAACCGATCGGCTGAGCTTGGTGAACCGGTCGGCTCAAGTGTTGAGTCGATCGGCTCAAGGACAGGGTGAACGATTGCTTCAAGTGTTGAAACGATCGGTTCAACTGTTGCAATTGGGCAAGTTGGGAAGGTAAGATTGGTGAGAATTTTCCTTGCGTTTCACTTGCCCAATTTGATTGGGAAATAGGATTGGTATTCGATACCAATTAGGAACAAAAGAAGGAAAGTCAATTGAGAACTAGTCAAAAAGTGAACCGACCGGCTCATGGGTACCAACCAATCGGTTGAGTGTCAACCGACTGGCTCAGGTCCCCAACCGACCATTTCAGAAATGAAACGATCGGTTCAGGTTGCGAGTTGGTTGTTTTGTGGAAAATCTCGAACCCTTCTACTCCTGCTTTTAGTCCCGCATTTCCAGGGATGGAGAACCCTGTCCCATGACCCTCCTATATATAGGGGTATTGGCGGCTTCTCAAAGTACAACTCAGTGCAACCAGTTGCTCTGCAAAGTTGTCGTTCTCTCTGGTTTTGGTAACCAAGAGAGCCCGAGCAAGTGCTACCCGATAAGGGAGGCACAACAAGGGAAAGACAACTGCAGTTGCAACTGGAGGCAGGAGAGTGTGTTGACGACTAGTACGTCAATAGGAGGGTGTGACTCCTTCCAACTCCTTGTGGGACAAGGAGTGTGGAGTTCCAGGTGGTCCGTGTGGACTACTTCAGAGGCGGGAGATTTCTGCCGCTCAGGAGGACAATTGTCAACCCAACAGTCCGGTGAGACCAGGAGTCGTCAGTCCCAGTGCGACCAGGAGCTGCATAGACACCATCGAAGACCGGAGTTGAAGACCGCGCAAAGCGCAAGGTATTGTTGTCGAGCAAGCCTCAGGACAAGGTATGATTCCACAAACCATCCTTTCCTATTATATAGACGTTGACATGTTTCCTTGTTCCAGGTTTGGGGGAGAAATTTTTTGTTTCTGTTGCTTTCTTTGCCTCCCCTAAAACCCAACGACATCAAATGAAATTACATAGTGTCATCTAATTCACCTGGAAACATGTAATTACCACATTGAACTCAATTTTTGGTATCTCCACTCAGTTGGGTCGGGTTTCTACTACCTATGAATAATGAGGGGTTTCAGTCCCACACCCAACCAACATTTTTCCACTAAGATTTGGGTAAGACCTTTTGTGAAAGGATTAGTTGTGTTATCTTTGGTATCAACATAGTCCACATCTATAACCCCATTAGACACTAATTCCCTTATAGAACTCAATCTGACTTGGATGTGTCTATGATGTTTTTTTTGTACTTGAAACTCTTTATCTTGTCAATATTTGTTGTACTATCACAGTGAACTAAAATTGCATGAAGCGAATTTTTTACCATAGGTAAACTGGATATAAGTCCATTTATCCATTCGTCTTCCAATTCATTTTCATCTAAAGCACACAACTCTGCCTCAAAAGTAGTTTGAGACAATATGGTGTATTTCTTAGACATCAAGGAAACATCACCTCCTCCCAATAGGAATACATATCTTGATACACCATTACTCCCAGAGTTTATGACAATCTAGCTCTCATCACTATATCCTTGGATTACAGGAGGATATTTTTACCATAGTGCATCCTAAGAGAACTAGTTCCCTTGATATACCTTAAAACTCTGTCAAGAGCTTCCCAACGGGTCTTGTCAGGACATCTGATGTATCTACTGAACTCACATCAAATGCAATGTCTGGATGTGTGGAATTCATAAAATACATCAAACTTCCTATAATATGAGAGTATTGTAATTGAGACATTGGAACCCCAGTGTCATTCTTGAACAAGACCTTGGATGAATCAGATGGATTCTTTATAGGTTTACGTCATGTGCACTCAAACCTCTCCAGAATCTTCTCAACATAGTGAGACTGAAAGAGAGTTATACCATTAGTACACCTTGTGATTTTAAGCCCTAAAATCACATCATTGACACCCATATCCTTCATCTCAATCTTGGTACACAAGAATCACTTAGTCTCATTTACTACTTTCATACTGAAACCAAAATGCAAAATACGATCGACATATAAGTGTAGCAAAATGAATCCACCATTGACAATTTTGCAATAGAGAAACCTATGAAATTCATTAGCAACAAAGCCAAACAATAATATCACATAATCAAACTTCTCATGACCTTGCTTAGGGGATTATTTCAATCCATACAATGACATAGCAAGCTTGCACACCTTGGACTCATTCCCACGACCCACAAATCCCTCAGGTTGTTCCATATATATCTCTTCCTAAAGATCATCGTGTAGAATGCGGTCTTCACATTTATATGATGGATACAAAGATTATAAATGGAATCCAATGCTATAAGTACTTAAATTGTAGTCATATGGGAAACAATAGAATAGGTATCAAAATAATCTATTCCTTCCCTTTATGTGTAACCCTTATCAACTAACCTAGCTTTATACTTATTGATTTTCCTATCTGCATTGAGTTTCTTCTTTAAGATCCATTTGCATTCTACTGCAGAATGACTGAGAGGCAAATCCACTAATTCTCAAGTTCCATTTGAGAGAATTGATTAGATTGCATCATTAACATCTTATTTCTAAAACTTAGCTTTTGGATAAACCATAGCTTGTTTCAAAGATACATGATCATCCTAAATATTATAATTGAGAAATTCACTTTCCAAATTTTTGGATTTCCTAGGTTGTTTACTTCTCATTAGTTCAACCATTTCATCAGAATCAATAGATTCAGAAATAGCATGTTCTAAGTCACCCCCCACATTTATCATCCTTTCCACATGCTCTGGAATGGAACTTGTGGTGAATGAATCCTCTTGAGATACTTCATTGGGAACAACATATTTCATGGGAAACACATCCTCAAAGAATGTAGCATCATGTAATTCCACAATTGTATTTACCTCAATGTCTGAGATATCAAATATTACAATCAAGAATCTATAGGACTTATCTCTACATAACCCAAGAAGATGACATCAACCATTTTTTGTCTTAATTTCTTCCTTTTGTGTTCACAGAAAAGAACCATAGCAAGAAACACCCACACTCAAAGATATTTTAGACTCAGTTTTCTCCCTTTCCATAAGTCAAGCAGACTACTTTTCTACATGTTTATGTGGGAAATCTATTTAGAATATGGCAAGTTGTATTCAATGTTTCCCCCACATGAAGTTGGATAGACTTAAGGTTTGGAGTAGATAATTGGCCATATCTACTAGGGTTCAGTTTTTAGATTATGTAGTCCCATTAGATTGTGGTGAATAAGGAGCAGTAACCTCATGAACTACACTATGGAATTGACAAAATTCCAAAAACAAGTTCAAGGTGTATTCTCCTCCACTATCAGACCTTAATCGCTTAAGTACTTTACTACTTTGAGTTTCAACTCCTTTCTTATAAATTTTGAATTTATACAATGCCTCATCTTTACTTTTAAGTAAATTGACATAATGTATCTTCTTGCATCATTAATAAAAGTTATGAAAAAAATGCTTTTAATCTCCTGTTTCCATCCCATTAAATTCACAGACATTAGTGTTCACCAAATCCAATATGTCCAAATTCCTATTCTTACAATGAAAAGGCTTCCTAGGCAATTTGACTTACACATAGATTTCACATTTATTATAACTAATGTTGGATTTAGGGATTAAATTCAGATTCATCATACATTTCATTGAGATGACATTAACATGTCACAAATATGCATGCCAAACATCAGACGATACAAGATTCATGCATACATAACTATTATTGTTCAAATTTAAAATAGCATTTGAAACAGGATCAACAAGAATCTTAAATAAGTTCTCCATATCACATAGATACCCATTCCTAAAAAACAAAGAATCACGAAGGTGAGTAATAATAGCTTTATTACATTTGTAGTCTATTCTAAACCATCTCCTAGTTAAATTGAGACACTAATAATATTGCATCGAGAACTGATGAAACATGTGTGGCTATAGTAAGCGTCAAAACCTTTCTCGAAGAAAACTTCAAGTCCACCCATCCTTTGTCTTGACTTCTACAAAGATAGAATAACCCAAACTCACTGATCAAACTTTGAAGGCCTGGTAAGACACAAATAGGGACTTGTCAGTACAAACATGTATATAAGCTCAATGCTAATTATCCAATATAGTGGTTCAAAAATAAAATGAACTTTGGGTTTTATAGACACTTACCCATCATTGAGGTTCAAGGATGTAGTTATCATGTTGACCACAGCCTCCTCAGTTGCAGGTGTGGAAACTTTCTTTTCCTTATTTGAAGGACAATCCTTGTTCCAGTGGCCAAACTGTCTACACGTCCAACAAGGTTTGTTCTTTTAGTTTCTTCTAGATCTTAGCCTTAGGTTTAAGTGAATTCTTTGATTTCTTATCCCTATTCTTAGCAATAGTTAAATTGACACCAAGATTAACATCAGTAGGTAACTTGACAGACTTCTCTTTCAGGTGCTCTTCCTATATGTTGATGTCCATCATGAGAGCGTTCATTGAAATGTCTCCTTTGCAATGCTTAAGAGACATGCCAATTGACTCCCAAGAATTTGAGAATTTATCATTGATTGACATCGAATCAAACTTTTTAGGAATTTTGTGCCCCATCTTCGAGCTCTTGCACCAAGAGTTGAAAATCATGTATTTGATCAGAAATAGATTTACCCTCAGCCATCTAAAACTTCAGAAATTTAGAGACACAAAATTTTTCAGTTCCCAAATTTTTTGTATTGCATTTCTTTTCTAACGCCCCCACATAACCTTAGATATAGTAACATGCGACTTTGAGTATTAGTCATATAGTTTTTTATTTAATACAAGCAGAACCAACCCTCGACACGTCTTATCACCCCTCTTCTAGGTTGCAATTAAATTAGCATTACCAGGGAGGGATTCATCAAGTTTGGGTTCATCCTCTTCTAGATACTAATCATACCCAAATTTGTATCCTACTTTTATAATGAGCAAAAATCACTTTGGTAATTTTTTCAGGCATACTAGACATATCAATTTTCATGCTAGAACCTTGAGCAGCCATAGTTAACTAATGCCATGCTGATTTCTTTAAGACTATTATAAATTTTGATTTGTATCATTACATGCAACATTGATAGGTGAAATTTAATTAAAAATTGAGGATGATCCAGATAACAAAACAAAAAACAAACCAATGCAGGTGTCATGGAACAGGAATCCCAGTCCCATGAACCAAACGAATACCTAAGGCACCATGCAGAAGCGTGAAATGCTTAGCTTACATGAAGAAATAGAAAGATAAAGGAACCAACAATATCTCAACATTCAATAAGGTATATTAAGCAACATTTTTTCATTACAACATTCTCATTTACAAGTTGAGGTACAAATTTACACAAGTTTGCTCATGTACAGTAGGGATCTTACAACAGGTACATCTAATATAGCTCACCAAGCTCATCAACTGCTACCCATCTTTAAACCAATAAAATACGTGAAACAAGGTCGATCAAGCACACGAGGTGTTGGGTATAGGTCTAAAGGATACATATACATACACTTTACATAATTTGAAAAGATTTACAGAATTAACAAATAAGAAATAAATAAGTTCAGTATTTAGCAAAACAAGAGCCCATGTTTTATGTCATTTCACTCCAACTATACCATCATTTTGTGCATTCATCAATATCATGTATTCGTAAGGCCTTTTATGGACAACTTCTCAATGGAAGAGTATATGAGGGTGCTTAATATTATCTAACCCTTTTATCAACAACCCACTGCCCTATCTTGATAACTCAAGTAGGACGCCCATCCTCATGTCCTTACCCCAAAACTTTAGGTAGGTGCAGGGTTTTTTTTATAATGGAGTTTCTATATTATGTTTGCAATTTATAAAACACATTACAGACAAACATCGAGTACAATACTAGGGTACTACATAGAAATATTTGAGCAAGTAAACAAGCATACATATGTATCACATTTAAGAAAGAAATCCATAGTCATATAATTATTAAACCTCTTACCTAATTTAGTGATTCATAACTTACTTATCCTTGACCATCTAGCCATAAGAAACACCTGATTAAGCATAAGATTACATACATGCATTTGATTCTCATCATTAACCCTAACGAACATCATTTCAGGGTTTTGGTCAAATTAGTTTCAACATTACTTATTAGAAAATTTGATTATATTTTATCGATTTAGAGTCCATCATAAGGTTGTGGTTCAAGTTTCATGGCATTCTGATGTTCCATCTATCTTATAGGGACATTTCATGATTTAAGTCACTTATGTACATAACTGGTCATAAGACTCATAATAGAGAAACAAGGCAAGGGTTTATCAAGTCATGAGATTTAGAGGAGGTATTAGATTAGATTAGTAACATAAAACATATAAAATTTGATTCACATGTGTTGGCATGTCCCCTATAGTCTAGGCATCATATTCCCAACCTTGGGTATCGACATTTCAACATATACACAAACATAAACATAGTTCATATGCCATTAGGGGTCAACATGAGACTAAGGTGGGGCATACACATCCAAGATATCATAATGGTTAGAGTATTTTTTAATTTGATAGGGGAGGACAAGATAAAAGAATCCCCATAAACATTAAGGTACGAGAACCACCATTCAAGGCACATAGGTCACCCTAGGAAAAATATGGCTACAAAGCCCACCTTAGCACAATATAGTTGTTCATAGGTGTTAAGGACACCAAACATCACAAGGTTATTGATTTGGAGGATATGATATAGTTTAATGCATCATGTAGGTCAAACACAATATTTGAATCAAGGTATAGTATGCATCCTCACAAGGTGTCACATGCATGCATACCTAGAGTAATATATAACTACCATAGAAAAAGGGGATATGGTGATGTTACTTAGAGTCATGAGGTGAAACATAGATTATTGATCTCAAAGTCAATTAACATTAGTCAATATTAGGATGTGAGATTAGCATAATAGGGAAAGGCACATTATTAAAGTCCCCCACAAGTCACTTATATGCAAAACAGTCACCAAGAAGCAAGAAAGATGATTATGGCTATCATTAGATTCAAAGAGGAATAAGTTACTAATTTTATAGTTAGGAAGGTATACATGCATCAGAGATTCAATATATACTATAATCAAGCATTAATCATGGTCATACAAGATAAAAAGTTTCATATTTCAGCAAATCAGGAGAACTAGAAGAAGGATTTGGGTCTAAAAGGATTAGGGTCAGATCAATTTGATATATTGGCTTTCCCTATTTGTCCAAGGGAGGAGGGGAAGAATCTCATCAAAACTATAGGGAACATGCGACTTACCCTTGATACAAAATTTTATTTTGGCTCCTAACCGATGATCTTCCATCAGACAGATGGACCTCAAGGGTGCCTTGGATGGCGTCTGGGCGGTGGTCTGGGTCCGTCGATCACTACTTCCTACTCGATGAAGGTTGGGAACCACTGGTCAACACCCCATTTGCCATTGATAACATCTCCTGACTGCTCTCCATTATTGTCTACCGCTAGCTAGTGTGCGGGTCGAACCAACTCAATGAAAGCTCCCATGTTCTTGCACCCAAATAGGGGCTAAATAGGGGACTTCTCCGAGCCCCCCTTGACGTTGTCAATTGCGGCCACAGACAGGGCGAAGGGGTTAGATGGGTTCCTTGGGGTCTCAGAGGATGCCCTGATCACCCAACCTTGTCATGCGGAGGTGAGCTACATTCTGGGCATCCACACCCTAGCATTGCCGGTCTGTAGGAAGAGATGTGCCAGCACCAAAAAGAAACAATGGAGAAGGAGGCTACCTCGGGTTGTGTCGGTGGGCGAGAGCGACAATTGGTGAGGGGGGAAACAATTCTTTCATTTTATTGGATGGAATTTCCATGAATTATGTTTTCTTTATAAGAATTATGAAGTCCTATTTTTTCCATCATAAGGTTGTGGTTCAAGTTTCATGTCATTCTGATGTTCTATCTATCTTATAGGGACATTTCATGATTTAAGTCATGTATGTACATAACTAGTCATAAGACTCATAATAGAGAAAAAAGGCAAGGGTTTATCAAGTCATGAAATTTAGAGGAGATATGAGATTAGATCAGTAATATAGAACACATAAAATATGATTCACATGTGTTGGCATGTCCCTATAGTCTAGGCATCATATTCCCAACCTTGGGTATTGATATTTCAACATATACACAAACATCAACATAGTTCATATGCCATTAGGGGTCAACATGAGACTAAGGTGGGATATAAAAATCCAAGATATCATCATGGTTAGAGAATTTTCTGATTTGACAGGGGAGGACAAGATAAAATAATCCCCATAAACATTAAGGTACGAGAACCACCATTCAAGGCACATAAGTCACCCTAGACAAAATATGGTTACCAAGACCACCTTAGTGCAAGATAGTTTCTCATAGGTTTTAAGGACACCAAACATTACAAGGTTACTGATTTGGAGGATATAAAATAGTTTGATGCATCAAGTAGGTCAAACATAGTATTTGAACCAATGTATAGTATGCATCCTCACAAGGTGTCACATTCAAGCATACCTAGAGTAATATATAACCACCATAGAAAAAGGGGATTTTTATGTTACTTAGAATCATGAGGTTCAATGTAGCTTACTTATCTTGAAATCAATTAACATTAGCTGATGTTAGGATGTCGGATTAGAATAATAGGGAAAGGCACATTATTAAAGTCCCATGAAAGTCACTTATATGTAAAAGAGTCACCAAGAAGCAAGAAAGATGATTATGGCTATCATTAGACTCAAAGAGGACATGCTACTAATTTCATAGTTAGGGAACTAGACATGCATCAAAGATTCAATATTTAGTATAATCAAGCATTAATCATGGTCAAACAAGGTCAAATTTTGGGTATTTCGGCAAGTCAAGAGAACTAGAAGAAGGATTAGGGTCTGAAAGCTAGTTCATATTGTAGGTGTCATTGAGCCGATCAATTTGATATATTGCTTTTCCCTATTTGGCAAAGGGAGGAGGGAGATATGACTTTTGGAAGAATCCTAACATTAGCCGATGTTAGGATGTCAGATTAGAATAATAGGGAAAGGCACATTATTAAAGTCCCATGAAAGTCACTTATATGGAAAAGAGTCACCAAGAAGCAAGAAAGATGATTTTGGCTATCATTAGACTCAAAGAGGACATGAGGACATGTTATTGATTTTATAGTTAGGGAAGTAGACATGCATCAAAGATTCAATATTTAGTATAATCAAGCATTAATCATGGTCAAACAAGGTCAAATTTTGGGTATTTCACCAAGTCAAGAGAACTAGAAGAAGGATTAGGGTCTGAAAGCTAGTCCATAATTTAGTTGTCATTGAGACAATCAATTTGATATATTGCTTTTCCCTATTTGGCAAAGGGAGGAGGGAGATATGAATTTTGGAAGAATCTCATCAAAACTATAGGGAACATGTGCCATACCCTTGATACAAAATTTTATTATTGCTCCTGACCGTTGATCTTCCATTTGAGGGTCAAACCTCAAGTGTGCCCTCGCTTGCGTCTGAGCGGTGGGCTAGGTCTGTCAATCACTATTTCCCTCTCACTGAGAGTTGGGAACCGCTGTCTGAGGCCCCATTCATGGTTGATAGCATATCCCGACTGCTCTCCATCTCTATCCACCTCTAGCTGGTGTGTGGGTCAGACCAGCACAACAGAAGCTCCCTTGTTCCTGTGACCAAATAGGGGACTTCTCTGTGTCCCCCTGAAGTCGTCATCCGTGACCACAGATAGAGCGAAGGGGTGAGATGGGTTCCTTGGGGTCCTGATGGATGCCTGGTCACCCACCCTTGTCGCGCAGATGTGAGCTACATTCTAGGCATCCACACCCTAGCACTGTCGATATGCAGGAAGAGATGCACCAACACTGACAAGAAACACGTGAGAAGGCAGCTTCCTCGGGTTGTGTTGACGGGTGAGGGAGATGATGGGTGAGGGGGAAACAAGGTTGGCGACTTATTGGGTTTCCCAGGTGCTTCAGAAGAAAGATAAGTGAGGAAGAAGAAAAGAGAGGGGGAGGAAATTGGTAGATAGAACAAGAATGATATGAAAAAGAAAACAAGCATGGGAAAGGGGCTATAAATGGCATAAAGGGTTAGGGTTATGGTGCGGTTGCCCACTGAGAGGTCTCCTTCCATTACTTTATATGGTTAGAGGTGGGAGATGACTCTCCCAACCTCACAATTCTTTCCCAAAATAGAAGGTGGAGGAGGGGCAAGGAAATGAGCCATGATCAATCTGGGCCCAATAAGGCTCAACAATAAAACAAATCAATTAAACCTGGTATAATCCAATCAATGTTTCCTATATTCATAATTTGGTCTCTGGAGGTCCGCTTGAGACCAATTTTGTGTCGTTGGAGTCGTAATACAGGGCTCTACAACATGATGTATACTAGGGATCCGATGACAATTATGAGTATCAACATTGGATTCTAGAAGGTGATGTATTAAACCATGATACTGACTTCAAACATGCAGGTTGATGTCGCACATGGTGGAATTGGTAATTGATGATACCAAATTAGAGTGTCACCACATTCATACTATATATTTAGCATGCATTTAAGTAAGAGGCCGCTTGATGAGAGATAAAGGGTACATTGTAAGAGAGAGAAAAGTTAGGTTGTCACAGTAGGAGAAAAAAAAATAGGTTACGAAATTAGTCCAAATCATTTGTTAAAAAATGAACGTGATATTCAAAGAAATGAGTGGCTAAAATCCATATGGATAGGCGTTGTTCTTCAAGTTGACATGGTCACGAACCTGATGAAAAGAATGTCTTTCTCATGTTGTCGAAGAATGATGCATACAAATGATGAGATGCACTACTAATGTAGCCCAACGGCCTTAGGAGCCACAGCATGGTAGACTGCATATTGGAAGAAAGGAAGGAACTTGCTTCACATAGGAGAAAGCCTCCACAGAGCATCTCAAAAGAGATGGCAGGAAGACACCAGTTAGGGTTTGTATAACACACACTCAAACATTTATGGATGATGTTCATAAGATCTCTTTAGCCCTAATAAATGGAGCCTTATTTATAGTCGTACATGCACCGAAATCCTATTCACATTAATACGTTATCACTCGATTGCTCTTGTACATATTGTAGAAAATAATGCAAGGAAAATATTTTCTAATTAGGATTAATAAATCCGTTTCAAAAATAAATAAATAATTAAGTTTTTTTTGATAAAATATAATTAATTAAGTTAATAATTAATTATATAGTACTATCATTGTGAAAAAATAAGAGGGAAGATGAAAGATAATTTCCACAATCTACAACCCACAACCTACAAGCCACAAGCTCGAGCCCTGGCCATCTCAGCCCGGCCAGGCCAGGAGAGGCAAGGCATGGTGCAACATGCATGTGTGTTTTTTTTTTTTCACCAATCCCACCAAGGAGGTGAACATACTCTCCCCTTGAACCCTTTAGACACTAGTGTCACATGTGATCCTACATATAAGGACCATAAAAGTTCTAGGAGTGAGCAATGTGAGATAAAAACTCTTCCCATTTGCACACGACAACACAAGGCCTTTTCCTTTATGCACTAGATGCACTACATTGGGCTTAACCCATGCTAAATACATGGTTGTAGCAACCATATATCTAACACTTGCACGTGAAGAGAATTTTTTTATTGACAAATCAAGAATATGAAGAGAAGTTTCAACTTCTTGATGATAGACTTTCATGTCTTCAAGGAGATGCATAAAGACAATAACATATAGGTGAACCATCTAAGATATATCAATCACAACCATATTTTGAACCATACAGATTTTAAAAAAATCATGTTTTAACAAATTATAAAATGTTGTAACATAATAATTTGTCATTTGATAAAATCACCTAATATTTATAAAGTTAGGCTGAATTCTTTTTAGATAGGTATGATAAGTACTCATTTAAAAAGATGTTTATTAGATATATGACATGGTTTTGAATGTCTACTACATTTGTATATTTTTTCAGCTGCATCCATTTTCATATTATATGATCATAAGAAATAAATTGTCCTAATTCATAATTTTCATTGTGTAGGGAAATCATCTCAACCATGGAGAAAATGAAGAATGAAGACACCAGTTACAATCAAAATGTAAAAAGTTCTTTTTAGTTTGTGAAAATTCTGAAGGAAGGGCCTCATTTCTTGTATTCATGTAGTGTCATACAACTTTGTTAATGTCCCTATGTTGTTGAACACTTTTGAAATATGAAATATATGGCCATTTTCTACATCACAAGAATCATATTTAAGGTTCTATATGTATACATTTCATGTTATGAGTTCTACAACGAAACATAGTTGACATGTGGATGCTTGAATTTTGGTATAAACTTGAATGTGGTTTGTATGGTCTTAAGAGATATTAGAACATTTTGTACAACACATTGATTAATACATTGACATTTTCTATAACCCACCTATACAATGAGTCTAAAATGCATGGACACATTTTCCTTACTTTGCATTAAAGCATTCTATACTGGCAGGCTTAATTTATTGATATATTTTTCCCTCCATGTACCCAAACATTTATTTTTGGGTGGATATACCATCAATATCGATGGGTTCCTCTATGTTGGCATATATGTCACAAATTACTATCATTGGAGCCAATATTACATATGTCGGTGGCTATGTAATTTGTTCCAGCACCATAAAAGTGTTTGCTAGAAGTCATAACAACTCATATGAGCTAAGCTACCACACTTATACCAGTGGTTACAAATGCTGGTATAGACTTAATAAATGCTGGTAAATATATATATGTTGACATCACTGTAGCATGGTATAGGCTATACCAACATTGATGAGCCTATACCATCCTTTATTGATTGTTGGTATAGGGCCATATTGTTGTATTTAGATATATTTTGAAAATGTCAGCATTATAATGACATGATAAGTTACAAATTTACGACTTAAATAATGGAACAACAAGGAGGATAGAAAACTTAACTTATCTTAGTATAGAGATCAAATAGCTATAAAGATACCATTTTTAGAGTAAGAATACACATATAAAATTTGTTCAACCATATAGAAGTGAGAATAAGAATACACATATAACAAATTGTTCAACCATATAGAAGTGAGAAGCTAAAAAGTTCCATAATAGAGCAACACGTTGAAAGAGAAGATAGGAAAATCATTTAATTCTCATCTTACAACCACAAAAATCGACAAAAGTTAATTTTTTAGGCCATACAAGCATGATCTAAGCTTTATTACGAGTTAGGAGGAAGTTTTTCAAGTAGAGAATGAAAAACAAACATCATATCACTTGCCTTTGTGAAGATCATGAACTTCAACAAGGAAGAAGAATGAACCAAGCTTAAAGCACCATCAAACATCCAAGATGACACACCAATGGCCCCTTTGATTTTCTTCTTAGTAAGATCTAGCTTTCTATATTCATATTGGAGTACAAAAAACAAGATCTAAGGTAAGAGAAGGCGGTTCCACCTTGGTTATCCAAAACCACAAACAATGAAGTAGGAAAAAGAAGAACAACAAGGAAAAAAGTGACAAACATGGATATATTACATGGAAATGGGAAACGATAACTTGGAGAAGAAGATTGTTGCATGTAAACACTAGCTTAGGAACTAGACCTGGGGAGGTTGTCCTCTCACTCCAGAAGCTCATCGACACTCCCAAAATTGCAAATGGAATGTATATTCTTAGTGGTCCTCTATTTATAGATGGAGTTATCTCTTCCTAGGAAAGTCAATTTCTAGTAACATGGCTCAAGTTCATGGCGTTTTCCAACACAAACCTCAAAGATCCTCCACTTAACCCATCCTAGGTTTACTTTCACTACCAACCCCACAAAAACTTCTCTTATGAAATACCAAATCACTTATTACTCAAAAATCAAACTTTGATTCACCTTGACCTAGAACCCTACCAGAGTTCACATGAACATGATCATATTTGAAAACATCCTGACCTCAAATCTCTCACTCTATATCTCTCTCTTTCTCTCTTCCCTATCTCTCTAACAACCCAACTCATGAATATGACTGGGGTTCACATGAACCCAATCTACTCACCTGGAAAAAACCCCACTAACTTCACCGAATGGACTAGATCATCAAGTGAGGCTTGAACTAGGCTCAAGTTTAAATCCAAGGGCCCAACAACCCATCCTAGATATTGGTCAATCTTGTCCACTAAATTCTAACATAAAATTAAGGTTTGAAATCAGGATTGAAAGAGAAACAAACCAAATAAGATCATATATAAGAGTAAGACTTCAAAACTTGATGTCAGATATGTATTTCAAGATATAGCAAGCATAAACATTAAGTTATCATTTGATTAGTGTTATCACATGCCAATCAACTGGACTAAGTTTGTATTAAACATGCAATTTAGATAAAAAAAATGAGATTAGAGCTATGCAAAGAAAATGGGCTTACATGTTATTTTATAAAATATGGATGTCAAAAAATAGGAGATGGATTTATATTAAATACATAAGAAACATTGAGGATTTTTTGAATGGAGTAGAACCATTCATTGAGATTCTTTTCAAACATTAAAACAAATTAAAACTTTTCTCCATCTCTAGGTTGTGGAGATATTTGGAATAAAATCTTGGAAAGGACATGAGTTTCTAATAATGAGGGGGTACCTTTGAAACAATCAGATAGTTAGGAGCAACCATTTTGCAAGGAAGTAGGGTTGGTGTAGTTTTTTTTTTACAATGATGTTTTTCAAAATGAGGACAAGAAATGGTTTTTCAAGAAGGAAAGGGGATGGCACCAATGAAAAGTCTTAGGAAAGGGTTAAGATATGTTTTCCTCAAAATGTAGAGATTCCACCTCAACTAAATGAGGTGTGAATTGGGAGAATAGGTATTATGTGCCTTGACTTATTATGTTGGTCTGATTATAGACCCAACACAAAACAAGAATAATATTTTGTATACGTGGTTATCCAAGAAGGGTATGGGGGTGAAATGTGATGATATGGTATGGTCTATTTTACACATCCTAATAAGGATCCGATTATGGATCAACACCTATATGTTTATTTGCCATTTCTGGGGTTGGTTTATAATGTATTCGAGATGTCCATCGCCTACACTTCAAAGTATACATCTACCCCTCTCTCATATAGTAATATTTATTACCTCCTCCCGTGATGTAGGTCATCTGGACTTAACTACAAGAATCCCATTGTTTTTTATTGTGTTGTTGTATACTTTTTTGTCATTTATAACTTTTTTTCATACAAGCTCGACGTATTCTAATTTTTTTCAACAAGTGGAATAACATATGATAGATGGAGAGAGAGGATAACACCTTATATACACACTGAGATGCCCTTTAAGTTTTTTTTGTGTGGTTCCAAGTAGAGAAATTTTCTCAGAATCAAAATTTTGCATTAAGTCAATCAGAGTTCTGTTGGTTGAATGTATTTCTTCCTTTTACAATTGGGGGTATAGCCACCTCATATTTTTGTATCCATCATTGCTTCTCTCATTCTAAATTGTCTCTCATGACATCATCTAAATGTGAGAAGAAACTAACAAGGTCCAACCATGAGATAAAGTAACAATTGAGAGAGAGGAGGTAGCAAGTGTGATATATCTTCTAGTCATATTGTCATCATGTACCAAAAGGAAGGAGTTGGACTCTGCATTTCTACTCGTTGATTCCACAACTTTAGTCTTCTATTTTTTATTAATTAAAGAGGAGTCATTCTGTTCATACTGCCTATTCTTTTAGGCATACATTAAAGGGGTTGTTGCATGCCAAAAAGATGTGGAATAATCTACATGTATGGACTAGGCACACAATATCCAATTTGTGTCACGCAATACAATAACATAATAGGAAAGATTCATAAGTAAGCACTAAAAAAAAACAAGCAACCACATGAACACTAGGATATACATGGATAACCCCCATAATGTGTGAGAGTAAAGCCACAAGGTCAATACCCGATGGAGGAATCCACTAATCAACAGATTTTAGAGTTCCTCTCAAATTTATACCAAAAACTTGAGGAATATAGAGTAAAATAAAGAGATACATATAATACCATATTGGTATATCACCCCACAAAAGACCTCCCAGAAAACACCCTCTTGCAAAGAATACTCGGGAGGAACAAGAATATTTGATGTGATGGAGTACTCGATGTAGACCGAAGAAGAGAACTAGATTGGTGCCACCCTCTTTCCTTTCTCTTCTTTCTTATTTCTTCCAGGCCTTTTCTTTCTGTCGTGTAGGCATCAATTGAAAGATGATGCCTTGATAATCTTTGGCTTGAGGCTCTCACAATCCTTGGCTATGATTGTTGTATTTTTTTGTTACTGGCATGGGGTTGTATTTATTACCCATCACGACAACATGAAGCCCTAAATGGCTGCCCAGATGGATTGGAATAGAGGGATACATGCCCAACAATCTCCCCCTCCAATCCAAAGTAGAGATTGTCCTCCTGACTTCTCAGGTGGAGTCCAATCTGGTGAGCCCTTACAAGTAGCAAGCTTCTTTGTAGGAACTACCTTCATTAGTATGTTAGAAAGATTGTTGTTGGTATGGACTTTCTTCAGATTCAACTGGTCATCATTGATAGATTCACACAACCAATGGTATCACATATCAATATACATTGTCCTGGAGTATAAATAAGAATTCTTGCTCAAGTTCATGGCACTCTGACTGTCACTGTATATAACATACTCATCATGTGTCAAACCCAATTCTTGTAAGAAATGTTTGATCCAAATCATTTCTTTCCCTTCTTTACAAGCTGTGATATATTCTTCCTCAATAGTAGATAAAGCATCACACTTTTGCAATTTAGACTACCAACTAATAGCTCTCCCTATATAAGTGAATAGAAAATCTGAGGTAGACTTCCTGTAATCAAGATCACCTGTCAAATTTGAATCTATGAAACCTGTAAGAACTGGTGGTGCCCCTCCAAAAAATAAATAAGCACTAGATGTACCTCTCAAATATCTGAGTATTCTTTTAACAACATTCCAATGCTCCTTACCAGGGTCAAATGAAAATTTGGTAGTCACAGGAACTGCATGTGCAATATCAGGCATAATGCACACCATAGCATACATTAGACTTCATACTACAGAAGAGTAGGGTATGTGAGCCATCACTTGTTTTTCATACTCAATAAAAGGAGATTGTTTTCTACTCAGTCTGAAGTGACTGGTTAAGAGAGTGTCAACTGGCTTCACCCCCTTCATGCTAAACATGTCAAGTACACGCTCAACATATTTCTCTTGTGACAATTGTAGTTTCTTTGCTTTCCTGTCACGCATGATGTCCAAGACAAGAATCTATCTGGCTAGTCCCAAGTCTTTCATATCAAAATACTTGAACAATTCATTCTTCAACTTGGAAATCACCTGAGCATCTTTTCCAACAACAAACATATCATCAACATAAAGCAACAAAATGATGGAACTATCACCTGAAAATCTCCTAAAGTAAACGCAATGATCTTCCTCTATCTTATGGTAACCTTGCTTTAGCATAAAAGAATCAAATTTTTTGTACCATTGCCTTGCCACTTGTTTAAGCTCAAAGAGACTTTTTTTCAATCTACAAATCATGTGTTCTTTTCTTTTCACTACAAATCCTTCAGGTTGCTGCATATAATTCTCTTCCTCTAGCTCACCATGGAGGAAGGCTTCATTCACATCAAGATGCTCAATATCAGGGTCCAAGCTAGCTACCAAGACCAAAAAGGTGCAGATGGAAGTCATTTTCACCACTACATAAAATATCTCATGAAAGTCAATCCCCTATTTTTTTCCAAAACCTTTCACCACGAGTTTGGCTTAGTATCGCACACTATTTACATTCACATCTTTCTTTAGCTTGAAGACCCACTTGTTCTTTAAGGCTTTTCTACCTTCAAGAAGCTTGCATAATTTATATGTATAATTTTTCTTCAATGAGTCCATATCATCTTTCATTGCGTGCAACCACTTATCATTTTTCTAATGACACTTTGATTCCTCATAGCTTTCTAGCTCCACATATTCTGTGATCAATGACCATTCTGAATCAAAATATCTAGTAGACACCCTTTTTTCTCTAATAGATCTTCTCAACTGTGGCTCTGCTTGATCTATCAGTTGGGATTGCTCCCCCTATTCAGGAGCCTCCTGGTCTTGGACATCATGTCCACCAAGACCATCCTCTCCCATATCATGAGGGATCTCATCATCCTCAATCTTCTCTACATCAACATTCTACTGGACTTGAGAGAAAACTTGTGTATCAAACACAGAATCATCTACAAACTACTCAATCTTTGTATTCACAGTGTCAAAATGCATCTGATCCTCGAAGAAAACCACATCTCTACACCTGATCATCTTCTTATTTTCTGGATCCCATAGCTTGTAGTTGAACTGCTCATCACCACAACCAAGCAAACTACAAGGAGTAGATTTGTCATTAAGTTTCTACCACTGCTCCTTAGGAACATGTGCAAATGCCTTGCACGCATATACTCTAAGGTGAGAGCAAGAAGTTGGCTTCCCTATCCACACACTCTCTGGAGTGTCAAATTCTACGGGAATGGATGGTGACCTATTAATTAAGTAGCAAGCAGTATTCACTGCCTCTACCCATAAATCTTTAGGTAGTTTTGCATTCTTCATCATGCATCTGACTCTCTTCATAATGGTTATGTTCATTCTTTAAGATAAACCATTATGTTTTGGGGTTCCTGTAACTGTCTTCTCATGTCGAATACTAGATCCTTCACAATAAGTTCTAAACTCTCTAGAAGTATACTCACCTCCATTGTCTGAGCAGAGACATTTCAACATTTACCTCTCTCCCTTTCAACCTACCATGGAATTTATTGAAGGTATCAAAGACCTTATCCTTCCTCTGTAGACAGTAGACCCACGCTTCTCTAGATGCATCGTCAATAAAAGTCACCAAGAATCTATATACACCTAAAGAGTTTACTTCCATATGGACCACAACCATCAGAGTAAATCTTGTCCAAAATATTAGACTTCTTCTCACACTGATCACTAAATTGGACCCTATGTTGTTTCCCAAGTAAATAGTTTTCACAAGGAATAAGAAGTGCATTTTTCACACAGGGGATCAATTCTTTCTTTGCAAACACTTGTAGTCCTTTATCACTCATGTGTCGAAGCCGCTTGTGTCATAAATCTGGAGAACTAGAGCTATCCAAAATGTTGACACTATCAGTGTGGACCTTTATGTTCATCCTATACAAGGTGCAACAAACTTTGCCTCTAGCCACAACCAACTGTGCCTCAGTGACAACAATTTTCAAGTCACCAAAATGATGTTTAAAGCCTCGAATATCTATTCCATAGCCGAAGACGATGTTATAATCAATTTTAGGAATATTTCAAACATTCTTCATCAAGATGGTATATCTCAACTCGGTCTCAATGCGCACATCACCAATCCCACAAATCTTTGCATAGGTTTTAGTATCCATCTTTGTCATTCTAAAGTTTTCAGATTTGTAGGAGAAAAAGAAATTTTTATGAGGGGTGATGTGGTAAGAAGCAATGATGTCCAACACCCACTTAGTGTTGTCACTGATATGTAAAAAATGTCCCATAGCAACTCCACATGTGAGTACCTCTACAACATCTGTAATGAGTTTGGCTCTGTAGCTACCATCATTTGTCACTTTAAGTTTTCCTTCTGCAATTTCTCTTTTTTGTTGTCTGTAGAATTTCTTTAAGTGACCTGGTTTGTTGCAGTGATGACAAACCATCTTACTTTTGGACTTCGACATGTGCTTCGACTTTTCTCTATCACTACCCTGGCTATGACTCTGACTCCTCCACCTATTCTCACCAACAATGGCATGTGAAGTAGATGTCTCTGTTAAGCTATGTCATCTTGTCTCTTCATTCAGTAGGTTATTAAAAACTAAGTCCAATGCCAACTTCCCGTCTGGAGCAGAGTTGCTAACAGAAACAACCAAATTTTTTCAACCATCAGGTAAAGAACCAAGAAGTAGAAGTGCTTGTAACTCATCATCAAGAGACATATCCATTGTGGCTAGCTGATTAACCATGCTTTTAAGATCATTTAAATGCAAAGAAATATTGTTGTCTTCTTTGAACTTTAAATTCACAAGTTTCTTGATAAGAAAAGTTTTGTTCCCTACTGTCTTCCTCTTGTACAACGAGTCAAGCTTCTTCCACAGAGAGTGGATATAGGTTTCGTTGGCGATGTGATGGAAGACTGACTCGTCAACCCAACGACGGATGAGTCCAATGCATTTTCTATACATCTTTTTCCAGTCCTCATCTTTTGTGTCTGCAACCTTGCTTGCATCTCCTTTGACTGGTTCATATAGATCACTTAAGTAAAGAAGATCTTCCATTTTGATCTTCCACGTCGGCCAATTAGACGTCATCAATTTCACTGTGTTGTTTGCGTTGTCCATCTAGTCCACATAATCTAGTAAGGCTCTGATACAAATTAAAGGAATGGTTACATGCTAAAAAGATGTGGAATAATATGCACGTATAGACTACATATATAATATCCAATATGTGTAGCGCAGCACAACAACGTAATATGCATGATCCGTTTATAAGCACAGAAAAAATAAATACGAACATGCAACCACAAGAACACCAGGATGTACGTGGAAAACCCCCACATTCTATTAGGGATAAACCATAGGTTCAATGTCCGGTCAAGAAATCCATAATCAACAGATTACAGAATTCCTCTCAAGTTTAGACTAAAACATAAGGAATTTAGAGCAAAATAATGATTTTTCTTTCCGTCATGTAGGCAGTAATTGAAAAAAGACGGTGGCTTGCTAATCTTTAGCTTGCAGCTCTCACAATTCTTGGTTGCGGCTGTTGTATTTTGTTGCTAATGGGATGGGGTTATATTTACAACCCATCACGGCAACATGAAGCCTTAAAAGGCCGCCCAATTGGGCTGGAATTGAGGGTCGCAGGCCCAACATACATCACTCTGACATGCAGCAAAAAGACCTTATAGACTCCCACACTTCTATCCAAAGCTCCCAGTATTTATCTATACACCTCTTTCCCTTTGTTTATGCACGTAAGAGACCCCCTCTTTGTCAAGTGTAGCTGCTCTTCTAATGACATTAGAAAGACCTATCAGGTTGTTAGTGACAAAAACATTTCCATGCGTCTTTGCCCACAAAGCCATCTCTTTTGCTATCTTGTTAGCTGCTATTGGAATCAAGCATACTTTGATTTGCTTATGCATAATTCTGCTTCTAATGCTTTCTATATTCCTTCGAAGTCTCCATTGAGGTGCTTCTTTTCCTATCATTAGCTTGATCATTCGACGTGAGTGTTTCTGTATAACGTGTATGTTAATCCCCATTACTTTTGTTGCATTAAGGGCAGTCTAAAAGCTCTCTATCATGTATTCTATTCGTCTATAACCTTCCACTGGACTGGTCATAGCCATTGCAACCTTCCCATCGCTTCTCCTGACTATTGCACCTGCGTAAGTAAGTGTGTATGCTTTCCTCTCTTCTAATCTTGACTTTATCACATGCATTCAGAGATCAATTTCAATTGTCACATATCAGGTGGCTCTTATTTGTAGTTTTTGATAATGTTATGTCTTCTTCTTGATCCCGTGAAGCCATGCTCCATCAAGTAGATCACTTCCTCATCTATTGTAGCTCTATTGTTTATCTTGGTACAGGCCTGTGACTCAAAAATCTGGTAGGTATTCCATACTCGTATGGCTGTGTATTCGACAGTTAGATATATGGCAGTTGTAGCAGCTATGTATATAGCATGGGTTAAGTCCAATGTAGTGCAGCTAGTACATGTGAGAAAAATAGTTTTGTCTCTAGTGTAAATGAGAAAGAAGTTTTATCCCATATTGCTCACTCCTAGAACTTCTCTGGTCCTTATATGTAGGATCACATGAGGCACTAGTGTCCAAGGGGTCCTACGAGGAGGGTATGCTCACCTCCTTGGTGGGTAGAGTTACCACAACACACGCGCGCGCCACACCTTGCCTTGCCTCGCCGGGCTCGAGCTCGGGGATTGTGGAGAATGTCTTCTGTCTTCTTTTTGCACTAGGATACAAATACATAATTAATTACTCATTTAATTAATTGTTTCTTTCCTATTTTGAATTTATTAATCCTAACGGGAAAGTGTCTATTTTGTAAAATTTTCTGCAATATGTACAACAACAACTGAGTGGTCGCGTCTTAACAAGAATATGATTATGGGGCGTGTAAGGCTATAAATAGGCCTCCGGTCATTAGGGTTAAAGACATCTCTTTCGAACACAGCCGTCAGCCGTTCATGTGAGTGTTTAGCGAGCCCTAATTCCAAAGACTACCGTCGTCGCTCCTACTGTCGCTTGAAGACCTCTCTCCTGAAAGCGACCAAGTCGTTCATCCTCTTCCTTCAAGACGCAACCTGGCAGGTGGTGGTTCCTGCGGTAGCCGGACTATACTGGTGGTAGTGCATCTCTTCGTGCTTCCCTTCAGGTTTGTGATCGGGTAAATTGGGAGAACAATGCATGTCTTAGAGGATTGTGCGATGTTGATTTCTTTAAGTAAAACTTGTTCATTTTTCAACGAATGATCTGGTCAGGTTCCTAACTCAGTTTATTTTCTCCTACATTATTTATTCTTTTGCTTCTTATCTGGATCTGGTTTGTAATCGTTAATTCATTGCACCTGTCGTTGTTGTATGTAATGACGTAAAATACTAAATTTTATTCAACTGTCTTAAAGAAATCAATTTTTGTCGTTAATTAACAATGGCCGGTCATGGTGGTTCTGGGAATAAAATTGATACCGAAAATATGCCTGAAAAGTTTACTGGTACAAACTTTGCTCGTTGGTAGAGTCAGATGAAAATTTGACTGAATATTGTGGGTTTTGATCAGTACTTAGAAGAGACCGAACCTAAATCTGATGATACTATTCCTGACAATGCAAATATAATTGCTAATTGGAAGAAGGGTGACAAAATGTGCCGCAGTTTGATTATGTTTGGTTTAAATAACAAACTGTATGACTCTTACGCAAAGCCTCCTATCAATAAATCCAAAGTTTTGTGGGAATCGTTAATTAAGAATTTTAGTACTAAAAACCAAGGTGTTGAAAAATACTGCGTGTCTAAATTTCTTAAGTTTCAGATGGTAGAGGGTAAGATATTTCTGATCAAACACATGATCTTCATCTCCTAGTTCATGAACTCTCAAATGCCAAGATGGTATTGCCTGAGAAGTTCATTGTTATTTCTATCATAAAATAGTTCCCTAAGTCACGGGAATCATTTAGTATGTCTCTGAAGCACCGCAAAGGGACACATACAATGGAAGAACTAACAATGGATATAAACATACAAGAAGAACACTTAAAGGAGAAGATGGTCAAGGTGCCTACTGATGCAAACCCTACTATTAATTTTACTACTACTAAGCCACCAAAGATAAGAAATCTAAGAATGCACATAAACCTAAGGCCAAGATCCAGAAGAAACTGAAGAACAAACCTTGTTGGACTTGTGGATAGGTTGGCCACTGGGACAAGGATTGTCCTTCTAAGAAGGCAAAGAAAGTTGTTGCATCTACAATTGAGGAGGTTGTGGTCAACATGATGACTACATCCTTGAAACTCAATGATGGGTATGTGTCTATTAAACTTGAAATCATTTTTATTTTTGAACCACTTTATTGGATAATTGACACTGGGGCTAATGTACATGTGTGTGATGACAAGTCCCTGTTTGTGTCTTACCAGGCCTCTTGAGGCCGGTCTGTGACTTTGGGCGACTCTAGCTCTACAGAAGTCAAAGGCGAAGGACGGGTGGACTTGAAGTTCCCTTCGGGGAAGGTGTTGACTCTTCACATGGTCAAACATGTTCCAACCATTCGACGTAATATCCTTAGTGGCGTAATTTTAGTTAGGGAAGGTTATAGAGTAGACAGCAAATGTAATAAGGCTATTATTACACACCTTTGTGATTCTTTATTTTTTAGCAAAGGGTATTTATGTGATGTGGAGAACTTATGTAACATTTATATTGACCCTGTTTCAAATTCCATTTTAAATTTGAATGATTATAGTCCTATTTGCATGAATTTTGTATCATCCAACATTTGGCATTCACGTTTGGGACATGTTAATGTTGCCTCAATGAAGCATATGATGAATCTAAATTTCATCCCTAAAAATAAAATTAGTAATAATAAATGTGAAATATGTGTGTAAGCTAAACTGCCTAGGAAGCCTTTTCATTCAGTGAATAGGAATTTGGAAATTTTGAATTAGTGCATATGGATATTCGTGAATTTAATGGAATTTCTATGAGGGATCAAAAATATTATTTTATAATTTTTATTGGTGATGCGAGTAGATATTGTTATGTCTTTTTACTTAGAAGTAAAGATGAGGCATTGGATAAATTTAAAATTTATAAGAAAGAAGTTGAAACTCAAATCGGCAAAATACTTAAATGATTAAGGTCTGATGGGGGGGGGGGAGAATACACCTCAAACTTGTTTTTGGAATTTTTCCAATCACATGGTATAGTTAATGAGGTTACCGCTCCTTATTTACCACGGTCTAATGGGATACCTGAACGTAAAAATTGAACCCTATTAGATATGGTTAATTCTTTAATCCAGACCTCAGGTCTACCCAACTTCATGTGGGGGAAAGCTTTGAATACAGATTGCCATATTCTGAACAGAGTTCCTCATAAGCATGTAGAGAGTAGTCTGTTTGAGTTGTGGAAAGGATGAAAATAGAGTCTCAAATATCTTCGAGTGTGGGGGTGCCTTGATAAGGTACTTGTCTCTGAACACAAAAGGAAGAAATTGTGACCGAAAATGGTTGATGCCATATTCTTGGGATATGTAGAGACAAGTTATGCCTACAGATTCTTGATTGTAAAATCTGATATCTCTAGCATTGAGGTCAATACAATTGTGGAATTATGTGATGCTACATTCTTTGAGGATGTGTTTCCCATGAAAACTGTTGTGCCCAATGAAGTATCTCAAGGAGATTCATTCACTACATGTTCCATTCCCGAGCACGTGGAAAGGATGACAAATGTGGGGGGTGACTCAGAACAAGCTAATTTTGAATCTGATGATTCTAAAGAAATAGTTGAATGAAGGAGAAGTAAACGACCTAGGACATCCAAGGACTTTGGAAGTGAGTTTATCATTTACAATGATGAGGATGATCATGTATCTTTCGAACAATCTATGGAATCTCCAGAAGCTAAGTTTTGGAAAGAATCTGTTAATGATGTAATCCAATCAATTCTCTCGAATGGAACTTGGGAATTGGTAGATTTGCCTCCTGGTTGTTCTGCAGTTTGTTGCAAATGGATCTTTAAGAAGAAACTTAATGTAGATGAGACAATCAAAAAGTATAAGACTAGGTTAGTTGCTAAGGGTTATACACAAAGGGAAGGAATAGATTATTTTGATACTTATTCACCTATTTCTTGTATGACAACAATCTGAGTGCTTATAGCATCGACTTCCATTTATAATCTCTATATCCATCAGATGGATGTGAAGACCACATTCTTACACGGTGATCTTTAGGAAGAGATATATATGGAACAACCTGAGGGATTTATGGGTAGTGGGAATGAGTCCAAAGTGTGTAAACTTGTTAAGTCATTATATGGCTTGAAACAAGCCCCTAAGCAATGGTATGAGAAGTTTGGTTTTGTGATATCATCGTTCAGCTTTGTTTCTAATGAATTTGATAAGTGTCTCAAATGCAAAATTGTCAATGATGAATTCATTTTGTTATGCTTATACGTCGATGATATCCTACTTTTTGGTTCCAATATGAAAGTAGTAAATGAGGCAAAGTCATTCTTATGTAGCAAGTTTGAGATGAAGGATATGGGTGTCGTTGGTGTGATTTTAGGGCTTAAAATCATTAGGTCTACTGATGGTATAACTCTCTCACAGTCTCACTATGTTGAGAAGATACTGGAGAGGTTTGAGTACACATCACGTAAACCTGTTAAGAATCCATATGATTCATCCAAGGCCTTGTTTAAGAATGAGACTGGAGTTCCAATGTCTCAATTATGATACTCTCAGATTATCAGAAGTTTGATGTATCTTATGAACTGCACACGTCCAGACATTACATTTGTCGTGAGCAAGTTAAGTAGATACACCAGTTGTCCTGACAAGACCCATTGGGAAGCTCTTGACAATATTCTGAGGTATATCAAGGAAACTTATTCCCTTGGGTTGCATTATGGTAAACATCCTTCTGTAATCAAAGGATATAGTGATGAAAGATGGATTGTCGTGAATTTTGGGAGTAATGGTGTCTCAGGATATGTATTCCTATTGGGAGGAGGAGTTATTTCCTGGAGGTCTAAGAAACAAACCATATTGTCTCGATCCACTTTTGAAGCAGAGTTGTGTGCTTTAGATGAAACTGGATTGGAAGTTGAATGGCTACATGGACTTATGTCCAGTTTACCTATGGTAATGAAGTCGCTTCCTAAAATTTTAGTTCACTGTGATAGAACTACAACTATTGGTAAGATAAAGAGTCCCAAGTACAATAAAAAACAACGTAGACACATCCAAGTCAGATTGAAATCTGTAAGGGAGTTAGTGTCTAATGGGGTCATGGTTGTGGACTACGTCAGTACCAAAGATAATACAGTTGATCCTCTCACTAAGGGACTTACCTTGACTTTAGTGGAAAAATTCAGGTTGGGGATGGGACTGAAACCCCTATAGATTTGCAGGCAGTGACAACCCAACCCAAAAGAGTGGAGATCCCACAAATTGGGTTCAATGTAGAAATAACAAGATGTCGGGTGAATCAGATGACACTATGTAATTTATTTTGATGCTTCATGCATCTGTGTGTCTATCCCCTGGGAAACCTATTAGTATAATGACTGCAAGTTAGTAAGAGATTAGTCTCTAGATGGTGTCAAGTCTTAGGACAGGATGTTAGCAATACATCCCTGGAGATTCCAACTAGTGATTGATGGTGTGTAGGCCGCAATAGGAGCATCGGGTTGTTCTCTGTCATCAATCATGACATAAGATTTTGTATGCATGTCCTTAATGCATTGTTTTCTTTTCTACCATGTCTTTATTGTGTTGTTACCAACCTATACTCTTGTACCCAAGGTTCAGGTTCAAGACTTTTGTTCACCTAGTTCCTATAGGAGTCAAAGTTAGATAACATAGGTAGATTCAAACTGAAAGGTATCTGCTGAAAGCACAATATGGAAGACTGAATGGTAGAGCACACTACACATTGGACTTTATGGGTGATTGTTAGATATATTACAGCTGTAGAAGTCATGTATATAGCATGGGTTAAGCCCAATGTAGTGCATCTAGTACATGTGAGAAAAGTAGTTTTGTCTCTAGTACAAATGGCAAAGAAGTTTTATCACATATTGCTCACTCCTAGAACTTTTGTGGTCCTTATATGTAGGATCACATGGGGCACTAGTGTCCAAGTTGTACTAGGAGGAGGGTATGCTCACCTCCTTTGTGGGTGGGGTTACCACAACACACATGCACGTACACGCGCGCGCCACGCCACGCCTCGCCTCGTCTGGCCAGGCCTAGCCGAGCACGGGCTCGGGCTCAGACTTGTGTCTTCTGGGTTGTGGATTGTAGAGAATGTCTTCTATCTTCCATCTTCTTTTTGTACTAGGATACAACTACATAATTAATTACTCATTTAATTAATTGTTTCTTTCCTATTTCGGATTTATTAATCCTAAATGGAAAGTGTCTCTTTTGTGAAATTTTCTACAATATGTACAAGAGCAAATGAGTGGTCGCGTCTTAACAGGAATAAGATTAGTGGGGTGGGTAAAGCTATAAATAGGCTTCCGGTCATTAGGGTTAAAGACATATCTTTCGAACACAGTCGGCAGCCGTTCGTACGAGTGTTTAGTGAGCACTAATCCCAAAGTCTGTCGCCGTCGCTCCTGTTGTCGCTTGGAGATCTCTCTCCTAAAAGCGACAAAATCGTTCATCATCTTCCTTCAAGACGCAACCTGTCAGGCGGTGGTTCCTACGGTTGCTGGGCTGCACTGGTGGTAGTGCATTTGTTCGTGCTTCCCTTTAGGTTCGTGACTGGGTAAACTGAGAGAACAACGCATGTCCTGGAGGACTGCGTGGCGTTGATTTCTTTAAGTAAAATTTGTTCGTTTTTCAACAAAAGATCTGATCAGGTTCCTAACTCAATTTATTTTCTCCTACATTATTTAATTTTCTCCTTCTGATATGGATATGGCATGTAATCGTTAATTCATTGCACCTGTCGTTGCTGCATGTAACAACATAAAATACTAAATTTTATTCAACATCCACTCCATCGTATCTTTTAGCTCACCAAGCATTCCATAAGAATCAACACATAGTTTGTAGGAGGTGTCCTCTCTGAAGAGATTTGCAGAAACTTCAAGCTCAAAAAAAACATCACATAAGATACAACCCAAGCATGCACAACAAAAGTTATGACTGCCCACGTCGACAAAGCCAATAACCACCAAATAAATAATCAAATAGAGAATATGATTGACGAAGAAGACCGCATAATTCTATTAAAGAACCTCAAAAAGATTACAAAGATTGTCTCTCTCTTACAATCCCGTGCCCACAATAGAATCACATAACCCACTCTCGTTTTCTCTCTCCTTTGGCTATTCTTTGTGGCTTTCCGTCTTTGGCACACGATGTTGTCCTACGTTGGCACACCCGAAGTTACCACATGTTGGGACCTCACACATCGGTGCATCGTATCCAACGGTGTCTACCCCTATTTATAGATAGGGATCCCGATTAGACAATACGAGAGGATACGACAATTCTATGGGAATTAGGAAATGACAATACAAAAAGATAAGGAAATATTGTCTTGGCCTCTAAGTCTACCATTAATTGTATTTTTCTAATATTGTTAGATATTATTTCTTATCTAATTAGGATAAGAGGCAAAATCCTAACACTCTCACCCATCCCAACAAAGAGTTTCTTAAGGCTTTGTTTCTATATATGGGTTAGGAGCTGACGAGGTTGATTATGAGTAGCTCTCACCATTCCTGTCAACTGAAATGCCATCTCCCATAGTGTCTTTTTCATTTCCCCGTGTATGAATAAGTGTTCCATGTCTTCATCCTGCAGTTGCTCACAGCATTCAAATTTAGAAGGGAGCTTAATGTGGTACTGCTTAACCATGGAGTAGAGTGGAAGTGCATTTACTAACAACTTTCAACAAAATGCATTGGTTCTTCAGCCTGGTAGCTTAATTATAACCATTCACTACTCTTCTTCCTCACTACACGTCCAGTCATGCCAATCAAAAGTGTGGGAGCTATACTAGTCAGTCAAACGTGTGGCCTTGACAACCACACGTGATCTGTACTCTACGACTATTTAAGAAGCGACGACAAAGTAAAAGCGCATTGTTGCTTTGGAACGATAAAGAATGAAAACATAAAGGACACAAAGTCCAAGTAAAGATGATAAGAAGGGGGTAGGATTTCCCAATAATGGTATATGTTGTCTTGTCACCATCATTTGGCTTGGTTTTCCTCATTCCCATGACAATGATACGGTAGCATATGTGGTGACCTCTCCTATCTCAACATCATATTGCCAATCGCTCGATCAGTTTGGCATCTTGGCTTGACGACGTCGGTGTCTCGACGCCCAGCTACTAGCCATTAAGATTGAGAGGCATACAAACAAAAGAAGAAAACATTACGTATGTGGTGCATTGAATATTTGCTCGCTCGGCTTAGTCTTCACGAGTCCACGACGATGATGGACGGCTTTGGGTCTTTGGCTCGTCTGTAACTGGAGGCGAAGACGCGGCTTGATTCGCGGTTTCACAATCCTGATCGTCAAAATTTCGGAGGTTCATTATAGCTAGCTGCATACAGTTGCGACTGCATTGACTTAACAGAAAATCCTTTTAAAAGATAGGAATGAACTCGAATATAAAACATTAGTCTTTTTGAGGAAAGGTTATGTCATATATTGAAAGCACATCAAAGCAAGCAAATACCTACTTATGTGAGTACCTTACAGGATGATGAAATTTTCATAGACTAGAAAAAAATTGAAAAAACATGTAAGCCTAGATAAGATAAAAGCAATCACTAGTACAGAAATGGGTTATAACGTCACTACATGTAGGGTCGGTTTTACCAAATAATCGGCTTTATATGTCTAAAAAAACACGGGCACCACTTAAGACCTCTTAGGTCGGTTTTTTTAAATAAACCGACCTTGTAATGTAACTCTATAGGGTCGATTTTCCAAATAACCGACCTTATATGTATATAAAAAATGCGGGCACCACTTAAGACCTCTTGGGTCGCTTTTCTTAAAATAACCGACCTTGTAGTGTATCTCTATAGGGTCGGTTTTCCAAATAACCGACCTTATATGTCTATAAAAAATGCGGGCACCACTTAAGACCTTTTGAGTCGCTATTTTTAAAATAACTGACCTTGTAGTACATCTCTATAGGGTCGGTTTTTCTAAAATAAGCGACCTTATAGAAAATTTTTCCGGCGGCAAAAATTTGCTTGGATTTGGCTTCCCGCCTCGAACTATAGGGTCGGTTCTACATTATAACCGACCCTACAGGGATCCTCGGTCGACAAATTCGTCGACTGAATAAGAGCTGAATTTCACGTATACAAGCACCTATAGGGTTGGTTTTCTTTATAACCGACCTTACAGTCCTCCTCGGATCAACACCTTTAAGGTCGGTTATTCCTACAAAACCGACCTTAAAGGCCTCCTCGGTCGACAAATTCGTCGACCGATATCTATTTTGGATCCAGATAGTTCACGCATGTATAAGCACATCTAGCGTCGGATTTGCACTTCTAACCGACCTTAGAGCCTTCCTCGGTCGACCAATATTTTGACCGATTCGGTCGACAAATTCGTCGACCGATAAGTACCTCTAAGGTCGGTTTTTTCCTTAAAACCGACCCTAGAGGTACTTATGCGAAGGAAATCTGGCTCTTTCTCGATCGACAAATTCGTCGACCGATATTTATTCTGGATCCAGATAGTTCACGCATGTATAAGCACATCTAGCGTCGGATTTGCACTTATAACCAACCTTATAGCATTGTCGGTCGACAAATTTGTCGACCGATTAGGAGTCAGTTTTCATGTGTATAAGTAACTTTTAGGGTCGGTATTTTCTTAATAACCGACCTTAGAAGTCAATTCGGTCAACAATATTGTCGACCGAAACATATTGGTCGACAAATTCGTCGAGCGATATCTATTCTGGATCCAGATAGTTCACGCATGTATAAGCACATCTAGCGTCAGATTTGCACTTATAACCGACCTTATAGCATTTTCGGTCGACAAATTTGTCGACCGATAAGGAGTCAGTTTTCATGTGTATAAGTAACTTTTAGGGTCGGTATTTTCTTAATAACCGACCTTAGAAGTCAATTCGGTCGACCATATTGTCGACCGAAACATATCGGTCGATGAATTCATCGACCGATATCTATTCTGGATCCAGATAGTTCACGCATGTATAAGCACATCTAGCGTCGGATTTGGACTTATAACCGACCTTATAACATTTTCGGTCGACAAATTTGTCGACCGATAAGGAGTCAGTTTTCATGTGTATAAGTAACTTTTAGGGTCGGTATTTTCTTAATAACCAACCTTAGAAGTCCATTCGGTCGACAATATTGTCGACCGAGGAACGACTAGAAAAACCAACCGTCGTAACGGCTAAAAAAATCAACCGTCGTAACGGCTAAAAAAATCAACCGTCGTAACGGCTAGAATTTCAACCGTTAACGGCTATAAATACGACCGTTGACCGTCGTAACGACTATATTTTCGATCGACCGTTGGCCGACCGATAGACGACCGTTGCGGCCGTCGGTCGACAAATTGTCGACCGAAATTGGCTCTATTTTGCTATAAATAGAACCCAAAACGATCCATTTCTTCACACCTTCACATTCTCACTTCTCTAGCTCCTCTCTAGTGTATTCTTGTGAAAATCTTCAGCTTCTCTACATCCAATTCTTGCTTGCTATTTCTCCATTTCAAAGCAACGAAATGGCTTCCTCATCAACGCGTGGAAAGAAGCAAGTTGCAGGCAGGAAAGGAAGGACGGTTGATCTGCTGCCGTTCATCAACGACGTTCCCTTCAAAGACGTAGCTGCAGGCGACCGCTACCTCAGGCTCTCCTCAAAGCCTCCTCTTCCACGACGGCCAGTCGACGTCATGGACTTCCATAACATTGTCGATTTGGAGAAACTCTTTAAGGTGCAACATTTGACTGATTTTATGATCCCCTCCTTCCATTCCTACTCCTCCAAAGCAGTTAATGAATTCTATGCCAATTTAACCCCACATCCTGACCATGATTCCTTCTCCTCTATGGTTGGTGGGTATGGATTCCATTTTACTGAGGAGGGTATTCTTGATATGCTTGACATAAACATAGAAGAATATAAAGATTTTTTTGATCTCACCAGAGGAAATCCACTCACCAAACTCTCCCAAGATGACACTACAACTAGCCTTAGTGATGTCAAAAAAGCCATCTTTCAATCAAATACGACTTGCCATGAAGATAGGGGTACCTATTATGTCATAAATTTAAAACCTGAAGCTAGGATCATAAATCTCATTGTTGCCACAAATATCCATCCTAGAGCAAACAAATCTGAAGTACCCACCTTTCGTATGTGCCTTATCTATGCCATTCTCAAACGTATTCCCATAAACTTTATTCGTATCATCCTTAAGAATATGTTTGAGTTTTCTGGCAATCCACCTTATGCTGACTTTGTATGCCAAATCACTCAACATTTTCTTAAGAATAATATTGAGGACGACTTAGGTTACACATGGGATAGAAACCCCAAAAGATAAGTAAAAATACGGTGGAAAAGATGGGAATCGACTTTGGCAACAAAAGGGCTAGGACTGAAGGGGAGACATCCACCTAAGACATACCTCCACCACCTCCTCCTACCAACCTACCCCATGATCCTATTACAAACACTTTGACATACATTGCTGGATCCCAATATCACCTAAGTAGGCAATTGGATTATAATCACCATGGCATGACTTATTTAAACCAAAGGATGCAAGCTCTCTCTCCTAACCAACCTGATGAATATCCCTATTTCCTTAATCCTGGCATGATAAATCCATACAATCCTTCCTACAACTACTATCAAATTCCACCTCCACCATCTCCTGATCTCACACATACTCAATTTTCCCCAATTCAACTTCAAGACATTGCTGCCAACTTTTGCTTTGATCGTGTTCCCACCTTCTTGGAGGCTTATGCCTTAACCAAGACAGGTGCCTTGGAGTGGCAGACACTGGTCAAATATTATGGAGCTGAGCCCTTTCTTGGAAAAGATCCAGACATTGATGTAATCCTTCGGTCTTTTCAGTGAGATTATGAGATATGTTTGTAATGATTGTAATGGATATCTTTTTATAAAGCAAGTATGTCATGCTTCATCTTATAAAGTGTATGGGCATTAAATTGTTATGAATAAAAGTGTTTTCCATGGCTTCATTTGGACATATACATGTTATATAAGAATATTATTATTTCAAATGATTGAAAAATAAATTATGGCTAAATTTGACAAAGCATCACTTGGTCAATCTCATACACACACACTTGGTACTTAATTTAAAACATTGAAACAGGGTTAATCTCGGTCGAAAATATTATCGACCAAGACAAATTCGGTCGACAATATTGTCGACCGAGGATGACTTTAGGGTCGGTTGTTTCCTTATAACCGACCCTAGAGCTCTTTCGTTCGACAAATAGTCGACTGACTGAATTTTTGAATAGAGTTTAGTACTTTTCAAAATGTTATAAAGCATTGGGATCTCAATCTTTTGTCTCATTGTTGGGAATTCACATCCCTCAATACCACCATCATCACATTTGTTGATTCTGGGTATTCAAACCCTTAGTTCATCACTAAACATGGTTATCACTTATCAGGTAACTATTACCTTCAGGTCATCTGACCAAGGTATTCAGGATATTTGTTACACAATCATCTCAATTTCATATCAACATCATGCAATACAAAAATAACATCTCTATTCCCTCATTAGGGTTAGAGTTTCCCATCTTTATCAATTAGGGTTCACATATCATCATCCCATATTGAAATTTCACATAACATTATCCCATATTAGGGTTTTTACACAACACCACCCTATATTAAGGTTTCACATAACATTTCCATATTAGGGTTTCACAAAACATCATTCCATATAAGGGTTTCACATAACATTATCCCATATTAGGGTTTCATACGACATCACCATATATTAAAGTTTCACATAACATAATTATTAGGGTTGTGGAAGCACTTTAGAGCTCCTCGGTCGACGAATTTGTCGATCAAGACCCCTTATAGGGTCGGTTATTAGAAAAACCGACCCTAGAGGTGCTTCTAAGAAAGGAATCTGGCTTCTTTCGGTCGACAAATTTGTCGACCGACACACATTCGGTCGATGAATTTGTCAACCGAACGAAGCCAGATTTCTTTCTTAGAAGCACCTCTAGGGTCGGTTTTTCTAATAATCGACCCTATAGGTTGTCTCGATCGATAATATTGTCGACCGACAATATCCAGTTTAGTTTTTCACACATGTATAAGCACCTGTAGGGTCGGTTATACAAAAAAAACCGACCCTAGAGGTGCTTGTACGAAGGAAATTTTGCTCTTGTTCGGTCGACAAATCGTCGACCGAAACGAGCCAGATTTCTTCGTATTAGCACTTGTAGCATTAGTTTTATCAAATAACCGACCCTATAGGTCTTTTCGGTCGACAAATTTGTCGATCGAGTTTGCGTTTGATTTATATTAAACATGTATAAGCACCTTTAGGGTCAGTTATACAAAAAAACCGACCCTAGAGGTGCTTGTACGAAGGAAATTTTGCTCCTGTTCGGTCGACAAATCGTCGACCGAAACGAGCTAGATTTCTTCGTATTAGCACTTGTAGCGTCGGTTTTATCAAATAACCGACCCTATAGGTCTTTTCGGTCGACAAATTCGTCGACCGAGTTTGCGTTTGATTTATATTAAACAACCCGACACGGGCACCGTTTATCTGTAGAGTCGGTTTTTGGTTGTTAACCGACGTTACAGTTTTTCGTTCCGTGCAAAAAGCCGAAATTTTAGACTTTCTTTCCCCCGCGAAACCCTTTTCTCTTTTCTAACCTCTCTCCCGCGGCGCTGCGAAACCCCTTTTCACTTTATCATTCCGCCGTTGCCGAGAACGCTTCTCCGTGAAGCCGTTGCCGCCTCTCCACGCCGCCAAAAAGATCGTGAAGCTCGTCGTCGCCGCGAAGAGGATCGTGATGCTCGTCGTCACCGCCTTCCACTCTCCTCCATGAAGCCCGTCGTTGCCGTGAAGCTCTCTTCATTGCCGTGAAACTTTTCATTGTCGTGAAGCTCGTCGTCGCCGCCTTCCACTCTTCCACGAAGGTCGCCACCTCTCCGTGAAGTTCATCTCTTCCTCCACGAAGCTCGCTGCCATTTCCAAGTAAGTTCGAGCTTCCTTCGTTCCTTGTTCCCCTTCATTCCCGCCCGCCGCCATTGCTGCTTCCAGGTCCATCTCAGTCGACAATGAGTCGACCGAGAGACCACCTGCGTGCAGCGTCCAGGTCCACTCTCGGTCGACAAATTGTTGACCGAGAGTGGACCTGGACGCTGCGAGCAGGTGGTCTCTCGATCGACTAATTGTCGACCGAGATGGACCTGGAACTTATTTATGTTGGAGCTATAAATGTTTTAATCATATTTGCTGTAATGCTCACAAATAGTTCTGAATATTATAATGATTTCAATCTTTCGACTGTTGGAAACGGCCTTACTTTGCTCATTTGTACAAGTATTTTCCATTTTATATGATTTGATAACCCAATAATAAAAACATGCATGTCTTTTTTCATATGTAATCATTATATAAATTTTAGAAATTAATACTAGATTAGACATGTGTACTCCTACATTGACACTTTAGGGTTGATGCATGATGTTTAACTTAATATATAAATATGAAAATAATGCATTTATATATTAACTTCGAAACCCGTTCAAAATTTACTCATTACGAGTAAACTTTAGATAGTCCCCGGTTTGGGACTGTTTTTGGATATTTTAATCTCACTTAGGATGTACCTGTATAATGTATGTTTAGTTTTGTAGATTATTTCAGTAGGATTTCTCCATTTGTTCTCTGGGTACATATGTGAGTGGTTATTTGCCATTTACATCGGTGTACTTGGATAACTTAGGGGAAATGCTGCTGAAATTTTCTTCAAAAGTAAACATACATTATACAGTTACTAGTGAGATTAAATATTCAAAAATGGGATAGGTGGTACACTTTCTATCAATAAAAACTTACAGATTATTATAGTATCAATATTAAAATGTTAGTTTTATAATTAATTTTAATGTGATATAGAAAATGGATCGAAGTTGGATGTCTATCAAGAACCGTTGCAGTCCAGAGTTTGCCAAAGGTCTTGATGAATTTATCAGATTTGTTGAGGAACATAGGAAACTACCTATAGATAGGCTATATTGTCCATGTAGAAATTGTTGTAACAATTTAAAAGTTGATACTGGTGAGAAAATTAAGAATCATGTCATATGCAATGGGATCATACAAGGTTATAATGAATGGTATTGGCATGGAGAGAAATTGAATTATGGAGCAGAAAATGTCGATACTAATAGTTGTGGCATAGAAGATATAGATAATGATGATAATGTTAATGATGAACCGATTCAAGATGACCAGATTCAGGATGAAATGATTGATGAGATGCTACGTAGTTGTCGGGAAAATGTCATTGATCCACCTTCTTTATTTGCAAACATTGTCCATGATGCTGAAAAACCATTATATAAGGGTTGTACTAAGTTCACGAGGTTGAGTGTTGTGATGCGATTATACACTCTTAAAGCTCAAAACCGGTGGAGCGATAAGAGTTTCACTTCACTGTTGTCTTTGTTAAAGGAAATTCTTCCTGAAGGCAACGAGCTTCTAATTTCAACATATCAAGCAAAGAAAATAATGTGCCCAATGGGAATGGAGGCTAAGAAGATTCATGCATGTCCAAATGATTGTGTGTTATTTCAGAAGGACTATAGTAATTTGATAAATTGTCCAAAGTGTGGTACGTCAAGGTATAAGATTAAAAATTTAGCTAAGGCTAAAAATGGCTCTCCTGCCAAGGTGATGTGGTATCTACCAATAATACCACGATTTCAACGCTTATTTGCTAATACAGAAGATGCGCAAAATTTGTCTTGGCATGGGGAGTTAAAGGTCAATGATGATGGCGTCCTACGACATGCATCTGATTCACCACAATGGAAGAAAATTGATTTATTATACCCTCAATTTGGTAAAGAACCAAGAAACCTAAGACTTGGACTCTGTACAGATGGAATGAATCCCTATGGTACATTAAGCAGCCAACATAGCACGTGGCATGTTATGATTGTTATATACAATCTTCCTCCTTGGTTGTGTATGAAAAATAAGTATGTGATGTTGTCAACATTGATATCAGGGCCCAAGCAACCTGGAAATGATATTGATGTTTACCTTCAACCTCTAATTGATGACCTAATGAAACTATGGGAAGAAGGTATTATGACATATGATGCTTCACGTAAAGAGATCTTCAGTTTGCGTGCTATGTTATTTTGCACGATTAATGACTTTCCAGCTTATGGAAATTTGTCTGGATATAGCATAAAAGGATACAAAGCATGTCCTGTTTGTGAGGAAAATACAGATTCAATCAGACTGAAACATGGTGGTAAAATCGTATATCTTGGTCATCGGAGATTTCTCCCACCAGTGCATCCTTATCGAAGGCAACACAAAACCTTTAATGGGTCAACTGAGGAACGAAGTGCTCCTAAACCTATACCAGGACATGTTGTATATGATAGGGTGAAACATATTGTTAATGAATTTGGAAAGACTTCAAGTAGTCATACACTCGCATGTGACAAATCTCTATACAAGAAGAGGTCAATATTCTGGGATCTTCCTTATTGGAGAACTTTGGCAATTAGACACTGCATTGACGTCATGCATGTTGAAAAAAATATTTGTGATAGCATCATCGGTACGCTATTGAACATACCAGGAAAGACTAAAGATGGCATCAAATCTAGAAAATATTTAGAATTAATGGGTATTAGAAAAGAATTATCAGTGGAGATCAGGGGTCGCCGCACATATTTTCCACCGGCTTGTTACACTTTGTCAAAGAAAGAGAAAAAGACTTTCTGTGAGTGCTTGTATAATATTAAGGTTCCACAAGGATACTCTTCTAATATTCGTAGATTGGTATCAATGAAGGATCTGAAACTGATAGGTCTCAAATCTCACGATTGTCACACCTTAATGCAACAAATTTTACCTGTGGCTATTCGATATATATTGCCGAAGCATGTAAGGTTTGCAATCACAAGACTCTGTTTCTTATTCAATGAAATATGCAACAAAGTGATACATCCTGATACTCTCGATAAATTATAGAAAGATGTAATTGTTACCATGTGTCAGCTTGAAATGTACTTTCCTCCTTCATTTTTTGATATCATGGTTCATCTTGTAGTACATATTACAAGGGAGGTGAAGATGTTGGGTCCAATTTTCTTACACTGGATGTATCCATTTGAACGCTACATGAGTGTTTTTAAAGGTGATGTTCAGAATCGTTATCGTCCTGAAGATGTATTGTTGAGGGTTACGTGCCTAGGGAGGTGATGGACTTTTGTAATGATTTTTTGAATTGCAATGAAACTTGTAGCGATCAAAAAAATTCCCATCACACTGGATCTTATTGTGGAAAAGGAACTCTGGGAGGACGAGTGAAAGGAATCAGTCATGAGTTGTGGGAACAAGCGCATTTGTATATTTTACACAACATCGATGAAGTTAGTAGCTACATCACAGAACATAATGATCTTATCAAGAGAAATCATCCACGATCCAGTTCAATGTGGCTTGCAAGAGAGCATAATCAAACATTTATTAGGTGGTTTGAAGAGAAAGTATTTAATCAACTATCTGAATCACCGAATAATGTTGCTGAGAACATAAAATGGCTCACCTTTAAGCCAAAATTGGATGTCATGTCATATGAAGGTTATGACATTAACGGATTTTCATACTACATAAAGCGTCAAGATGAAAGTAGTGTAGTTCAAAATAGTGGGGTCACTGTTAAATCTTGTTCATTGTATTTTTCTAGTGCCAAAGATAAAAGCCCATGCGAAGCTGAGATGTCATATTACGGTGTCATTGAGGACATATGGGAAATGGACTATACAAATTTTGGAGTTCCTATATTTAGGTGTAATTGGGTTGACAACAATAAAGAGTTTTAGTGGATGAGTTGGGTTTCAAATTCGTGAATTTTGAAAAGATTGGTTTCAAAGATGAGCCATTCATCATGGCAAACCAAGCAAAACAAGTATTCTATATTGATGACCCGACAAATAAAAATTGGTCTGTCGTTCTTAATGGAAAAAGACAGTTTACTGTAGATCCTATAAATGAAGAAGAATACTACGAAAAGTATGATGATTCCAGTCCATTCTCAGTTTGTTTGCCAAGTGTAAATGTTGAAGATAACACCGATGAATATTATAAACGTCAAGACCATGCTGAAGGAATTTTCCTTGACTAACAACTCAACCAATACTAAAGGCATGTATTCTTTGAATTATTTATTTTATTATCATGTATACCTTATCACTTGTGCTTTTATTATCACTTGTTTTTTTTATCATGTATACTTGCAGGTTCTAAAATGGCGAGTGAAGATGAACATTTTGAGCATGAGCACCATGAAGATGAACATTCTGAGCATGAGCACCATGAGGATGGTAGTGGTGATGCTAAGAACTGTAGAGGTCCTACATTGATGTGTGGGCTGCAGGAGCTCAGGGCTAAAGGGGATAAATTGCCAGTCCAGTTTGATATGACAGGAGCACCTGTTGGGGAACATGCTAGTGCTTTCAAGCATTACGTAGGGGCGACCGCGCGCACTAAGGTGCCAATAGATATAGAAAATTGGCATGATGTTCCTAATGCCAAAAAAGACCTCATATGGAAAGATATATCTGTGAGTGGAAGTGATATGTTTTTTATCTATTTATTCTAATTTAGTTTGCTTGGAATTAATTCATTTTCAAAACAACATTATTAATTGATTCTTTTGTATGTATAGGGTGTTTTTCATCTAAATGAAAAAGATCACAAGAAAAGAGTGCTACAACATTGTGGTGTACGATGGAGGGGTTTTAAGACATATTTTATAAGGGAATTTATAAATAATCCTAAACAAAAGAAGAAAGCTACAGATGCATATATTTTTATTGATCCTGAGGTGTGGGAAAGATTTGTTGCAGCTAGGAGATCAGAAGAGTTTCAGGTAATAAAGATTGTGATGTATTGTATGAATATTTAATTTTATACAATTAAGGAGGTGAATCTTTTTATACATGTTTGCCAAGTCTAAATTGCAATACCTCGTTTTAAATGATCAGGCTATTCACCAGGCTCAAAAGGAAAGACGGGCTAAAAATGTGCATGACCATCGCTTGGGGCCCGGTGGTTATGCCTTCTGCCGCCAACTACAAGAGAATCAATCATCTTCTGGAGAAGAATCCAGTACAACTCAAGTTGAGCGACCACCCCGACACATGACATGGATTGATGCTAGAAAGAATTGAGCCGGTGAAATTGTCAACCCTGCAACTAAGGAGGTGGCACAAAAGATGGTAGATTTATCCCAACTAAGTAAAGAGTAACTTCCACAAACTTAGATTTATTTATATCTAATTGATTTTATGATTTAATATTTTTATTAACTATGAATAGATTGATCTCCACGAGCAAAGGAAGGAAGGAAAGTTCATCCCAACTAGCTACATGGATGAACTAGCAGTTGCTCTTGGTACGAAGGAGCATCCTGGCCGTGTTAGGGGATTAGGAGCTGGCATAGGATTCAAGTCTTATTTTGGCCCTTCGCAATCTAAAAGAGGTCGTGCAGGAGGTCTTACACAAGAGGATGTTGAAGCATTAGTAGTGCAAAAAGCAAAAGAAATAATGTCTTCATATCAGCATACTCAACCTTCTCAACCTATTCATACTACATGTCTCTTAAGTGATGAGGTACAAGCCCATGCTACAGTTGTAGAAGGTCATGGGAGCACTCCCGATGAACCACCACAACAATCTGCAGTAAGTTTTTGTTCTATATGTTGTGTTATTAGTATGATAAATATATGATAATATATAGTTGTAACATGTATCTGTTCTACTGTTTCTTATATAGGTCACCAACTTTGATATAAAGAATATTGCATTCTTAGTTCCTTCGGTCACTAGTCAGGTGGAGACAAATAATATTGAGGAAGTGAATGAGTACTTCTCTGATGCATTCAAATATTTTGCTAGTGAGGGGAAGGAAATTATCCTAATTCCTTTTAACGTCCAGTAAGTATTATTATTCAATATAATTTTAATAATGAATGAAACTATTTATTTTAATGTTTATTTTATTCTTACTCAGAGCTAGACATTGGGAATTACTGGTGATTGTCCCAAAATTGATGACTCTTTATTATCTTGACCCAATGGGTAAAACAACAAGGAGTCACAAACTGAAATTGTCAGCTATGGAGTAAGCATAAATTTAATCAATTGCTTCAACATGATATTTTATTTAGAATCTCTATTTTACCAACTATCGTTTAATTGATAGGGGTATAAAGGCTTTTCGTGAAGCTGGAGGACAAATACCCACAAAATTAAAGACATTGACTTTGAAAAATGTCAAGGTAGCTACTTTGACAACTGCTTAGTCTTATATGTATTAATTTTTCAATTCTAATATGTCAACTCTTATAGTCTTATCTCAACTGTTGTTTATAGTAGTTTACTAACATTAAGTATAATTCGTTATTTGTAGTGTCCTATGCAAAATAATGAATGGGCTTGTGGCTACTATGTAATGAAATACATGCAAGCTATTGTCAAACAAGCATCACATGACATTCAGACTATAAGTCAGGTAATAAAGAATAACATCATAAATTTACAAGTGATTGTAGTCATTTTTATAAAATATTAGCATGTGCATTTTCTGTTACAGATCTTTACAACTCAGCTTTACACACATGTGGACTTGAATGAATTCCGAGAAGAGTGGTCAGAGTGTTTTATAAGTGAAGTCGAAATAGCATTGGTTTAAATATGTCGGCTCTATTTATGTATGTGGTTTGAGTACGTACTCTTTCATATTTTTACTTTTGTAATATGTCATCTCAGACTTGCACTCTATCATTTTGTAAATTATGATATTTATTATCATTTTTGTTATGAATGTGTGGTTTTGAATGGTGACGGTTGAGCATCAATGCTCCCCTCTCCCAAATATATATGAATCTTCTTGTTCTTCTGTTCTATATCAATTTCTGCAATTTTAAAAAAAAAAATCGTAACTTCTAGCGTCGGTTTTTTAAATAACCGACCCTATAGATTGAATTCATTGTACGCTCTTTGATCGAAAATTTTTCGACCGAAATAGAACTTCTAACGTCAGTTTTTGTAAAAAACCGAGTCTACATGTCCTCTATAAGGTCGGTTTTGAAAAAACTGACCCTAAAGATTGAATAAAACATTTCAGTGTAAGACTCGGTCGACAAACTTCTCGACCGAAATACTATCGGTCGAGAAGTTTGTCGACCGAGTCTTACACTGAAATGTTTTATTCAATTTTTAGGGTCGGTTTTCTCATAAAACCGACCTTATAGAGAGTTTTCGGTCGAGACCGAAATATTTTCGGTCGATAATTTTCTCGACCGAGAGTTACCACTGAAATGGTATTCAATCTTTAGGGTCGGTTATTTCATAAAAACCGACCCTGTAAACATTCTCGGTCGATAATTTTCTCGACCGAGAACGTTTACAGAGTCGGTTTTTATGAAATAACCGACCTTACATGCTCCTTTTTTCTCGCCTAGGTCAGAATTTTTACAACCTCTTGCGTCGGTGTTTACTCTGCAAGGTCGGTTTTATTTGGTTAAATAATCCGACGCTATAGACCAAATTCTGTAGCGATGCCCACCTAGGCGTCGGTTAAATAGTGATGCTGTAGGTTTTAAAAAACCGACGCTACAGACCATTTCTGTACTAGTGAATGTTTTGTTAAAGTGGGGGAGGCACCCCTTAACAAGCCTCTAGATGATATAAAGAAGATAATCCCAAGATTGTTGAAATTCCGCTCGAGAATGGAGTCACAGTTGTTGCTGAACTAAACTGACACTTGTTTCATCGTCTACCATAGCTTTGAGATCACACAGAAATTTTGCTTCAGATTCTCCTTCATCAGATTCGTCATGTCCTCCTTCAACTTGGTTACCTGTATTTTGTTAGAATATAAAGATCTGCATCTATTTGTGATATAATATTTTGTTCCGGATTTTTTTTGTTGTTGAAAATTCTATTATTTCTTTCTTTCCAGAGATTCCAACTGATTGTGGTGAAAATATCACTACTTTTGAATTTTTTGTAATGTCTAGTGGGTGTGATTTGTAAGGGAAAAGTAGCTTCCTTGAGGTCAGGAAGGCAGTTTCGTTAAAAATGTGTAAAGATGTTTTGTGAGATGATACACTTGAAGAAGATGTGATCAACGAAATCACTATTTTTTTCATAAAGAGAGCATCTGAATGGGCCAATAAATCCCTTTTTTGTAATGTTTTCACCTGTGAGAAGTTTGTTTTGTAGAAAAAGCTAAAGGAATGTTTTATATTTTTGCGGCCATTTCTGTTTCCAGATTTTTGTTGTTGATGGAGACAGACCTATATATGATAGGTAGGTGTAGGCTTGTTTAACCGAGTATTTGCTGCCCCATTTCCAAGTAATGGAGATAGAGGTGTTGTTTTCCATGGAGAGAGCTATATTTCTGAAGTCGTTTTGGTTAATCTGTGTTTGAATACATCTTTTAAGGGAATTTGATCTGTTGCTAGTGATAAGAGGTAGAGCTTTGTCTATCTTCATGTTGAGGAGTCTATTTGGAATGGTCCAATTTGGTCGAAGATTGATGACTGAGTTGTTTTCGAACCAAGGATCGAACCAGAAGGAGATATTTTGGTGAGAGTGAGGGGGAGTGTTAATGATTTGAGTGATTGTTTGGATGTTTTTGTTGATGTATTTCTAAAGAGGGGAAGCTGATTTTTTTGGGATATGTTGCCAGGGGTGAGTGTTGGTAATATTTGTATTGGATGAGTTGAGTCCAGATTTTTGGTTTGTTTTGGAGCAGACTATCGATGATTTTAGTTATAAGATAGAGTGCGTGTGTTTCAATGTTGATGATGCCCCAACCACCTTGATCAAGAGGAGTTGATATAGTTTTCCAATTAATAAGATGATAATGTTTCCCTGATTTTTCCGATTTGTGGAAGTTGTTCCAAAGAAAATTTCTTCTGATTTTGTCTAGAATGGATTTTTTTTTAGAGGGAAGGGGGACACAACTCAGGAAGTGAGTAGTGATAGGAGTGATGACACTGTTTAGAAGGGTAAGTCTTCCAGAGAGATTAAGGAAGTTATTTGTCCAATTTGTGAGTTTTGAGTTTATCTTTGATATGATTGGGGTCCAGATAGCATTTGTTATGTTGTATGGAGTAATGGGAAGACCCAGGTACTTGATTAGAAATTCTTCTGTCTTGCATCTTAAGAGATCTCTAAAATGCTCCAATGAAGGTTGATTTATGTTTACCCCAAAAATGGAAGATTTATTCATATTTATTTTGAGTCCAGAGATATATGAGAAGATGCCAATGATTTTGAAGATATTAAGGAGGGAGGATTCATCCGGGGAGGAGAAGATAATGGTATCATCCACAAATTGAATGATATTCTCCTTGCATTCCCCAAGAGAACTGATAAGACCATTTTTTTTTGCCTAATTGGATCATACGGGAAAGAATAGTTGTAATGATGATGAACAGATAAGGAGAGAGTGGGTCTCCTTGTCTAAGTCCATTTGTGTTATGGAAATAACCAAAAGGAACACCATTTATGATAGTTGAGAAATGGTTTGTAGATATGCAACCATGGATCCAATTTACCCATATGTCTGGAAAACCAAAACCCTTAAGAGTTTTAATCAGGCAATGCCAATTTACAAAATCAAAAGCTTTTTCAAAATCTAGTTTGATTGCTAGAAGGGGTTTTTATTTTTGTGGCAAATATATATTGTTTCATTGACTATCAGGAAGGCATCTTGTATACTTCTGTTTTTTAAGAAGGAAGTTTGGTTAAGCGGGATGATGTCCTCCAAGAGAGGTTTAATTCTGTTTGCTAGAGTTTTAGCAATGATTTTATATGAGGTATTTATAAGGCTGATGGGTCGGAAGAGGGAAATGTGGTCGGGTTGGCTAGTTTTTTTAATTAGAGTGATAAAAGTTTTATTTATGAATTTAATGATGTTATGTGGGTTTGTACTAGCATGAAAAGTGGACAGAAAGGATATGAAATCTTTTTTATAGTGGTCCCAATTTGCCAGGTAGAATTATGTGTTGAGTCCATCTGATCTGGGAGATTTATTTTTACCTAGGTCAGAGATGGCAGCATTCAATTCTTCAAGGGAGAAGGATTTGATGAGTTCTTTTGGATTTTTTATGTTTTTTTGACAAATGGTGTTCCATGATAAGTTATTAAGGCATGTGGGATTGTGATTGTTATTGAAGATATTTTTGAAATGGTTAGTTATGTGAGTTATGATGGTTTGTTTGTGTGATGTGAGTCTACCATTTATTGTTAGATGGGTTATGGTATTTTGTCAAAAATTTTGGTTACAAATTTTGTGGTAAAATTTAGTGTTTTTGTCACCTTCTTTAGCCCAAGTGATTTTTGCCCTTTGTCTCTATTTGGTGTCAATACAATTATTTATGTAGTCCAGTTTGGCTTTGATGGTAAGGACAAGAGCTGGGTCAGCAGATGGGTCTTTATCCACAAAAAATAACTGATCTTCAAGGTTTTTTTGTATTTTGAATAAGTTTTTTGGGTTTTGGAGTTTCCAATTTTGATATGAGATTTAATATTTTTTGTGTTGTTTTGGATATGTAATCCTATGTTTTCTGTTTGTGAGTCGGCAAGTATCCGTTTTTCTAGACAGGAGTTGGAGAAGTTGTTTATGGAGAGCCAACAGTTTTCAAATTTGAAAGGTCGCATGCCCCAAGAGGTAGATGATGTGTCAAGGATTAGAGGGAAGTGATCAGATATGGTTCGATGGGAGATATGTACAGATGAGAGAGGCTGTTTGTCTTCCCAGAGGTTTGAGCAAATGAAGTGGTCGAGTCTGGCAAAAGTCTGGTTTCTAGACCAGGTGTATAATGCATTTGAAGGTTTGGTCTCAATCAATGAATGGTTTGTAAGCATCTTACTGGATTTTTTATCTACAGCAGACATAGTTTGTGGGGAGGGGTTGGGGTTGAGCCTATCTGAGACTTGAGTGGTCAGGTTGAAATCACCACCCAAAACCCAGGGAGATAAGTGGTATTTTGTAATGAGATGATTTAGTTCAGCTAGATAGACGGATTTGTTGTGTCCTGGTTCCCCATATATTCCAGTGAATGACCAAAGATATCCATCAGAAAGGTTTTTGAAATCAATGGTTATTGAGAAGCTAAGAATTGATGTGTTTTGTGAAGCTAGAGACTGGTTGTTAAAACCAACTAGGAGGCCTCCTTTGAATCCCTTAGGAGGTAATTGGATCCAGTTAAAACATTAGTCATTGGGAATATAAACCAGTTCGTGACCAAATTATCGTCTATATGATTTAAAAGGGTGGGTAAAAGAAACAGAATATCTTATTCTGGTCCAATAGAGTGATGGGTGCAATGGCAGCAGTCAGGCAGCGGTTAAAGGAAAATTATGTATATTGTCAGTGTAAATTTCTTCTCTAAGTAATTACCTTCTATTGTCAGTGTAAATTTCTTCTGTAAGTTAGGAAACACCGCCATATATATCCTATATCACGTTATAGTTTAAAAACAAAATCATTTTTACATCAAGACAGAGAGCATAGACAGACAACAAGTGAAGTCACTAGTTCTTTTTTACAGTAAACTCAAAATGTCAATCAACTAGGAGTCATGCAGTTACTGTGAATTATCATTTGAACTGTGTCTTTAGAAGCTCCACCGATTACAATGTTAAGAATTTAAAAGAATTGAATCCCAAATATATAAAACATATTTAATATGTATACACACTTTCACATATTTGATGATTTCGACAGAGGCATCTTTAAAGACAGCCTATCTCATAGTTGAAACCACGTCCTTGAATTCCATAAGTAGATAACTCTTTGTCAAGTCCACACGACATGCATCCCTCTAACTCCTTCAAAAATCAAGACATCAGTTAGTCTAAGTGTCGGCCTCCACACGCATGGATCAAGGCAAAAGTTTGTAGATATCTATTTCTTAGCAACAACGTGTGCGCGTCTAAGTATGTCATAAATAACATCCCTAACATGGTAGTTGAAACTTTGGAGCCTCCTACAATGATCTAATGCTCCTTAAAAGTTTCCAAACACAAGTAGCATAACACCAGACATACCTCATCAACTTGGAATAAAAGAATCATAAGACGGTACTTGAAAATAGAATGGTACTCCAGTAGTGTTTGGCCTAACACATCAGGAATAGAAAGACAAAAATCATGAGGATAATCATCTTATAGACACTAAAAAACTAACTTCTTTCTAACAGTCATAACAAACTTGACATCACGTCCTCATATTTTGCTAAAAAGATAACTCACCAATTCATATTTGGCTCTAGCCAGGACTATGCCCTTGTTAGCTAAATTTTAAGGTCGAAATACAGAGTCATGACACGAAAATAATTCAAAGCACCATTGAAGTCATAGTACATATTGTAAATCCTAATGTGTCACAAAATATGCTCTTAATGCACCTAAGATTGAGTCCCAAAGTCCACAAAGGTATATGAGGAATCTTCTACTATCCAGACAATCCCAAGTTGAATGGTTAAGGAAGCCCCACACAATTGAATCTATCCAATAAAAGGACCTCAATTTCCTCATTAGATGCTCATAATCCTCTATAAAAGCACATTTTTGCCTCCTCCATATATACTGGTTCATAGATCTTTAGACCAAATGAAGTCTTGGTGATACCCAAGCAAGATCATAGAAAAAGAAGTTCGCTATATGGATCATGCATCCCTTGAAGAAGATGTATCATTTCAACAACCTTGACATCCCTCCTCGTGGGATTCCCGTCAACAAAATATTTGACTATACTAATGGTTTCTTGAAGTAACTACACTCCCAAAAATGGTCTCCTAATTTCTGTACGAAGTAATCCCTTTTGAAGCTTACCACCATAACATGTAAATAAAAAAATCTCAATTTTACAAATATTCAATTTAAGACCCAAATCTAGACAAGTCTCCACAATTATGTCAAGTACCTAGGCCACCTCATTTGTGTCTCCAGTATCAGACCCATCATCAAGATACAAATCCTAATGTAAGAAATGAGACTCGAGAGATATTCACTTATTACTTAATTGAGGAATAAACTCACATACCAATCCAAACATATTAAATTATGTACGTGAAAGTAGGTTTTTATTTGTCAAAAACATAATTTCCAAAATCATTTGGTAACATAGAACTTTATAACAATTACATTATTCTAAAATGATCCATTTAGATTTTTATTCACGCAGTAAGGGTGGCATGACAACATAAGAAACTACATACTGAATTTATACAGAAGACCTAATTGTAGATACCAACCAGGCCATATCAAGCTATCCTAAAAGTTCTACTTCCTGGAACATGTCTCACCCGATCTATCTTCGTCTAAGACATCTATATATGGGTAGGTTGAAAACAACACCTAGAAAGAGGAAACAAAAGAAAAGCTATTCGTCGGTATAAACTGGTATATGTACAATAAGGAAATATTTGGGCAATCTAAATATTTTGATAAGTTCAAGAGTGAGTTCATTCAAGATATTATTCAATTCAAAGAGATGTAACATTTAATTTAAAAGAGAATCAAAAATTGATATCTCTTTTGAGTACAAATTATTTAAATAATATTCAATTAAATAGGTGCATGTAAAACCAGCTAGACTAAGATTATCTGCAGTAGGACCGAACTACCATAAACTCTCAGGTAAAAAAGCTTTAGTGGAAAACTCACACCCAAGGAAGAAATATGTTCCACCCATAAATAAACGAGTGAAAAAACACACTATGGACGAAATACGTACATTCTAAAATATGATTTTGTAGAAGCACACTATTTTAAATAATATTTGTCCAATGTGCATGCACAAGGTAAGATGTGATGTTTAGTAAATTTAAAATTATCTCAAGTAAAAGGGGATGAGAACATCCATAGTATATCATGTTTAATTCAAAGAATCGTTAAATAATGATTACATACTTTTTGATAATCAAAAGAGAGAAAGAGAATGTTTCACTATAAAAGATATTTTAGAATATTTCAAGCGATAAGAAAAAGAGAACCATTTTCAAGGGAGATGCCTCATTTAGTGAAATTTGGGTCCAATCATGAAATACCCAAAACTAAATATGGAAGAAGTAGATACATTATATCTAGATCTAAAACATTCAAGTTTGAACCTGAAGTTCATACTCATGCCTTAATTCACCTATTAAAATTCTAAATGCAACAAGGTTGAAACTCATTAAACATGTAAACTATAGAAACTGACTTTTGAACCTAATCAATTACATCTAGAAAAAAATCAATTGATAGATCATTTTTAGATCATATTCTATTATGATTTTTGACGCTAGAGTAACTATTGATGATTTTATATAGTTTAATATGTTTAATGCAGCTTATTACACAAAATTTAAAAATCAACTTTTGAAGAATATGAAATTCAATTAAGACCACACTCATCAGTAGATCTCATTTTTGTGATTTCAAAAAATATTTCTATTAAATTTTTTAGCTCAAAGAAATTAGTTATAAAGTTTATAAGATTAATATTATAGCTAAATTTTAAATAGAATTGGGTTAGATTGACCAATGTGGCATGCCTGGTGCTTTTAAATCATGTAGCATATCATGGGCATGATAGTCATTTGGCTCGATTGAAATTTTCATAGCTACACAAAGAATTAAATGTGAGAAGACCATAATGCCCAAGGAGTGGGTGACAAAAAGTATTGTGGAAGGGTATAAGAGTGACATCTGAGAGGGGATGTATTCCTTACTCTATTAAGAAAAGGAAGACTACTAACGTTAAAGACCAACATAATAATCTTTTTCAAAGGAATATGACCCAATATATTTATCTAGTATATTTTAAATACCAAAAGATAGTAGCGGAAGAAAATATTTCTGACTATTATAGTTTTATAAGATTACATATTTGGCATCGACATTGGTGTATGTATGAGGAAAAAGATATTATAACTACTCTTAGATGGAGAGGGTAATCAGACCACTTAAATAATATCTCCCATAAAACATCAGCTAGACATGTGCATCTCTTTCCCAACTTTGTTAACTCTCTCTTATCCTTCACTTGAGGGGTTTGTAGAATATACCAAAGAAGAAGAAATCTGAAATTTTATCAAAACTATTGGTATCTGCATATAATAGAATATTACACAATATTAAAAAAAGAGGGAAAATGATTAATATACTAAGGATTACATTATAATATGGATATGGAATCACCCAATATTGTACAAGATAGTAAAATATTTACTTGTAATTTCTCAAATATGTCACAGAACATAAAATAAATAGGGAAAATAACATGTCAACAATTGTCAACACTAGGCATTCAAGTGATATATACTTTTTTTATTATTATGCAAATGATGTAAACACAATACTCGTGAAATCATAGAGACAATGACAGTTAGGACACATAACCTTATACCTAATAGAGAATGGCACACGACCAAACTCCCAAACATAAAATTATGGGCACAAAACCCCGTATGGGACACATAACCTCTATCCTAAAAGTATAAGCTGGTAGCATAGCTCATGGTAGGGGGAACATAACCATCATTCCAAATATATCTTGGATACAGAACCAAAACAAGTAATCAACAATAAAGATATTTATATGACTCTAGTACTAGTTAATCAACAATCACACAAATATAGATGCAAGTGAATGTTTAGCCATAAAATAAATTGAATAAGATTTTCCATCACAAAATGGAATATATATTGTTTCCACCACAAAATTAAGAAATTTAGGATTTACACAAAAAAATGTAAAGGGCCTCATTTTGTTATCAGGTAGGCAGGACATACACTGTCATTGTTAAACTTCCTCTACTTGTGGTTATAACAATTAGAGTATTCTTAGTGAAAATGACCCTTGTTTGTAAGTGTTGGGCTTCATCTAAAATGATTTTTCTCTCTAATCCATAAATGAATTATACTTGATACCTAAACACCTCCTTCCAATTACCGTCTATCGTATGAAATACAAACACTTATATATAAAATCCCTTCTGTCCACATTTTGACACCATCACTTTTCATAAACTAATAAAAAAATCATGTCATGATTGGGGCAGAGCCCAAAACATGTTGCTTAGGTACAACTAGGCCTTGGTGCTTGTTGTCCACATTGAGTTTATCATTTTTGTAGTAGTAATTTATCTGATATTGTAAATTCTTAATCGTTATCCACAGTTAAAATATTTATTATCACTAGGAAAATGTAACACAACTATGATAATAAAATACACAAAATGAATATGTATTATATTTTATGAATCACATTTTGGACTAATACACTTTTCATTAAAGTAGTTAGAACTCATATATTTGTTCTGAAAATGTTCTATACTTATTGAAGATTGTAATTTGTTTTTTTGGCTACTTCATGTTGTCTTTACAACATACAAAATCATATTCATGTTTATAAAAAAGTATCAATACATATATATACAATTATGGATACATTTTATATGGTTCTGATGAAAACATACATTATGCATTATTGTTTCAGTACACACAAATCCTTATTCAAAGGTAAGTTCATGTATACATACACATATACATACTTATGTATACCTTTATCTAAATTTTTGATAGATAGATAAATTTTTCACAGACATTTCCATGGAGAAATATTTCCCTTATCTAGCTTATATAATTTAGAAACTTTTCATTCCATGACTTCATGTCCAACTGTGTCAAGAAAAGTGTATATGCATATTCGGTCATATAATGTTTGTGAATCTCACACACTTCATTTCTGAAGTCCTCGAATATCTTTCTATAGAATTTATTTTCTGTCCCTATTTGTAATCATATCTCTCTCTTTCCCTTTCCTCAATCATGCCAACTCTATAATATCCAATTTCCTCTCCAAATGAAAGTAATTGTATATAGTTTTCAATCCTATATAAGCACTAACACATTGTACTATAGCGTAATAGTTTTGTGTATCTTAACAATTTGTTGTCTTTATTCCCTCAAATGGGTTTCAAGTTATGATAACACATAATTCATTTATTAATAAAAATATGTATTAGGATTAGTAACATTGATCACTCTACCACGCAAATACCTATAATATATCAAACTCTCCATTTACATTTTTCCAAAGTTTTTTGCACATTTATTTTATGCACTTTCTAATTTTCATAATTTGTCCGGCCATAGTAGCCCGGGTGGTAAGAGCTCGGTAAGTCCCAATGAAGGACCCGGGTTCAAACCTCACTGAAGTCACTTTGTGAGTGGCAATCCATGCTGATTAGGTGCGGGAGGAGGGTGACCATACCACACTCTCTCATGCCTCGAGAGTTTACCATGTCGGCTTCATCCGGAATGGGTTCTCTCGGTCATTAAAAAAATTCATAATTTATCTACCCTTAGTAACCCTATCATAAGTTCCTAACATCTCACCATTTATTACTACATTTCATGTAGAAATTTCCAACATTTGACCTTATCATCCAACCAACTCATGCTATCATCTTTCAAATTTGTGTGTGTGTGTTGTTTCTAGATGTTCACAATAATCTTCTCCCCAATAAGAGATAACATATACTCCCACAATTAATCCTCTCCACCCACCCCCTATGGATTCAAATTCTCTCCTCAAATCTCTCCCGATTAATTTTCCTTACTATTTTTAGTGTCGAACACTCATAATCACAAGCATCTACTATACTATTATTCCCAAAAATGGCAAAAAGTAAAAATTGCACGATCATGAAAGTGCATTTGTTAAGTTAATGGAAGAAATGTTGTATTGATGAAAACATAAATATGTTCATCATTATTTTGAATATCCGACTAAATGTTGATTTCTTTATAAATATTTTTTTCTAATTCAAAATTATATAATGCTACACATGCATGTTTGCAACATATAGTCATGACCAAGAAAAAGATATTTACAAAAAGTCTTGACTTTTCCTATGGTGACAGAGAAGGAAATAAGGAGTCATAATGTTACAACTTTATTTTTCTCTCTCATCCAATTAATTCACATTTAGACCCCTAAGATTTTATATTGTATTCAATAACCTCTGTCATCATAAGTTGGATGACTTCTAGACACTATGCCCAATTGATGAATTAGATTTCATAAAATGCAACATTGTGCTTAATTAACAATAGTATAGTGCATAAATACACTTTTGAACATGAACTTCAAAATTTAATACCATCAACATTATTATCTTGGACCCAAACTTTTAATATAAGTAGTAGAAGAAAGCTATCAACTAAACGTGAAAATGGAGTCTTACTCGGAGTTACTTTTGCGAGATGTGAAGTTTGCAAATTTGTCAAACAAACACAATGTTGAATTGACTTAAACAAGTCAACAATCCATGAGAGCCTGTCTCGACTAATGAGAGGGCTCACTTTTGAAATAGAGAATCAATCCTCCTTGCCCTTGGATCTACTTTCAGTCCATGATGGACCTAAATCCAATAACTACCTTGTTGTCTTCTGCCTTGTGTAAGACAAGGTACAACAATATTGCAACCCCATTTTCCCTTGGCCAACCCAGTCCTCCTTGTCCCCAATTAACACCTATCTTATTTTTTCTTCCTAATCTTTCATTTGCAACCATTTTTGTGTGTTTTGGTGCACCACAACTCTTTTTCTTCCCCATGGTCTTCACTTTCCTTGGCAGTGGTGCCGCCACGGAGCTCAACACCATATCTTCCCCTCCTCGATGTGATCTAAGCCTACCTTCAACATCGTTATGCCCATTTGAGACTCAGATTTTTAAGACCACACACCATCCCTCTTCACGACAGTGAGTTTGCCAAATATGGCCACTATAGTAGCTATCAGATCACGGGTGTCGTTGTGCCAAAGTCCATATCAACCTCCCACACCATCTCTTTGGGCTAGTTGACTGACTGTTAACCACACCCCACTCACTAAGTGGGCACACTGTGGGGCGTGGGTGGGGATGTGTGTCCACTACCCACAAGCGACATATAGAGGCGGAAAGTGACAGAAAACATTTAGGAGTTGTCTGATGGGTTTGAGTTAGTTCCCAGCCAGGTCGACTAGCCTAGGCCTTTAGCCACAAGCCCATGAATAAGAGGCATTGCATATAGGTTTTTATGAAACATCTATAGCTGTTAGATCAAGATTCAGCAATTCAAGATCTTCCTTTTTGATATAAAATTTTGAAAAATGATATAAATCACTCACATGTCCAAAAATAGCACATAATATATAGTTTTTGATAAAAAAGCCCTATCCAATACAAATGGTTCCATTTTCTGATTTTGCGTGTAGTATTCTTGTTTATCTACTCTCTATTTTTTTATTTTTGATATACTTGTTGCAACTATAATGATAAATAATGATAAAACATGACCTCATACTTATCCCAACCTTAATCAATAGCTTTTGATGCAACACTGCATAAGATTCAGTCTTGATAGCACTTTTCTATCCTATTATGATCTTTGATTCTAATGTATCTTAGAATGCACTTAAATTCTGAGATATTGTTTTTGACGCTCCAATAGTATTAAAAGTGTGACTTGAATTCCTTAGTAATTTCTAGTCAATAAATTTTAATGGCTTGAACACGAAGATGTTATGTCAATTATTCTTTTGCACTTTATAACTAGTTGACCTAATCTTGACTTGAAATTTCACCTAAGTGCATTGGGATGTATTAAGGATCTAATCATCTCCAAATATCACCCTAAAATTCATTGATATTACATAAAGCATTCAAATCAATAGCTTTATGATGTTTTTGACACGTAATCCAAGTGACTCTCAATAATTATCTGATGATGACAATCTTGCATGATAATGACTAAAATGACTAACTTGACTATGTTAATCTATTGGAATCTTATGATTTCTCTACATTGGATCTTGTAACTCTATTCACAAATCCCTTATTTTGTTATGACATGTCATCTAAGTGCTAAATGAAACCATTATGTATTATGTTGCTTGATAACAACCTTGCATGACCTAGTTTGAGATATTGAACATAATATTCAAAGAAGTGATACATATACTTAGATCACAGATCTGAATACCATGATATAAATAGGATGAACCAAGTCATTTTGATTTTTATAAAATCATGGTTGTCTATAATGTCAAGATCTCTTTGACTGGATCTTGTTATGGATCTAACTCAAGAATCTCTAACTAATGGTTTATCTTGTGCTCTAATCAAGGTACAATCTATCATACTACTAGCCATACTAGTAATGTTAAAAGTTTGTATGTATTAATGTATGCTTAAAATTGTTGGCTTTATGTTTGCTTAAAATTGTTTTGTATGATTAGTACTTTCATTTTTATCATACTACATTGAACAAACTTGAATCATAATTAAACTTGTCCATTTTGCAAAACTTGTGGACCTTCCTATATTCTCAGGGTAAGGACACAAGGCACATTGACCTACTTGAGTTGTCAAGCAAGGGCAGACCATGATGATAAGAATGGTCAACTCTTGACTTACTCATGTAGCCCGTCATGTAGAAACATGTGTTGTTAGTATCTTTGGCTATAATGTCCTCACAGTTCCTTTCTTGGAAGCTGGTCAATGGCCATATGGTTGTTATTTAGTATAAAAGAAATGCACATAAAACACACTTGCATGTTATGAGGAAAGTCCTTTAAATATTTTTTCTTTCCTTCTTGTGATTATATTATGTTTTTGTCAAGTAATATAAGTTCTCTTAAACCTATGATTTTATGTCTTCTATAACATACTCCACACAATAGTGTTGTCATGTACCCATTTTATGATTTTAGGAACTAGGTACAACACTGTTATAATCATCATTGCTTTTTCTCTAAAATGATAATCGTATAATCATACTATGATGACATCTAATGACATGCAAAGGGAATTTACATAGTTTGAAATATGGGTACTATGATTTTATGTTAGGTACTAGTTTAGCATTCTTTTGATATGTCATATTATCTCATACCTTGGTTCTTCCATGTTCTTGATTTTGGTTTTATTCATACATATCTTATGTGATCCATTCTTGGGACGGACGTCTGGGTCCTCTTGACTTTGGAAGTCTAGACATTAGGGGTTTGGATTTGGGTAACAAAAGGTTTTGTCACAAATGGTATCAGAGTAGTCATGTATCCTTTATGCATGTTTAATAACCCAATTGACTATATAACCATTAGATGAATTTAAATACATAATGGTGAGACTAGGGTAATGGATAAGGTGCTAAATGTGGAAGTTTTGTCTACAGTTCACCTTGTATCTTGCTGGTTGTAGTGGTTGAGGTTCCTATGCCCATATACCTACACAACATGGATCAAATATAGAACTAGGACTTTTCCTTGAAGCTTAGAGAGTCTTCTAGCATCTCATCTCTTCTTTAAGGATTACCCTAAGCCACCCATTAGATGATGATTAGTTAGTTTCTCACTTCCTCATGTGATGTTTCTCATGATAATTGATCACATGATAACTCAATAATGGGTAGCTTATGAATAGGGAAAACTAAAATTTGAATGAATTGGTAAAATTTGAGTAAAATGATGATGATATCATGATCTGATATCAATTTGAAAACTTATTTATGACTCATAAAAGTTCTCTTTCAATTAGGTACTCATCTATAACCCCTCAGATTATGTAAACTAATTTTCACCAAATTCAGACTGTATGCATTCTATCTTTGAGGTCAGATGATAATAATCATGATATGATGAAATATGGAGGATTCATTTTAAACCTCAAACATAATTGAGAAACTTTTACTATATTCCATATTTACCACGATCATACTTCAAAATGATATGCTTCTGGACTCTCAAATTCATGATTAAAGACTATGATATAGGATACATTCCCCCTATCGATTTCTATGCCCCTTTGTAATCTTGATTTGCAATAATATGATGGAAAAAGATCTCAATCTTGTCGTATATTTTCTCAAACTCTTGGAGAGCCCATTTTGATTTCTTGATTTCCAAATGTACCCTTACCTTGATCTTGAAAGGAAGGGGATAAAATTATGACTTTGATCTTGCAAAATCTTAAAAATGGATTCCCTATTATGATCTTGATCTTTGATTTCATGAACTTGTAAAATATGAGTTGATCATTGACACCCTCCCTATTTTTATTTTCCAGATGTTTCATCACTAATGAGGACTAATGTAACATATTTGAATTTAGGTATCTAAGTTAATCTTTCCTATGCTAGGACCTTTTGGTTAGGATAATACCAATTTATTTTCACCCCTACTTTGGAATATAATAAAATCAAGTGGATATAATCTCATGTAATAATAATTGCTCCTTGAAATAATGTTTTAAGATGAATTAATTAATATATTTCACAAATGGGCTCATCATACTAAAATACCAAGTAATAGTTGTGAACGTTATCAAACATTCTATAATCATCCTAAGATTACATCTGAAATGAAATATGATGAATATGAAATTTTGGGTCATAAATGATAACTAAGAAGGATAAATACCCTAAGTTAGGACTGATGCACAAGTAATAATATGTGATGCAAAATATTTTTGAAATTCAAAACTAAATTAAATTTTGGATTCATTACATCCTAATTCTTCTACCTAGCACTTTTCATGTGAATTACAGGTTATTTGCTGCCTCAATTTAATCTAGAGAGGAGGGGAATCAATTGACCTTGTTTTAATTAATTAAGTTGTTAATTGGTCAAACAATATAGGACCCATTTATCTCCTTGTAACTCCCCCCTCCAAGTCACTACCCTTCACATGTTTTCCTTGCACTGGGTGTGGCTTCATAACAGATGCTCGACAACCGTCATCCCTCTTCTTCCTCCAACTCACATTCGCACCTTGGAAGCCTCAACGGTTGATAATGGATGTCGTTCTCTTCCCCTTCTCTCCCTCGGACATGCTATTTCATCCTTTCCCTTCTTTCTTCCAGCAACGTATATCCATCTTCAGAGAATGATCTATATGTCCCACTCCTTGTGCCACCTCCAACAATGGTGGACTTGGCAACAACCACCAGATCCACATGAAAAACATCATCCTCCGCATGCAACTCTGTCACCTTCAACCTGGCCTCAATGGATTCAGTTCTCCTCTTGCTTTTCGCTCTCCTCACACCACCAAGTGGGCAGCTGAGAGCTACAACCATAGTTGTTGTGACCACTGACTTCTTCCTCCTAGCATCTAGTTGCCATCTACTTCAGAGCTAATGACCACCTATCTTTGTTCGACTCCAACACAACATACAAACTCAACATCATCACATGACGATTAGTTTCACCATGAAAACCACCTATGTCTTCAACCTCTTCCCATCCTCCCCGACATCTCAATGCTTAACCATAGAAGTATTAGATCCACATCTTCAAGATGCCTCTAGACATGTATCACCTTTGGCTTGGTTTGGGTGACCAGTAGACTAGGTTTCCATCAAATTGGGATGTTAGAATCCACCTAGATGAGATCTGAATATGATCCCAAATATCCATTGAATTTTATCTATAGACTATGATCAGTTTTAGGTTAGTTTCTTCATCTATTGTTATGTCGTATAAAATCAAGCAATAAAAACTATAAGAGGTGAACATATAGGATTTATAAGTGTAGCCTTAAAACCCCCATGCATAGATACAACAATGCACTAACATTTATAAGAACATTTGTAGTTATTCATGTCATATATGCCTAGGATTGCTTCTTTATAAAGAAATTAGTCTATGTGAATACTGATGATAGCATCATAGATAATACTTACGACAATAACAATTATATTTTTCACATAGACATTATCTATATTGCGCACATGTATACATGTTATGTTTTTAACACTAGTAAGTAATAGGCATGCAAAATATGTGTTCACATCACATGTATTCCTAGTGTCAAAAGATTACTTAATGGAAATATATTATATAGTTTATAGATGGTAATATGCATGATTAGAATATAAACCATAATAGTATTTGCAAAAATTTAGTTTGAGCATCCTAAGTACTGATGGAATCAAACCCTGGATTATTAAATTAAGATAATCCTCATAAATATATTTAAGGTGGAATATATGTGACCCTTATTATGCTTGAGTTTATGACATTAAGAGGGAGAATGACATTGCAAGGTTTAAATTGGAGGAATTTTTTACCCACACATATATGAAACCTAGGCATACTTAGATGTATGTAACTAAAGATGGACCTCAAAACTAAAATAGATAACCAATTGATCATATATTTAGTTAAGAAGATAAAAAAAACCTAACACTAGGTGATGGGGACTAGGATAAGAACAACACAAAAATCAACAATAGAAATTTATACACAAATTGATTTGGTTTTGACTACCTTACATAATGTGTTCCTAGGATGAATAGTCACACTTTGGGGACCGATATTTATATTGGGTTAACCATTAGACTTGAAGACTAGGTATGAGTTCTTCCTTATTTAATCTTGGGCATTAACTTGACTAAAATATTCCTATAATGAGGCATTCTTATTAATTGGCCTTTTCATTTGTTCCATGATGGAATTCCTTATTCTTTGATATTGACAAATATCTTGTTGCCTTGGGTCTACGACCCCACATGCATTGTTATTTGGATTTGAAAATGTAATTGATGACTTATATCATATCTTGCCACTGTGTTTATGAATGTTTGACAATTTAGCTAGATATTTATTGTATGGTGCATGAGCACAACCACTAGGGCATGCTATTTCGCCCGGGGTGCAATATTCCACCTCTTTTTATGCAAGGACGTTCTATTCCACCCAGGGTGTACAACTCCACCCATTTTACTTAGGTCAAAGATCTAGTGGTGTCTTGGTTGTACCATTTCTATTTAGTCTTTATATATCTATAAATAAATGTATCTATTTGTGTAAATATTATGAATAATGACAAGACTTTTCATCTCAGATATTGTATTATGAAATTTAAATGCCTTATTATCTTGAAATTGATCTTCTTGATCTTACCTAAATTCAATTCTCCTTATCTTATGAGAACTCCCTCTTTTGTACTTCATTTCCTTAAAATGCCCCAAAAAAATTATGTTGTGCACATAAGATCAGTTTTTACTATCACATACCTATTTTTATCTATTTTCTGGGTTGTTCCCAAAACCACCCAGGTATAGGTCTTCGAAGGACATGTACACATGAAGGTTGTATACATGAAATTGTCTTGAGGATATCTTATGATGGCCATACTTCCCTCTACAATAGGGGCTCTTGTGAAAATAGATGTAGTTATTTTATTTTATATTCGACCCTTAGGGTGAGAAAGTTATGTACATGGAACATTTTGTTAGTTTGAAAATGGTTATGTGTTCCGCTGCTTAATCTTTAGTGGCTCATATATTATACAATCGGAGTGGAGCCCACTAATCGGGTCTCACTCTTTACAATTAATGTGTTAGATTAGGGTGTTATGGTACTTATGAATCACTTAACATAGGTCATATCTCTTTCATGATCTCCTATAAATATTTACCTTATTGATTATTTATAGTTTTGAAAGGTAACCCCATCCACACTATATTGATTACTTGACCTAAATCTCAAATAACTCAGATCTATAATGATATTGACACTCAATATTGAACATTGGCTTGATGATGATCTTGTAATATGATGATGTTAAATATTTCATGTGTTAAGTTCCTATAATGACCTTGGTATAATCATTCATCAACCTCAAATACCTTGATGATATTGTTAATATCATGAAGTGTTTCTCAATTGTTGCTCCATTTTTTATGTGGATGAATGATCATATCCAAGATCTAGGTAGGAACGTAAACCACAGATTCAAAAAATTTGAATGATTATTAACCTTAATAATTATTTTACTCATATGTTTACCCTTTTTGGATCTCTTGATCATCCTCAGTATATGACCAATAACTTTCATATCCAAAAATCTCTAAAATTTAAAATGATGATTATGTTAATTCTCCTAGATTTATGACTCAGGTATGAAATTGCATGTTGACTAGGGTGGGACCTTCAATTTATTCTAAGCATAAAATGACGATATTAAAATGTGATGTTTGTCTCAAAATTTTGAAATATGAAATCTCAATCATGGATGTATAATCCCACCTAGGGCAATGTAGAAGCTAAAACCATGAAGGTCTCAAAATTTTGAAATATTCATGCTTTACTCTGGATGTAGAAGCTAAAACCTTGTTTGTCTCAAAATTTTGAAATATTCATGCTTTACTCTGGATTCAAATAGCACTTTTGTTTGACTTAAAATTTGATGTCTCCAAATGTGTGATCTATAGGATAATCTATCCACATTTGTGATTCATGTAATGATCTTTCCAAACTGATGATCAAAATGACTATGCTTTGACCTTGATGCTTGATTTTGAAATAGAGTTGATGTCAAATTAAATGACAATACCTTATTGGAACACCAAGATGACTACAATATGGAATATTAGTTCCAATCTCAATTGAAGGATTGTGTTAATTATGTTGAAAAAATTTCTTCTTAAGGTGGGGAGAATGTGATGACCTAGTTTTTCTCTTTCATCCAATTAATTTTCATCTAGACTCATAAGCTACTGTATTCTATTTATAACCTACATCACCCTCAATAGTATAATTTCTACTCATAATATGTTGAATAGATGAATTGGATTTGATAAAATGTCACATTGTTCTTAATTAACTAAAGTTGAGTGCATACATACACTTTTGAACATGAATTTCAAATATTGAATAAAGTCAACATTTTAAACTTTGATACGAACTTTTAATATAAGTAGTAGACTAAATTTGTGAAATAAAGTGAAATTTTGTCTGGATCGAGTTACGATTTGGGAAATATGAATTTTGCCAATTTGTCAAAGAAACACAATGTAGAATTGACTTAAACAAGGCAATAATCTACAAGATCGCCTCTGAACCAATGAGAGGGCTAAATTTTGGAATAATGGATCCACCCTCCTTCCCCTTAGCTTTACTTTCAACCCACGATGGACCCAAATACAATTACCAACTTATTGTCTTCTATCTTGTGTCATATAAGGTACAACAACATTACAACCCCCTTTTCTCTTGGCCAAGTTGGGCTTCCTCTCCCCCAATTGACACCTCATTCCTTAATTTTTCCTCCTACTCTTTCATTTGCAAATATTTTTGTGTGTCTTGGTGCACCAAAACTCTTTCTCTTCCCCCATATTCTTTACTTTCCTTGGCATAGGTACCACCACAAAGCTTGGACTAGAGCTTCCTATCTTCCCCTCCTCGATACAAAATAAGCCTATGTTTACCTTCTACATACTAGGAGAGGTTGGGTAGTGGATTTTTAAGATAAGATGTTCACTAACATGCCATCCCCTCTATATGCAGGTGAGGAGGCAGCGGCTACCCTTGGTCGTATGGGTCAGAACCAATGTGAGGGACACATGCAACTGTTAGATCACGGGCAACGTAGTGCCAAAGGCCCATATCGGCCTTCCAAACCCTCTCTTTGAGTCTATTGATAGGGCATTGACCGCAACTCACACACTCTATGGGCGTACCATGGGGCGGAGATGGGGGTGTGTGTCAACCACCTATAGGCAAAGTACAGACATGACGAGCAGCTCTTCAGATTCATCCAATGGGATTAAGTCAATGTCTAGTTGGGCCAACTAGCCTGGGCCTTTATTTAGGGTCCCAAGAAGAAGAGGCAACCTGTCAAGGGCTTTGTGGCCCATCTATAGTCGTTGGATCAAGATCCAATGGTCTAGGGTCTTCCTTTTTTAGGTAAAACTTCAAAAAATGATATAAAATCAATCCCTTGTCCAAAAATGGCGTGTAATATATGATTTTTTATCAAAAAAAATGATCCCCATCTAATAAAATGGTTACATAGTCATATTTTACTTGTAGATATCTTGTTTCTCCTAAGATCTGATATTTTGACTATTTTTATATGCTTATTGCAACTCTAATGCTAAATTATTATGAAACATGACCACACTTAATTGTTAAAACCATAATAAGTAGTTTTTGATGTAACACTACCAAAGATTCAATCTAGATGTCCCTTTTGTCTCTTATTTTGATTTCTAATTCTAATGTTTCTTAGAAATAGTTAGATGCTAATATCTTTTGTTTAACGCTCCAATATTATTAAAATTGTAACTCCAATTCCTTATGTAACCTCAAATCACTAACTTTTTATTTGTAAAACTCCATGATGCTATGTATGTCATTATTTTGCACTATTACTACTGTTGACCTAATCTTAACTTGAAATATGACCTAAGTGGTTCGGTTAAATTAAGGATCTAATCTTATCAAATCTCACCCTAATTATCATATGTATTACATAATGCATCCAAATTAGTAGCTTGATGATGTTTGTGATACCTAATACAATTGGATCTCATCTATGATCTAATAATGACAATATTGCATAATAATGATAATGACTAATTTGACTACATTAATTCTTGTGTTCCTTATCTTGATGGAATATTCTGATTTCTCCATTTAATATCATGTAACTCTAACCATAAATCCATGATTTAGTTGTGATGTTTCACTCCAAGTGCTATATGAAACCACAATGTACTATGTATCTTTATAATGACCTTGCATGACCTAGTTTGTGATACTAAAAATAGTATTAAAGGAAATGAATCTAGACTTAAGTGACACATCCAACTACAATTATATGAATAGGATGGTCCAAATAATGCTAGTTTTGATGAAACCGTGCTTGTTATAATGTCAAGATCTCTTTGAATGACTCTTGTTAAGGATCTAGTCAAGAATCTCTAATTGTCGTTAATCTTGTGCTCTAATGAAGGTATGATTTATCTTCCTATAGGCGGAAATAGTAGTATTGAACATGGTCGTATACGTGAATGCTTAAAATGCTTGTATTTATATACTTATTTGAGCTATGTGTTCCCGATGATTCGTACTTTTGTTTTGATCATACAACATTTAACAAACTTGAAAAATAATTAATATTGTCCATCATACAAACTTTATACATCGGTCGATATTCTCAAGCTAAGGACACAAGGCCATGCGTCCTATTTGTGCTGTCAGGTAAGGGCGGACCATGTTGATAGAAAGGGTTAACTCTTGACTTAGTCGTGTAGTCCATGTGTAGAAACATGTGTCATTAATGACTTTGGTTTTTATGACCCTCACAAGCCCTTCCTTCCAAAAGCTGGTCAATGGTCATATAATGTTATTTACTATAGCTTAAATGCACCTAAAACATGCTTTCATGTTTAAAAAAATTATTAAATAGTTTTGGCTTCTTTCTGGTCATTATATTATATTTTTTCCAAGCAAGATATGTTCCCTTAAACATGTGATTTTATATCTTTTATAGAGTACCCAACATAGTTGTGTTGAAGTGCCCATTTTATGATCTGAGGTACCAAGTACACATAAAACTGTTACAATGATTGTTGCTTCTGGTTTCATATGATAATCTACTACCATTACTGTGATGATATCTTATAACATGCAAATAGAATTCATATAGTTTGAAATATGGAAACTAAGTTCTTATGCCATGTACTAATTTAACAGTCTTTTGATATTTCACAAAGTCTCATATCTTGATTCTTCTATTTTATTTCTTGTAATTTTATTCATGCATATGTTATGTGGTCCATTGTAGAGATTCACTTTTGACTGTCTAGCAATCATGGATTTGGATTTGGATTTGGATTTTGTGGCACATTAGCTTGACTTGGTTTGTTACACAAGAAAGGGCAGTTAAATAAGCATAGATGGAAGTGTTGTTTGTCTTTACAAAGGTTTTGTCATTCAATTAAGGCATGGATTTGATGTTGTCGATTAAAACTATGAGCAGGCTGATCCTTTTTGCACAGGCCGACACATGTGTGGGGAGATAAATGCATACTCCATTAGCAGTGAGATGGAAACGTCCATGTCACTATCGTGAAATATTCGCAACACATGTCTGCACATAATTAACAAACACTACCTCAAATAAAAATATAATGTTTATTAGAACACTAAATTCCCAAGTATGAAAAAAAACATGAAGTACAACATGAGTTAAACATAATATGTGTGTTAGTGTCACACTATAGATTCACATACAAAAGTGCATATGTACGTTATTAACTATAGCATTGTAGTTATGTATAGCAATTATGTCAATAACAACTTGTTGCATTAAAATATTCTGAAGTTTTACTTAAGTTATACATTAGCGTGTCATTTTATATACTAAGGATTGTGTGAAAGTTGTATTCAATCTTTTATTTACTTTCTGGAATCATAAATTGCTCGAGCACATTTAAAATAATGAAGTATCTACAGACGCAATGGAAGCCAACCTATTGGTCTTCATGCCGCATCACCAAGGTCAAAAGAGGTAGAGTACATAGTAGTTTTGATGTACAACCATCGGCAAGGATTCACACAATTACATTACCGATGTCGAGAAGCAGTCACCGTTCCGTTGAACATGTAGGAGTCAGCGTCGATGTTTTCTTCATCCATATCTTTTCCTTTTACCGATGTTCTTCTTTTTCTTCCTTAACAATATTTCTCTTATGATATCAATCAAGTCAACGTTCAACAGATGTCTTTCCTTTCCAACCAACCTGGTTCATGACTTCATTCCTTAATAACTCCAATGATGTCTCATTGTGTCCTTTTCTTTGCGAGAACAACTGACGTATCATCTCCATATTTACAACCTTCAAAGTATTCCAATGTTCTTAATCATGTATGATACATAGACTTATCACTTACTGCATTTGTTATAGATTGAGTTGTGTTTTATATCTTTTATGATTTTATTGAATCTTGTAATGCATGTTTCGAAAACAAGTGTCTTAGATCGTAACTTTCTTTTGTTGAAACAATAATAGATCAGCACACTCCGGGTTTCAACTTTCAACCGAGCAGCAAATTGGGGCCCATGCACTGCTAATAAGCAAAAGACGGGTAGCGTGTTGTGCAACGTCATTGCATATCATTATACCACCTCTACCCTGCCGTCCCACAACAATGAATGTGATGAGGAGTTGGTTGTTGCCGCAACTGCCCGAAATTAACAAGAAAAATTCTATCCATAACACACCCTATACCCGGCCACATACCCGGTCCTCGGAAATCCTCATCTGCCGTTTTCCTCCTCTGCTGCGCCAGTCCACTAACTCCTGCTGCTGCATGCACAGTTAAGTGGATATCTCCAGCAGCGATTTTGCATGATTTTTCATGCAAAAAGGATGCATGATCTCGTAACCAAATAAAAATCCAACAGATTTCGATTTCCCTTTAATCATTCCCTCCATTTAATTTTAAATCACCTATATAGATGCAAATCTCCTCAAGCTTCCCCTCCATTTCCATGTTCCTCCCAAATCCGAAGAAGTACTGTACGTACCAGTTCTGCCCAACATTCAGTAAGTTAAAAATGAATCACATATTGTTTCTATGTATTCATTCAATGCCTGTTTATATCCAATATCATATGCAACTGCAAATACCTTCCCTTCTATTATTCCCTTCTATTATCTACGTCCTTTTTCCCATCGACATTCACTCCATTTTCATTTTCAGCAAAGATATGAATACGTACTGTACGTAAAATGGTTGAATTAGTTCTTCCCGACAGTGATTAAGCACCACCTGTTTCAACCTATTCATTCCACGCCTATTTATTTCAAATATCATATAGAACTGCATCTCCCATTCATTTCTTTTTATTTCGAAAATGATATACATCCACAACTCCCATATGATATATACGTAGCTCTTCAAAATGAATTCCAAATGTATAAATATTTTGTACATCCACAACTCCCATATGCTATATATGTCCCTCTTCAAAATGACTTCCAAATGTATAAATAAATAACTCTCATATGCACTAATGTTGGTTCTGCACTAAATATTTCTGCAGCACTAAATATTTTATCTAACTATACGTACAGTACTGATTTTATACAACTCCTATCTGTTATGCAGTACGTATAAGTACTGTACATATCATAGTCAGAATTCATTCAATTAGTTTGTATATTGTTCAATCTTCAGTTGAATATAAGTACAGTACTAATTTTTCTTCATCTGTAATAATTGTATATGCAATCTTTTATGCAATTGTATATGCACTTTTTTATTAATACAATACTCATTTTTCTTCATTATAACTTGTATTTATTTCAGATGGATTTAGAAGGCAGCAATAATTTTGCTTCTATGCCGATTGAAAGTGTAACCCCATTTCAAGTTCTAGTGTCTGATGCCCCTCAGGTTGAAAAACTGATATTTTATCTAACAATACGTACAGTGAAGATTTTATACAACTACCCTCTGTTATGCAAACGTATAAGTTTTGTATACATCATAGTCGGAATTCATTCAATTAGTTTTAACTATAAATCAGATGTGTCTAGTGTTCCAGCATTTTGTATAATTATACGTACAGTACACAATTTCCATATTTGTCTTTTTTGTTTACAGATCATTCATTTTTATGCAATTGTATACAATTTTTTTTACAAGATTATTCATTTTTTATACAATTTCAGATGGATTCAGAAGGCAGCAATAATTTTTCTTGTATGCCGATTGAAAGTGTAGAGTCCGATGCCCCTCATGTTCAAAAATTTCATATAGTACTTATACACAACTCTTATTATTATTATTTTGTGATATATTTACAAAATCGTACAGATTGACTCAAGCCCAAATGAAGTTCATAATCACTGTGCATCACAAGAAGTAGAGGCTACGTTAAAGCCAGAAATTGGTTTATCATTCTACTCTATAACTGAAGCTCGAGAATTTTACACCAATTATGCGGACAAATGTGGGTTTAGTGTTATAACAGCGCACTCTGCTAAAGAACCGGGTGATAACGTTGTTAAAAGAGTGACATTTGTTTGTGCCAAGTCAGGTCCACCGCCAAAAGATCAAAAAGACTCTTTGTACAGATACAAGCCAACCGCTAAGACAAACTGTCCAGCTCGTATAAGACTGCGTCGTAATTATATTGGCAAGTATTATATTTCTGTCTTTATAGAAAATCATAACCATGAACTTCTAGAGCCTCGTTTGGTAAGACTTTTACCATCCAAAAGGAAGATTCCTCAAGACATACAAAGACGCATAGAATTAAATGACAGTGCGGGTAAATAAGTACTTTCAATTACTTATAATTTAATGCATCGTACATTCAACTATTAGTATATAAATACTTGACGTACAGTGCATTAGTAAATTGAATACACATCCGTACAGTACCTCTTATTGAGTACTTCCTACATGTCCACGTATAGTACTTATTAAAGCACATTACATAACAGACATATACTGTACTATATAAAATAATCATTTACTGCACTTTTTGCATATTAGTAACTCTTCAAATTCTACAGGTATCCAACCAGCCAAATCTATGTCTAGTTTTGTTGCTGAAGTTGGATCTTTTGACAATCTACCATTTACGCAAAAGGATTTGATGAACTATGCTGCAACGTCAAGAAATCTCTGTCTTAGCAAAGGCGATGCTCAAGCAATTCAAAAATATTTCATTGCAATGCAAAAACAAAACAATGATTTCTTCTATGTACTTGATATCGATGACCTTGGCGTTTTACAGAACATTTTTTGGGCGGACTCAAGATCTAGGCATGCGTACAGATATTTTAACGATGTTATCACATTTGACACAACTTACTTGACCAATAGATATGAAATGCCATTTTTCCCCTTTGTCGGCATCAATCATCATGGTCATTCTATTTTACTGGGATGTGCATTATTGTGTGAGGAGACCACAGAGAATTATGTATGGTTATTCAAAACATGGCTGGAATGTATGGGTAAGTAAACAAATACTTCTTATCACGTACAGTACTCAAATATTTCACGTATAGTACTTCCCCAAACATAATATATTATTCCATTTGTTGTAATTTCAGGTGGTGTCGAACCTAAGGGTATTGTCACTGATCAGGCACAACATATTATGAATGCTGTTAAAACTACTTTCCCCAATTCTCGTCACCGTCTTTGTATGTGGTATATTATGAAAAAACTTCCAGAGAAATTGGGAAAGAACTCAGTCGTTTCAAAAATAGTTAAAGAGGCTGTTTATGAGAGTACTTCTGTAACTGAGTTTGAGAACATCTGGAAGAGTGCTATTCAGCTTGCTAGTAAGAAAGAACAGAGTTGGCTTTCTAGCATTTACGAGCTAAAACAGCTTTGGGTGCCTATCTATGTTGATAAATATTTCTGGGCCGATATGTCAACTACACAAAGAAGTGAATCTATGAATGCATTTTTTGATGGGTATGTGAATTCACGCACATCACTAAAACAATTTGTTTCTCAATATGAATCTGCCCTTAAATCTAAATATGAAAAAGAGAAACTAGCAGACTTTGAATGCGCCCACAAAAAACCCCACCTTATAACAGCTTCTAAGATCGAAGCACAGTACGCTGAAACATATACTATTAATTTATTTAGAAAATTCCAAAATGAACTTGAAGGAATGATGTTTTGTGAGTCCAAACTCATATATGGGGATTCTATTCAGTCATCATTTGATGTTACAGAACACAAAGATGTGATGATAAATGAAGAGGAATGCAAATCAGTTGTGAAGAAGTTTCACGTACAGTACGTTAGTCATGAGACCATGATCAAATGTTCATGTTTATGCTTTGAGTCAAAGGGTATTTTATGTAGTCATATTTTGTGCGTCATTAGTAGACATTTGAAACTGGAAAAGATCCCTCAACAATATATTTTGGACAGATGGTGGAAAGATATACATCGTGATTACAACTCTAATCACACCATTCTTGCTAGTATTGGTGATGAGCCTGAGCAACGTGCAGAGCACATTTTAAGTATATGTGGGGGATTTGTTAATTTAGCAAGATCATCTGTTGAATATTATGATCATGTCAAACGAGAGCTAGCAGATGCATATCAAAGAGTAAACAGTATATTGAAGGAGAAAGGTCATGTGACAACGGTAAGACACGTACTGTACGTACATACATTTAACATTTGCAAGTCACGTACAGTACTTTACACGTACAGTACTTTTACATTTAAATTTTTTGTATATGTTTTTGTATCAGGAAAACACACCACCTATACAAGATCTTGCTGTAGCTATTCGTGTTGGACGACCTTCAAGTTCCAGAAAGAAATCAAAGAGAGAGCTAGCGGCATCAAAAAAAAGAAAGACAACAAAAAAGAAGGCAGATACTGACATCAATAAAGATTCGGGCACAGTACGTACAGACAACATCACTACACATTTAGAACAAGATCCAATTAACATTGAAGTGCCAGACCCATTTGAAGCGCGTCCAAATACACTTGTTCAAGATCTCAATGACTCTCCTTACACTTCACCTACTACGGAAGCAGTTCGACCTCCTAATTTATCCAATCCTACTATGACAACAAATACACAATTGTTCGATAGATTTTATAATGGGTGGTTCAATAATTGTCCGCCTAGAGGATGAAATGTATTAGGAATTACTTTATCATTCTTTGAGTATGTATTTATGTTTTCTCACATATTACAAACTGTTTTAATTAATTTGGCTAGAGACATGCACATAGGTTATGTGCAAACTACTTTCGAGTACAGTACCTCAGCATATATTATGGCAGTACATATGTTATTTGCAAACTACTTTCGAGTACAGTACCTCAGCTTCATGCACATAGGTTATGTGCAAACTACTTTCGAGTACAGTACCTCAGCATACATTATGGCAATACATATGTTATTTACAAACTAATTTCGAGTACAGTACCTCAGCTTCATGCATACAATTTGAATAATTTGTGATTTCCAGCCATACATATACCCGACATACACTCTTTAATATACAAAACATCTTCAAACACACCAACTTCAAAGTATCGATCAACAACCAAGTACAGTACGTCTATTATGCAAACACAAATCATTTTGACAATCAACATGTTGTATAGTTTTTAAATTTTTTTTAGGTCCCTCTTATACCCACACTTCCATTTTAAGTTGAGTTTTGTCAAAGTTGCGTTCAACAACTAATAGACGTACAGTAGCTTTACAATTTGGGTTTTGTGTGTGAATTCAAATACACACATGTCAATTCCGCTTAATAGTCGCATGCAGTACCCACATAAGACCCTATCACATAGAATTTGTGATTTCACATAAGTACTGTACATCAGCTACATGCATAAGTATTGTACCTCAGCAACTGATACATGCATAAAAACTGAAATATTTGTGATTTCACTTAAGCACTGTACATCAGCTACATGCATAAGTACTGTACCTCAGCAACTGATACATGCATATATAATGTATAGTTTGTGATTTCACATAAGTACTGTACTTCAGCAACGGATACACCTAAGTATTGTAACTCAGCTACAAGCATATATACTGCACCTCAACAGATACACATAAGCATTGTACCTCAACCGTTACTCTATCATAACAGTAACATACAATACCGTCATACACACAAGTATTGTACCTCAACAGATGGTTTAACATAATTGTCACATACATTATACACATAATCAATATTTCATCACACGGAACACACCAATATAAAACCACAAAATCGCTTCTAAACTGAAGCTGCTGTTATAACAAGATTGAATACTACATCAGTTATATGGATTTGAAACAAAAAACATACAATCGAGTCTAAATTGTTCACCATTCAGTACTTATAATTTTCTCAACATTGTACTTTACAGAATAAATTCATAATTGGCCATTCATTTCTACTTAATAGCGAACTCTGAGTTCATCAATTGCTTAGCATAAAATCCTCTGAGTGGATGGACATCATCGCGATGGGTGCTATGAACTGATCCATTTTCTAATATCTCCTCGATCCATCTTATAACATATAACGCACAGTCATTTGAATCTGGTGGCTGCTGTGGTGCATACCTATCAAAGATCATGACCCAGTCGTGAGCAATCCCACCATGTTTAACCAGAGCGTACTTAATTGCATTTCCCTATATAAGTCAAAAATACAATATTATACAACTGTATTTTAAACGGTCAATATTGTAGACTTTGCATATCAAAGTACAGTACTTACCACATACTTTGCATCGTCATCCACTTCACTGTTCTCAAGTCTTGTTTCTAAACTGTTATAGTGTATGAAAGTCTTACTGGTAGCAGACGCGGTAATAAGATGACAGTGATCACCAGTCAATATAGGCAACAACAAAACCTTGGCATTCTTAATTTTGTCAATTTTCGAAGTCAAATACGTAAACAGTCCACCATTATGCAATGCAATATAAGACGCGGTAAACAGTCCACCATTATGCAATGACACAATAAAAAATAATGCACCATTATGCAATGCGATATCAAAATCATAGGCATATGCCATCAACTGGTACAGTACGTCCTCATGCATATGCCATCATCCTTTTCTCAATACACATGTAAATATTTTACATTTAGGTGATACGTGCCCTAGTACTGTACTCGGGGAGATGTTTGTCGGATGTTTTCTCCTGATTATGTGCTATGTGCCCTAAGATCGGGGGATGCATGTCGGAATTATCATGAGACGCTGAAGTATTTAGGGCAAACACAGTACCTGGTGAGACCGGATCAGCGTAGCTGCTGCTGGAGTACGAAGCTGCTGCTGGAGCACGAAGCTGTTGGTGGAGCACGAAGCTGAGGAAGCGTTGTTGCGCCGCCGGAGAAGAAAACGACCTTCCCTGAGCGAGAGCGGAGGCGCTGCCGGAAACCTGGACCCGAGAAGGAGCTTGCGGAAGAGAGCGCGGAAGCGGAAGCCGAAGCGGAAGCGGAACCGCAACCGTTAGTGGTTGCGTGAGCGAGAGAGAGGGGTTATTTTCAATAAGTTTAGAACCGGGAATTGGGAAAATATCACGGGACTTGTGCAAAGCGGGATATTGTCTGCGGCAGAAGCGGCTGGGAATGTTTTTTGCGGTTTACCGATAAACCGGGTTTGTCACCGGGTCTGAGCGGAACTATGTGTAGCGTAGCTCAATTAACAACGTGGTGCACTGTAGGAGGAACAGAAGTGTACTCTCATTGGCCGTGTGACAAATGGACAAAAGCTGCTTTGGTGTCCAAGTAGGCCAGATTCTCCGTCGCTTCTAACAACTTATCAGAGACGCCAACACAATCTTATCACTCCACACAATATTACTATGCGCACACATCATCTTTGTCGGGCAACTATCAGCAGCTAATCCACCCGTTGTGAACGTCAATTCAACACATGTTTTTATAAGAAGAGATCTAGTTGCAAGGTGCCCCTCCTAGATGTATATACAGGGCATCATCGAGATGTTCCTGCAGCACCCGGCGAGGCTGGACCCGCCGGCCAACATCTGCTTGATCGCCGCAGATAATAGGAACGGATGCGGCCGAGCAGTGGCAGGCCCGGCAGGGAGATGCATGGACCCATCGGATTCGGTGGTTTCCTAGCTACAGGATAAAACAGGCCATGTATTGTATTGACAAGGTGCATGTAGATCAGTTATGACATTTCTTTGTAAATGTGTGTTATCAAGGTGCATGTAGATCAGTTATGACATTTCTTTGTAAATGTGTGTCATCATTCTCCGTGATGCTGCTCTTTGTCCACATTGTGCTGTAGTTGTTTCTTCTAAACTAAGTTGGCCAACAGCAGTTGTGGTTTGGAATAAAATATATAGAATGACTTAATGCGACGGCTTAGAAGGTTTTTGCGAGATGTTCTTAAGATGGTGACTACTTTGTCTTGTTGTCACTTCTCCTTTCTTATTTCTTGCTTTCTGCCTATGAGAATCTAACACAACTCTGATGTAGATATAATCTAATTAAGATAAAAAAATTTGATAATTTTAACCAATCAGTTTATCTTGTATCGGTTGGCCGAGAAGTTACTAAATTGTCTTTAACCTTTGTACGCCTATATTGACACCTTAGGCATGCATGAAACCGTTGGATGTGTGCATATAGCTTGTCCTCCCATAGTCATGTCGATGCCAGCAGCAGCAGTTTCTTTGCTGCCCTCCCTTCACTAAAATATGCATATACTATTATATACTCTGAAACAGACTACAAGTTTTCTGCTACAATACAACCAACAAGTGGAACGGCCAATAATATGTTCTTTATCACATCTCACAATAACAACGATTTGTTACACCGATATACTGATCGATGTATATAACACAAACTGTATACAGTGCAGCCAAACCCATCATCACGTACGTAGAGATTAGTCCCAAGATAAAGATGTATAGAGTCAAGGCGATATAACACCGACGGAAAGTACCATGGGGTGGGCTAGCTCTCCGATAAAAAAACAACTCACAACCTAAGTTGGGCCTGCAGGAGAGTAAGTTCAAAAAGTGGGGGTAGGATCCGCATATGACAATCCATAAACCGCACAATAACTGCATAAACCGTTGAAAGATGGTAACATATATCAGTCAAACCCAAACAATTTGTTATAGAATCTAGGAGTTTTCTGGTCCTCCCTCGTCACATCACCAGTATCGTCGTCGACAAAGCTAATGAACCCCTGACTGAGTCACATCCTCGTCGTTTGAAAGGAAAATGAAGGCTCTAGGTGTAACCTGAGCTTTTTTTCTTTAATAGAATCTAGGTGTAGACTAAGCTTTGAGAGTGGATGAGGCATCACCTAAAATATAAACATAATCAGTAATCATATTGTGCTGAAACATCATAATAATAATCATTATGAAATGTTGTAAGAAAATCAATGATTCATTTCAAGGAAGATGTGACAAATTATACAAACCGCAATCGAGCTACAATGACACTTGGGATTAATGTATATACGTGCCTCTTATTGGATAGAATATTAATGTGCGATCATGTGGGTTATCATCCACCAGAGTGCCACTATTAAAATGGTCCATACACATTTTGAGTAATGAAAGTGATAAAGGTTACGCTCAATAACATAAGATTACTAATGACATACAAACATATGGTAGAGTCAAACCACCCTTGTTTATGCTAATTTTCTTCCATTATAAGTTTTGTGTCCTAGAGGCCATATGAGGATGTAACTTTTGGATGACACTTAATGCGCTAAAAGAATACACCATAGTAAGAAGTGTGACCATGACAAATACAATGTTAATAAACTTGATTAGCTTTGTAAATATCCCTCCAAAGTCATTGTACTTTCACATGGTTATAAGGTCGTAAAAGGTCAATTATCATTAAGGGAATCGAGTACGAAATATTTCATGAATTAACCAATTGTTTCATTATGTTATTCCTATACGATATGATAACATATTGTAAGCACCATCGAGAGGGATGAATCCGATACATAAACTTATATGAATATCACGTTCGTTTAATAAAAAAATCATAAGCTAATATATATCATGTATACGACTCATCCCCATCCATTCGTATACATATGATTAGATACTAGATAACATTGACTTTAATATGGAATAATTGCTTTAAACATCACAATGACTCCCTTGTTGTTGCATGTATGTGAAGCATCGTTCCCAATGAATACTTGATAGACATGTTATTAGTTCACACATGAAGGTCGACGAAAAACAAGTATACTAATAACTATCTCACATAGAACCATTATCAATATGCATGTCGTGAGGTTTTGTCAAGGCATCATCTAGTTACGGCCAAACATCTTTAGGTCCCAATGAAACTGTTTGATTTTGTTATAACAGGGACAAATCAAGAAGCCATGTAAAGAAATATAGAAATTTGTTCAATAAAAATAGCATGACATTTAGACTGAGTGCAACCATTCAAGAATTCAAACTTTAGTAGAATAGCTTTTCTGCACCGTTCAAGAATTCAAACTTGAGTAGATAGATGTTCTGCGTTTTATCTTTTCCTGAACTGGATGAAGCCATAAATGGCGTGTCTTTGATCGTATTATGACTCTAGTAATTGTTTATGTTTCTTTTGGTTACATGTTTGTCAGGATGTATCAAGAATTAGTTAATGGCAACCTTTTTTTTATTAACATGATTTCAATGTGAATGTGTTGACAGTTTATAAAATTGGTTTCGTGTTCTATCTTCCAGACTCAAACAAATTGTGGCAGCGTGTATACTCTTTACACTTGTCAATGTGCTCAAATCAATATTGCATTTGATCTTCTCTTGCACGCATGTTGGTTTAAAAATGGAGATCTTCACATGTTTTGACATTGGTGCGGTGGCTTTTATCCTCGCATGTGCGTGTGTATCTTTTCATGATCAAGGGGCATGATGACGTTCATTTTCTTGCATGCGCTCACGACTGCAACTCTTGATCCTCATAGTGCGCTCATAAATTTCTCAATGCTTTGTAGGTCATGTTTTAAAACAGTTATAAAACTTTTATATATGCCTTCTGAGATTAATACATGTATAGCAGACCTTTACGGTTGTACTGTTGTTATATCAATTGCATCATCTTAAGCACTTGTTGTTTTTGGCTCTGACATTCTGTTCACTGTAATTTATTTCTAACAAAAACTCGGACAATGAACAAATTGATTGGCTTCTAACTAATGTGTGTATGATAATCAAATACAATGCTCGGACAATGAACAAATTGATTGGCTTCTAACTAATGTGTGTATGATAATCAAATACAATGCGCAACTCAGTTTGGTTTATACTATTCACACCACCAAACCAGCCTCGTACATGGAGGACATTTTTAACATACTTGTTGTTGTGCACTACTATGACTCAGGGTTTATGTACCACTAGGTATGTTCAGTCAGTAGACAATGATAATGAGCTAAGAAGATCAAAACGTAGACGCTCATCCACTTGTTGAAATTGCAATTATGTGAACATGGTATGTTTACTGGTGAAAGTAGAAGAGTCAATGAATGTACACCAAATTTTGAACAAGGATAATACAACTCTAACCACTGACTTTGATAAAGGAGAATAAGAGGAGGAGATTGATTAAATCTAATAGCAGCAAAATCGGACAGAAATAGAGCACTGAGAAAAGATGATTTGTGAAAGGGAATGTTAATTCTTAGCAGAAAAATAGAATGAAAACAAAGTAGTAGCAAAGAATCATATGAGAAAGAGATTAAGAGCCCAATTTGGGCAAAAAAGTAGGAACAAGGTAGCAAGAAAGAAAAACATGAGCAATAGGTCAAGAATCCTTGTAACAACAAAATAGAACAACAAAGTAGCAGGAGCAAAATAAAATTTGAAAAAGAGATCAAGAATCCTACTAACAGTAAAATCATAGAGAAACATATCAAGAGCAAGAAAAGATGAGTAAGTGATCAAGATTCCTAAAACTAACAAAATAGAACAAAAATAGACCAGGATCAAATTAAAAGATGAGCAAGAGATTGAGAATCCTACTAATAAAGAAATAGAACAGAAACAATCCAAATTTAAGAGTGAAACATGGGAGGTCTGCTTTGAATTCTCAACATATGAACATGTAGTTGAATGAAACAACTTAAGAATCTTTGATCATGAATGTGGACTCCTGACCTCCAAGTACTATACTCAGTGATGAATGTACACGAGCATGCATTATAGATTCTAACAGCCTAAAAAAGTTCTCAGTGAAAATTTTAATAAAACCAACAGTAAAAATTTGCAATTGAAAATTTTATGGACTAGATCCTACAAGGAAATTTGCAACTGAGTTTGCAGCTGCTTTAGAGGTTTTGTTCGCATCAAAACCTGGTCTTGCCATCTCTTCTACCTATATTCTTATAGGTTCAACTATGGGAGTTGAGTTTTATATGTTTTCTTAATCTAAGACGGTATTCACAGTGCCAACCTAACTATGCCCATATACTCATGAATTATGTGACTTAAAGGAACATGGTACCAAAGTGTCAAGAAGACAGGTGGTGTGACTCCCACACAAACAATCACCTTACATATATAGGACTCTTATATATAGCTTTTCAACTATGGCAACAGTAAGATGAATATAGTTCAGAAATTAGCAAAATGATCAAATTACTTATTTTAGTGCACTTGCAAGTAGGATGCAAATAAGGACAACTAAATCCAAACTAGAATATAGATGGCTACTTTTTGAAGATTGTTTATTTATAAGATAAGGAACAATCAAGGTAGTTGTAACAGAAATTAGGTACCTAAACGCACAAAATAACTACCAAAAGATATATATATATATATATATATATATATATATATATATATAAACTTATTATTGATCTATAACAATACTTTTATCTTCATGTTGCATGTTTCTTCCACTATCATCTATCCTTGTAGGAATATTAAGCACTATGCCACTCCTAGCAAGTGCAGAAGACATCTAATAGAACTGAGACTCCAAATTAGCATGTGCTTTCTTCAATTGTTCGTTCTCTTACACTACAGAACTAAGTTGTGCTTTGACATCCATGGAGTCATATAAAGAAACACACTTTCTCAAGCCTACTTTCAGTCCAAATACACAGCTTCGAGACACTATGTGGCCATAACCAACAACAAGTTGACTAGGATTCTCCTCGTCATACATAAACTCATTGAATACTTCATCTTCTATTGTGCTTTTGGGCATTTTAGGTTGCTCAACGAGACACTCTCTACCAACTTTTCAGCAGTTTCCTGTATCAGCGGTCAACATACTTATCAGTTTATTATATTGATTCATAAATAAACATTCAGAGCTGACAAGGAGTGGTTCAATTGGTCAAGCACGGTGTCCCCTAATAAAGGGACCCGGGTTCGAATCTCAGCTGCCGCCTTGATTTACCGCCCTCTCAGACGTTTGGCCTCATCCACGGGCATGGGAGAGGGGGAGAGAAATCTTTCTCTCTTATAAATGAACATTCAGAATTTTGACAACATGCAATTCTTTATTTGAATTAAATAATACAACATACCACAAATTCTTTTGTGGTTGTATTGCATACGTAGCTTCCATCTTTCCTTACATGATTAAGCCTCCATGCTTTCAAAACACTAGGTTCTCTATTTTCTTTTTTTGCCTATAAAAAAGATAATATATGTTGATTAACTTACATTAATCGTGTCATTTCATTTTGTATTGCAATATAATATATGATATCTTACACATTCATATTTCTTCTGTGCAAAGCTCTTTGAACCAGTAGTATGGTAATAAGCTTTTTGAGACCGAGATCTCTTTCCTATTGAGGAAAGTTTCTACATATTAAAAAAATTGTAACTTAAATTAATGGAAAACAAAGTAGTCAAAAACTCTATTAATCAGTATGCATAGTTTACCTTCCTCATTGGAGAAAACCAATAATGAACTAGGCACACCAATTATTCTTTGATCACATTTTGTGGAACATTGATTGTAATTTGTTTCTCTGTCTTGTTTGGATCAAAGTAAAGTTTTTTCAACTTATGCCTAAAGTTCTCCATTTCCCATTCAAATGTGGTAGAATAATCTCATCAATCTTCAAGTCAATAGGGAAATGAAACTTTCCCTATTTCACATAAAAGGATCACAAGAAATGAGATATAATTTATATGCAACAATTATTACTATTTGAAATCACTACTTTGACATAAGAGAAATAAGTTGCATGAAGATGAAGTATATTTACTTACCCTAGTTAATTTAACAATGTCTACCTTGTAGAAATCATGCACATAGTACAACTAGTTTCCCCAATTGGGCATAGACCCCCCTGCTTTGCAACCTCTCTAAGGAATTTAACCAATACATGCCCTCCTTTACCTATTGGTTGTTTGAATTTATTGGAATTGATGATAAATTTCAAACCTGTCTCAAAAACCCATACTTGAGACACTAGGATTCTCCCTTTCTTTTATGTTATATTTCCTTCAGAATCTACAAAAGTATGAAATATTATATGGATTCTTGTATAACTTAATAACTACTATAAATTCACAAGCATGAAAATAAATTCACCTATTCTTTCAATGAGGTTGTCTTCATCAAAAGTTACATTGACATTCCATGACACACCTTCGTTGTTAGTTGCAACAAGTTGAGAGTCTTCACCTTGGGATGGTTTATTTATTGTTTCTCTTAATGGGTCACTAGGATGACATGACACAAATCTATTTTGATTTTCATTTATACTTGGATCCCCTAAAGTGAGAGTAGAAACATTTCTCTTGCTTCTCCACATCCTTCACCCTATTCATGAGTAGAACACTTTAGAGAAGTAAAATAGAGTATTTTAATATGTAATAGACATTTTGATAACAAAAAGAAGGATGTATCTATTTAACAAGTTACTAAGCAACAAAACTAAAATAGAAAAAACTTCAAAAATAACATTCTGCATCTTCACATAGATGTGACTAGGAGTGTCAACAACAAGCTGACACATGCTACAACCAGAAAAATTCATTATAAAAAATTACCAAAGGAAACATAAGAATATTTTGATAGAAAATGTGATATTACCTACACATTGTTAGAAATTCAATGTTGAGCATATTATAGGTTTAGAAAAGGCTTTATATTTGCAAGAATTCAATATGTCAACATAAAATAAGTACTTAAGCATACCACCTCTAGCCACTAACTGTTTCCAACTTTAGAAAACACATGTCCTCCATACTGGAATGAAATAAGTTCCAATAAACATAAATAAATCAACCGAAATTTAAAAAAAAAAACAAAATTCAATAGATTACCACTCCCAAGAAACCAACTTTTGATATCTTAATCTAAGACCTTAAAATAACTAACCATAGGCTAAAAGTCAGACCCTAAAGATTACTCATTTAGCAAAAGGAAATCCATATGAATGTTGGACCATGCCTCTATGACACTTCTATAAAGTTCTCATGGACTGGTTCATTTCTTTCCCACCATAAGCAATTTGATGAACATCAATTTATCCAATTCATTTAGTGTTATATTTCTCACATTCTATGAATAATTTTCTAAGTGAGATCAAAAATGAGAACTTAAAGGGAGAACTCCGAGGAGCCAACCCTAGTACGAGAGGATTGGGTTGGGCCAACCTCTTTTGTATCGGTTGTTATGCCAAGAGTTCTTTGGAATTGTTGCCTTTGATTTAGCAACTTATTCCTTCCATTCTCTATTATTTTGTCATGATTATGATTTCTTAGTACTACTTTCTTATTCTATTTCAAATGTCCAAACACATCTATCTCTAGTTTACTGTTCAAGAATAATAAAACAAGTTTCTAATGTAACAGAGTCTATACAAATGATGGAATATACAAATAATGGAATTATGAAAGAAATACATATATAAATAATAGTTTGCACAAGCCAACCAATAATAGAAACAACATCACTTTCATTAAGTAAATCAATATTAATAATCATGAGAATGTAGCTCAAAAATAATGTTACACCATATGTCCCTAGGCCATAGAACATCAATGTGACCATGTTACCATTAACCAACTAAGGGTCCACCCCAATATCAAATGCATCTCTTGTCATGTATTCAGCAACATGTAACCTTGACTTTTCTATCACATCCTCAACATAAAACACTTGCTTAGCTTGAGATGGAAAAAATGAATTATTCCTCTTTCAATGATCATCCAGTGTGCATCAATTTAGAGAAATTCACACAAGGGTGGCCTTTTCCGTCAAGCTTGAACCCTCTTGGTGAGGTTATCTCTACCCAATCACATTGAAACAACACAACTTTATAAGTCCCGTAGTAATCAAATTCATAAATTTCTTTTAGCTTTCCATAATAAGGATTCCCATCAGCTTCAACCATGACTCTAGAATTTTGTGCCTTTTTTATCTTTCACAACCAATTGTGTGAAACTTGTATCCATTGACCATAAATCCATTGAAACTCTTAGCATAGACATTCATTCCATGAGCTAAGGCCATTTTTAACTCTCTATATTCTTTTCTCACATCAATGTTTGGTACCTATTATAGTTAAAGATATATTAGGCAAGTTATTTAGAATAGAAACCAAACCCTAAAAAATTTATGACCATGTCAATATTACTTGTGAATGAAGCCATCTTGCAAAATCTTCTAGCATCCACTTTTATTCTAATGCTTGATAAACTTTTACTCCTTTTCTGAGGCACTCTTCTCACTTCTGATATAAAAATTTTCTACAAAATTGTTGTGGGTCAGCTCAATTTGTATTTATTAGATACGAAGTATGTCATTAAGCACTAAAAAAATTACTCCTTAAGGTCCTTCATAGTGTCTTCAAAATGGAGTAGAACATATCGATGTGCTTGAGACATAATTTTTTCATCAAGGCGAACACCTTTTGTAGCCCCAACATGACGTCCACTAGAGTTGAGCAAGTATATACCCTTATTTGGAATAGTCTCATCATTTCTTTTTGGTCTATTGAAGAGGGTCTGAGTGCCTTCCATATACCTAGAACAAAATGTAATTGTCTCTTCCAGAATATAACCCTCTACAATGGAACCCTCTGGTTGAGCTCTATTTCTCACATAACCTTTTAGTCGACCTAGATACCTATTAGAAAGTCATTAGGGTGAACAATATATATATTTTATTTTAGTTAAAGAAATAAATGAAGGGTCATAAATAAAAAAAATGATAATAGATAAATGATAACCTTTCAATGGGATACATCCATCCATGGGGAACAAGTCCACCATACTTTACCTGGTCAACCAAATGAACTAAGAGGTGAATCATAATGGTAAAAAAGGGAGGAAGAAATTCCATCTCCGTGTGACAGTGTTTCAACAATATGTGCTTGTACCTCATCCAGCTCATTTGCATCAATACTTCTAGAGCATGATGATTTGAAGAAATATGATAGATCAGTTAACACATAAACAACTCCTATTACTCCAGATGCTCGTAGAGATACGAGAATTATATCTTGCATAAGAATATGATGGTCATGACTGTTAAGATTGATTAGCTTCTGTAGCTTTAGGTTTACACATATGGAAAGATTGGAAGCATATCCATCAAGAACTTTAAGATTGGATAAGACAAATAGAAAGAATTCCTTTTCTTTTAAAGAGATAGAGTATGAAGCTAGAGGCATGAAAAAACTACCATCTTGCTGAGGTTGGAGCCAAAGAGACTTCCTTGTATTATTTTCTTCAAGGAATTTTCTTGCATTCTCATCGTCTTTACACTTCTCCTCAACATTTAAAAGTGTCACAAGAATATTTTCACACACATTCTTCTCATTGTGTATGACATCAAGGTTATGACGAAGAGGATTATACTCCCAATATGGAAGATCAAAGAATATACTTTTTTTCTTCCAGGCGACAAAGTGTTTCTTGTATAATACTATATTTGTATCATCTATCTCATAAATTATCTTGAATATTTTTCATGAGCATGAAAATACTTATGTTCCTATTTGATATCTCAGGGACCCCTTTATAATCCTTGATGGTGGAAATTAAGTAATTCATATCTCTCTCATTTTCTCTAATTGGTCCCAAAATTTGATACTTCCTTTATTATCCTAGAATATCGTATTGAGATAAGTTTGGTAACAAATGGGTGTTTCTGGATATTATTTTTTCTTTGTTCAAACAAGGGAAACAACATTTAATGATTACAAGCAAGTCCCTCTTCCTTCTCGAATTTCCATAGGTATCTAGGAGATTCCTTTCACTATGAAATTTGTAAGGAGGCTCAATAATATTTTTGTAAACTTATATCTATTTTTTAGAATTTATTAGTATAACTTTCATAGGTTAAACTTGTCCGTTATGTATTTCCTTAAAATAATTACCCAAATCATATGAAAATACCTTTTTATCTCAAATTCTAGAATTATCGTAGTTTCCTCTTTATCTTTATGTGTTCCAAAAATCAGATCGAATTATCCTTATTTGATGCCTTAAACTTGTGTTACAAGACATGATTAGCTAATTGCCTTCATTAATTATCTAAGCTACAAATTATATTAGAATCTTTTGAAAACTTGTGTATTATTCCATATTTCAATATTATGTATACCATAAAGCCATTATTCTTTATTTATGTATAGATTCACTTTATTTCTTCAACTTGTGCCACAAAGACCTATTTGTAAAGTAAATAGCCTTATGTGCCTCACTTAGACTATGGGTTGAACCCATGTTATAAAGTGTATACTTTTATTATTCTATCAATTATAATTACAAAATTTACTTATCAAACCGAGCATTACATTTATAGAATTCAAATTTACCAAATTTGAGGATATTATAGGAATGCACACCAATCTCCCATACATGAACTGAAAATACAGACCCAGAGAATATCACCCTAAGCCTCCTTTTAATTTCAGCCTGGAGTTTGAGCATGTCTTGCCAATATTTATGTGAATGCATATAACGAGGGAAAATTCCATCACAGTCCCATACATGAACTGAAAATACAGACCCAGAGAATATCACCCTAAGCCTCCTTTTAATTTCAGCCTGGAGTTTGAGCATGTCTCGCCAATCTTTATGTGAATGCATATAACGAGGGAAAATTCCATCACAGGGAAGGGAACTAGGGAAACCTATCACCTTCTACCTCTAACCACGAAGGAGAACCCATCTCAAAGATGGGAGATAAAGCCTTCAAAGTAGTAGGAAATCAGGACAATAAGCTTGTTGAGCAAGACATAATAGAAAACCTTAAGTGAAATTGAACTAAGAATAGCAATAAAAAAAAGAAAGGAAGGGGGATCCCCAATCCTTTTCGGAAATGGCAGCAGTAAGGGGGTATACAAACGAAAAACTAGGGTTCTGGATTGGAAAGCAATCGAAAACCCACATCCAGAATCTAATGTATTTTATCGTGCATATTTTGTAGAAACTGAACAACCATGAGTACTCTACTCAACACAATTTAATTATTATGAAATTAATGCATATTGAATGGATTGATTTTGGAATTAACTTTTTTTAGTCAAATGTATAGAGTATTATTCGATCAAAGTTTAAATATTAAATATTTTTATGAATTTGAAATGAGACACTACTACTATAAAAAAATATGAATTGAAGGGGGGCATTTACTACTACTATTTAGAAAAATTTCTAGAGTTGAGGAGGGACACTTGCCCCTTTGTAACCTCCTCCCTCCGCTAATGCCATGATCCAATACATTGACGAGAAAAATATTTAATCATCTACAAATATTCCACATGTTAGTACAAGTTCTAATGGATATAAGTTGTTGTGGCATATTTAAATATGATACAATTAGTAGTGTATATTAAGTAAGCCTTAGGGGTCGTTTGGGCGGAGACATCATCTTAACTTTAGGTAGATTTTATAAAAAAAGATTGACGATTCTATTCATGCAGTCATTATGGCTTGAACGTGAGACTTTTTGGAAACAAATGAAAGATCTAACCATTTGGATGTCCCATTTTGATAGTCGATTATGTAAAAAGTATCATGCCAGACCCAGCTCTCATCTTTAGGTAGCCAAAATAACAAAAGGCAAGTGATTGGTACAACTTGTCTGCTCATAAAACTGCCCCCAGCAGAAGGACAATTTCTAATTTCGAGAAAACTAATGTGATTCCAAGTTCTGCAAATCTATATGGTAAATACTAATGCAAAATACAACTGAATTTTATTCGGTATTGATCTAGAATGGGTTTTGTATATGACTATTAGTAATAAAAAAATTATCTACCCAAACGGCTCCTTATAGTATAGTGCTTGTGGTCCTAGCTAGCCTTCTAGTATATTATTTGTGGTTTCTATTTTCTCTTTGCTATAGCACCCCCGTACAATATTATTCAAGAATTCCAACGGTGATGTCGAGCGATATAGGAAAGACACATGTAGAAATAGGTCTCGTCAGTGTCGGCCAAACACAACACATGAACACAACAACTAAAGAAGTGTTGCAGCAGATAATGTTGTTTGTCTATGTGCTCTAATTATCATGATAGACAGGGGCACCGCTGATAAACAATATACATGATGGTGGTAGTATATGACCTTCACCATGTTGGCTCACAACGATGAGCATGATGCGGACTTGATTCCTTTGGCACCAGAGATCGGCAGCGTGGTGCGTTGTAGGAAGAGTAGCACACGCTTTCATTGGTCGTGTGGCAGAGGAATAAGTGGGCTAGATTCTCTGTCGTTTATGACAGGTTTGTAAAAGAGGCCAATTCAGCTAGCGTTATCATTTCACAAATCTACAGCCATTCGTGCGACCTCTCCAACAGACATGTCGATCGGTGGTCGCATACATCATCCTTGTCAAGCAACAGTAGTCACATGTCGTTAGCTACTAGATCGAAACATCATGAAAAATAGACGCACCACAACGCATACGTCAATTCAATCGTGTTCTTATCTGTTATCATTTCTAAAAAAAAGTGATCTGGTTGTAAGGTATATGTGCATGTGTGTATACAATATAGGAAAATAAATCAAAATAACATACTTAGTGAAAAATGATTCTGGATATCACATTTCCAAAAAAATAATTCTCAATATAGTCTATTTTGTTGAAAAACACTATCCAATTTGACGTTTTTCATGTGAAAAGTGTAAAAATTGTTATTTGATTTAGAGCTTTTAGTTACAAAATTTTTAAAAAAAATCTAGATATAGCATGCGCTTATGACAAAGAGTCTGGTTGTTGTCTCTTATTCCGATAGCACACTTGCCGGTCAGAATCTGTGTGCCGCCAATACAACAGAGCTAGCAGGGGCATTCTCGACAGGGACGGAGGCCGTCCATCGGATCCCATGGTTAGTAGTTACCTACACGTACGATAGGGAGGATATTCACAAAAATATTTATAGTAGCATGATCTTTTCAATATAAGTGCTAACTGATTAGTAGGGACGAAACATTCTTCAATCAACCTCCTACCTCGATAGGCATCTATGTACATTTGGAGGTAGATGTTTGTATTACTATATATTCTACTGGAAAGTCACCATTGCTTGAATAAATATTTTGTTTACTAATCCGGCCCAAGGCTGTAGCAGGACCACCCGTCCTGTGTTGTATGTGGTTTCCGTGTCTCAGCCAAACATCACGGTGACAAGCCCTCGGCCAGCTCAACAAGTAAGGATAGAGATCGGCATAAATATTTCTATATACGATATCTAAATCTGAAAAAAAAAATATTTGATTCAATTTTTTATCTGATATTCGAAAAATATCTTATAGTAATATCTGAATCCGATCTGAATGGATAATATTTAAATTCGGTAAATTTGATCGAACCAAAAGTTATACATTAAATGTTAAAAACATATTATATATAGAAAACATTGATATTGTATGATAAAATATTTATATTTTCATATTTTTGTCTATAAAATATATATTATAATTATATATGTATATATTTATTGAATTTGGATTTTTTCCGAATCAAATACAACAACATCCAACCCAAAATTTGATATCTGAAATCTCACCCGAATTCTACATATGGCGGATTTTTTTCATCAAAACGTTGGATTTGAATCTGAATCAAATGTGTGAATTTCAGATATTTCGTTTATAGGTCTAGAGACAAAGGTCATGTTGTTTGTGTATGTCTTGCTATTAGTCTTTAGTCGTAAATCAGTTTAATTATATGTGAGTACAAGTTTATTATGGAGTAGTGATACTCACACTTTTTTCCATCATTTTATTTTTATCCATTGTCTACTATATGCATACAGAGTGTAGGAAAGATAAAGAAGAAGAGAGAGAAATTTATTTTTTGCATAGTTTTAAAAGCATACCGGCATTTTTAACAAAATAAAAACCATTCATTCATTATTAATGTCTACATACTTTTGAGAAAAAGAATAAGAAATATAGAAATAACTATTACATATAGCAGATAATATTCATTTTCTAAATAACTTACCAACTTAAAATGATTACTACATGTCGTTCTTTTTCGTATACTACACATTTTTGATGTCATTGTACCAAGCATTAAAATGAATACGGTATTATATTTTTGGTGAGAATACTAATTTTTTAGTAACATACTAACTCAAAAATGAGTATTGCATGTTGTTCTTTGGTATTGTATATTTTACTTGGTTACTAAGAAAATGAGTACAATTTTCAAAATACTGACATGTAATACTCTTTTTTGAGTTAATGTATTCCTTAGGAAATGAGTACTATCCCTCAGAATATATTGCATTACTCATTTTAAGACTCATTTTAAAATATAATTATAACAAAAGTGAGTAATATATCAAAAGAATGATATGTCATACTCATTTTGAGTTAGTTTGTTACTTTTTTAAAGGTAAACACTCCCATTGTATTAAGAAAACCATACATCGTCTACAAAAACCTGAGATCCAAGCAACTTTGATAACATAGTAATAAGAGGTAACAACAGGAAATACAAGTTTGATCGGATATGAGTAAAATACTTATATATAGATTCCTCCCCACGCTGGACCAAGCAGCTTTCATTCAGAACCTTTCCACGATCACGGGTAGCACTTGCAAACTTGAAACCCCAAACAGTAGAGCCAAAATCACCAAGACATAAGTCCTCGTAAATACTATCTTCTTTCCACATATGGCATAGAATGGAGAAATCAATCACCGACCACACTAAAACATAACTAGCTCGATGAGGGTAAGCCTCAATCTAAGCCAAGACGCAAGGAGACAGACCAAAAGAAGAAACAGAAGAGACACAACAACACCACAACGGAAATAACACAAACAAGTAGCAGGCAGCATCAAAGGCATAAGCGAAAGAGACCAGGAAAGCACAGCCGCCATTGGTCTGCTTGGGCAAGAACAAGTTGGTGAAAGGATAACAAGGAGGGTACTGCTCGGAGAAACCCCACCAAGACTTCCAAACCATCACGACTTCCTCCCATCTTGAGCCTAACCTCAAGATGTAAATAGGCCAAGTCGGACTGGTAGAAGCAACCCTCACCCAGCTGAGAATCCTCGAGAGTTCTCATGCCCCTACAAACCAAAAATACGGACAAGGCCGGTCTGACGCCCCACTGTTACTGCCATGGACCAGACAAAAGGAAAGAAAAGAAAGACCTGAAAAAAGAACATGACGACTATGGGGGAGGTAGTCGCTCCACCACCGGAAGCAGAGGCCAAGTGCTCTCCTCACCCGCACAACAACATCCTCACAAGAGTGGTCAGACCGCAACCCCTCACCAGGGCCTAAACGTTTTTAAGTTTGTTACTTAAAAACGAGTATCATCCACAATATGCAATATTTATTTTTATATTTGATGTTTTTCATAAAAAGATGTTAACATAGTCTTGTTAGAATGTATTATTTATAAGTAATCTTATAGTTTTTATTTCATCAAAAATTTCATTATAGATTAGAAATTATAAGCCAAAGAAATTATTCTTTCTTCTTTTTTCTCTTTCCTACGTTGTTTTGTACTTTCCTCTCTTCCAGAATGGAGATGTTCGATTGACACCAAGTTTATGGGAAGATGATAGTGGAGATTAGGCATGAAAGGAAAGTGATACGCATCATTTTCTTTTAATATGCTCTTAGGAGAAGACATCAACCACTTGTTGCGACTATTATGGAAGTACACCCACGTGTTGCTCCAGGTTGACCCGCATGTCTTGCTATTGGCCTTCAGCCAAATATTGCTTTAATTATGTGGGTACCGATTTAGATTAAAAAAAAATCAGCCACACCTATTGCTCCAGGCAGGTGCCTCACAGGTGCTCAATTGTCTAGATCTATCGAATACTCCTCATCATTGACTACGACCTTAATTTTTTTTTCTCACGACTGCTAAACTCCGGCGCGTTCGGTTTGCAGTATTACACATAAGATATGATATGAATCCCACATTTTCTTACACACCTATGTTTGGTTGTGCGTTTTAGTACACGGGACTTTTATGCAACTGTATTAGAGTCCCACTCATCTGGGATTCGCGAATGGGGCGCTCACGCCAGGTATTAGTCGGGATAATGACTAGACCCGCACGCCCTTCATTCCACGATACCCATGGACCCCTACGCTCATCTATTTCTGTCGAATACGATCCGATTAATACGGCTGTCGCGTTTCCTCAACTTGGGAGGATCACGGAGAAGAACGATTTTGATGGCCGTGAGAATGGTGGAGACTAGATTCTCAAGCATCTCAGATCATAGTGACGGGGCGGCCACGGAAAACATAACATTGGCAACGATCAAAGACATGTAGAATACGTTGCTCATTGCCAGAAGATGATTGTGTGACATTCTGAAATCCATTGCCCACTTATCAATTGAACACGAGTAGTGTGCACGAACTTGCATCAAGCAGGTAGCACGATCATTGTCATTGGGTGTCCAACATAATTGCTAACTACTGCCTCTTCTCCGGCAAGAAGGAGAAAAATGGAACCCGAAGTGATCATTGTTCATGAATTTAAAATTGATTTGTTTGATCGACAACAAGAAAATCTAAATCTAATGTCGATGTAATTCGAAGAAAAACACGTTTTAAAATTCTGACCGACGTGTAAACCACTTCAATAAGAAGGTAATTGTATAATGGCAACAAAATCTGTTTAAAGATGTTATATTCAATCATATAGTCAAGAAGCAAAAGAAAAACCAATTCTTTTCGGTTTCCGGATCGTAACCAAACATAGGATTGGTAAATCGTCAGCCTATCTTTGATATATACCATTCTACTCTATCCTATCATGTAATCCCTTCTAGTCCTTTCCTTAGAAGCAAACATGCCCTCTGGGACCATCAGGGTCTACCCATGTATGTAGGAACTGCCCCCAAGCTATTGTTAATACTGCTAAAAATCATATTGGGGTAGGGTGGGGGATCGTTGTCCGTTGCAATGGTGCATGACGATGTAGGACATAGTCAAGTGAGCTGGGATCGTGCATGAGAATGGGTGAAATGAACCGTGCCCGAGCTACGCTGCATATGTGTGTGGGGTTCTTGCGAGCACTAACTAAATGCGGCAGTGAGAAGATGAACGGGACTTGCCACATTTAGTTAGTGCTACGCAAGAACCCCACGCACATATGCAGCGTAGCTCGGGCACGATTTATTTCACACATTCTCATGCATGATCCCAGCTCACTTGACTATGTCCTACATCGTCATGCACCATTGCAACGGACAGCGATCCCCCACCCTACCCCAATATGATTTTTAGCAGTATTAACAATAGCTTGGGGGCAGTTCCTACATACATGGGTAGACCCTGATGGTCTCACTATCTTAATCTACCTACAAAAGCTAGATAAGGTAACTCCTGGATAGCCTTGGTCAACTTTAGGCAGTTTCTCCTTTCTCACTACCTAGGAGTTAGAAGCATATCCCGAAAAGAAGAGAAAGATGGAAATTGTCAGCTATCAAAGTCGGTATGTGCATATAATAGGGATTGGACAATAAAAAAGAAATACGAACAATAAATCTCAAGGCCTCCTATAGAATAAGGAAGAAACGTCTGATTGGATATCAAAAGAAATTTTTCATATAGTTGAGAAAAGAGAATATATGAAGAGAGCAATAAAGGTCACATTAATCAAATCTTGCCTTTAAAATATCAAGAAGAGAACAACAATTAATAATAAGAATTATGCATGTCAGAAAACTAAACAATAATCACATAATAATATTTGGGGTATATGGCATCACCACCATAATCTTCAGGGGAGTAATGGCATCACAACACAATTACTCAGGGACAAGAATCACCATCTGCACCCTCTGTTGGATTTACACACAATCGGGATACATCACCCAATGCGCAAATAAGCAGATTACCCAAACCAAATATGCATTATAAATAGAGAGGCAAACATACATATTTGTCATATTACCATAAAGGTATCCAAATTCCAAAATCATCAAAGAGAAGTACGTGCATAGCCAAATGTACATTCAAGGCCAACACATGGAAAATTAGGGTTTCCATTAAATATAGATTATCAACACCAACAAGATAAAAACTGAATGAAATAACCACAAGATACAAGGATAGGATCCAAGTAACAATTATCATAGGGCACAAGTCCAATTTCAAGATTAGAAAAGAATTGATACAACTATAAGAAAATATGTGTCATCTAAATAATGTGTCTTCATCAAGTTCAAGAGAGAGAAAGAAAGAGAGGAATAACTAATTGTCCAATATGACTCATAAGAGGATGCAACATACCATACCAATGTGTATATCAGGTTAGGATCCACACCTTAGATCCAATCATAGTTTATCTTCACCTAATAAAACATTAATTAATGAGTATATTAAAACCCTAGAAATATCACCTTTTTATTAAATTGGAATTAGACTCTGAAAACTTCACCAATCATTTAGCTAGATTCTCCTGATTAAGAAAATGTATCTTTTGTCTAATTTGGAGTTTATATGATTAAGTTACAATTATTATGAATTTTATACATATATTTCATTCTACAAAAATAACCCTTTAAAAAACATTACAATCAGGCATTGAAAGTATTTTTATTAGAAAGAACAAATTTTTATTATTCAAAAACATATTTTACTTTAATTTTTGGACAATCAGAGAAAAAGCTATGATTTTTACAAAATTGGCCAATCAGGAAATGTCACGTAAGCACATATCTTGTGAAAGCAGGAGAGAGAGAAGGAGAGGAGTGAACTGTGTGACTTGGCCCAACCATGAGCCACCAAGTCATGGGTCATAGTCCTATGTGGCCTTGTCAAAGAAAGAAGGGAAATAGGTCAAAATATGAATATACCCTCGAGCAAAAAATAAAGGAAAGAGAGAAGAAGGGGCAAAATCATCAAATTGCGAAGGAGTTTCTTCCCCAACCTCACACGCCTACCATGGTTGTGGTCCATGAAATAGAGGTAGAGCTCGAATTGGGAAAATCCACTATACTCGACCAAACCGCGACTTGATGCAAGTATAACACCCTCATATATAGCATGAAGTCCGGCCATCAGTGTGTTTTGTCTTTAGATATGTGTAGCGGGTGCACATGTCTATTTACCTATATAGTTTCTAGCAATTGCATAGGCTGCTTGCTGATTTCTCCTTCTATTCTCAGCTACATCGACATTGATGACTGTCGTCCCTTGCGCCCACATTTCAGTTCTTTCTAGTTTTGTTGTACTTCTCCCATGAGCAATTTGATCTGCAAATGAATTTTGGCTCTCTGGAATAGTCTGTCTGGTCTCATTTAGGACATATCCAACTGGTATGATTTTAGACTAAAATATGGTCATGTTCCTCCTTTTCCATATGTGCCATGATATAATTGCCCAATCTTCTAACTGTAAGATCCCTAACCCAGCTTTGTGTTTAAATATGTTTTCTTTGCATACTGAGATACTTGAACCTTACTTTAATCTTATGGAATGCTTTAATATCATGTCATAGGTCTTTGGTTCATTTTGGTTCAATTTGATTGAGGTTCGAACCACCATTGTTATATAAGTATTCATTTTGGACTAGTTTGTGAATTACCCATAATTGGGGGTTAACATGCAAAATGTCACATGAAGATAGTGCTTCTTGTACCTTGGCATCATGAGATAGAACATGACATGGGGTACTTTTTTTATTGATGTTTGATAATGGAGCACTTCATGGTGATCTAGGGTTTCTAGGGTTGCCATGTGTAAGTGGTGATGAAGCTAGGGTTTGGGTGTAGCGACGGTTAACTCACACTTTGGTGAGGGTAGTGACTACAACACCATCCCTAAGGGTTGGGGTTTTAACCTAGACAACCTAGAGGTCAAAATAATATATTGTCCTTTAGTGTGTCGACCGTGCACATATGCATATATGAGAAATAGGGTTTAGGTCAAAACAAGTGAGCATGGATGAGGTGTCTTGACGTAGATAATGGAAGTGACCACGAAGGTCGCAACAATTTCTAGATAAATATGAAATTTTGCATTTTTGCATGTGGAAGAGGATAAGATCATGGGGTTGAAGGACACATGTCCTTGAGACGAAACATCACCAACCACTTACTTTCTCTCCTTGGGATATATATCCCTTTCTCCTCATGAGTGAGAGACTTTTTCAACTCCTTCATCTTCTTCCTTCGAACATGAACCACCCTTGGATCTGTAGGAGCAAGAAGGAGTGGATCTTGAAGCTACAGTGGCCTATCCATCTTGCATGTGGCTGATTTGGTGCTAGATCATCTTCTTGGTGGTGATTTCTTAGAGAAATGTTTCTCTTGGTAAGCGATTCAAAATCTAGATCTAGTTTCCCCCTTTATTCTTCATCTTCTTCTTCCTCCATCTTAACCATGAGGGCTATACATGGTCCAAGGTGATTCTTCTTGGGGTTTTCTTCTTCTATTGGGTCAAAGATCATGCTTTGACCTAGGGTTTCTTTATCTTCTACCTTGGTTCAAAGTTAGGGTTTGGGCTTTCTTTTCCCTAGACTCTTCTTTAACCACAGTGTTATTTCCTTCTTGAAGGAGTTTCAATGGCCAAAGACTTGGATCTAGTTAGGGCTCCCTTTTCTCCTTTGAAGCTTGGGATCTTGGAGGCTTGGATCATCAACCATAGGTGGGTTATATAACTCCTTCCTCCTCTATTACGTGCAACTTGAACCTGATAATAAGTTGTTCGTATGTTGCTTCTCCAGATCTTAAAAATATGTTTTTTAGTAAAGAAAGAGATGGTAGATATGTTTGAGTGATGATGTATTTCGAGAATGATATGTACTTCTTATAAACCCTAATATTCTTGTACCCGATTAAAATATTCTTGTAAAATAAATGATGTGTTCTTATTCTTGTTCTTGTTCTTGTTCTTGTTCTTATTCATGGAACCTTTATGTTTTTTTTAAATGATATTCATATAAGTTTAGTTGATGATCTCTGTAACATCCCAGGATTTGAGGCCTCGGATAACATGAACTTAAAAGGAATGATTGGACTACCCATATCACCAAGGTGCACCTCCTTTTCAGGGAGCCCATCTCTAAAGAACTCCATAGTTAAGCATGCTCAGCTTGGAGTAGTACTAGGATGGGTGACCAGTCGAGAAGTTTATCCTGGCTTGCGCGTCAGTGTGGACAAAGTGCACAGTTAAGGCTAGTGGTGGTCTGTGGGGCCAGTCGTCATTCCTGAAACCTTACTAGAGCCTTGGGCAGTGGGCCCGGGCGTTACAATCTCGATCATGGCTACATGGGTAGGGAACCAGTTTTCCCTATCTTTATATTTGATCATTATGATGATCTTGATTCTAGGATTTGAAGATCACCTTTGTGTAGGTTTTTGTTCTTGGGTTGATGCTTAGTGTTCCCTATCCCACCCTAGGTGTTACAAATTGGTGGTAGCAAGCTAGACACCATGTTGATGGTGGGTCGTGACACTATGTTGATGGTAGATCGTGACACTATGTTGATGGTAGGTCGTGACACTATGTTGATGGTAGGTCGTGAGACCATGTTGATGGTGGGTCGAGACACCATGTTGACGGTAGGTCAAGACACCATGTTGATGGTAGGTTGAGACACTGTGTTGATCGTAGTTTGAGACACTTTGCTTGAGAATGGTCGAGAAACTTGTTTCATGAGTGGTCGAGACACCTATGTGATGGATGGTCAAGATACATACATGAACACATGTGTATGAGTAAGAAAGTAATGATTCATGGGTAGTGTTGTTTAAAGGATTATGTAATTAATCCTAAGCATGCTCCTTAACCCTAATATGCTCCAAGAAACTGGGAGGTGACTCGACTATGGATTGGTACCATAATCATGATGTAAATTCTAAATGTCTGTGAGTAAACCCTAACCCTAATCCATGGTTCATGTGATGTATGTGATTGTTTTAATTGGAGATTCATGTGTTATAATAGAGTTTTCTCTCTCCCATTTATGTATCACTAATCTTGCAGGTGTGATGCATGTTCATATCTAAGAAAATGCTATGGTGAACCTTATACAATACATGGTGGTGATTATAAGTATACATCAATTTTGAGATATCTTATGTTATCCATTACATAGGTTTCAGGTGATCAAAATCTAGTGAATTGTTGAGTACCTCAAGTACAATTTGGGAAGCAAAACCCACCAGAAATGAAAGTAAGGGGTTGATACCCATAGTGATTTGACATTGATGACCTTGTAATAGTTGTGATATAAATATCTTGTAATGACGAGACAAGTTCTCACCTTGTACATTTTATATCTTCTGAAGTTGTACTTTATTCTTAATTTTGTAAGATTTGTTTAAGTTTATCACGTTGTAACTTGATTGATGCATTAAAAGATACCCAATTGGAATATCTAATCAACTGAAACCCTAATCATGTAGTGCCATGTACCATAGATCCATCTTCAACGTCAGTATCTAGCTGGATGGTGAAACGAGTAACTCGTACGGGAAACTCAGAGCGCATATTATTGAAATGCAGGGTGCAATTGAATTATTTCCTTGTACCCTTAAATTGTTGAAATAGTGATGAGATACTTTGATTGTAGAACGGACATGCGTGACTCGATTCTCTAGTGTTGTGCCATGTACCAAGGCAGGCTAGTTGTTTATAGGACCATAGCTTGACTATGAGTTGTTGCCTCTATAGGAATATAGCTATGACTATATGTTACTATCTTTGAGCAGTTCGACTATTATGTAACTGCATTGCAGACTTGTACTTATCAAGTAGTACTGGTGATGATCATGGAGTCTGGCTCGTCCATTGATCTTATATGGTACTGATTTTGACTTAGCAGTGGTCAGTTGGATTTGAGTGGTATGCCTCAAATCCTCAGGGCAAACCCCATACCTTATTTCTTGTAATGTTTAGTTCACAACAGTTATACATGTTCTTCATATTCCTTCTAAAAGTATACGATGTTCTACTATTCAATTGCACATACCTGAACTGGTTATTTAGTATACACTGCTTAACTTTAACTATTAAATTATAGTTAATATGCTTATAATAGATGTTGGTGGAGAGTTATATCTCCTCCTAAGATGTGATCTCACCTAGCTGGATTCACAATTTTTGTAGGTGGTTGTGGACAAGGTGGTAGAGGTTGAGGTTCAGGTGTAGAGCAGCAAGAGCGACAATAATCTGCTAAAGGTTGGATGCTACTATAGTTATGTAGTAGAGTCCTATGTGTTGTACTTTTACTCTCAGGTCCTTAGAGATTTTGTTGTTTTGGTTATCAATACGTAGATTTTGGCTTCATGCCTTGTGTGTATAAACAATAGCATATGCATGTAACAAGTGGTAAACATGTTGCACAGTGATGGCTAATAGCCTACAAACATTTGATGCAATATCCTTTTGTATATATATGAATCAGAGATAGCTTGAGTTGAGGTTGGTTTAGTAAATACTTCTGCTTGAGATATTAGATTGCAGTTGGTTTAAAATTATCATGTTTTATGGTAATATAGTGATTAATTCCGTGTTTTGTTTTGATTAATCTCATTTTATGTGACGAATGGCGTCACAATTTTATGGTATCAGATAATTAGGTTCACTGAGTCTACAAGGACATAGGACTAGGATTTGAGTTTGTTCTAGTGTCCTCCAGTATATCTTGTAGTACCTTCTGCTATTGTAGAAGTAGAAAAAGATAAAAAGATGTCTGGAGAATTTGATGAACATGTTGCAAAGAGCAACGTTGTTGCACTAGGAGATGTTGCTAGGAGGCAAGAAAGGGAAGAATTTGTGCCCCAGATAACACAAGTCAGCCCACTCGAGGTAGACAATCCTGCTTTTAGGGATATGTTTGGACAGTTTATGGATACCATGACACACATGGTGGATAGGATGTCTGTAAATCAACCTAGGGAAACTGTTTCCAATGCAGAAACTCATGGGTCAGGAAAGATTTTTGAGATACTGCAACATGTAGGAGTGTTGGAATATGTAGGTACCTCTGATCCAGATGATGTAGATATGTGGTTGACTGAGCTGGAAAAGGCCTTTAAGATCCTCAACATCCCTGAGGAGGACAAGGTGAAGCATTCGGCATATTTGTTAAAAGGAAGTGTTGGACACTGGTGGGCCATTGACTAGGAGAAAAGGTTGGGAGTTGTGATTACATGGAAGGAGTTCATACGGGAGTTTGTAAATCAGTACTTTCCTGAGACTTACTTAGATGAAAATATTATACAGTTTGAGAATATCTGACAGGGATATATGTTAGTCAGTTCTTATGAAGCTAAGTTTATGGAACTTCTACGGTTCTGTCCACATATGGCTACAACGGAAGGATTAGACACTTTGAGAATGGTTTGAGTTGACCACTTCATTATCATTTGTAGAGAATAGAGAGATTTTTAATACTTTTGTGGAGTTAGTTAGAAAAGGGGAGAGGTATGTGACAAAGAAACATGAGGCAAAGGTCAAGAAGAGACATGTATAGTCCCAAGGACAATCTTCTAGAGACTTCAAGAAGCCTAGGTATTCAGCACTACAGTCCCAATAAAGGTCAGTGACGCAGTCATAGTGGACATAGATTAGAGACAAAAGGAATAGTTTGCCACCTGCTGGAGCTCAAAGTGCGATGTCAGTATCTATGATAGGGTCGTCTAGGCCATGGTATGAGGTAAAACCTATTTCAAGTGCAGACATGTGGGACATACAAAGTGGTACTTCCCTATGAAGGATGAAGAGGTGACTCAGTAGCCTAGGCAGAGTTAGCAGAGTTCATAGTAGCAGCAACAACATAGTAGTAGAGGAAACATACAAGCATCATAGGATGGTTCATCGGGACATGCCAGTAGAGGGAGAGGGTGACAATAGGTGATGGCTCGATTCTTTACAATGGATCGGTCATAGGGAGTCATCAACCCGAGGGTTGTGACAGGTTAGATGGAATTATTTCATTCTGATTTGTCTTTTTTCATGTTTTGTATCTATTTTGATTGACCTGGGTGTGACTTATTCCTTTATCACTAGAGAAGTGATAGCTAACTGTTTCTTGCATGTTAGTTGTAGACATGACAGTCTTCATCTGAGTACACCTTTAGTTGGTTCCACATAGTTGTGGGAAGTATGTCTATCCTTTGTTCTTTTCTTTTTTGGACATAGCATTCAAGTGGATCTCTTACCACTTGAAATGCATGGATTTGATGTAAACCTTGGGATGGATACTTTGTAAAAGTATCGGGTAATCTTGGATTGTAGTTCCAAGATAGAGACATTTGTAAATAGTAATCTTTCTTGGGTTTTCTAGGGTGATAGGAAGATCCTTCCAACATGTCTAGTTTCAGCTATGACATCATAGAAGTGGATGAGACAGGGATGTGATGCGTTCTTGGCACATATGGAGATACAAAGGCAGAGGGTCCTAGTATTCATGAAGTGCCACTTGTACAGGAATTTGAGGATGTGTTTCCCGATGAGTTTCCTGGTGTACCTATGCCAAGAGAGATTGATTTTGAAATCAATCTAGTTTCAAGCACTCAACTTATAGCACAAACACTATATAGGGTGGCGTCCGTAGAAATGTAGGAACTAAAAAAGCAATTGTAAGAGTTACTTGAGAAAGGTTTCATTAGGCCAAGGACGTCACCTTGGGGGTGCTCCCGTTCTATTTGTAAAGAAGAAGGATGGATCAATGAGGATGTGTATAGACTAAACAAGATGACGATAAAAAACAAGTATACATTGCCACATATAGATGACTTGTTTGATCAGTTACGGGGTGCCACAATATTTTCTAAGATAGATTTGAGGTCAGGATATCACCAGTTGTGGATTAAGGTAGATGACATAACTAAATCTTCCTTTAGGACAAGGTATGGTCATTATGAGTTTGTGGTTATGTCATTTGGGCTAACCAATTCACCAACAACATTCATGGATTTGATGAATAGAGTATTCAGACCACATCAGAACCAGATTGTAGTTGTGTTCATAGATGATATCTTTATCTACTCTAGAGATAGTCAACAACATGAGCAACACTTACGATGGGATTTGTTAATACTCAGACAGCACCAGTTATATCCCAAGTTTAGTAAATGTGAGTTTTGCTTAAAGAATGTTTTTTTAGGACATATAATATCTGCTAAAGGATTCTTTATCGACCCAAAGAAAGTGGAGTCAGTGCTGGAGTGGGATCAACCAAAGACACCTACAGAAGTTTGTAGCTTCTTAGGTTTATCTTAAGAACTTCAGCGCACTAGTGTTACCCTTAACAAAGTTAACAAGGAAGGATGTGTCATATGTATGGGATGACAAATATCTACATTCTTTTCATCTTCTGAAGGAAAATTTGACCAGTGCACCAATGTTAATACTGTTAGAACAAGGGAAGGGGTATATTGTTTTCTATGATGCTTCTAAGAATGGTCTAGGTTGTGTACAGATGCAAGATAAGAACATGATTTCTTTTTCTTTGCAACAGATTAAGAAACATGAGGAAAATTATCCAACACATGATTTGGAGTTAGAGGTAGTGGTCTGTGCTTTGAAAATATGGAGACATTACTTATATGGCGGGAAATGTCAAATCTTCACCGACCACAAGAATCTTCAATACATCTTTTCAAAATAGGAGTTGAACTTGCAACAACAACACTGGATGGAGTTAATAAAGGACTATGATTGTACTATAGATTATCATCCAAGGAAGGCGAATGTGGTAGCAGACGCCTTAAGTAGGAAATCATCTTCATCATCATCTGATGATAAAGCACAATTGAGTTCTTTAGTGCGTCCTAAGAGAGATATGTTAGTCTCTCTAAGACATATGAATGTACATTTAGAGGTATCCTTGTTAGCAGGTCTATTAGCACAGTTACAAGTAAAGTCGATGTTGAGTCGGCAGATTAGAGATGCATAATAGAATGATATTGTGGCACGACACATTCAGGTAGAGTTGGATAGTAAGAAATGTGATGGCATCCATGAATATGAGGATAGGACAGTGTGTTATCATGGTAGATCAATGGTACCAGATGTAGATAATCTGAGGACTTTAGTTCTAGAAGAATCTCACTCTTCTATGTATGATATGCATCCAGGTAGCACCAAGATGTATCAGAATCTAAAAGATCTATATTGGTGGCCAGGACTAAACTGTAATGTAGCTGAGTTTGTGTCTAAGTGTGTAGTATGTTAGTAGGTCAAAGCCAAACATCAGAAGCCTGTAGAGACTTTGTAACCAATGTCTATACCTCGGTGGAAATGAGATCATATTACAATGGACTTTGTGGTTGGACTTCCAAGGATAGACAAAGGGCATGATTCCATCTGGGTAATGGTGGATAGGTTGACTAGGTCATCACACTTTCTGCCAGTAAAGACAACTTATACAGCTGAAAAGCTTGCACAAGTATATATAGATGAGATGGTATGTCTACATGGGATCCCAATTACTATAGTGTCAGATAGGGGTCCACAGTTGACTAGTTGTTTTTGGAAATGTTTGCACACGGAAATGGGTACACATCTGAAGCTTAGCATTGTGTTCCATCCATAAATAGATGGACAGTCTAAGAGAATGATACATACCTTGGAGGATCTGTTGAGAGCTTGTGTGTTATAATTTTTTTGGCTATTTGGATATACACATTATCTTGATAGAGTTTTCTTATAATAATAGCTATCAGAGGAGAATTGACATGGCACCATATGAAGCATTATATAGGAGACGTTGTAGATTTCCATTGTGTTGTTATGAGACAGGAGAATATCAGCTTTTCAGTCCTAAGCTAGTGCAGCAAATGACAAAAAAGATCAAAGTCATTCAACAACAATTGAAGGCATCTCAGGATAGACAGAAGTCTTACACTGATAACCATAGTAGACCTTTAGAATTCCAAGTAGGTGACTTGGTGAACCTTAAAGTCTCTCCTTGGAAGGGTGTTCTAAGGTTTGGGAAAATGGATAATTTGGCTTCCAGATATATGGGACCTTAGCATGTGGTTGCATGTGTTGGGAAGGTGGCTTATAAGTTAGAGTTGCCACCTAAGTTATATAAATTACATCTAGTATTTCATATCTCTATATTGAGGAAGTGTCACCTTGATACAGAGTTGACTCTTCTGCCAGTTGAGGGAGAATTAGATAACGACATATCTTATGTGGAAGGTCATGTCCTGATCCTGGATAGAAGAATCAAGAAGTTGAAGAAAAAGGACATTGTTTTAGTCAAGATTTTATGGCATCATCGTGATGTAGAGGAAGCTACGTGGGAACTTGAAGATGAGATGCAAAAGAAATATCCATCTCTTTTTGTATAAGATTTAGGGAGTGAAATCCCTATTAGGGGTTTATAGTTGTAAGATCCTTGACCTAGCTTTGTGTTTAAATATGTTTTCTTTGCATAATGAGATACTTAAACCATAATTTAATCTTTTTAATGCTTTAATATCTTGTGAAAGGTCTTTGGTTTCATTTTGGTTCAATTTTATTGAGGTTTGAACCACCTTTTTTATATAAGTACTCATTTTGGACTAGTTTGCAAATTAGCCATAATTGAGGGTTAACATGCAAAATGTCACATGAAGAGAGTGCTTCGTGTACCTTGGCATCATGAGAGAGAACACTGTGACATGGGCTACTTTATTTGATTGATGTTTGATAATGGAACACTTCATGGTGATCTATGGTTTCTAGGGTTGCCTTGGTTTCTAGGGTTGCCTTGTGCAGGGTTTGGGTGTAGCAACCGTTACCTTACACATTGGTGAGGGTAGTGACCGCAACGCCATCCCTAAGGGTTGTGGTTTTGACCTACATAACCTAGAGTTTGAATCAAGATCTTGTCTATTAGTGTATCGACTATGCACATATGCATATATGAGAACTAGTTTCCGCCTTGATTTACCACCCTCTCGGGCGTTCGGCCTCCACCACGGGCATGGGATAGGGAGGAGAAATCTTTCTCTCTTAATTCCATATATTAGAACTAGGGTTTGGATCAAAACAAGTGAGAATGGATCAGATGTCTCGACCTAGATGATGGTAGCAACCATGGTGGCTGTAACACTTTCTGAATAAATATGAAATTTTGTATTTTTGCATGTGGAAGAGGATAACACCATGGGGTTGAAGGACACATGTCCTTGAGACGGATCTAGAATGGTGACACATCACCAACTACTTACTCTCTATCCTTGGGAAATATATCCCTTTATCCTGATGAGTGAGAGACTTTTACGACTCCTTCATCTTCTTCCTTCCAACATGAACTGCCCTTGGAGCTGTAGGATCAAGAAGGAGTGGATCCTGAAGGTAGGGTGAATGATCCATCTTTCATGTGGCTGATTTGGTGCTAGATCATGTTCTTAGTGGTGATTTCTTGGAGAAACTTTTCTCTTAGTAAGTGACACAAACTCTGGATCTAGTTTCCCCCTTTATTTTTCATCTTCTTCTTCCTCCATCTCGACCATGAGGGATTTACATGGTCCATGGTATTCTTCTTGGGGTTTTCTTCTTCTTTTGGGTCAAAATCATGGTTTGACCTAGGGTTTCTTCATATTCTACCTTGGTTTGAAGTTATGTTTTGGGTTTTCTTTTCTGTGGAATCTTCTTTAACCACGGTGTTCTTTCCTTCTTGAAGGAGTTTCGGTGGACAAAGAATTGGATCTAGTTGGGGCTCCCTTTTCTTCTTTAAATCTTGTGATCTTGGAGACTTGGATCATCAACCATAGGTGGGTTATATAAATCCTTCCTCCTCTATTATGTTCGACTTGAACCTAATAATATGTTGTTCATATGTTGCTATTCCAAATCTTAAAAATCTATTCTTTTAGTAAAGAAAGAGATGGTAGATATGCTTGAATGATGTTGTATTTTGAGAATGATATGTACTTTTTGTAAACCCTAATATTCTTGTACCCGATATAAAGATTCTTGTAAATAGATGATGTTTTCTTGTACTTTTTCATGTTTAAATGATGTTTTGTTTAGTTGATGATCTCGACCATGGTTGCATGGGTAAGGAACCGGTTTTCCCTATCTTTAGATTTGATCATTATGATGATCTTGAATCTAGAATTTGAAGATCACCTAAGTGTAGGTTTTTGTACTTTGGTTGATGCTTGGTGTTCCCTTTCCCTACCCAGGTGTTACAACCTGGTGGTAGTGTGTTAGACACCATGTTGATGGTGGGTCGTGACACTATGTTGATGGTCGGTCGTGACACTCTGTTGATGGTAGGTTGTTACACTATGTTGATAGTAGGTCGTGACACAATGTTGATGGTAGGTCGTGACACCATGTTGATGGTGGGTCGAGACACCATGTTGATGGTAGGTTGAGACACCATGTTGCTGGTATTTCGAGACACTTTGCTTGAGAGTGGTTGAGACACTTGTTTCATAGTGGTCGAGACACCTATGTGATGGATGGTCAAGAGACATACATGAACACATGTGTATGAGTAAGAAAGTAATGATTCATGGGCAGTGTTGTTTGAAAGATTATGTAGTTAATCATAAGAATGCTCCTTAACCCTAATATGCTCCAAGAAAGTGGGAGGTGACTCAACTAGGGTTTGGTAGTACAATCATTATGTAAATTCTAAATGGCTATGTGAGTAAACCTTAACCCTAATCCATGGTTCATGTGATGTATGTGATTGTTTTAATTGGATATTCTTATGTTATAATAGATTTTTCTCTCTCCTATTTATGTATCACGAATCTTGCAGGTGTGATTCATGTGCATAGCTAAGAGAATGCTATGGTGAACCTTATACAATACATGGTGGTGATTATAAGCATACATCAATTGTTGATATATCTTATGATATTCATTGTGTAGGTTTTAGGTGATCCGAATCTAGTGAATTGTTGAGTACCTTGAGTATAATTTGAGAGGTAAAACCCACCAGAAATGAAAGTAAGGGATTGACACCGATAGTGATGTGGCATTGATGACCTTGTAATAGTTGTCATATAGGTATCTTGAAATGAGGAGACAAGTTCGCACCTTGTACGTTTTATATCTTCTGAAGTTGTACTTTATTCTTAATTTTGTAAGATTTGTTTAAGGTTATCACATTGTAACTTGATTGATGCATTAAAAGTTACCCAATTGACATATCTAATCAAGTGAAACCCTAATCATCTAGTGCCATGTACCATAGATCCATCTTCAGTGTCAGTATCTAGATGGATGGTGAAATGAGTAACTCCTATAGAAAACTTGGAGCGCATATCATTGAATATGCGAGGTGCAATTGAATTATTTCCTTATACCCTTAAATTGTTGAAATAATGATGAGATACTTTGATTATAGAATGTTCATACGTGAGCCAGTTCTCTAGTGTTGTTGCATGTACCAAGGCGGGCTAGTTGTTTTATAGGACCATAGGTTGACTATTAGTTGTTGCCTCTATAGGACTATAGCTATGACTATAAGTTGATATCTTTGAGGAGTTTGATTGTTATGTCACTGCATTGCAGACTTGTACTGACCAAGTAGTGTTGGTGATGATCCCGGAGTTCGGCTCTTTCATTGATCTTATATGGTACTAATTTCAACTTAGTAGTGGTCAGTTAGATTTGAATGGTACGCCTCAAATCTTCGGGGCAATAATAATAGAAGTGACAATACATCCGTGTAGCATATTTACTTAGGGTCAAATATGAATCACATTGAATGAACCCATACCTTTTTTCTTGTATTGTTTAGTTCACAACAGTTATACATGCTCTTCATATTCCTTCTAAAAGTATGTGATGGTCTACTATTCAATTGCATGCACCTGAACTGCTTATTCAGTATACACTGCTTAACTTTAACTATCATATTATAGTTAATATGCTTATAATAGATGTTCGTGGAGAGATATATCTCCTGCTGAGATGTGATCTCAACCCATTGGATCCACAATTTTTTTAGGTGGTCGTGGACAAGGTAGTAGTGGTCGAGGTTCAGGTGCAGAGAAGCAAGAGGGACAATAATCTACCAGAGGTTGGATGTTGTTATAGTTATGTTTTAGACTCTTATGTGTCATCTTTGTACTCTCAGGTCCTTGGAGAGATTTTTTGTTTTGGTTATCGACACGTAGATTTTGGTTTCATGCCTTGTATGTATAAATAATAGCATATGCATGTAACAAGTGGTAAACATGTTGTACAGTGATGGCCGGATAGCCTACAAACATGTGATGCAATATCCTGTAGTATATATATGAATTAGAGATAAACTGAGTCGAGGTTGGTTTAGTAAATACTTTTGTTTGAGATTTAAATTGTATTTGGTTTAAATTTACCCTACTTTGTAGTAATATAGTGAATAATGTTAATTCCACATTTTGTGTGACGAAGGCAGTCACACTAACTGTCCAGGATAGGTAGTAGTTGTTGAACTGATGTACTTGAGACATATGTTGACGTCGGCCTCCTGAAAGAAGTCATGATTGTGTTGGAGTTGTGGGTATTTTTTTTTCAAATTTGCCATGCAAGCAAGAAGTCTCCAATAGATGATGTTTAGTTTATTGGTCATTCCTACACAATGTACATTATCATCATTCACCATCCTAACGGTCTTTCTTCTTGCATTAGTCATCAGACCATCATGTGAGCACACCCATAAGAATGTTCTTATCTTCTGTTCTACTCGTAGCTTCCACATCTTTTGCTAAATGCCTTCAGTCATTGCTCTTTTTGACTTGATCAACTCCTTGTATGTCAATTTTATAGTGGGGATCCCTCTATCTCCCAAATTCCACACCCAATAGCCTCTCCCAGCTGAAACGTTTGGGGCAGGTATGTTTTTTATCAGGTTTTCGGTGTTATCATTGAACCACTCCTTCATAAATTCCATATCCCATATTCCATATTCTTTCCATGCACTTGCAACCTTTAGATCTTGTAGATCCTCTGGAATGTTTTATCTTAGTTGAACTAGTGAATGAGTAGACATTCACATCTAGTTACTCCAGGTTAGAGTATCTTCTTCGTTCATAATGCAACTTGTGCTCTAACTCAGAATAGTAGGTATAATCTTTGATATGCTTTGCCATAAATCTGACCCTCCATTTCTTCTCATACCATTTCTTTCATATGTTTGTCTTATCACTTCACACCATGGTGCCTCATCGTGCTGAATGTCTTCCCATGGAACTTTCATCAAGAGGGCATTGTTGAGGTCTCCTTTTGATCTGACATTAAGTCCACCCTCAACTTTGGTGGCTATTACTTTATTCTATGACACTTTACACATGTATCTACCTTGGTTGGATCCATTCCAGATAAAATGCCTCATCAACTGATCTATCTCATTGTAGATCACAACTAGATGTAATAATCTCATATTCACAAGTAGAATGCAAGATGTTTACAAAAACAAAGTGGGAAACAAGAACTTATGGACATATATGATTCCAAATAAAGGAGGTGGTGGAGTGAAGTACACAGTAGAAGATTATACATAAACTAAGAAGATACAACAATCTAGTTGATGGACTAGCCAATCATATCCTGAAGCAGCCAGACTTTGTGTGGGATGCCAACCAATGTCCAAGTTTCCTATTTCAGACATACAAAGAAGAAGCATGACAGTTTAGGGAGACATTGAATGATAGCTCCAATGGCTCCAATATTGTAAAAGATGAACCTTGAGTGAATGTTTTGTTATAAAAAAAATTGTATATACATATATCTTTGAATATAATAAATTATAATAAAAATTTAACATATGAGAAGAGAGAGATGAGGGAGTTATAGATTAGTAGGTAATTACTTCGATTTAAAGAATAATATAAATGAGGAAACACGCTGCTTTGGAGCGAGAAGGGGGTGACCGGACCACACCTTCTCATGTCTCGAGAGTTTACCATGTCAGGATCTCCTGGGATGGTTTCTCTTGGTCACCAAAAAACTGAGGAAAAAGCATGTGGAATAACTAATATGTCATATAAAAAACTTTAAACTGAATGGGCATTTAACAGAACAATATGTAACAGCTCCATGCCAACCAGCTAAGTTGAAGAGGGATGGATCGGAATCAGCCATATCATCCAAGGCTTATGCAACCTAGTATGAACTTCCAAATCGGACAAAAATTGTGACATAGGTTCCTCCTCACATATTATCTCTTATTACCAAGTTTTTTATCATAATTGTAACATTTGGTCATGAAACTGAATTCCTCGAATAACCTTAAAAATAAGTGTCTAAACATGAAATACAAGTCACTAATCATCAAACAAGCTCAACTTCCATTATTTGACCACATAATGCCTCACGGTCCATCATTATATCATTTTACTCTATGTATGTCATCAAATACTACAACAGATGTCAAACTCCTAAATTCAGGGTCAACACATCTTCCTTTGCACATAGTCTACATTGAGTCATCTCCTAATTAACTCTGTGCACACACATGGTAAATATAAAGTTTTACTTTGAAGAAAAAGTCATTTCTCTGTCATATTTTATTTTCCTAATTTCTTTCTAATCCATATACAAAACTAATTGTGACTTTGATAAAATGATATAAAAATCACACTAGTCTAAGTTCATATGCCACAAGATCTAAAATACAAAAGGTAGAGATACAACTTATTATAAACCATCTTTGTCTAGTTCTCAAGGAACATCGTCATTGAGAAAGGAAAAATAAGAACTACATATATGCTTTTGTGCCGAGGAGCTATCAGATATATATCGGCAACAAAAGGCTTGTGTTTTCATGATGGTGAAAAAGGTACACATCTCTCATCATATGTTTCTTTTTCAAATTTATGCATCTCATTGAGAATACATAATGTTGTTGATATATTATTAATCTGTTGAATCACATTCAAGACGATACATACATAATGTATCTTTTAGAGCAACTAGTCGGGTATAAAACTACTTTTATGTCTTGACCACTATACAACAATAATTTAACATCATATTTAAAATTACTTATATTTTGTAATGATTATTTATGTAGATCTATTTTTAATTTTTTTTTTGGAAAAACTAGTCATTTAATGCTATAAAGAATCACATAATACAATTCAAATATATTACTTGCAAGAATGTTGTTTGAATAATAGTTTATTTTATACATTTTTAGTTCGATTATTTGACTATAGCACACCTCCAACATTATATTTTTGCTCTATTCTTGAATCTAGGTTTCCTTCATAATCTAATTTTTATATATTATATACAATTTAGGTCAACATATATGTAATCAAAATATATAGACTATACTATTCACCATGCACATTTCATTAATTTCAGTTTTAACTTGTCATCACCATTCAGTCATTCTTGTCCATCTCCTTTCTTGTAATATTTGAGTGTACCATGTCATTGACTTTTGACGACATAGTTATAATTAACAAATATCATTATGTCTCTTAGAATACTATTCACTTTATCTTAAAAGAATGGATTACGTTACATCTTCTTACATCATAATATCTAATCATCCTTCCCAATTCATTTTCATGTAGCTTGTATAACAGGATTCATATTCACATGAGGGTTTACGAATCATTTCATAAGTCATACTAAAATAGAAACTTAGGCTTAGATCATTTTAGTAAGACTCGTTGTCTTGAATTGAAGTATATACCTACAATTCAAAATTTCATTACATTTACAACATCATATACAAGAATATAGTACTTCCTAGGGTTTTCAAGAATTGATTCTTATTTCAACATATCATAAGAATCATTTCATTCAGTAATTTCATCATGGCAAATAGGGGTTCATTAGGACTATTCATACACATGGAAACCCTAGTTTCCATTTTCACATATTCCATTCATCAATCATAAGTAAACATTGATTCATTAGCTCGTTTGATTCAATCCCTCAACACAAACCCTAAACATGGAATATCACCACCTCATATTGATCTTTATGTATATATCATATTCATTTTCATTAATATTCAACAATTCACTTGTATAATTCCTTATAATACAATTCAAGGATGATTCTATACATATCAATTCAAATCCCAAGCATATATGGCACTGGGCTAATTTTTAGGTAATAATCACATGATATAACATAGTCCCCTATCCATAAAATTTTCCATGGAATGTCAATGAATATATCAGGAAGTAATAAAATTCAATTCACTGAGATATAATCGAAATTAGTACAATTTGATTCCCTAATATCTTTCCAAATCAATACCCAATCACATGCAAATACATACACAATTTCTAATTATTTTAGCTGGATAGAATTAGGTTTTCAACATGAATGCAGAGATTAAGATAAATATGAATTGTAACATACCAAAACTTGGACATATTCTCTTTTTGGCCCTTTTCCAAGCTTTTCTTTTCCTTTATATCCTTTTTTGGTCTTGATGTTTAAATTGTGGAGTTTGTAGTGGTTTGGTGAATATTTGTTCAATAATTATACCAATGTAATATTTTATGCACAACTACCTCAGTGAAAGCTTATTTAAGGATCTAAAATGTAAAATCACCACTTAAATGGACAATGGTAAATAAATATGTGCTAGAAGCGCAAGGCCCCATACCTTACTTAATGTATTAAAAAGCTTAATTACCATAATTAGGTGCTCTAAACCTTAATCTAACTTTGTGATGTGTTTTAAAATCATAAAATGAGCCTAAATTTTAAATTTGGTTCAATTTGGATGTTGTTTGTGCAAGTTATGCAATTTTAGGTACATTTTGGACTTTTATGCAATTTACCCAATTGGGAAGTTTTCTTTGCAAATTGTCACATGCATTATAATTCTTAGATATTACCTTACCATTCTGGAGATTTTTAAGCATGGGGCACCTAGTCGCACCTTAGTCTGAAGTTGTTTCTCTCCAAGGGCGTTTTAGGGATTACCCTCTTTATAAATGAGGTTATCTTTAAAAGCTATCAACCAATAGGGTTATTTCTTTGATTTAATGACGGTGGGGATGGCCTATAAGTCTCCATAGGATTTTAGAACCGACATTTGATATACGAGAAGTCTCTATGAGCTATCCTCTTGCATGGCCATGAAGCCCTAGGCTAAGGACACATGGAAAGTCCCATGAACACCTCATGCTTGCCCCCTTCTTTATGAAGCCACATCTACCCCTTCCCACCTCCCAATTAGAAAAATCTTTCTCTTCTTCTATTTCCCCCAGATTATAACATCATTCCTACTCTATTTGTCCACGAAGGTTATGTCCCAAGGTAAAAGTGAGTGCTTACCTTGTTGAAGAAAACTCCTAGGGTTTCAAATTTTGCTCTATTTAGGGTTTCTAGAGCTCCTTCTTGGTGATTTTGACCAAAACTAGTAAGTTTCCTCCTTTTCTTCCCTATTTTCATGTTTTTCATATTCCTCCCACCTTCTTCCAGGTCTTAACCATGGCCTTCCATGGTGAAACTCCACCTAGAACCCTTAAACACCTCATCTCCATGTTCTTTTGCTAGGGATTTTCACCTCTAAATTGGAGAAGGTGCTTCTTGCATGAGATAGGAGGTTTGTTGGAGAAAATAGCCTCTCTAGCTCAGGAATATTTCTGCTTGAACCTTTCCACCTTCCTTAGAGGTGAGTATTATAACCCTCTTCCCATATATTGCTCACTACATGCTTAAAACTCATGATTCTATGTTTAAAATCGATGATCTCCATCTCTATTTACCATGCTCTTCTAGGGTTTTGGTTTCTTGCTATTTTACCTTCTCTAGAAGCTCTAGTTTGGTTACCTATGCAACTCCAACCCTGATCTTGGGTAAATTGGTGTTTTCTCTCTCTCTCTCTCTTCCTCTCTCTCTTAAAGATTTTTGACTTGTCGTTTCATGATTGGTTCAAGTTAAAAAAATCCATATCTTTTAATCCGATTATCCAAATTTGACAAATAAATATGTTTTGGAATCAAAAAATTAATCTATATCTAATAAAAATATTTTCAAGGTTTTATTTTGAGTTTTGACGAAGGGTGATTTTTGTGCAAATGAATTTAATGCATAAAATCCATAAAATTTATATCTTAATCATCACAACTCAATAATTAACATAAAAATATTTTTTTTGTTTAGGTGAACCTCATAAGTTCATCGGGGAGGTTTCCAGAGTCTAAATCTAAGTTTTTCTAAGAAGGTATCAAATTAGGGTTTCTATACATTAATATGCATTATGTACTCTAATACATTTTAATACATTGAAAATGGGCAAAGTGGAACTTTGACTCAATTAAAGTGGTGAAAGTTAGTAATTGATATCAGTAAGAGAGGTGTGTGCATTCTTACACCCTAATCTGGAATATTTGCTAACCAGACCATATATTCCCTAATGAGGCACTATGTGAATCTTATTTTCTCTATCCATGACTCTTTTGCAAAATTGCCTCAAAATTTAGTATCGATATTCTATTTCTTGGGTCTTGTACCCCACTATTGTGTTTCAAATATATGATTCTTCTACTTTCCATAGTTTCTCTTAGCATGTTGATTTATTAGACTTTTTAACTGATGTAGTGGTACTTATGTACAACCACCCATAGATAGGGCATGTATTAATTTGCCCTGGGAATGTCTTATTCTCCCCCATAAAAATATGTGCAGGTGACTGGGAATGTATTAATTCTCCCCTTGCCTACAGGTTGAGATCTGGTAGGTGCCTCAACACTACTTAGTTAATATACTCAATATTCATTATGCATGCAAATCTTTTATTGTCTTTCTTGATATGGCAAGCATCTATCTGATATGCCTCATACTCTTGAAATCTTCATCTTATGATGAAAATTAGCCTTTTTTACATGTTTTCTTTTCATTGATGTCTTATTCACATTTTTTGACACATACATTGTTTTCCTTTCCCTTTTACTGGGTGTTTTACCAACCACCCAGATTTAGATCGAGGTGTTAAACATGACAAAGGTGAACATAGCTTCCAATATGGACCTAGCTCTTGGAGAGAAATAGATTTGAAGTAGTTTACACTTCCCTTTACTTAGATCCTTAAGTTGTATCATACATGTAAACCCTTATGGGAGATTATTATGTACTTTTGTAATCTTTTGTGATAATTGAATATAATCATTTATATAATTCCACTGCTACAATTTGGTTTTTTTGGATACCATTTATTGAAATTTGAAAATTGTACACCTATTCCAGCATACCTTTGAGTGTGTTCGGAATGAATGTTTAATTCTTAAAATTTTTAGTAGGGAGTGGATCCACTCTCGGGTCCCACCTCCTTACATGAACACTCACCTAAGGTGACCAGAACCTTAAAAATGTAGGTCAAACTCTGAATTTTTATAAATCTAATTAAAATCTAGCAACTGAATCCATTTCTTCCTCCTCTCAACTCAGAAACTCTGGATATGGGGATTAGGAGAGAAAAAGTGAGAGAAGTGGGACATTTGATATCATTTCAAATCAAATTAGAGGAGGGACATAATTTTGACATAGTGATAGAAGATTCACTATGAAAGACTGTGTAAAGAAGTGAAACTTACTTGATTTCATCATTTCTTAGATCATGAAGCCCTAGATCATCAATTCCACCACTTTCTCTTCTCAAACAGTAACTCTCCCTCTCTCACTAGGATTTCATTTCTCTTAATTAGTCACAAAATATGAGAGGTCATTGGGTGCTAGGTTGCTCATATAGATCAATTAAGTTTCTTGGGTGAATTGCAAATTGACCCAACTATACACTTTCTTTTATTTTAGCATAATTTTCTATAATACAAATGCTATTGAAAATCATTCACTGAATATGTTAGATCTGCTCGAAAATTATGTCAAAATATTATATTGTCTGGAAAGACATTTCTGAGCTTCAGTAAAAGTTTCAGATCAAACATAGTTACCATTAAATAAATAAAAATAAAATACTAGACATGTTATATTTCATGTAGAATTCATGATCGGCTGAGTTTATCCTTGAGAAAATTGACCAAAACCTCTCTCTATATTAGTCTAACATCATCCAAAAATAATGAAAGTTTAATAAAATATGTGTAATTGAGTTTTCAAGCTACAGTTAAAATTTTAGATCAATCGGACTTACCAATTAAAAGATAAATTCAAATATCATATTGCTATATTTCAGCCTGAAATCACAGTCGGTTGAGTTTGTCCTGGGGAAAATCAGCCAACAAGTAAGTCACAAAGCATTCAAAATTTTTGATACTCTGCAAAGAATGCTTAAATTTGAGTTTTCCAAATCATATACAAATTTCAACTAAATCTGGACTTTATATAAAATACTAAAAAGCATTTAATGCACCAATATACTTATCCAATTATGTGTTCATATGCTACTAAAACTGTAAGGAGTGGATCCTAGAGGGGATCCACTCCCTACTAAATCAAATAAAAAGGAAACATCCCATATATCAAACACCACTATAATTTTTTTGCAAAGGGATGGTAATCCATTTTATTCAGAAGTATGGTTCAAGTAACCAAATGTAGCAGCGGAAATAAAATATCTAACTATTACAAAACTTGATAGTGTCTCAAAACTTCACCATGCAGGGTGATACATATAAACCTAATTAAACTAAAGGATCAACTGTGGGTCATCTAACCACATTGTGAAAGTCTCCCAGAAGGTTTCAGTTATACTTGATGAGATCCTAGTCCAACTTGGTTATCTTCTCCTTCACCTACACTTGGGGTTGGAAGCATACCCCAATAAGAGGAGAAAAGGTAGATACATCAGCAAAATGCTACTATGTGCATACTAAATCGAGTATTGAGCAATATAATAAATAAAGGTCATAAAATGAACAAGGCTTCCCAAAAGAAAAGGAAAGGACTACCCAACTGGGTATGAAAGAATATGAATTTCAAAAACTGATAACAAGAAGAATACTTACCATAATTAGAATATAAAAGTTGTGCCACACAACCACACCTAAAACTTGGGAACAAAACCCATTCCAAGAATTATCATCGGCATGCATGTGAGATAAACATAGCACTAGAACAATATAAATAATAATGCAATTCAAGGCTCACAACCTTAAAACTTGATAGAGTATGGCACACAACCATCTCCCCAGTATATATAAAAGTGGGCACAAAACCCGAGTATGGGTCACACAACCTCCATCCCAAGAATATAACATGGACACACAACCCAACAACCAATGTAATTACACTACTCTAGGGCTATTGAATTAGATAGCATGCACAATGCAGAGGCAAGTATAAAGTGTAGTCTTTTATACAGTAAGTAAAATTGCCATCACAAAAATGGACAATAAAATCATCCACTATAAAATGGTAAATTAGGATTCCATCAAGAAGAAAGGTACAAGTTAGATTTCAAAAGAAAGTCCAACAAAGTAGAATGATCATAAGATCATAACCAAGTTCAACATTTCTCATGAAATAATTTCTCAGACAAGAGATTGCATAGGCTATCAAGAGAGAGATAATTTAAGTTTATTGTTCAACAAAAATAGTAGGTGATGCAAACATACATTAAGAGAGGGAATATGTTTATTACTCAACAAGGATAATAGGGGATGCAAACATACCTTGAATTGAGTGTTAAGTTAGAGATCAACAGGAAGAGGAAGAGGTCATCTTGTGGAAACAGCGTGTTGTCGTCACAATCTTGAGACAAAATCACAAAAGAGGGGTCATGGAAGCAATCCAACTTGTTCATTGTGTGTATGGACATAGTCAATAGGGTGTATTTATATAAGTAGAGGAGAAAAGTTGTGGTCCAACTTCCTTTATAATTTAACACATTGTGTTAAAAGAAACTCGTATTTACTTAGTTTGACCATTCAAACAACTTTTTGGTCAAGACATATGTTCCACAATGTAATTAATTCCTTACATGAAAATGTTTTTTAAAACAAAATTTCTCCACTGCGATAAAACTCTTATATCTCCTAACATAATTCCTTGGTGTAATTAATATATTAATATTCCATACCATATTTGTACATTATGTCTGTCACCAACCTACTACTAAATTAAATTGACGCCTATAAAACAACATTATACACCTAATGCTTTCTTTTTTGAATATTGTAACCTTGGAAACCCATAACTTCCAATGTTATGAAATGTTATCAGATCTTATTTATTATGTAAAACTTCCATGTCTCTCTCTCTATTAAATAAAGAGAGAAAAATAGAAATATTTGGAGGTCTACATAATTTTCCTAACAAAATATATGTAAAAAGTCATAATTGTTAGTAAGATTCACCAAACTATCAAACATCATTCTGATTTTCAAAATAAATTCTTATCTACCAGGTTCACACTTTATCTTTAAATAAAATAAAAAAATACTTCACCAAGACTTTATTTTCTCATGAACACTTTAAAGTGTATTTCAAATCACATCATCCATTAATCATGATTTCAAATGTTATTTATAAACCATATCTCCAAAATAATGAATCCATAATTTCTCAAAATTTATCAAAAATCACAATTGTAATCAAAAGTCTCATTTTAATATTTTAGCTTATTTGGACAAATTAATCCCATTATATGAAAGTTTTACTGTTTCAACAAAATAATGTAAATGATTTGAACCATTAAATTTAATTCGACTATAGTTTTGTATTTTTTTGAACCATCAAACCAGCTCTGATTGGTCTGAAAATTTATATCACACTTCAATATCAGTGTAGAAACTCTACCACTAAATTTAATCAAAAATTAAATTTGTTTGTCCAACTAACTTAAATATATCCAAAACCTATTATTTTTGGCACATATGAATTTTATGATTATTCAAACAATCTCCAAAAAATTCTGAAATCTTAACCATAGATATATTAAATTATTATAAGCTTCATGGAAAACTTTTGGGATCATTTTGATACACCAAAATTCTAAAGCCATATATATGAAATTATCAACCATTAAAAATCAAGTTTATCACACCTAAACATGAGGAACATGATTCTATAATTAATTTTCCCTTTTGGAGTTATTTAATATTTTGGACTTAAAAGTACATTCTCTCTTTTAAATTACACTAGAGTATTTAAGGTTGTCCAAATTGGATGAAACTTTACACATAGGCTAAACTTGTTATGTGGATTTCAAAGTTGAGGTTTATTTTCTCTTTTTTAGACTTTTAGTAATTTATTCAAAACTTTTGGCTCTTAACATATTTTCTTTTCCAAATAGAATTAAGATAGCTATTATTATGCAAATAATGTGAAACTTGGCAACCAAGCTAATTGACACCGAAGAATTACGTTTTTATCATTATATTTTACTTTTGAGATTTCCTTTTGTGAGTTATGGCACCATTATGAATTTTGACATGTTATCCTTATATTAAACTAAACATTAATTCAACACTTACTTAATTAAGTCTTATTGATGTCACCATGTTACATAATGAGTTATATATATTTATTATGAATAAAAATTCACCTTTTACACCAATAACATCTTTATTTTATTTATCCCACTTTGATTAAATTATATGACAATATTAATATGAAGCTAACAGTTGTTATTCCAAAGAAAATTATTCATTTTTATTCAATCATCATGTTTAGTAAGGAAAATGTGTGTAACATATTTCATGATTTTATTTACAATGTTGGCACATAATTAAGTCATTACGTAAATGTGTTCTAATACTAAACCTTATTTGGTAAAATCTAAGGAACAAACCTCACCAGCTTTCCAATCATGGGATGGGGTAGGATTCTATGTTTTGGTTCATTACAAGAACCCTATTTTTGGTGATTAGGATTTTCAATTCTCAAACCCTGATTATTTAAAATAAAATCATATCTAGAGTTTCTCATTATGTTTAAAGAATCATAATTAGACTACCGTCATTAATGAAGATTAAACGATGATCAATCTAGCTAAGCAAACAATCATCCTAATAAATCCTAATTATATGGTTAGTATGAGTGGGTCATTATAAATTCTCCCTCCTTTTAGGGTTGCATCTCAAAATCTATGAAAAGATTTGGAAGAATATCATATCATCTAATCATTCATCTTTCCCATAATCATGTTAGAATAATTTCCATTTCATCTTCCTTTCCTATGAGATCATTTTTTGGAATTTGATGAATATTTCATTTCTTGTCATCATCATATCTCTATTTGAGTATTACAAACACTTAAGTCACAAATTTTGTAATATATCATTTATCAAGATGTCATTCACATCACCTTTCATATTCTTTGAAAAATTGATTATGTATCTCACGGATCAAGATTATAATTTCATTCGGCATTATTATCTGCATTCATCAGTTTTTTCATAAAAAAGATCATTTAGTGGGCTTCATCCCCAGTTATCAATTTTTTCTTATAATTTTATATTCATACTCATATTCATATTATAGGGATTATCTTCATAATCCATTACACTTTCATCTTTATCATATGAAATTTTTTTCTTGTCTTAGGTTTCATATTGAATTATGAAATCATTTCTCTTTCACCACTTTATCACCATTCTTTTTTTCAACATACATCTTATTATACTCTAGAATTGTATTCGTCTGGATATTTGGTTAGGGAACTCAAAAGAAGTATAGTTGGCAGTTCCATACTATCTTATCTCAATATCCAAATAGTTTACATGAGTATCAAAATATTGAGTTCAGTCATTATGCACATCATTCAAATTATATTCAACATTCATATTATCACTTAATCCTAGACCCTATTGTCCTTGCAGACATATCTAACCTATTCTATGATACCACGTTGTTGGGCCCTCTCTATTATTTATCATCACTACCAACCATCAGAGAGAAACCATAAACCTAATCTCGATTACGAAATAAAACAACAAATTCTCAACAAAGGTGATTAAAACCGTTTTGCAAAAAATCACGGATAAATTTTTCTTTTATTCTTACTTTACAATTTTCATAAACCAAAGTCATATTCAAGACTTCACATTAAGATATCATGATTCTTATTCAACTTCATCAAAACCAAAGTCAAATCTTACTGCTCACATGTAGTTCAGTTTATAGCATATATTAGTACATAAAAGAGTAATTTGATACACTACCCATCCCAAGAAAGAGAAAGTACATGGACAATCTAATCTATTTAGAATATTCTATTTATGTCTTCTCTTTTACGACCTCTCTGATCGATATAATTATACCTAAAAACATTTAAAACAACCTCATGAGAGTCATATAGACCCCCACTGAGTGGATACCTACCACTCAAGATGAATACATGCTTCAGCATCAGATTAAGTATAATGAACATAAAAGAGACTTGTAGATAATGAAAATTCTAGCATATCATTCTAGCATCTAATCAAATCAAGATTACAATAATAATCTAATCAATCGGATAAGTTGGTCACTAAGAGCAAATCAAATCCTTAGAATTATCTTTAGAGCAGGTATGAAAAAATCAATAGATTCTACTTAATTCGGATTAACAATCCTTCTGCATGAGTAACTAGTCAAGTTCTAAGGATTTTGAATCAATACATAACAATAATATCATCTTTGTGACACTCCACCAACCGGACCAGGAACAAATCCTACAATCATGAAAATGAAGTACACATAAGACATGTCTACCAAACAGTACTATCAAATAGCAAGCAATCGAAAGCATATTCAGAGTGGATAGAAATCCCAAAATTTAGTACTTTTCAATAAGATAGATTACAATATGAAACAGATAACGTTTATAACAGTATGATTACTTTCCACAACAAGTAACATAATCAACAATGGAAAATTATTAGCTAACAATGCAAGGAATGTAAGAAGCATTCAAATATATTTTTTATTCCTATACATATAAATAGATCTTAAAGCATTAATGTGCATAAAATCTAATATTTCCACACTTACTATATACCACTCTTCAGTAAAGTCTATATTCAATGCACAAGTGATCTCATTATAAATTAGCCAGAGAAGTCCATTCTCAAAATACAAGTATCCTAACATACAATTAACAATCCAAGAGCACATTTCTATAAATCATTCATATCCTTGAACCTCATCTTGTAATTTAATCAGTATATACTCATGCGCATTCCTTAATCCATCATTTGGGATCATTATTCATTAGCATAATATAGCTATTTATTTTAGGGCTAGGGTTAGACTCTTAGATCCATCTACTAATCTTCATCATTTTCCCTTCATTTTATATCCATTCGTTTTAACTTTTTTATTTCATGTTCACTACTACTCTAGGAACAAATCATTCTAAACGTATTTAAAACATAAATTTTCTCACTCATTTAAATCCTTCATATTTTGATTTTTATATATTTTATGCAATTTCGGTCAACATATATGTAATCAAAATATATAGACTATATTATTCACCATACACACTTCATTAATGTCATTTTAACTTGACATCACCATTTGGTAATTCTTGTCCATCTCCTTTCTTGTAAATAGTTGAGTGTACCATATCATTGACTTTCAATAGAATTGTTGCAATTAAAAAATATCATTATGTCTCTTATAATAATATTCACTTTATCTTAAAAGAATGGATTAGGTTACATCTTCTTACATCATAATCTCTAATCATCCTTCCCAATTTATTGTTATGTAGCTTGGATAAAAGGACTGACATTCATGTGAGGGTTCACTCATCATTTCATAAGTAATAATAAAATAGATTCATTATTCTTAGATCATTTTAGTAAGATTCATCATCTTCAATTGAAGTATTAATACCTACAATTCAACATTACAATGCATTTACAACATTATATACAAGTTCTAGCTTTTTCACTCAAACTCATCTTAGTGCTAAACTTCTAGGGTTTTTAAGAATGCATTCTTAGTTCAATATATCATAATAATCATATCATTCATTAATATCATTGTGGTGCATAGGGGTTTTTTAGGGCTATTCACACACATGGAAACCTTAGTTTCCATTTGCACATATTCCATTCATCAATCGTAAGTATACCTTGATTAATTAGCTCATTTGATTTAATCCCTCAACACAAATACTAAACATGGAATATCACCATCGCATATTGATCCTTATGTATATGTCATATTCAATTTCATTAAGATTCAAGAATAACTTGTATAATTCATTTTAATACAATTAAAGGATGATTCTATACATATCAATTCAATTCCTAAGCATATCGGGAATTGGGCTGATTTCTAGGCAATATTCACATGAAATAGCATAGTCCCATATCCATAGAATTTTCCATTGAATGTCAATCAGTATATCAGGAACTAGGCAAGTTCAATTCAATGAGAAATAATCAAAATCAGTAGAATTTGATTCTCTAATATCTCTCCAAATGAATATACAATCACATACAGATACATGTAATGTTTCTAATTATTTTAATTGGATAGAATTAGGCTTTCAACATGAATATAAATCTTAAGAGGAAGATGAATACTCACCTATGGTTACAAGAACCTTAAAAACGTAGGTCAAACTCTGAATTTCTAGAAATCCAATCAAACTTTAGTAACAGAATTCATTTCTTACTCCTCTCAACTTGAAAACCCCAGAAATAGGGATTAGGAGAGTAAGAGTGAGAAAAGAGGGAAATTTGATATCATTTTGAATCAAATCATTATAAGGACGAAATATTAACATTTCAGAGAATATTTTTCATGAAATACTATGCAAAGAATCTAAACTTACTTGATTTCATCACTTCTCAGATCATAAAACCCTAGATTGTCAATCCCACTGCTTTCTCTTCTCAAACCCTAACTCTTCCTATCTCACTAGGATTTCATTGCTCTAGAAGGAATTATAAAATATGAGATCTCCTTGGCTGTTGGGTTGCTCATATATATCAATTAAGATGCTTGGTTCAATTACAAATTAACCTGACTTTACAATGTACTTTATTTAGCATGATTTTTATTATACAAATGCTAATGAAAATAGTTTGTTGAATATGTCAAATGTGCTTTGAAAAAATATGAAAAAATTCTATGTTGTCTGGAATGACATTTTAGATTAATCATAGTTACCAATAAACAAATAGATATCAAATACTAGACTGCAATATTTCATCCAGAATGCATGGTCAGCTGAGTTTGTCCAGGAGAAACTCGACTGGCACCCCTCTCTGGATCAGTCTAACATCATCCAAAAAATGTGAAAATTAATAATATGTGTGAAATTGATTTTTGAAATTAAAAGTTTAGATCAATTTGTTGTACCAATTAAAAGATAAAATTCAAATATCGGACGACTATATTTTATCTTGAAAGCATGGTCAGATGAGTTTGTCCTGGGGAAACTTGGCTAGCAAGTAGGTCATAAAACAATCAAAAAAATCTGATATTTTGTAATATATTTAAATTTGAGTTCTCAAAATCATATCTAAATTTCAACTAATCAAATTTTATATAAAAAACAAAAATCATTTAGTTCACCACTATACTTGTCAAATTTTGTATTCATATGCTACCAAAACTCTAATTTTGGCCGATTAGGGTTTTCAATTCTTAAACCCTAATTATTTGAAATAAAATCATATTTAGAGTTTCTTATTATGTTTAAATAAACATAATTAGACTTGCATCATAAATTAATATTAAACAATGATCAATCTAGTTAAGCATACACTCATCCAAGTAAACCCTAATTAGATGGTTAATCTAACAATGGGTCATTACACTATTGATTTCGTAGTGAGTGGTTCTTCATGTGATGTATAGGACAGTGATCCATTAATATGGTTGGAAGATACATTTGAATAGACTAGTTTATACTCAGGTGACCCTCAACTCCGTGCTTCTCCTGACTTTCTGGTGGTCTATGCTAAGGTATTGTCTCCGAATCATGTTTAGTAATGGTTTCCTCCACACTACGCCTAAGACGTCTTCTTCTTTGTTCCAGAGGGGTAAAATCCTTAGCTTTACCCTTCCTTTTCATCTTGGTACTACTTCCATTGATATTTCGTCCCCTCCGCGGTGCTATGTCTCCTTTCTTTGTTTTATTATGTTTTGTCCTTACCGTGATAGTATCATTATCTGTAGTTTCCATGAACGAGTTATCATTTGCAAACATATATGTACCATCTGCCCCTTCTCCAAACTCAATCACCTCATCAATGTTGGGGTAAACAACTGTATGTGATTCCATAAGACTCTCCCTCTGCCCTCCTTCTGTAGACCTCTCAATATTTTTAGCTTTGTAGATTGTATCTGATATTTCCTCCAGATTTGTAGTCTTGGTTTCGCCCCCTTCCTTAAATCTTGTATTCTTTTTCCTCTTCTAGACCTTAGTAAGTCATCTAGTCCCTTCGTGTCTATTTTTAGTAGGTTCTGAAGCATCTTCTATCACGTTCAGTTCTTCTTCCTCCACATTCGCCCACACTGTAAAACTGGTGTTGTTGTTAGTTTCCATTGTAATTTCGGCTCGGTGCCCTCGCCTCCTCTTATTTCCCCCTTGTCATTTTTTAGTTTTCCATTGCTGAGTATCATGTGATCTCTGATTTGTTGTACACTAGTTTCAAGAAAACAAATAGAAGAAATTAATATATGATCAAAGGAGTGTGAGCCTTTTGGGCCTCAAGATGTTCGTGGGACTTTTTGTTGTATGTCCTAAGGACTCTAGTACATTATATCATCCCAGCCTCCTTAGGGTTTTTCATAGTATACATCCTAGGTAAAGGGATAGATGGAGAAATATAGAGGGTGGACTCAAAGAGAAATTTGATTAGATCAAGAAAAATGTTGGTATTTTCATGTGATTGATCCTAACGGTATCCATTTACATTAATTGATTAAGATTTGTCAATGAAATCTTCAATCATGAGGTAGATGTGATCTTTTAAGCAATAAAGAAAGCATGTAAAACATATTGATCAAGAAAACATGGAGATATTATGTAACTAGTTCAACATGAATGGTGTGGATAGATAAACATGGCAAAATTTAGTTTTATTTGATTTGATTTGATTCAATATTGTTTCATTGAAATCTGTTTGATTTAATTCAATATCATTTTCCCTAAGGATGTCGATGCTAGAGCATAGCAGGGAGTGAGGGGGAGATAGGGGTGATCAGGGTAGCAATGGGGATGGAAGGGGGCTCAATCTGGGGACAAGTGTAGGTGATGATCAATGATATATGAGAGGGAGGGAGTCAGGGGAGCGAAGAACGGAAGGGAGGTATGAAGACAGTTGACCATCAGAGGGGAACGGATGCATATAATGTACCTGAGATCAGGTTCTCATTTAAAGTGTGAGGGATGATAGGAGAGGTTGTATCAGACGCTATAAGATTTTTCCTAGAGAAAGAGAAGTAAACATGCAACAAAAATTCTTAGTCAGTCGGGGCTGGGCCATAGCCGCATATCGGAAGGACTAAAACCCTAAATCATATGTCGAAAAGTTGACTCTCGAATAAAGAGCACTATGAAAGATATGATGACTACATACCAAAATGCATCATATGGTGATTTCTTCTTGGATAAACTTTTTGAAGATGAACTACCATTAGGCGGTAGTCTCGCTTGGAGAGATGAGAGGCATTTAGTGCTTTCCATTGCTCCTGAAGCTAAAGAAGACATAGTGTGTCCTATAGTGGTGAGAATACTTCGACTGGAGATAGGCTATATGGCCCTCAAGGATAGACTCAAATTATTGTGGCAGATTAAGGGCACGTTTAATATGTTTGAGATTTCAATGGGGCAGTTTATAGTGCAGCTCTCATGTTAGCATGACTTTGATACAACCTTTACGGGTGGTCCACGGAAACTATTCAGATGCAATGTAGTTGTATGGGAGTGGTACCCTACTTTCAAACTGATAGAGACGTTCTAAGATTACATTGTTATTTGGGTTAGAATTGTAAACCACACATTAAACCTATATTTTCCTACGATGTTCAAATACATAGGGATGGCACTGGGATGTCTCATTAAGGTGTATAGACACATGGAGAGTAGACGTTGAAGTAGGTTTTCCAGGTTAGCGGTTGAGGTTGACACTACAAAAGACCTAGTATCCTCAATTTTGATCAATGGTGTTGAATACAAAGTTATCTATGAGGGATACCCATGGGTGTGTGCTAAATTTGGCATGGAGGAGCACATATCAAAAATTGCAAAAAAAACATCGAGAAGGAGGTCAACACAAGTCAAGATACAAAAGAGAGGACGTAGGGATGAGAGAAGTTCGGTGAGCATGATGTCTCAGGTGGGTGGAAGTTCCAGAAACATAGAGGAGGAGAAAGGAGATACAAAGACATGTACTTGAGTAGTTCTATAGAAGTCAACAATAGGTTCACATGGATATAAGACATAGAAGAGAGAGGGGAAAATATAGCAGTGAGTTGGCTGCTCAAATTGAGGATCATGTAGGGCAAACAAGACCCACCAAAGTGTGGATGAAGAAGAAAAATCAACTTAAGGAGAATTAGGAGGTGAGTGGAAGAGTAGCATTGGGGGATATCACCAACAAAACCATGGGCGGAAATCAAGGAATCAATGGTAAAAAGGATGATGTGTTGTAGTCGAAGGAGATGCATAGTTTAATTAATCCCTACATAAATGAAGTGATTATGGTGGAGGATATTGATGTTGTGATTAATGATGAGGTGGAAATGAGGGAATCTAACACCCAGAATGAGGCTGGAAAGCACACAGCTGCTTTGAGACTAAAGAGAGATAAAGACAATAGGGGGATAAGGAGAAGGACAAGGCTTTATTACCTAGGAAATCGAGTATGATCAATAACCTACAAACAAAGATAAGGGGGAGAATCAAGCCACCAAACATGCCAACAACGTTGATAAGGAGCCCATGGATAGAGACAGCAAAAGACATTACTGATGAGTTTGTTGTAACCCCCACAGCCTACCAAGGATCAAATGTGGGTGAGAGTGTAGTACAAGTTCATGTGGAAGGTGGAGAGGTAGAGCTACTTGATGATAAGGAAAATAGCAAGACTATATTTGCACTATGTTGAATACAAGAAAGGTCTAGCTATGCAAAATGGTTTTACTTTAAAGATGTTGTGTTGGATATTAGGGGTCAAATAAGCATAGGTGTTCAGTCCTGACAAATATCATGTGATATCGCAAAAACTAGTTGTGGTGGCTATGCTTGAACCAAGGATTAGTGCTACATCATCCATAATATCCATAAAGAAATTGGGTTTCAACTACTGACACTGTGTCAAAGCTAGGGGCTTCACCATGGGAATTTGGTAGTATTGGAGGGGTGATGAGAACAAGGTACCAATTATTTGTAGCCACATACAAAAACACAACAATACCATAGTGGTCACATTTGTTTATGCCAACCCACATGTCGCCATTAGAAAACTATTATGGAAGAACTTAATGGATGCTAGTGATAGAATTGTTGGTCCATGGATCGTTATGGGTGACCTCAATATCACAATTTTATCAACTGAAAAAATTAAAGGCAATGAGTATAATTTCATAGAAGCCAGATTATTCAAGGATAGTCTGATGGAGGGTGGTCTATCAGACCTCAGGTTCTATGGTGTGTGGTTTTCTTACAAGCATGGGGGGATTCAGAGAGATTGGACATTGTTGTCACTAATAAGACATTCATCAAAAAAATTATAGATTTTGTAGTTGACATCTATCGAAGCTATCTTCATATCACTACCCCTTTTGTTGAAGTTGATCAAATGAGAGAAGAAGGAATCTGGGCTCCTTAAAAAGGCTTCGTGGTATAAAGAGGCTGACTTCCAATACATGTTGGAAAGTCTATGGATGAACCCAGTGGACTTCTATGATGCACTCTAGGAGGCAAGAAGCATATGATGAATTAGGAGCAGCACTCACGGGAATTCCAAAATATGAATACAATTATTTACTCAAAGATAATGCTCACTTACAGAAGATGCTAGTTGAACAATATGATGTAATAGTTGTTAACCTATGCATGGATATGAAGGCAGACCTACTAAAGAATTATGAATAAAGAGGAGTATGACTGGAAATAGAGAGCACACATTAACTGGATACAAAATGGCAACAACAACACCAGGTTTTACCAGGCTTGGGTGAATCAATGCAGAAGTTAGAACATCATGACCTCTTTGAAGCACTCGTCGGGGACTTGGGTGTCTATTGAAGTTGAAATTATGAAGACGGTGGTCGACCATTTTGAGAAAGTACTTACAGACCCTGTAGGGGGGGAGTTGTAACTTCAAATTAATAGTTCTTGGAACCTCCTATAAACTCTGACCAACGAATGAGGTTGTCTTAGTTGCAAATTCAATGCCAGCAGAAGGTGTTGACATTCATGAATCTAGTGAAGCCATTCAAGGTGGTAGATATGATGGGCTTACGGTAGACTTCCTCCAAAACAATTGGAGTGTGGTTGGTTGGTGGGTGACACAAATTATTCAAGATATGCTTCCAGGAGCTCCATTTGCAGATGAAGTGTGCAACTCTATCATTGTACTCATCCCTAAAATTGCAAGACCTAGAAAATGTGAACAATTGAGAAGAATTTCCCTAAACAACATGGTATTGAAACTTGTGTCAAAAGTAATTGATGAAAGATTGAAAAGCTTTGTCCCAAGGTGTATATCTTTGGAAAAAAGTAGTTCTATGTTGGGAAGAAGGATTACAGACAACCTAGCATTGGTGTAGGAGATAATACATGACAGGGAGAACATAAACGGAGCAAATATGATGGCCTTTAAGGTAGATCTGACTAATGCCTATGATCAGATGTCATGGGGATTCATCTAGGATACACTAGAACATGTGAGACTACCTTTGAACGTTATAAGGTACATCATGAACTCAATTATTGGAGACCAAACCACCATAGTCTAGAATGGGAAACTATCTAGGTCCTTCAAAGCAAGTAGGGGGTTAAGATAAAGAGATCCAATATCCTCTTATTTGTTTGTCATTTGGCTTGAAGGACTAAGCCAGATGATCCAAGCTAGGGTAAGGAAGAACATTTCGAAACTGATAAAGATGGGAAAAACTGGAGTGGTTGTGGCACATGTAAAATTTGTAGATGATTTGATCCTTTTTTATCAGAAAAGCATAGAAGAGATGAAAGTAATTATGGGGTGTTTCAAAGCATTTGAGAATGTGTCCGGCCAAGAAATTTCAATGGCTAAATCTCGAATTTTCTTCTCTATAAGTGCTCTAAGAGCTATGAGGAGAAGTATACAAGCGATGAGCAACTTTCAGGTTACCTCTAACTTGGGAAAATATAAGGGGGTCTCGATTATCCATTCCATAGTCACAAAGGCTACATACTCTGAAAATGTTGATAAAATGGAGATAAGGGTGAATGATTGGGTTGCAGAGAGTTTATCTTTATCAGGTAGGGTGTGTTTAGAAAAATCTAATTTAACAGCTATCCCTGTAACATCCCTGACCTGGGTTATGCTTTAACCCTAGGTGTTTTAGTTAATAAATATGATTATATGCTTAATCTAATCTTGTGAAAAGTAATTAGGGCTCATGAGGAACTTATGTTTCAATTTTGGTCATGTTTGAATAATGTTGAAGCAATGTTTGCTTATTTTGGACTATAGTGCAAATTACCCAAGTTGAGGGGTTTAAGTGAACATTGTGCATTATAATATGTTCCTCATGTGTTGATGCATCATGAGAGTGAAAATGATGCAAAGGTATTGTTATGACCCGTTCCAAAGTTTATTGGTTAGCATTATGATTTGAGCCTAATTAAAGTTATTTGAGTTAATTTATGTGCTCATGTGGTGGTTAGTGCATCATCAAGTTGATAAAGTTGAATTAAGTACATAAGATACAATTAGGGCATAATTAAGATGATTAAGTTGAGTTAAGTGATCACAGATGCATTTAGATCTTTGATCCAGTAAAACAGTCTATTTAGCATGCTTTCATGCCTTGGGATTCTAGAGGATCTCGCACTTGAAAAGATGCAAAAGAAATCAGGTTATTTGGACCCCCGAGGCCATAGTTATGGCAATTTTAAGAATTCTGGACTGAAATGCAATTTTTCCAGATTTTTTTCCATTTAAGTGGGTCGGCAACCTGTACTTATCATCTTCATTCTGATTTCGTTCTCGATAAGAACAGTAGGCGCGGCTTGAGCAGGGTCCGGACCTGCGACATCTCGCAGCAGAGAGCAGCCCTAGGGCTCACAAGCTCGACTCCAGGAGAAATTGCCTCCTCTCCTTCTTCTCTTTCTCTTTCCCTCTCTCTCTGTTTGCCTTAGCCACAGCCCACCGAGCAGCCAAGCTGCTCAGGCGCCGCCCTAGCAGAGGCCGCCCAAGCTGCTGGTGCAGCAAGCCGCCGGCTAGAGCTTTCTTTGGTGTGGCCAGCTCCTCCAATCCACGACGTCGAGGTCATCCATGGAGCCCTAGCCAGAATCCGGAGCCCTAGCCATGGTTTAACCACTCAATCGAGCTACTCCTTTATTCTGTACGTGCGAGGTAGAGCTGCTTGCAGCAGCAGGTCCGGCCAGGGGCATATTTGCCCAGGAAACACCAAGATAACGGTGTCCTTGAGTTTGTCCGAGGTTCGCAAGCACAAATCAGTAGCTGCTAGCCCTTGATTCAGCCCTTAGGCGAGCTCCTCTTCAACCTGTTCGTGAAAAACGGTTGTTGTGTGCAACAGGTTCGAAAATTGGGTCTATTCTGAGGTTGAAGACGACCCCTTGGATGCAATTCCAGTCGAATTCGGGCATCCCGAATCACTGTGAGTAGGAGTTCATTTAGTTATCATCATTTAACTCCTTAGTTGGAATTTTTTGGTAAAATGTGCATTTTTTCGTTGATACTTGGCTTTTGGACAGTATTTGGCATTACTCAAATTTTATTTCATAAACTGCTTCCTTATGTCGTTATATGATTTAGTTTAGCATCTGATCAGTGTGGATTGAATTAATGAATTTATATGGTTCATTGGAACATTAAATACGTAATATGATTGATGAAAATGATAGAATTTCCTGTATTACAACTGCAATGTATACGTTGAGCATAAAATGGATGTTTAGCATCGAAACTAGATAAGTTGATACTGAGTCATGTTTATAGATGACAAATGATATATATATATATATATATATATATATATATATATATATATATATATATATATATATATATATATATATATATATATATATATATATATGTGTGTGTGTGTGTGTGTGTGTGTGTGTGTGTGTTTTCAAGTGATGTTCAGAATGTGAAATAAGTATGAAATGTGATATTCCTGTTTAAATGTTTATATGTTAATCAGTTAATAGACTTAGATGCCCTAACACCGTAGAACCCCTTTGAGAGGTCTGCTTCTTAGGGGTGAAACTCGTGTTCAACAATAATCCGTGTGGAGTCACGGTGGAACGAGGACAGAGAGGCAGTGCTCAACAATAATCCGTGCGGAGTCACGGTGGCACTGGAGTAAATAGGGGTTATTCAACAATAATCTGTGCGGAGTCACGGTGGTAACCCAGTGAGACTCTCTGCCTGTGTGCTCATGTTAGAGGAGGAGTCTAGAGCACTCGGAGTTAGTGCAATGAGGCCGGAGAGCCTGTGGTCCTGTAGCAGAACAGGGCTGGCAGTCAGACTTAGCATTTCTCGGGTGTGTCGCTAAGTCTTATACGGTGGGATCGTAGTTCGCTATGGATCTTTATATGCAGAGTACACTGCATATGATTAGGGCATAATAGTGATATAATTATGTAATCATATAGGATCATAGTAAACTTAATATGTTAAGAGATTTGAATTTCTATACCAATTCCCTATATCAGTTTATTTGTTTAAAATATCTGATGTTGCTTTGAAATGAGATTGTTATCTGTAAATCTGCTATGTCATTAGAACTGCCCTATTTAGTACTGCACTTATCTTTTATTCCAATTTTATCTATCTGATGAGTTGTTTATTGATAGCTAAATGAAATGCTATTCACTGAGCGAGTAGGCTCATCCCTCTACTCAAACATTTTCAGGTCAACATCAGCAACAGGAATTGGAAGGATCTTTTCATCCTAACGCTTAGTCTTTAGAAGGTATATGTAGTTAGTTTAGATAGAGGTCTCTTAGTCCTTTCCCCTCGGTCCTTGGGACATGGTGTGGGTGAGAGAGAGTGTGTATGTGGAACGTGTATAAAGATGTAAATTAACTGTTATGTTTACTTTCTGTTAAACAATGTTACATGTTGTAAACTTTGTTTACGTACTCTAGCCAGTTTAATTGAAATGCTTCCGCAATATTTTATTATATTTTAATTTACAGCAATAATCCGGATATCATTACGAGGTTTTAAAAAAAAAAGTTCTCAGTGATTTGTTATGTGATAATTCCTCCGTCGCGCCCTAATCTCGTGATTAGTGGTTAGTGTGAGATCGGGGTGTGACATCTTAGTATCAGAGCTTAGGTTGAGTACATAGTTACTCAGAGTCCAAGTCAGGAGACGATAAGAGACCAATAGGATTAAGGTTTAGGTGTCTTTCTTCTATCTATAGTTTTCTAACAGGAAATATTCTGTTATATCATTGCAGATGGCAGAAAGAGGCTTTGATCGTGATGATCAGGTCGAGAGCCATGTTGGTCCTGATCCACTGTACTTGGGTCCAGGTGGTGGTGACCACGTGGATGAAGCATCCCAGATGTACAGGATGTTTCTGGAGACCAGAGAGAGGTACAAAGCTGATAGGCGAGCTTCTACTTCTACCAGCAGTAAGGATCTGATGCGATCTTATGAGCTTGTGAAGAAGCTTGGTGGCACAGAGTTTAGTGGCACTACAGATCCCGCTGAGGCTGATGAGTGGTTGAGACAGATAGAGAAGGTCTTTCGCCTGATGGAGCTTCCAGAAGAGAAGAAGATTAATCATGTAGTTTATCTTCTGACAGGCGATGCAGAGTTGTGGTGGCACGGTGTGGAGGATAAGAAGAGAGGTACAGAGCTTTCTTGGCAGGATTTCTCTGAAGAGTTCCATATTAAATTTTATCCACCTACTTTCATTAATGAGAAAACCAGGCAGTTACAGAACATTAAGCAAGGAAGCATGTCAGTTACAGAATATGAAGCGCTTTTCACCAGGTTGGCAAATTTCTGTCCTCATCTTGTACCTAATAATATAGAGAGATGCAGGAGGTTTCAAGAAGGGCTGAGGCCAGAAATTCGGCATACAGTTTCTGCTACTAGTAGAAGGAACAGAGAGAACTTTGGTGAGTTTGTTGAGGCTGCTAGACAGGTTCAAGAATCTGTGAATGCTGACAAGGTGCCTGAGTCTAAGAAGAGATCTACAGATTTCAGTAGAGGACAGTCCAGTAGTGGATATAGAGGTGGAGGTAGAGGTTTCTTTTCTAAACTCGGGCATGGATTTATCTGTTTCAGTAGATAGAGATCTGAGGATGTTACTTCTTCTAGAGGCAGAGGGAGATACAACCCAGGGAGATGGGGCAGTGCCTCTAGTGGACAGTCTTCTGGGTCGTCAATGTCAGTGACAGGTCCCCAGAGACAAGAGATACCGCCATGTGACAAATGTGGAAGACCACATACTGGTCAGTGTTGGGGTCCAAGTTGTTTTGTCTGCGGACAAATAGGACACCTCAAAAGGGAATGTCCTCAGCTTCAACAAGCAGCATCACAAGCTTTCCAGCCTCAGTACCATGATGTTCCGAGTTCTTCTATGGCTTCTGGTTCCAGAGGTGGTGGAGTGCCCAGTGGCAGAAGTGGTCAGAGAGGACAGCGTGGCAGAGGGAGAGCTTCAGCACGTTTCTTCTCTTTGACACCTCAGGAAGGTATAATCTCTTCACAAGTCGTTACAGGAGAGATGCTTTTGTTTAATAGTATACCAGTTTCAGTTTTGATAGATCCAGGTGCTACTCACTCTTTCATACGACGTTCTTTAGTTGGTAAACTTAATTTGTTAACTCAAGAGTTGGTAGATGAGTTAGTGTTGAGGGTTCCACTAGGTGGACCAACAGTTCTGACTGAGTTCTGTCCCGGATGTTTGTTATCTTTTGGAGGTTACACCTTTGCTGCTAATCTCATACCCGTGGATGTCAATACTTTTCAAGTCATCTTGGGTATGGATTGTCTTGAGACATATCGAGTGCAACTCGATTGTTGGAAGAAGGAAGCTACCTTTCAACAAGGTGAATTTTCTTGTGTCTTTACTGGAGACAGGAAAGTTCTGCCTATGTGCATAGTATCAGCTATTGTAGCTGATAAGATGCTACAGAAAGGATGTGAAGCGTTCCTTGCTCATGTGGTTGACACTAGAGCAGAGAAGAGCACCACCAGTGTTTATGATGTGCCGGTAGTTAGTGAGTTTTCTGATGTTTTTCCAGAAGAGTTTCCAGGCTTACCTCCTGTCAGAGACATTGATTTTGAGATTCAGGTGTATTCAGGTAGTCATCCGGTAGCACTGCCAGCTTATAGAATGGCACCTGTAGAGTTAAAGGAACTCAAGGTGCAGCTGCATGAGTTGCTGGATAAGGGTTTTATCAGACCCAGTTCTTCGCCGTGGGGTGCTCCAGTCCTGTTTGTTAAGAAAAAGGATGGTACCATGTGTCTCTGTATAGATTACAGGCAACTGAACAAGATCACTATTAAGAACAAGTACCCTTTGCCGAGGATAGATGATCTTTTTGATCAGTTGCGTGGAGCAACGATCTTCTTTAAAATAGACTTGAGATCTGGGTATCATCAGCTCAGAGTAAAGGCTTCTGATATTCCCAAAACAGCTTTCAGAACCAGGTATGGGCATTATGAGTTTCTGGTCATGTCGTTTGGGCTGACCAATGCCCCAGCAGCCTTTATGGATATGATGAATCGGATTTTCAAACCGTTCCTAGATCAGTTTATTGTAGTCTTTATAGATGATATTCTGATCTACTCCAGAGATGATGTACAACATGAGCAACATCTGAGAACGACGTTGCAGTTGCTGAGGCAACATCAGTTGTATGCTAAGTTTAGCAAGTGTGAGTTCTGGTTGGCCGAGGTAGCATTTCTTGGACATGTTATCTCGAGAGATGGAGTTAGCGTTGATCCTAAGAAAGTTGATTCTGTGCTTCAGTGGGAACAGCCTAAGACTCCTACTGATATTAGAAGTTTCTTGGGTTTAGCAAGCTATTACAGAAGGTTTATACAGAACTTCAGTGTACTAGCATCACCCTTGACACGCTTGACAAGGAAGAATGCACCGTTTGTTTGGTCTAATAACTGTGAGAAGAGTTTTCAGATCTTGAAGAGGAAGTTGACTTCAGCACCAGTGTTGGTTTTGCCAGAGGTAGACAAAGGTTATGATGTGTTCTGCGACGCTTCCAGGAGAGGTTTGGGCTGTGTGCTGATGCAGGAAGGCAAAGTTGTAGCTTACGCATCTAGACAGCTTAAGAAGAACGAAGAGAACTATCCTACTCATGATCTGGAGTTAGCTGCTATAGTTCATGCTCTTAAGACATGGCGTCACTACCTGTATGGTGAGACATGTCAGGTGTTTACATACCATAAGAGTCTGAAGTATATATTCACTCAGAAGGATTTGAATCTGAGACAGCGTAGATGGCTTGAGCTGATCAAGGATTATGAGGTGACAATTGATTACCATCCTGGTAAAGAGAATGTTGTGGCAGATGCCTTGAGTAGGAAGTCAAGTTCAACAGCTGATGCATTTTCTATGGCATGTTTCAAGAGAGACTTGCTTGTAGATATGCGGAAGTTGAACTTAGACTTGGATGTGTCTAGACAGAGTGGGTTGATTGCTCAGATGCAGGTCAAACCTACTTTCTATGATCAGATTAAGGAGTTGCAACAGAATGACGAAGAGTTGTGGCAGGTTATGCAGGATATGTCGGAAGGTAAAAGGTCAGAATTCAGGTTTTCTGACGATGGTGTGTTGTATCTTCATGACAGGTTTCTTGTACCTAGGAACAGTGAGCTGAAAGGGCAAATTCTTGAAGAAGCGCATGCTTCTATGTATGTTATGCATCCAGGTAACACGAAAATGTACAGGAATCTCAAAGAGTTGTACTGGTGGTCTGGTATGAAGAGAGATGTGGCTGAGTACGTGACTAGATGTGGAGTGTGTCAGCAGGTTAAAGCTGAGCATCAGAAACCTGCTGGTACCTTGCAGTCGCTTCCTATACCTGAATGGAAATGGGAACACATCACGATGGATTTTGTGGTAGGGTTACCCAGGATGCTTAGAGGTTCGGACTCGATATGGGTGATTGTGGATAGACTAACTAAGTCTGCTCACTTTCTTCCTGTCAAGTCAACCTTTGATGTTCCGAAGCTAGCCAAGATATATGTAGACGAGGTAATCAGATTGCACGGTATTCCAGTTTCCATTATTTCTAACAGAGACCCTAAGTTCACATCCAGGTTTTGGGATCAGTTACATCGTGCGTTGGGCACAAGGGTGAGGTTCAGTACAGCTTTTCTACCGCAGACTGATGGTCAATCTGAGAGGACCATTCAGACTCTTGAAGACATGCTGAGAGCATGCGTTCTGCAGTTCAGAGGTAACTGGGAAGAACACTTAAGCCTGATGGAGTTTGCATATAACAACAGCTACCATTCTAGTCTTGGAATGGCCCCATATGAAGCTCTATATGGCAGGAAGTGTAGATCACCAGTTTGTTGGTACGAGGTTGGCGAGAAAGAAATTCTTGGACCTGAGATAGTCGATATAACTACAGAGAAGATATCTGTGATCAGGGAGCATTTGAAAGCTGCTCAGGACAGACAGAAAAGTTATGCAGAGAGACGACGTCGACCTCTTGAGTTTCAGGTTGGTGACGAGGTTTATCTAAAGGTTTCACCGTGGAAGGGAGTGCTAAGGTTTAGAAAGAGAGGTAAGTTGACCCCTAGGTATATGGGCCCATATCCTATTGTTGAGAGGATTGGACCTGTAGCCTACAGGTTGGATTTGCCGTCTGAGTTGGCAAATCTTCATGATGTGTTTCATGTGTCTATGCTGAAGAAGTGTCATCCCGGTACAGAAAAGATTTTAGATCCAGTACCGGCGCAGCTTAAGACAGATGTGTCCTACGTGGAAGGACCAGTGCAGATAGTTGATCACTGAATCAAGAAGCTTAAGAACCGTGAGATACCGTTGGTGAAGGTTCTGTGGAGGAATCATAACCTTGAAGAAGCTATGTGGGAGCTTGAATCTGAGATGCGTAGCAAGTTTCCTTTTCTCTTTTAGGAATTTCGGGACGAAATTCTTATAAGGGAGGGAGATTGTTATGACCCGTTCCAAAGTTTATTGGTTAGCATTATGATTTGATCCTAATTAAAGTTATTTGAGTTAATTTATGTGCTCATGTGGTGGTTAGTGCATCATCAAGTTGATAAAGTTGAATTAAGTACATAAGATACAATTAGGGCATAATTAAGATGATTAAGTTGAGTTAAGTGATCACAGATGCATTTAGATCTTTGATCCAGTAAAACAGTCTATTTAGCATGCTTTCATGCCTTGGGATTCTAGAGGATCTCGCACTTGAAAAGATGCAAAAGAAATCAGGTTATTTGGACCCCCGAGGCCATAGTTATGGCAATTTTAAGAATTCTGGACTGAAATGCAATTTTTCCAAATTTTTTTCCATTTAAGTGGGTCGGCAACCTGTACTTATCATCTTCATTCTGATTTCGTTCTCGATAAGAACAGTAGGCGCATCTTGAGCAGGGTCCGGATCTGTGACATCTCGCAGTAGAGAGCAGCCCTAGGGCTCACAAGCTCGACTCCAGGAGAAATCGCCTCCTCTCCTTCTTCTCTTTCTCTTTCCCTCTCTCTCCGTTTGCCTTAGCCACAGCCCACCGAGCAGCCAAGCTGCTAAGGTGCCACCCTAGCAGAGGCCGCCCAAGCTGCTGGTGCAGCAAGCCGCCGGCCAGAGCTTTCTTTGGTGCGGCCAGCTCCTCCAATCCACGACGCTGAGGTCATCCATGGAGCCCTAGCCAGAATCCGAAGCCCTAGCCATGGTTTAACCACTCAATCGAGCTACTCCTTCATTCTGTACGTGCGAGGTAGAGCTGCTTGCAGCAGCAGGTCTGGCCAGGGGCATATTTGCCCAGGAAACACCAAGATAACGGTGTCCTTGAGTTTGTCCGAGGTTCGCAAGCACAAATCAGTAGCTGCTAGCCCTTGATTCAGCCCTTAGGCGAGCTCCTCTTCAACCTGTTCGTGAAAAACGGCTGTTGTGTGCAATAGGTTTGAAAATTGGGTCTATTCTGAGGTTGAAGACGACCCCTTGGATGCAATTCCAGTCAAATTCGGGCATCCCGAATCACTGTGAGTAGGAGTTCATTTAGTTATCATCATTTAACTCCTTAGTTGGAATTTTTCGGTAAACTGTGCATTTTTTCGCTGATACTTGGCTTTTGGACAGTATTTGGCGTTACTCGAATTTTATTTCATAAATTGCTTCCTTATGTCGTTATATGATTTAGTTTAGCATCTGATCAGTGTGGATTGAATTAATGAATTTATATGGTTCATTGGAACTTAAAATACGTAATATGATTGATGAAAATGATAGAATCTCCTGTATTACAACTGCAATGTATACGTTGAGCATAAAATGGATGTTTAGCATCGAAACTGGATAAGTTGATACTGAGTCATGTTTATAGATGACAAATGATATATATATATGTGTTTTCAAGTGATGTTCAGAATGTGAAATAAGTATGAAATGTGATATTCCTGTTTAAATGTTTATATGTTAATCAGTTAATAGACTTAGGTTCCCTAACACTGTAGAACCCCTTTGAGAGGTCTGCTTCTTAGGGGTGAAACTCGTGTTCAACAATAATCCGTGCGGAGTCACGGTGGCACGAGGACAGAGAGGCAGTGCTCAACAATAATCCGTGCAGAGTCACGGTGGCACTGGAGTAAATAGGGGTTATTCAACAATAATCCGTGCGGAGTCACGGTGGTAACCCAGTGAGACTCTCCGCCTGTGTGCTCAGGTTAGAGGAGGAGTCTAGAGCACTCGGAGTTAGTGCAATGAGGTCGGAGAGCCTGTAGGCCGCAGAGCCTGTGGTCCTGTAGCAGAACAGGGCTGGCAGTCAGACTTAGCATTTCCCGGGTGTGTCGCTAAGTCTTGTATGGTGGGATCGTAGTTCGCTACGGATCTTTATATGCAGAGTACACTGCATATGATTAGGGCATAATAATGATATAATTATGTAATCATATAGGATCACAGTAAACTTAATATGTTAAGAGATTTGAATTTATGTACCAATTCCCTATATCAGTTTATTTGTTTAAAATATTTGATGTTGCTTTGAAATGAGATTGTTATCTGTAAATCTGCTATGTAATTAGAACTGCCCTGTTTAGTATTGCACTTATCTTTTATTCCAATTTTATCTATCTGATGAGTTGTTTATTGATAGCTAAATGAAATTCTATTCACCGAGCGAGTAGGCTCATCCCTCTACTCAAACATTTTCAGGTCAACATCAGCAACAGGAATCGGAAGGATCTTTTCATCCTAACGCTTAGTTTGTAGAAGGTATATGTAGTTAGTTTAGATAGAGGTCTCTTAGTCCTTTCCCCTCGGTCCTTGGGACATGGTGTGGGTGAGAGAGAGTGTGTATGTGGAACGTGTATAAAGATGTAAATTAACTGTTATGTTTACTTTCTGTTAAACAATGTTACATGTTGTAAACTCTGTTTACGTACTCTATCCAGTTTAATTGAAATGCTTCCGCAATAGTTTATTATATTATAATTTACAGCAATAATCTGGATATCATTACGAGATTTAAAAAAAAAGTTCTCAGTGATTTGTTATGTGATAATCCCTCCGTCGTGCCCTAATCTCGTGATTAGTGGTTAGTGTGAGATCGGGGTGTGACAGGTATGGCTTATGGAAGCCTAGTACCAAGAAAGAGCTGATAAAGCTATGTTTGTGCATGAAAACCTAGTTTTGGTGTAATGTGCAATATACCCAAAACCTAGGGTGCAATATGCAAAATAGCACTTCAATAAGGTACCTAATGTTTCTTGGCATCATGTAGAGCAAAGAAAATGATAGGGGCACCTCATTTGAATCAAGTTGGAGGAGAGCGAATCTTGATATTAAAATAATCAAGATTTAATCCTAATTGAAACCCTAATTCAATTTAGGGGAAAAATAAATGTATTAATTAAAAGGCCTTCAACCAAAATTAAAATGGTTGGATTCATATGTGTTTGGACTTCCTTGAGATTTGCAAGGACCACGAAAATATCCAAGGGAGTGGATAACTCACTCACAGTTTTATAAGAAAAAGAAATATCCACTCACATATGGATATTAGTATAATATGATTTGAGGTGCTTAATTTGCTTTTCTTTAAATTGTGGATAATTGAGAGGAATAAGAGGCAAAGAGGATATCCTCGTCCCTAAGGATGAGAAGGGGGAAAATGGCAAGGATAAGGGGGAGATAATTCCTACTTTCTCTCTCCTAATTGAATTTGTAATAAAAATTGCATATAAGCTCATTTATCCATAGAGTAAAAGGGGAAATTCGAATTCATTTCTTCTCCTTTCTTGGGAAACGACCAAGGGAGCTTGGGAGTATCAGTAGGATGACTCCCAACCGGTTGGTAAGCTTCTTGACCTTGGTTCACCACGATTTCATGGTGGAAATCACAAATCGATGCATGAATTCTTCCTATTTCGATCTCCTCTTCAATTCTAACCATTCCTTTTCACTCAAACCTTGAGGACGAGCCTTGGAATAATGAAAGGAGTTGCATCCACCATTTTTTCCGTGAGCTTGGAGCTTTGGAGCTCAATTGGAGGCGGGTTTTATAACTTGAACCCATAATTTTGTTATTGCATTCAATTCCTTATCAAATAATGATCCTTTCTACATTTACAATAATTGATTCGGTTGAATGGTGCAATCACCATGGAAATCACAGTAGATTTCATGAGTTTGGAGCTTGATGATGATGACATCATCATAAGAACACACCTCTCCAAAATATCCAAGGCAAACGGTTTGCAACTTGTTGGTCCAAACGGTTTGGTGATTTGAGACCAAACCGTTTGAGGGAGTTGACCATTTGAGAGGGTTGACCATTTGAGGTCAGAACCCTAATACATGTTGAATGATAATCTAAAGGTTCCAATTGATTAAATCAATGCATGGTTAATCACCAAGTAGCAAACCCTAATCAGGTTAAGTGTTGATTTCATAATTAATTGACTTGGAACTTTGGGTTGATTAGCCCAAACGGTCTCAAGACCGTTTGAGGGTCAACCAAGACCGTTTGGAGGTCTAGGGTTGAGCATGGTTGGGTATTTGAATATCCAAAGATACCAAACTGATTTGCATTCAAATGTTGATTTTATGATCAATCCAATGTCCCAAACCGTAATTGGATGTCATGGATTTTGATGTTGAGATGGGAAAACGGTCTCAAGACCATTTGGAGGTCATCCAAATGACCTCAAGACCGTTTGAGGTCAGGTCTTGTCCAATTTGGATGGTGTTCCTATGATTTCAAAGCAATTACTTTCACATTGACCAATAGTGAGGGTTCATTGATTTCAAACCCTAATCCAATTGATTCAAAACCCTAATTGGTGATCAAATGAGGGTTAAATCAGTTGAAGGATGACCTATTAAGCTCACTTGAAGTTTGATGATAGGCTCAATTGATGAGTGGTTATATGAATTCAATCGATCAGTGGGTCAACATTGGAAACCCTAAATCAACATGATTGGTGGATACCATATTTGGTCCATTTGGTTTTTGAGGAGGTTTGGACCAAACGGTCTCAAGACCATTTGAGTCCAAATGGTCTCAAGACCATTTGGGACCAAACGATCCCAAACTGGTTGAGGCTTGAATGGTTTCAACTTCAACTTTGGCAATCGGTTTCAAGTATCACTTTGTCAAACGGTTTCAAGAGTTAACTTTACCAAATGGTTTCAATGGTTTGTTCAAGACCGTTTGGAGGTCTAAACGGTCTTAGACCGTTTGGAGGTATTTCAAGCAAGACTGTTTGAGGTCTAATTGGTCAAGACCGTTTGGGGTCTAAGTGACCAAGATCGTTTGAAAGGTAATTAACCAAACCATATGAACACTCAAAGTGATTAAAGGTCAATTGTTTAATTGAACAATTAAATGAATATGATTCATGTAGTGATTAAGGGTATGATCCTTATTAAAGAGATCATGAAACCCTAATCATGAGTATAAACCCTAATCATGAGTATAAACCCTAATTGATAGGGTTATTGAACTCTAACCCTAAATAAGGGCAATTCTAAATGAAACCCTAATCTAGGGTGAGGATGTATCCCTAATCTAGGATAATGAATTGTGAAACTCTAATTTAGGGAAATGAGATGTAAAGCCCTAATTAGGATGAATAGTGAATCTCTAATTATGGACAATGAAATGAAATCCTAATGGAGATGAATAGTAGACCCAAATTGTGGGTGACTATAGTGGAAAATCCTAATTAAGGATGATTCCATGTGAAATCCTATTCTAGGGTAATGCCATGAGAAACCCTAAGTTAGAATGATGTATATTGAACATTGATGTGGTGATGTGATGTGAGAATCAATTCAGGGTGATGTCATGTAATCATATGTGAAACCCTAGTTGAGGGTGATTCCATGTGAAACCCTAAGTTGAGGGTGACTCCATGAGAAGCCCTAGTTGAGGGAGATTCCATTAGAAACCCTAGTTGAGGGAGATTTCATGAGAAACCCTGATTAAGAATTAACACCACATGAAGCTTTGATACTATGTTTTAATGAGAGGCTCTAAGAAGGGTGAAGGTATGTGAGACTCTCTAATGTGGAGTCATAATGCATAAAGCCCTAATCCTGGGCAATATGTCAATGAATCATAATCCAAATTTTAAGTAAGGGTATAAGGAAAACCCTAATGATGAGATAGAAGGAATTACCTTATAAAGGTGAAATATTTCAAGAGGTTGATTATAAGCAACCTTATTGTAAGCAATGTCTTTAGCATTAGACAAGTCCATATCATTAATGATAGTTGGACAATTCTAATGTGTGGCCTATGCATTATATGCTAAAGGTGAGAGTTTAATGATGGAATGTATTAAGAGGGAAATACCTTAATACAAGATAAGTTGGTTAACTCAAGAGAGTCTGAAATGATGAGAAAAGTGATACATCAAAGATATGATGGTTATCACATTCATCACTTCAGGGTTTATATACCTTGATGCACTTCAAATCCAATATAATTGGGTAAGAAACATATGAAGTGTGTTATGTAACTATTACTATGAAATGTAATGAGTTGATGCACTTTGATAAGTGTTGACTAATGTACCTTGAGAATGGGGTTAAGTCTAATTAATGAGTATGATGTAATCATATCATGATGAGGATGAAAAATGAACTCATACCTTGAATTGATGATCATTAATGCTATATGATGAGAGTAATGATCTTGAATAATTATTTATGATATCTTTGAATGCCCCGGAGTTATGGAATAATGAATTAAGGGTTGGATAGATAATATATTCATGAAACCCTAACCCTAATTTGGGTAAAGGGAATGAGAAGCCCTATTTGATAGTAAACCCTAATTCATGTTAAAGGAATAATGGTGTTACTATTGTGTCACATGATGTGATGAATGACTTGTATAACTGTTATCATGTCTAATAACCATGCAGGTATTATGAGATGATGAATATAGCCAGGTTTGAGCTGTGACATTTATAAAATAAATGTTCATTGGCTTTATGTGCCCTAATGTTGTTGTTGCTTAGTAAGTAGCAATGTGCATGGATTCTATGAGTCATATGAGTAAGTTGTTGCCTAGAAAGAGGTAACAAGATATTTTGTGGCCTTGAGAGTCATGTGTGATGCTTGTCTAACAAGTATCATGAATGCCTTGGTCAGATGACCTGAAGGTGATAGTTACCTAATAGATGGTAACGATGCTCAAGGATGAGTTAAGGGTTTGAATACCCAGAACCATATGATTATGGTGATGAGATTGTAAGGGATGAGAATTCCCAGTATTGAAATGAGGGATTGAGTTCCCAATGTCTTTTAAAGACTGATAAGTAATTGATGAAAGTAGTACATGTCTTTTATAGCATTGTTGTAATAAGTCATGTTTGAGAACTTGGTTGGTGCTAAAAGAATGTGAAAATGTACTTAATTAATCAAGTGAAATCATATCATGTAGAGCCCTGACCATAGATCCATCAACGTTAGAATTAGCTGAATGGTGAAACGGGTGCTCCGTGGAAAAACCCAGAATGCATATTTTGAATATGTGGGGGTAAATGGGCGAAAAATATCCTTACGTCCAGTGAAGAGATTGAGGGAAGGTAAACAACAAACCTCTCAATCCTTCATGTGTCGGGATGGATGTATCATAAATCTCTTAATGGTTGGGATAGATGTAACATTAATCTCCCAATGATATTTAATGTCGGGTCGAGGAGATAAACATTAAATCTCTTGATGGCCGATGAGAGTGTAGTTGACGTTGTAACTCTATAGCGAAGTTCCAGTATACCCTGGAAAGCTATTTTGATCAATTAACACAGTTCTTCTTGTTGTCCCACACTGACTGGGATGTGAGAGGTCATGGGAATCTGGCTCTTCCATTGACCTATGTATGGTACCGATTTCGACTTCGCAGTGGTCAGTTGGAGTATGAGTGGTATACCTCATCTCCTCAGGACATAAGTGTGTTTGTAAAATAAAATCATCTGTATAGCATGTTTGCTTAAGGATTGAATACAGAAATTTATTGGTTGATGTTATATTTCTTTCATGCAACTCTAGTTCATTGATGTTATTCATATCTAGTTGTATTCATTACAAGTAGATGGATGAACTATGATCCTACCATGAGTAGATGCAATGTTATCCTTGGGAAAGGAGATTACTTCACCTTGTTCATACATTGATTTACCTGTTGTCAATTACATATAAATCCTTCTGCTAAGTTTATTTTAATAAACTGCTATAACAATGTTTTGGCGGAGAGTTATATCTCCTGCTGGGGCAATTTACAATTGTCTCACCCCCGTGGGATCCAACTTTTTAGGTGGACGCGGACAAAGAAGCAGAAATCCTTTTGCAAGTGGAGATACTGTATGTCAAGTTATTTAGTTAGAAAGTCCTATGTGTCATCTCTGTACTCTCGGGTCCTAAGAGTTTATAGTTAGTGTTTTAATGAATCGTTTGATATTTTGACTTGATGCCTCAAGATTCGTATGTTGTCTGTATATAATGTTTATAAGGCAGTTGATGTTGTAGTCTCTAAGAAGAGATGGTACATGTTATGTACGTTTGAACCAAAATGTAAATGTTATACGATGGTTCTTGATGGAAAAGATTTCCTATGTGTTGATCTCTTTGCAAAAAAAAATTAAATTTTTAGTGATTTTCAGTAATCCGCTGCAAATGATTCTCTTCTTCTTAAGTAAATCTTGTTTTTGTGAGTTGGATGCCACAATTCCCACCTATGTTATGTAGACAGTCGTGTTGACCTTGAGTCTCTGTAATAGAATAGACAGAACAATGAGGAGATTCATTTGGGGAGACAGCTACAAAGCAAGGTCAGCGTCACTACTTTTTGGAACAAGGTGACAAGCTCAAGTAGGAATGGAGGGTTGGGCATCAAATCCATGAGAGAGTGAAATCAAGATATTTTGCTAAAGAGTTCATGGAATCTAGAATCACACAATAAGTGAGTTTGGTGTGAGGTGATGAAGAATCATTTCAAAAATTACAAACAAGATAAAACAGTGATAGTCTCGTAGCTTGGGCAAGCTACACTTGATGGCAGTAGTTCATATTTGATAATTCCATAATGATGCCTATCAATAAAACAATAGTGAATGTGTGGGATGATACCTGGGTGAAACCTAGTCTAATTACACTAAACGGACAATCCTGATTGAAATTGACGATCTATAGGTCAATAGCCTCGTGTTGGGTGGTTTGATATGGGATGAGGATTTCTTAAATGTTTGGCTGGAGAATGATGTGATGGAACTCATATTAAAATCTTATGTTCCCCTGGGGGATACCATGCATATGAGTGAGTCTAGATTCACACACCAGATGACATATTATTGACCAAATCGGCATAAAGTGTTCTTAGAGAACATACGGAGAATGTAGTGTAGGAAAAATTGGATCATCTGTGCCACCTCATGCTGGTTGCATGAGCTAAAATGTTTATATGGAAAGTAAGGCATATTCCATTACTCACCAACTAGAAAATGCGGGCTAGGCACATGATATTAGAAAGTCAATGTAGGAGGTGCTACCTTTTAGATGAATCAATCTTGCATGTCCTTTGGGATTATGAGTAGGTAAGAAGAATAAGGACCACATTCATCAACCTATAAAAATTTGATGGTGTTTTTTTATCCTACAAATATGGATGAGTGGTTGGAGATTTTGACTAAGTCTGTAGGACTGTCAAAGGAAATATCCTGGATTATCTATCACTACCTTTGGGTTGTAGGAATGTTCATGTTTTTTATGGTGAGTCCTACGAGTGGAATATCAGGTAGCATATGTGTGGCATACCATATAGTTAAATGTGAAGGTATGAAGCAATCAGGGCTCAAGACAAAGGATTGATAGGCCATTGGAATGGAATCCCCCATAGCATGATACAATTACACTCAATGTGGATGTCACGGTAAACAAACATGAAGGTTTGGTCATTGTTGTTGCCAAAAAATGTCCTTGGAAAATGATTAGGTAGCTCGAGCAAAAAGATCAGCACTAGTAATTCTATTGAAGCTGAAATGGCAGGTATTTTCATGGAAGTCAAACAAATAGCAGCAAAAGGGTGGTTCGAGGTGGTAGTAGAAACTAATTGTCAGTTGGCAATGACAATCCTAAAAGAAGACAAAGGGATGCACTCAAGTTTACCTACTAGATGGATAGGATAAAGAAGTCCATGCATAGGGATACTATAGTGCAGTATATTTGTAAGGAGACAATTGAGTGGCAGATGGTCTGGCTAAGGTGCGCCTAAAAAAGTAATGTTGAGTTCTTAGTTTATGTAAACCCCCTAGTAATATTGAGAAAGAGTATCATTCGAAACTTTGTAAATGTAGTGGTACTACCAAGTCTCCTCTTTACTATGGTGAGAAAGAATGTACTCTACACCTAAATCATCTTTCATGGGGAAGGGAAGATGAATAAATAGCTTCATGGCTTACCCAAAAAAAATCTAGTCTAATTTAAGATTGTAATCAAGATGTGACAAGATAAGCAAGGCAAGATCTAGTTCATATTAAGAATATTGTCACAGTAATGATTTAGTAAAAGAAACTATACATTCATGATTAAGAACTATATCGACACTTCATATTAAGAACTCTATTTTGCACTTCACATTCAAGGTAATATCTAGTTCATACTAAGAACTTTGTACTTCATTTGCATTGGACCTTCTCTTTCCATTTACTTACATCTTTCATTGACATAATTGAAAATAAATGCAGAGACTTCTGTTGACTATAGGTCAATGTTGATTGTGGGTTTAAATTTATGAAACCATTCCAATTTATTATGTCTAATGTATCTAATTTAGTGATTTTGGATTAGGTATAGACACTCCAAATGCCCTAAATTGTGCATCCTAACTTGGAGAAAAGACAAGTAAAAATCAATACAAGTACATGTTTTTGGAATATGATGCATGTTGTAAATCACTTGTAATGATTGTATGACTTGTAATTAAGCTTAGAAAAAATTAGAATCACTTAAATCAAATATTTAAGCACTTTAATGACATTTTCCAAAATTCATTACATGCACTTTATCGGTTGAGTTACAATCTCGACCGATCCTTGATGGATTTTGAGAATGTTGTTGATCAATCGAGTTTCCTATACTCAGAAATTGACCGACCACTGCACTGAAACAAAATTGATTTAATCTATCGGTTGAGTTCCTACCATGACAAACTTGACCAATTGGTCAAATTAGCTTTATCTCATAGTGCATTTAGTCGAGTTACCTTTATAGAAACTCGATCGATCTTACAGTACAGAAAAGTGCAAAAAAGTGTTTCTAGCCGTTGGAATGTTGCAAAACTCAAAAAAATATCCATCGCAACATCCCAAACTGCTAGTATTTTTCCTTAAGTGTTCCCAAAGGCTAAGAGGCATCCCCAACTATAAATAGGACCCCTTGGGCTTCATTCCAAGGTTGATCATTCAATGCAAAACTCTATATGAGGTTCCTATTCTATAGTTGAATGTATCCTACATTCTCCTACCACTCTCTAATGTTAATCATTTTCTACATCCATTAGAGCAAATAGGAAATCTGTAAGAGAGTTGGTTCCATTTGTATATCTTGTGAGGCTCTCACTTCCTCCACCTCCGTATTTCTCTCTTCCACCATTCAATTATTGAAGAAGAAGATTCAAGGCTGAAGACTTGGAGCAAGAGTGGGTAAGACCTTAGAGAAGGCCAAAGACTCCTTGCTCAAGTGGGTAAGACCTTGGCAGTGAAAGCTTCTCTGAGTGAAGGTGAAGTCAAAGGTGGCAGATCCAAGAAGAGTGGGTAATTCCTATAAGGCCAAAGACTTGTACAAGAGTGGGTAAGTCCTTAGAGAAGGCTGAAGAGTTCTTGTAAAGTGGGTAAGTCCTTACAGAGGTATAAGACTCTTGGTCTTGGTAGGTAAGTCCTTTGTTTGTTTGTTAGATCCCTTGGTCCTTAAAGGGCGGTTGGGTATCCTTGTCCCCAAAAAGGATGGTCATGCATTTTAACTCTTACAAGTGAATATATAGAGGGAGACACGCTTAGAAATCCTAGAGGTTGACTTCTCTATGTAGTGGACTGACATACTCCTAGTTTGGAGTATGGAATCACTCTACATAGCTTGTAAGTTGGTTCTTGTTCATCTCTCTCTCTCTCTCTCTCTCTCTCTCTTTCTATGTATCTTTAAGTTACACTCAAATTTCACATATTATCTACCTTATCTTATCTTATGAAATATCTTGAAGGTCTAATGAATTTTGTTTTAAGTGTATTCAGCTCTATTCACACCCTCCCTCTAGAGCAAATCGCCCATCCTAGTATCCAACAACTTCTTGTGGGGAAAAACTGATAACAAATCTAACTTGCAACTGGTCAAATGGGATCATGTCACTCATCCCAACAATGAAGGTGGTCTGGGTTTTAAAAAGTATGGGATATTGTGAATTGTTGTCTTGTTCCAAAATGCGTGGAATGCAGCAAGAAAGAAGGATTCCCTATGGGTCAAATGGGAGAATGAAAAATATCTAAAGAAAGAGTCCCATTGGTCTGTTAGTATTTCTTCTAATATGTCTTGGCAATTGAGCAAAATTATTGAATAAGAATGATTTTGTTGAAGTTCACTGAATTTCATATTGGTAAGGAGATATGATCACATTTTTGCAAGGTCTCTGGGTTAATAAGAGCACCTTTATGAGTGACATTATTGGTAAAGAGGCTATTCTTAAATCTGGGAGTCATGTTGACTATTTAGCAAAAAAATCCATCTCTAATGGTCGACGAAGTTGTTTTCAGAATATGTATAATATGAGATTTACTTATTTTTTGTTTTTATTCCTCAACTTTCTGGTGGAAAAGATTGGCTTAGCTTCAAGGAATTTCATAATCCTAGTTTCAAAGTTGTTTGGGATGCTATTAGATCCAAAGATCAAATCGATGGTGTAGCTAAATGAATTTGGAGAGGTAATGTCCAAAGAGATACTATATCCATATGTGGAAATATTTTCTCAATATGCTTCCCACAAGTGATCATTCCATGAGAAGAGGCATCCAAACTACTTCAATATGTTTCCTATGTAGAAGGGGCATATGAAGATATGGATCATATCATGTTCTATTGTGAGTATGTTAAGAATATCTTTGATATTGCTAATGCAGATTTTAGACTTACCCTAGAAGTTGGAATGAAATCACTAGTCTTAACTCTCATGATGATAGGCTTCTATGTGTTCTTATTCTTCATAGAGCTTGGACTGAAAGGAACAGTCGTGTTCATGAAAGCAGAAGTAACTTAGCTATGGAACTGTGGAATTCTTCAAAGTATATTTTCTATGGTTTAAGATAAAGCTTTGTGATTTGAGGTTTTCTAATTATGAGATTTTCTAATTTTTCCTTGAAGTTTTTCTTGGATATGATCATATGATCAGTCTGAAGAATCATTATATTCTAAAGTGTTCCTCTCAAATTTTTTATCTTTAATCCTCTCTCATTTTTTGGGACCTATCTATGAGCCCAGCTGATATACCATTATTTATTTATAGTTTTTCTTTTTCCCCTTACACTTATCTCTTGATGTAAAGAAACTTTTCAAAAATACAAAAAAAGCAATAGGAGTTTGGTTCATACCAAAAAAAAGTGTACATTCATGACCAAGAGAGATAGTTGTTTTAACATTGGTAGTTTTTGCATTATGAATGAGTAGAAGATTAGAAATTTAACTAAATTGTCATATCATGAGGAGTTTCTAGAACATGAACAAGTAGATAAGTAGTTATAGCATGAATATGTTCATAATGGTTAAATCACAATCAAGTTGTTAATCTAGGTCTAGTAGAAATATGAATTAGTAAAACCAATTATCTAGATCTAGAGGACCTTTGTTCCTCTTTACTATTTTTACATCCGCTCAGCATATATGAATCATCATTCTAGAAGAAGGATCTTTTAGACAAGCATTAGTGTGGAGTCTGATCAAGATAAGGTACTTCACTCTTATCTTAACCCTAATGGCCTCAAGTGTATCTTGGCCCATTAGGGTTTAGTCATGAATATACAAAAGGTGAGACTCGTCAAGGGATATTATGTAGTGCATAGATTTGAAATGTGAAAGATCTTTGAAGTGCTCGATTGCAAAAGTGTTTATCATCCCTCTCTCAAATCATGTGACTATAGTCAATGTGTAATGCATAATAATATTCCCAAACATTACAATATATTAATAATTACTTTATTACATTATGTAGCACATTATTCTTTTGTTTACAAATTATTTAATGAACAAAGTACAAAAATAGTGAGTTCTTTTTTAAAAAACATCATGATTGTAATTGGATTTTGAGGTTGATAATATAATTCTTTTTACATCATTAACAGAACGTGTTATTATTTTAGTAATAAAATGATATGTTGACACTCTACACAGGAACTAATGTATAATCTCTTATTTGTATTTTTTTCAGTTTTGTAAGTAGACGTTTAAGGTATTTAATGGGTAAGGTCGGTTGATTTCTAGGAACTAGAAGAAAGATTATTATGTTATTATAATCAAGTTATCTATAAATATTTTTTAATATCTCTCTCGTCTTCCAAATAACTAAAAGTTTATGCGATTGGTGCATTGTGAGACAAATTATTATGTTTTATTGTAGCTGGAGACTTTTTTTCATTAAGTAATTTTATGGGAATGTTTCTTTGATATTTGATGCACATAATGACAATGCCAACTTAATTTTGTGTATATAGTCTTCTTGACATCATATATAATATTTATTGGTTTCTTGGCCTGTGTTTTGGAAAGAGTTTTCTATTTTCATATTAAAGCATGATTGGTTGTGCATACTACAACATGTTCCCATTGCACTTTTATCATTGGTTTTATAAAATATATGCTATGTGTGATGAGCTCAAACTTTGGTACCTTCAAAATATAATAATTAGAAATTTAGAAATATTATATTCTAATTAAGTTTATCTTAAGGAGTATGATAAAATGGAATAACATTGAATTAGAGCTTATGAATTTAGTAGAGTCCTTAGTTTAACAGCTATAATAATGTAGGCTTAGTTTGCAAAACTATTGACATATCATTTGAGGAAGTTACGTGAAATTAATCCTTAAATGTGAAATTTAAAATATCATGAAGTTATTGGATACATTGGTGGACCTAGGTATGAACCATGGTCTCTAGAATTCAAAGAAAACCTAAATTGAACTCGTATTTGTTGGCTAAATGGACATCTATAAATCCCTTTATTTTGATTATGACAAACATTTCATTCTTATTGATCTAACGAGCTACTTGAGTGTGTAGGAACAAGGCGGATGACAAAGTACTAGGGAAATCCATATGCTTCCATATTTATATTTTCATGCAATGTAATCGCCTTGTAAAAAGCTTGTACAAATATATAATGTACAAGTACTTAGAATGCATGTAAATCAAGTGTTAGATCTTCCCTAGCTAAACACCACATTTAGATAAGTCATCCCCTTCAAATAGGATCACATTTGCACACTCATACATATAATTAGTGCCTAAATTGAAACATTGAAACAGGATCAATCTCGGTCGACCAACTCCTCGACCGAGACACTCTCGGTCGACAATCTTCTCGACCGAGAAAGATCCAAAGTAGCCGTTAGACACAACTAACAAGGTAGTTGGCAGTTGGAGATAGACGTTGCAAATCACTTGATCCAGAGAGCCTGTCGGTCGACAAAACTTCGACCGAGTAGGTATCTCGGTCGACCATTCCTCGACCGAGATGAACTCTGACAGCAACTGCAGAGTAAATTAATTAGCCGTTGCTAAAGCAACAAACTTGTACCTAACGGCTAGTTAAGCACTTAGAAGTTGTCTAGAACGTCCTTAAGCATCCTTAGACCATTCCTATAAATAGGACAAGTCATAGGACACTCAAACTCACTTGTTACACTTGAGAAATCCTTGAGCATACTTTGAGCAATCTGTTTGTGAGCAATTTGAGCATTGTGACAATTGGACACTTCCTTCCTTAGCTCAAAATTCGTGTCCTATAGGCTAGTATCTCCTACCCACTGCAATCACAAGTCCACACACTTGGTTAGGAGATCTATACGCTTGATCTAGGCAAATCAAGCCTTGGGCTACAAAGGATAAGTTGTAATTTCCTTTTTCCTTTCTTGTTCTCTATTACTGTTTGTACTCTCCTTGCTACTCCTAGGTTGGAGGCTACGGATTGGAGAGGGTGGAGATCTTCTTGGTGAAGAAGGTGACCTTGAGCTAGTTCAGAAGGCTGGTGCAACGGGAGGTTACTTCTAAAGAGGAAGGCTACTTCAAGGGGGAGCTTGGAGTTACTTCAAGAAGGCTACCTGAAGTTGGTGCACCTACTTCAAGTGAAGGTTGTTCAAGGGGTGTAAAGGAAAGTATTGTATTTTGTATAAATCCTTGAGAAGGTAATAAAATAAATACTTTCAAAATACCGGTTGGGTAAGCAACCGGGTAGTGGACTGACAACTTTAGTATTTGCTAAAGTTGGAACCACTCTAAACACCTGTCTCCTTCTTCCAATTTCAATTGTGGTTGTTTGAGTTCAATAAATTGTTAAAATTATTTTAAAACTCTATTCACCCCCCCTCTAGTGTTTTTTCAATTGGTACCAGAGCAGGCTTCAAGGAACCCTAACCAGGTCTTGAAGAATGGAGGGTAATGGTGATTACAATCACAACAAAAGGTGCTGCTTGGACAAAACTACAACATGTTGCAATTGGTGCTTAGGAACAAGCCACACAACAACTAGATGCCCATGGAGATCAAAGAAGGAAGATGAGCACAAAGATTGTCTTATTGCTACAACTAGTGAAGAAGAAGAAGAGGTAAGTCTTTTTGATTTATCTAAAGAAGAACTAGTTGCTAGTCTTGAAGAAACACATATTAAATATGTTGAGTGCAAGAAGAAATTAAAGAAATCTATTAAAGCAAATGATGAATTACATGCTAAGCTTCTTGCTATAACATCTGAAAATGAAGATCTTAAAAAGATCATTGAAGATCATGATAGTAAGATAAAATCTATAGAGGCAAATTGCAATCTACTTTCTTTAGAGAAGATCAATTTGCAAACTCAAGTGAACGATCTTCAAAAACAACCCATATTGTGCACCCATATATATTATGACACTATTGTCAAAGAACGAAACTCATTGTCATCTAATCTAGACCAAGAAAAACTAGATATCAAGAAGAGAATGGATGAGATTGCCAAGTTACAACAAAAAGTTAGTAGTTTAAATAATAATGGCATTCTTGATCAAATCTTAGATAATTCCTATCATCAAATTGGGAGAAGAGGACTAGGTTACAAGCCTAAAGGGAAATCCTATCAACAACCTAGTTGGAGAAAGTCACAAACCCATCAATATATATATGTACCTAAAGGAACATCTTCACCCAAGGACAACACAGAACACAACCATAGAAAAAGATATGAGGTTGACTCGATATGTTGTCATTATTGTTTGCGCCTTGGTCACTATTCTTTTTCATGCCCTTACAAGAGAAAAGATGTCGAGTTAGTTTGGGTTCCAAAACCTCCAAACTAAATGAACATAATCAAGTTAAGATATGACCAAGGACCTTAGTTGCATATTTCTATGTCTATCTCAACTCAACACAATGGGATAACAAATAAATTTAATTATCTAAATATTTAACTTGCATAATTATGTTTCACTTGGAAGAAATTAACAATTCTAGAAATCTTATCGGTCGAAAGACTGTCGACCGAGAGACCATCGGTCGAGAAATTGTCGACCGAACATATCACTGATCTCCAGTCTGCTACAAAATTGCTGAATTCTTTTAAAATTGATGAAATTGCTATCTATTTGTGATTGATGACTGGATATATTTTGAAAATCATCCCTACAAATTTAAATGAGATTAATATTAGCTTATTCCCTAAATGATTTAAGTTTAAACTAAAATTATGCTTAGTTCAATGAAAAGAAATTTTCTATTTTCACATGATTTTTCCTAAAGTATTTTCTGGTCTATCCATATACAAATCATGTGATGGAATCATCATTATATGTTGTTATCATTACATCATGGATATGCTTTCACTATTTGGTATGCATAGATAATGATAATTGTATGCATGGATCCGTGATGATATATTCGGCAAGCAAAATGATTTATTAGTTATATGCTATTGCTTGCAACACTTAAGACAAAATCTCTAAATAGTATCTGTGAAGACTTGAGATATTAATTGTGCCTTCATTTAAGAATCATATTAAGTAGTATGCTTCAACTTGTTACTTAATCAAATTTTATGCAGATATTATACTCGATATATTCAATTTGAAAATCTACAAATTTGCCTCTTGATTAAAATGAAATTTGACCAAGGGGTGCTATGGTCGTAGTCAAAATCGACCTAAAATAAGTTTGACACAATACCTATTTGAAGATCATTTTATTGTGATTAAAAGCAAAATTAATTTATGATCACAAAATTGTTCCAATATTGTCAATAATAAAACAAAATATTACTCCCTTAGAAAATATATATATATGCTCTACAAATTTAGTCTATCATTTGCATTAAAAATCAGCTTAAAAAAATTATTTTGTACCCAGAAAGTCTGTCGGTCGACGAATTCTTCGACCGAAAACCTCTCGGTCAGCCCACCTCTCTCGACCGACAGAATCTAGACAGACCTAACATCGGACACACTTCCGGTCACTGGATTGCTATAAAAGGAACCAAAAACGGGTCACTTCTTCACACTTTCATATTCTTGCTTCCATAGGTCCTCTCTAGTGCATTCTTGTGCAAATCTTTAGCATCCTCATCCCCAAGCCTTCCTTGCTTCTTCTCCACCTTCAAGCAACACAATGGCCTCATCATCTGCTCGTGGGAAGAAGAAGGTCGCCGGCAGGAAAGAAAGGGAAGCTACTCCACCATTGACGATCATCAACGACATTGCCTTCGTCGACGGAGATGCTGGTGATCGCTATCTACGGCTCTCTTCCAAAGCTCCTCTCCCAAGAAGACCAGTTGAAGTTATGGACTTCCTCAACACCGTCGACTTGGAGGATCTTTTTGAGGTGCAAAAGTTGAAAGAATTCATCAACCCTTCTTTCCCTTCCTATTCCACCAAGGTAGTGAATGAATTCTATGCTAACCTCATCTCCCACTCTGAAAATGAAACCATCTTCTTCTATACTATGGTCAATGGGCATAGCTTTCGATTTACTGAAGAAGATATTCTTGACATGCTAAATATTGACCTAGATGAATATCAAGACACCCTTGACCTTACCACTGGAAACCCACTTAATCAATTTTCCCAAGATGACCATACTGTTAGTCTTAGTGACATCAAAAGAACCATTTTTCAATCAAATACAACCTGTCACGAAGATAGGGGCACATACTACGCTATCAATCTCAAACCTGTAGCTAGGATTGTAAACCTTATTGTTTCAACAAACATACATCCTAGAGCAAATAAGTCTGAAGTTCCTATTTTTCGCATGTGTCTAATCTATGCCATTATCCAACGTATTCCCACAAATTTTATCCGCATTATTCTTAAAAACATGCTTGAGTTTTCTGGCAATCCTCCATATGCTGATCTTGTATGCCAAATTACTCAACATTTTCTTAAGACACAAATTGAGGATATGGGTTATACATGGGAGCGTAGACCACAAAAAATAAGTAAGAATACTGTAGAAAAAATGGGAATTGATTTCAGTCATAAGAGGGCTAGGACGGAAGGAGAGACATCTACCCAAAATATACCACCACCACCTCCTCCTACCAACCTACCCTATGATCCCATCCAAAACACCCTAACCTATGTTGCTGGGTCACAATATCATCTTAGTAAACAACTAGATTATAACCATCATGCCATGACTTATCTAAACCAAAGAATGCAAACCCTTTCTCCAAACCAACCAGATGAATATCCTTATTCTTTAAATCATGGCATGCTCAATCCATATAATCCTTCTTACAACTATTATCAAACTCCACCTCCATCATCTATGGATCTCACGCACACTCAGTTTTCATCCATGCAACTGCAAGATATTGCTTCTAACTTCCGATTTGATCGAGTTCCTACCTTCTTGGAAGCGTATGCATTAACCAAGACAGGTGCTCTGGATTGGCAAACTTTGGTTAGATATTATGGAGCTGAGCCGTTTCTTGGGAAAGACCCTGATATTGATGTAATTCTTAAGTCTTTCCAGTGAGTTTTGGAGTTGTATTAGTTGTAATGACATCTTTGAATGATTGTAATAAATGGGTCATCTCTATATGATTTGATTATCTTTCCATGCTTGTAATACATTCCATGTTTTTAATGAAATTGGTTATCTTCACTTGTTACAATGGATATTATTCTAAAAGCATATGAGACATCTTCTAAATATGGATTATAAGACTATCATAGTAGAGCATCCAAAATAAGGGGAGTGATAAATAAAAATAAATCAAAAAGAATGCAATCTTTAAAATTGTGACTAAATTGACTATCTATTGCAAAGTATTCAAACTTCTATGATGGGACATCTAATTAAGGGGGAGTTTTTATTCTTAACGGATATCTTTTTGAAATGACAAAGGGGGAGAAATAAATATAAAACTAAAACTTAGTAATTATGAAAAACTCAATCAATGAGTTTCATAAATAAACTCTTGGCTTTACATTGAAAGTTGCTATATTCCCTAGTGAATTGGATTTCATGTTCCATAATTCATGGGGAATAATAAGCACACATTTTATAAACAAGAGGAAAAGCTACAAAAGGTAATCTAAAGGTATGAAACACATATGTTTTATATTTCCTTCATTTATATTTTAGAAATGTTTGTCATCTTCAAAAAGGGGGAGATTGTTGGCTAAATGGACATCTATAAATCCCTTTATTTTGATTATGACAAACATTTCATTCTTATTGATCTAACGAGCTACTTGAGTGTGCAGGAACAAGGCGGATGACAAAGTACTAGGGAAATCCATATGCTTCCATATTTATATTTTCATGCAATGTAATCGCCTTGTAAAAAGCTTGTACAAATATATAATGTACAAGTACTTAGAATGCATGTAAATCAAGCGTTAGATCTTCCCTAGCTAAACACCACATTTAGATAAGTCATCCCCTTCAAATAGGATCACATTTGCACACTCATACATATAATTAGTGCCTAAATTGAAACATTGAAATAGGATCAATCTCGGTCGACCAACTCCTCGACCGAGACACTCTCGGTCGACAATCTTCTCGACCGAGAAAGATCCAAAGTAGCCGTTAGACACAACTGACAAGGTAGTTGGCAGTTGGAGATAGACGTTGCAAATCACTTGATCCAGAGAGCCTGTCGGTCGACAAAATTCGACCGAGTAGGTATCTTGGTCGACCATTCCTCGACTGAGATGAACTCTGACAACAACTGCAGAGTAAATTAATTAGCCGTTTCTAAAGCAACAAACTTGTACCTAACGGATAGTTAAGCACTTAGAAACCCCTAGAAGTTGTCTAGAACGTCCTTAAGCATCTTTAGACCATTCCTATAAATAGGACAAGCCATAAGACACTCAAACTCACTTGTTACACTTGAGAAATCCTTGAGCATACTTTGAGCAATCTGTTTGTGAGCAATTTGAGCATTGTGACAATTGGACACTTCCTTCCTTGGCTCAAAATTCGTGTCCTATAGGCTAGTATCTCCTACCCACTGCAATCACAAGTCCACACACTTGGTTAGGAGATCTTTACGCTTGATCTAGGCAAATCAAGCCTTGGGCTACAAAGGATAAGTTGTAATTTCCTTTTTCCTTTCTTGTTCTCTATTACTGTTTGTACTCTCCTTGCTACTCCTAGGTTGGAGGCTGCGGATTGGAGAGGGTGGAGATCTTCTTGGTGAAGAACGCGACCTTGATCTACTTCAGAAGGCTGGTGCAACGGGAGGTTACTTCTAGAGAGGAAGGCTACTTCAAGGGGGAGCTTGGAGTTACTTCAAGAAGGCTACCTCAAGTTGGTGCACCTACTTCAAGTGAAGGTTGTTCAAGGGGTGTAAAGGAAAGTATTGTATTTTGTATAAATCCTTGAGAAGGTAATAAAATAAATACTTTCAAAATCCCGGTTGGGTAAGAAACCGGGTATTGGACTGACAACTTTAGTATTTGCTAAAGTTGGAACCACTCTAAACACCTGTCTCCTTCTTCCAATTTCAATTGTGGTTGTTTGAGTTCAATAAATTGTTAAAATTATTTTAAAACTCTATTCACCCCCCCTCTAGTGTTTTTTCAGTATTTGTATGCAATTAGGTCCTTGGAATACCAATTGTGAATTTAGTTGTTCCTACAAATATTAATTACTAACATTATTTTTAATTTTTTGGTAAATTAATTGTGAGATCATAAATGAAAATCCCATAAGATTCCAAGTTGGTTAGTGATGAAGATAAATAATTAAGTAATTATCTAATTATTTCTTAAACACAAAGATTGGGGTAAATGAATTAGTTTTCACCTAATATTTTTTCTATCATTGGGTAATAACTAATTTAAGATATTTCTAAATTTTTGGATAATTTGGATCTATGTCATGGCATAGGAAATTAATTGTTGGATCTGGATTTAATTAAACATGAAACCTTTTAATCAACTTGGTGTTTAGATCTAGACTCCCCCCAAGCCGAGTGGGAGTGTGAGCAGTGACTCATCCCCCTCTACCAGACTCTGTCTACTCCCTACAAGCATATAAAAGGCAACCTCTATCTATCTCTATCCCCTTCTCTAGCCCTTATCTATTGCTATTTTCCCCACCAATAGCTTTAGGATATTAATCCAGCTCAAGCACCCCTTTAGTTGCCATTATCTCCATGAATTGTGATAATCCCCCAAATCCCATATAATAAAAATTCCTAGGGATAATTTTTGTTGCTTCAACCTCAATCGTAATCTATATAAGGACACTTAGAAACCCCCCCATGACTCCCATGTTGCGATCCAAATCCCAATTATTCTTGAGAGGCCCTACAACAATCCCCCGAAATCCACCTTCAACGAAGGTAACCCCGACCTTAGTTACCCAAATCAAGGCATGTACGGTGAATTCCTTTGGCCTAAAGAACCATAAGGAAACCATAAAGGATTCTAGATATTTACAAGAAAGTGAGGAAACTCTCTAAAGCCTTCCTTGATCACCTTACCCAGTTCCTGGGAGCTCATCATCGTGACCCATTCTCTACCCTTTGTAGTCTTTTGTGAATGGTAGATAAGATTCCCCTACCCTAGCAACATCGCACACCCATCTAGTCACCCACGATTGAGGTATTTATCTCCCTTTACCTCCCAATTTTTTTTCACATTCCCTAACTCGTAGATATCCCCTCCAACCACCTTATGGCCTACTATAAGGGTGGCCCGCTTCACTAGGGTCGACGGTAGCTAGGCTACCCTTTAGCTGAGGCTCCCAGTACCCAGAGGAAAGAGTCAACCATGGAGTTGACCCCATGTTTTTTTTCTATAATGGGCTTGAGGAGGAGGAATCTCCTTGGGGATTCTTCCATCCTAACCCTTGTTTGTGTGAACGATCCATGTTGATGCATGGGGGCACATGGGTCTTTTCACCTCAATCCAAATTCAGCCATGATGTCTCCCAAATAATAATAGTTATGTGATGTGGTAGGTTGTGATTGGCTAGTACAATTCTGCAAAATAATTTTAGGTCCAAACATTTCCAATTATATGTCACATTTGTTGCAAAACCATGTAGAATATGAATAAAATAATTTGCATACCTAATTATACCTATAGTTCAAAATTGCTCATTTTCTCCTTTAATTAAGAAGATCCATCATGTAAAAACATTATTATCAATTCTAATCCTAAATAGAACAATCCTAAAACCTAAGAACCTTTCCTAACCTTGAAACCCTAGTTAAGAATTTTTGAGAAGATAATAGTAGTTTAGTGTTGAGTATGGATTTACATATTCAAACTTGTTTGGACATGTGTCTTGAATTCTTGGATACCATCTACTCTTTGAATAAGGTGTGTGAGTTAATTATAAGTAACCATTATTAATTGTGATTTATTTTCTAATATTCCTAGAGTTAACTTATAGTTTATTCATTATGAAATTGCCTTGGTTAATTCAATTCCTACAAATTATAAATATAAATGTGCACAATTTATATTGTCTCAAATATATTTGAAACCAATAATGAATCTCAAAATGGTATTTTAGGGATATAATCACTCCCAAAGTTTAAGAGATGATCACTAGGGGAGTGACTATAAACCAATATGATAAGGTGATAAGAGTTTCTAGAATCCAATCACCAAGTAACATTACTAGAATGAACTCCATAGAGTCCATTGCTAGACAAACAATCGGTACACCTAATGAGATATAGTGATTAAAGGTTGGAAATATATATAGAAAATGAAAGTTTCATTACTTGAAAATACTTGTTCTTATACAGCCATATATGTTGACATGCATATATTTTTGTTGTACCCATGTACATAACATAGTAATATGTTGACCGCATTCATTTTTTGTCAACGTTTAGATTCATTGTTTATTTAAAGAATTAAGAAATGTACTACAAGAGGAATAAATCACAACACATAAAGGTGACAATACTTGTACAGTTAGATGATTTCTTTTCAATCATTTTCATTTAGAATCATCTTTTTTTTTGTTCGGTCAAAAGCGTGTTACTATATTACCAAAACTTTGGGCACAAAGTACCCCATTACAGCAAGAATGTAAAACCTTGATACCAACAAGTTAGTAGTCAAGGCCGAAAGAACAAAAATAAAGCCTGAAACTGTACATAAGGCTAAGATCCTAAACAACTCGACCTATGACATGAAGCCTTAAACAAAACCAAGCACTCAAAAGCATGAAAGCCACTCACAAAGTATGAGAACAAGGACTCTGCAGACAGACCACATCCCAACAGTCCCAGGAATTTAGGGTCTCAGCACCAACACAGAAACAAGGCTTCGAAAGCCAGAAACTCGGACTAGGTCCAACCCATCATCAACTGGAAATGTGAACACATCCATCTCCATAAACCACAAGCTACCCAATCTCCTTGGTAAGCTCCAGCTTGATGCACAAGAAGCTGCAGCTTGCACAGCTACCCCACCACAACACCCAAAATTAGAACCACCTGTTGCTGCAGTAGCCATCACACTGCCAAGCCAACCAACATGACGCAGTCAAGACCACAAAGCAACCAAAGGCAAAACACCTGCCACCACACCTTCCTCGCACATAACAATTAGTGGGAGAAAGAAACAGGTAGATATTCCACCGTTGGAAGCGAATCCAGGCATCTTGACGAGGTGGCTAGTTAGCAAGAGAATTTGGTCGACCAACTTACAGGTGCTCTTCCAAGCATCAGCAGAGGATGCCTAGATTTCTCACGCTACTGACTGGCAGTGGCATAACATCAAACACCACTAGGGGTGTTATAAGAATCATCATTATCTTCCCACTTTTAAAAATTGTATAACTCCTTAGAGGAGATCTTATCTTCCCTCAGTCTTTCAAAAACTCTTTGTTTAAAATTATTAATTGCAATTGGTTGTTTATTATCAATTTGGATGTTGGAACTATCAATAATGGCCCTTGCCTCTCTGATCCACCTTTTTATTGGGATAACAGGAGGAAGGAGTCATTACAATTAAAATCAAATCCCAAATTTGTATAAATGAATTTTAACAGTTAATAGTCTTAAAAACTCTATTGAACCATAAGGTAATTGTTAGGATTTTTTAAAAGGAAATGGTCTCTAGAATTAGTCACAACCCAAGGTGGCAAAAAAATTCTCTATACGACTAGTTGGTATACAAGGACTCATGGGACAAGTTGTGAACCCTAATTGGATAGAACCTAAGTTGTCCTTGAAACAATATTCTATTTGGGTATTCTCATCTTAAATTCCTTCCTCTTTTCATTTATATACTTTCTTAACCCTAGGTATTATCTATTAATCCTTATAACTCACTTATCTCCTCATCTCAATCTATGTTTTCATGAAGAAATGGGGTTAGGAATCCTCCTCCAATTAAAGAACATGTAATGCCAACTAAAGAAACAAATTTGAAAGGTTTTTGTATAATGTATGTTCCTCTTATAAGGATATATACTAGAAACTTCTAAGAACATAGGGATAAGATAAGATAACCAAATTTGTATATAAGAGATCAGAGTAGGATAGAGGAAAGATAAAACCTTATGAGGAAGAAGTTATCCTTAACGCTAATAAAAAAATCTAAACATCGGTATATATGATTATAAAATGGAAATAATACCCATGCACGAAGTGACCCTAAGTGAAAATAAAAGAATAAGTGAAACCACTAAGAAGAATGTTGACCCTTGGGCCATGATAAAAAATCATGATTCTAGATAAATAGAAAGAACAATGGTGGTACCAAGTATGTGCAAACCTTAGCAGTGAGTGAAAATACTTGTTATACTTAGGACTGTACTATCTGAAGTTCAAAAAGGAACCCTTCATCCTAGAGATGCCTAACCCTAGATTGGTGTGTATCCAAATCATTACATTCATCATCACTGACATGCTTGAGTAGAAGGAAGTGATATGTGATAACTACATGATATAAGGAATAGTTATGACTTTGGTGAGATGGTAATCATGTTGAAAATAACATCCTTCTCAACCCTACCCTGAGTGGAGTCTAGGGCATAGGCATGTGCACATATATGCCCCACTTGCATGAGAAAGAAATAAGAGGTGATTTAATAAACCTATCAATAGGGAAAATACATGATAGTGTAGGTAAGTAAGTGTTGAATTCTGGAGAAGTATGTATATCCTACAAGAAGAAAGAATACTTGTCTACAATCTTTTTGACAACCCTTAATCCCTAGGTCCTAGTTCCCAGGCATCACAGTTGTGATGAGGTGATAACTTTTCACTACACAAGGAGCATACCTTACAGTTACAAAGTAAATATAATGGATAATTAGTGTTTGTTGATGTATCAAAGAAGGAGTCCAAGGTTTTCAACTATACTCATGGTCAGACCAAACTAATAGGCTCTTTTTTAGAAAATTAAGGATGGATGCAAGTATAGGAATTCCCAAACCTCCATAATTATGGATGTTGCCCCAGTGAAGCATGGTAACATGACAAGACAGTGTGATTCAAATCTAGGAGGATAATTATCATGGCAACTACCCTAAGTTTAGGAGTCGTATTAGACTTGTTGTGAGTCATCCTAAGTGAAAGGAAAGACCTTATGAAGGAAGAATAGTCTAAAGCATGTAGAGATAGGATATGTATATAAAGATTCCAACCTCATAATGTGAATAAAGAGAACACCCTATACTAGACTCCTTCACAAAATATGAGTTTAACCACCATATTTTTTCTTTAACATATATGAAAACTGAAGATGCCCTAGAAGGATCTAAGCCTACAAGATAACGGGTATTATGATATGATGGTATAGATGTTGTATACAAACAAGTAATACCACCTCTACCTACTCAAAATAGATATATGTAAAAGAATGTGTTTTACTTATTTTGAAAAGTGATTTCAACATATATATTTATGTAAAATCTTGATTGGTGAATATCTGAGATAAATATGTGATGCAAAATTTATTAAATTAAAAGGTGCATATAAGCCATAGAAATTATTTTTACATGATGATTCATGAGACATAGAATGATGATTATATTGAAGATGATTATTTGGAAATAAAGAATAAATGATGATAGAAACAAAATAAATTCTATAGCATCTCAAATAACCGTATGTAGGGTAGATCCTTAATTTACCCTAGGGTCAAGTAAGGAAGAAATAGAGGTACATGAGACCCAAGGATTTAGGACAATATTTACTTCATATGTACATGAGGCCCAAGGGGTTAGGATAAGATCACTTCATAAGTACCTAGACCCCTAGGGACCCTAAGGGAATGACTAAGGCTAATGATACATTGAGAAATATTAAGAATCAGAAGACATATGTAAGAATGGTTGTATGAGTACAAAACTAAAATGAAATCTTGGAGGTTGTGCACAAATTCAAGGGCCCTAAGAAGGGTATATTTCCCCTTGGGATGATGATACTTAAGAATTCATAAGTGATAGAATGATATCCATGTATGGAGTCAATTTCTAAGCATGACTCAATACAATTTTAGAACTATAAGATGATATGTGGATGCACCATCTATATGCATGAAATAAGGATTAGTCAATGTTAATTTCATCTTAGTGTGGATGTAAGAGATTAGATACCCACCTTTGGTAAATGTAGGTTGTATACATGATGAATATATTGAGCTAGAACTAGTGATATGATCTAATATTTAAAGGTATCACCTCACCTTCTCATGGATATAGTAATCAATAGTTATTGTGTACGACAAAAACCTAAGTGAAAACATAGTCACCAACTGATGATACAAGGCAATAAATGAGGATGTGGAACCATACATAAAATAATTTTGATTCCAGTCTTGGTTATGTGTGTGTGTATGTGTGTGTGTGTGTGTGTGTGTATATATATATATATATATATATATATATATATATATATATATATATATATATATATATATATATATATATAAAGAGAGAGAGTTAGACTACAATACACTCGAGGGTATAGATCACACGAATACACTCAAGTGTGTTTGCATATCAAGACTATTTTTTGCAAAATTTAAACCATTGATATTCACAATCATACTATAACTAGGCTACATACAAATTTTGAGCCCATTTGGATGAATGTAAGTCACTCATCCAAGGGTAACAAAATCGACGTGAAAAACTAATTTGAAATGCATAATTTCTGCGGTCTTTATAACATGACATGTAAATGTCCAAATGTGCTCAAATTTTGCATATGAGCTATTCACAAGATGTTTAAGAAGGTCAAAGGATTAGATTTTTGAAAAAAAATATTGCATCGTGAAAAACCACTTGAGTGTATTCTGCTCTGAATACACTCGAGTGTATTCTAGTCTAGTGTGTGTGTGTGAATACACTTGAAGTGTATTCAAGCCCCAATACACTCAAGTTTCTAGCCGTTAGATCTTATATCATGTCACTTCCTCAAATAACTAAAGTTCCACACACAGTCAGTGCTAAAAGCATCTAAATATCTGAACCTAGTTTGGTTCTTTGTCCTTATGGGCAATCTCATTTAGTGTCTCCACCTACTACTCCCTTTGCCACTTTCTCTAGATTTCCAACTTACTTCTTCTTTGATGACTAGAGTAAGGGGACAAGAGGAGATAAATCAAATTAAAATTGAAAGCCTCCATCTGATTCGTCATTGAGTATAGACAAATATGGTTTAAATACCACGGGAAGCCTTCTAGAATCATACCTTGATTTTTCCATTAATCAAAATTCTTAAAAAAACTCTTGCCAATGACTGACATTAGAGAGTGTCATGGCATGACAAAAGTTATAAGGATTTAGAAAAAAAAAGTATCTAGACTATCAATGACCAGACCATGCATGGAGATGAATATAACGAAACAAGAATTCTTACACAACATGTAATCAAATTACCAAATGGTTTATTTTACTTTTTATGAATGTGTGCCTTCTTATTTCTCAATCCTTCCTCTCTATGATTAAAATCATTCAGTACTTGCTCCATCACATGCAGTTAGCTTGTTCTTGCAAACTATCTCAAAAGCATGTGTGCCAGTTGGGCTAAAAGGAAGGAAAACCAGAGGAGGCAAGTGAGTAAATCCCAAGACAACCAAATCCCAGGAACATATCAATTCAACTCCAAATGTATAACTATTTCAGATGAGGAATAGGGAATTTGTTGCCAACAAGTTAACATTGGGGAAACGAGAACATGGATTCATATTCCTAGAAGTTGATTTATTAATATATGATGATGTGTATATATAAGAAAGCACCACCATGTAAATTTGTTTACTACCTATAGAGAGAGGAAGCTTACTAATCTACTTGATAATTTATTCACTATATACTTGTAAGTTTTTCCTTCATTACATTAATCTTCCACATTAGCAAGTTAGTTTGTGTTTGCAATCTCGTATGACCTACTATTTTAGGATGCTCCTCATCAACAAAAGATAGAAAAGGTGGACTATTACACAAACATAGATTGCTGAGTGACATTGGTTGCTGAGAAAATTTTAGATGCTTACTGTTGAAGATCGTCGATGAGTTGTCACCCTCGGAGGTGGTGATCATCCTACCTGGGCAGAAATGAAGAAAACTAACAGAGGAGTAGATAGGGATGAGAAGTGCAAAAGGAAACTGGCACAGAATGCATAAATATGATCGCGGCAACAACTTTTGTATTCATCAGAAACTCCATAGTGGTTGCTCTCAACTATAAGGAAGGAGGGAGGTGGAAAGGAGATAAGCAAAGATATATAGAGAAAAAAAATTATATAGAGAAAGAGGGAGATGGTAGAAATAGAGGAGTGGATTATATAGAGAGAGAGGGAGATCACAGATACATAGGATTGTGTAGGTTCACAGTCATGAGTGGGTGTGAGGTGCGTTTTTTGTCATAGGAGTAGGTGATCAAATCAAAGATCTAATGGCTAGGGAGTTGGTTGTATTGGGACCAGAACACAATTGAGTATATTCTAGTTTCAATATATATATATATATATATATATATATATATATGTGTGTGTGTGTGTGTGTGTGTGTGTGTGTGTGTGTGTGTGTGTGTGTGTGTGTGTGTGTGTGTAATGTATGTATGTATAACCGCCTTAACAAAAAGTTGATGATAGTTTAAATAAAACCTTTCCAAGGTGGGTTTCTTGCCCAAGAGTTCATGTGAAATCCCATATAGCTTTAGTAACATAATATAGACAAGAAGCATGAGTGCATTATCATCTCTAGGAAGTATATGTGGTTGTAGTTTGACTATTGACTTGCAATACTCTAACATATACATAGATATCAGTGATGTGATGTAAGTGATATGTGGTGAGGATCAGCATATGACTCATGCTCACTATGAAGAGGAAATCTAGGATTAGTGAAATAAATATTTCTCTAAATAAGAAGGACCCTAAAGCTTTCAAGTGTCAAGCCTAATAAAAGGAGAGACTTTGGTTTGGCATCAGAGATGCTTATCAGTGAACCAGTTGCCCTATCATCCCCAGAGTCAATCGATTAGGATCTTCTCACATGCACCTAAAGTGTCAAATCGCAGCCTAGCCACCTAACATGTCACACCACTCGGACGATTATGAGTCGGGCATGTCAAAAGATAGTTGGCCAGTCGTATGACTGATCATCTAATCGACCGACTGTGGAACCCTGAGAGTTGCAAAATGGTGTCGTCATGCCAATGATTCAGTGGTTTTGTGATCCTTGGTTTCACTAATATAAATGGAATTTTGATATTATTGACAAGAACCTGATGGTCAGACTTACTTCATCAATCTTCTAATCATAAGATCAAATTGAAAGCAAAGAACAATGCCCTTCTTATGGAATATTGTCAAATTGTTGTGCTACCGAAGGTGTTGATCTGCTTATCGGAGACCATGACTGCTATCCATCTACATCTGTAGTGACATGGCTTCTTATTTTCCCTTTATTCTTATACTTATTCTTGTTCTATGAGTGAGCAGTTTTCCTCATTGCTGCACAGGACTAGCCATGTCGCCTATAACTTGTATTGCACATTGTTGATAACATCCAATTTTCTATATACTTCATGCATATTTTTGTCCTAAATTACTCTCCTTAGTATAGACAAAACTTTCCTACCTTTTCTTCATATGTTCCATTTATTACTTAGTTAGACAGTAACTACTCTATCTCTTTTTGTAGAGAAATTATTGATCATTGGTCGTACAATGACTACCAATGACATGGGTCATTCCACAACCAAAGGATTCACTTCAGCGCAGTCCACCACACTTGATCCACCTCCATATGGTTCTAGCTACTTCACTAACCGAGGGGACTACCCACCTAGTCACCCATCGGTTGTCACAATCGATGGTCAGACTAAGTCCACCTACAGACAAGGACTTTGCCTATCGAAGGTTGAGCCGAGGTCTTCTCTACTGATAATCGGGCTGAAACAATAAATTGAAGGACACCTAGTACTAATGATTCATATGGGGTCGTCTATCGATGGTTATATAGACCACAACCCTCTGATGGTTTGAATACTCTATCGACTGAAGGATGGTCTGCCTCCTCTCTACCAATGGCTTAACAACCCCCTATTCTCTAATGGTTTGCAGTTGGACATCAACTAAAGGAAGATTTGTATACACCGGCCACCATGACAGTTAAGCTCATCCCCGAGGCAGGTGACAGGGGTACATGGGGTACACTTAAAGATCATCAATGATCACCTCAAGCACTACAGCAGAGTCTATAAATAAATCCCCATTCTACCAAGAAAGGGGTCGGTCCTTGCTCATTTCTAGAGGACAAAGTGATGCCACCTTATACCCTTACCAATGACCTTTGGATGATAATTTGAGGATTTCCATTGGTTTGCAGTAACCAAGGATAGGATTCTGAGGTTATGTGCACTTTCATCTTCCCCAAGCAGTATTTAAAGGCCTTCTTTGACAAAATAAGGAAAACATAAATTGGCAACTGTAATTCATCCACATTCACCCACGTAGGAGAAGAGAAGGAGGTCTTCATCGAGATTTAGTACCCCTCTAGTGGTTGTTGTTTTTGAGTTTTATTCCTTATTTTCTCCCTTTATCTTCATCATGTTCACCTCCAACCCATTTTACCCATTTTACCCATTTTACCCATCATCATCTAGTGGTTGTTGTTTTAAATCCATAATGTCACTCACTATCATGTGTTGCTAAACATTTTCTTGGGTTGTGAGTAGCCACTAAGTCTCTACCAACATTGGAATACTTATGTCTATTGTTTACATTCTTGGAAATGTTTATCTTCATACTCTTATTCAAAATGTTTCGCTTGTATGATTGGATACCATATTGTATTGTTTTATTGTTAATATATGGAGAGAGTAGCATTAACCTATACTAAGAGTTATGGAGTAGTGTGAATGCATGAGAAAGTTGGAATACCAAAGCTCATGGTCATATGGATTTATTTTGATTGTTTGTTTGTCATTTCGATAGAGAGAAAATCTTATTATTTAGATTTATCCTAAGCTCAAGAGAGTTGGGATTTGACACTTATGATGATTGCTTGTGAACTTTCTAAGGGTATAGAATGGGTGTGAGTATTACATGTTTTTGAGATATCTTAGATGTTGAAACCCAATCCAAGCTTCCATCCATCCATATATTCTAAAACACACACAAGTATTCTTGTTCTACGTCTTATCTTGTATTTCTTAATTTCCTTCTTTGGTTACATTGACTGTTTGGACACTAAAGTTCTATAAGGAAAACTTGTATTGTGTTTGGTTTGGTGTAACTATGTCAAGGCCTATGATTCTTAATACTTGTCACCTTTGTCCCTGAGCTCAACCACATTTACTACACAAGAACCCATTGGTATTGTTGTGGGCGTCTAAGTTTTGGGTTACAAATATAAACTTTGATTACTCTAGATCGTCTCCTTTTTGGATGTGCGATTTCAGGCGATGAACTTTTGGTGATGTTTACCAGGACAAGGCAAACCAATACTATAAAGAACCCTCGATCAAACTTAGCATATGCCTTTGACTTAATTCTAGCAATAGAACTAACTACACACTTTAGATCTGATACCTCTTTCCATCTTAAAGACCTCGTGTCAGGCGTCTAGTTCCTAACCTTGACCATATGATTTATTTCATGAAGCTTACAATGACACAGTTCCCTTTTTCCTTACTCACAAAATTATGCCTCCTCATTAGAGAATTGGTTAGAACATGGATAAGAACACTAAAGATCTACCACGTGAATAAGAAGATGAAGAATATTTTCATGAAGTAGAAGGACCTCACCCTCGTCTTCCTCCAAGAACATAGAACAAGGGTGATTATGAAGATGGAGGCTCGTCTCTTAAATGTTGACCTAGAGGTTATGAATTGTCCATATTTTGATCATGACTCAACCATTCCATTCATATGTATCTAATATGTGTATTCAAGATTGATCTCAGGTATTAGGTACATGAAAAGAATCAATTTACACAAGCCTTAGCTTGTCAAAGTTCAAGTCAAAAGCAATGCAAGTGTGCTAATAAGGAAATCCATTCAAACGACCTTAGAAGAATTTTTTTAATCACTTGTATTGATGATATGAGATGAGAAAAAAATGTGGGACACTTAGTACCAAGTTTTAATCACTTTTTAACCATATTTGAAAATTGATCACAGACTACTGATCGATTGAGTTTCAATCTCTATTGATCCCTTGGATCAATTCTCTAATGTGTGCATCAGTCGAGTTGTGCATTCACAGAACTCGACCGAACGGCTTACTGACCAAATGTGATTTTAACTGATCGGTCGAGTTTCCCAGGACAAACTCGACCAATAGTTTGAAAATTATGTTTGTCTTTTAGCCGATCGGTCGAGTTACCTTTATTGAATGTCGACCAAATGTGCTATATGGAAAATTCAGAAAAAGTGATTCTAACCATTGGTGACTTGTTTGGATGAAAATAGATCTATTGCCTTGTGCAAAAATGGCTATAATTCGACCATAAGTGTTCCCCAACTCAAGGGAGCACCCCTAGCTATAAATAGGACCACTTGGAGTTCATTCCAAGGTTGCTCATTCACTACACACAAGGTTCTTGCTATAGTTGAGTGTGCTACCACCCCTTGAGCCCCTTTCTCTCTCTAGTTTACACATCATTTAATGATTTGTGAGTGAGTTAGGATTATTGTAAGAGAGCTTCACCTTTGTGCATGTAAAGCTCTCAATCTTCCACTTCTTCCCTATCCCCTTCTTTCATGAAGAAAAGCTGAAGCAAGCTCCATCGAGTGAAGAAGGAGTTGTACCTAGTCTTCTTCAAGGTTGATGAAGAGGTGGTGATCTTCTCCAGGTGAAGGAGAAGGCAAAGGTTGAAGATCCAAGAGGAGAAGAAAAGTCCTTTAAGGCGGAAGACTTGAGCTTCAATGGGTAAGACCTAGGTGAAGGCTGAAGATTCAAGCTAAGTGGGTAAGTTCCTTGTTAAGGTGGAGATCTCCTTGTGGTTGGATGGGTAAGTCCTTTGGTGGTCTAATGATGTAAATCTCTATGGTGATATAATAGAGAAAAGCACTTGCAAAGTCCTAGAGGTTGACCTCTCTAGGTAGTGGACTGACTCACTTCTAGTTTGAAGTGTGGAACCACTCTACATCCCTTTGTCAAGTGCTTGCTATCAATCTCTCTCATCCTTGCTATGCTTGTTAGATAGGACTTCAAATTGCCATTAAGTTATTGTTCCTAATTGATATAATTTGAAGGTCTAATCTGTTTGGTGAGAAATTTTGTAGCTCTATTCACCCCCCCTAGAGCCCTTAGATACAACAAGTGGTATGAGAGCTAAGGATCTTCTCTAACAATATCCCACGAGACGAGAAGATGAGTGAGAACCTACTTGGTTCACTCAACCTAGAGGTAGGCTTCTCCATGCACCCTCCGATCTTTGATGGCACCAACTTCCTCTATTGGAAGAGAAGGATGCAATTCTACATTCAAGGGATGAACTTTAATATGTGGAAGGTGATGGTTACACCTAAAAAAGAGGCAGTTGGAGCTGTTGCAACATGGAGTGAAGCTTCTCTTAAGGAGGCTCAACTCAATGCAAAGGCCATTAGCATCCTCTACACAGCCCTCACTCCCATGGAGTTCAACTTAATCTCATCATGGGACACTGCCTATGAGATTTGAGAAAAGTTGTGCATCACATATGAAGGCACAAAGAAAGTCAAGGAGGCAAAGATATACATGTTGGGCATCTTCCTACAGAACTTCAAGATGGGAAAGAAAGAAGTAATTGTAGAGATGTATTCAAGGTTGAATATCATCGTCAATGGGCTGGCTACTTTGGGCACTCCTTTGGATAGAGGTGTCATCAACTCAAAGATCTTGAGAACTCCTCCAAAGAGATGGGAGTCAAATGTTACCTCAATTGAAGAAGTGAGGAGCCTTGGTGACATCCCAACTAAAGAACTCATTGGCAATCTTCAAGTCCATGAGCCTAGACTTGACAAGCAAGAAGAAGAAGCTAAGCAAGAAGATAAGGAAGCCAAGAAGATCAAAGATAGTGCTTTCAAAGCACAAGTGGAGGTTGTCATCCTTCAACAACAACTTGCTTGTCAGACTTCCTTTCCCTCCTCTAGTGAAGATGAAAGCCCTAGTGAGCATGAAGCCAACTACATCAAGCGCAAGCACTTCAAGGGAAAGCAAGCCTCCTCCTCTACTCTGAGATGCTACAAGTATGGTCAAAAGGGGTACTACAATAGTGAATGCCCAAATTCAAGAAAGTCTCACCACAAGAGCAGCTCAAGGGAAGAAGAGGATTACAAGAAGGAGATAAAGCACAAGAGGAAGGACAAGAAGTAAAAAAGACACAAGAATGCAGCTAATGCAGCTTGGGAAGCTTTATCTTCAAGAAGCTTTAGCTCCAAAGAAAATGGAGAGTGTCACCTTGCTCTCATGGCATCTACAAGTGAAGATATTGGTGAGGTAAGTGAGGTAAGCTTGCATGAAGTACCTAAAGAATCTATTATTGACATGCTTGTTACTACCCATTCTTCTTTTGCGGAATGTAAATCTAATAGAAAATGATTAGGAAAAATCATTGATGATCTTTATTCTAAGCTTGAAATTTTGGAATTGAATGAGAAAACCAACCTTGAGAGTATTGATAATTTTCAAGGGAAATACATTGATCTTGAACTCCAATACAATGGGGTTGAAGTTGAGAATGGTGTCTACCTTAAGAACATTGAAAATCTTAAGGAAGAGAACCAAAATTGCCTAAAAGAACTTGAATTGCATAAAACTGAAAATGTTGAATTTAAGTTGCTTATTGATGCTCATGGAGAAGAGAGATATGTTTATATCAAAGAGATTCAAATGTTAAAATTTGAAAATTCTATGTTTCTTAGTCAAGTAAATGATTTATCTTCTAGACCTGTGTTGCCTAGTGTTAATGTTGTTGCCATCTCTCTTGAAAAGGATTCATATCTTACTAAAGCTTTATGTCTTTACATTGATCTTGTGCATGATAGGGATGACATATCTAGTTTATCTTCTACTATTGTTTCTTTGAATGATGATAATCATAGATTAAGAGCATCCCTACAGAAATTCCTCAAAGGGAAGAACTCCCTAAATGAAATCCTTGATCATTCTACCCAACAAAGGGGTACTAGTGGTTTGGGATTTGTAGGGGGAGCCTCAAAGGGCAAGAGTAAGGACAAAGGTAAGAAAAAGACCGAGGAGATCTCTTTGTTTGTAGGAGAATCTTTAGGCACTAAGAATCCTATGGTTTGTTCTTATTGCAAATGTATTGACCATTATTCCACTTATTGTCCTTACAAGCCTAAGGGGACCAACCCAAAGATGAAATGGGTCCCCAAGATAACTCTGGATCCCAAAGTTTGAGTTGGGAACCGACATTCTCCTTTCTTGTAGGGAAAAGATAGATGGTTTGTTGATAGTGGCTACGCAAAGCACATGACCGGTGATGTAAGACATTTCAACAATTTCACAAAGAAGAAAGGAGGATCTGTCACCTTTGGGGATAACAAGAAAGGTAAAGTCAAAGGTGATGGTGATGTAGGTGAATCCTTATGCATTAAGAATGTTATTTTTGGATGGCCTACATCACAATTTAATAAGTGTTAGTCAACTTTGTGATAATGGTTACCTTGTTCTATTTACTTCTTTTCAATGTTTGATTCTACATTCCCTCACCTATCAAGCTGTATATAAGGGAACTAGAAGTGGTAATCTTTATGCTATTTTTTTAACTCTATTTAGCATGTGGTTGGTAGATGACTAGTTGCCAACTCTAATGATATTTCTCTTTGGCACTGCCGGCTTGGTCATGTAAATATGCATCAATTAAATAAGTTGAGAAAAAAGGACTTAGTTAAGGGACTTCCTAAATTGGATTTTGAAAAGGATGAGGAATGTCAACCTTTTACACAAGGAAAGAAAACCAAGTCCTACTTCAAATCCAAAGGAGTCCTTAGCACTAAGAGAGCTCCTGAGCTTCTTCATATTGATCTATTTGGACCAATGAAAATGCAATCGCTTCTTAGTTCCAAGTATTGCCTTGTTATTGTCGATGATTTCTCTAGATATACTTAGACCTTCTTTCTCATTTCAAAGTGTGATACGCTTGATGTTTTCTGTAGTTTTTGCAAACGAGTTGAGAATGAAGCTTCATGTCGGATTATTTCCATCTGTAGTGACCATGGGGGAGAATTTTAAAATGACCTTTTTGAGTGTTTTTGCCAAGAATCAGGTTATGCACACAACTTTTCTTCACCTTGAATACCTCAAAAAAATGGAGTTGTAGAGAGGAAGAATGATCTCTATAGGATATGGCTAGGACCATGCTTCTTGAGTTTGATACTCCTAAGAAGTTTTGGGCTGAAGCTGTCAGTGCCTCTTATTATGTGCAAACCATGTTTTTACTCATCCTTCACTTAAGAAAACCCCCTATGAACTATGGCGTGGTAGGAAGCCTTCTATCGAGTATTTCCATGTTTTTGGATGTCCTTATTTTATTTTGAATACGAAAGATTATCTCAACAAGTTTGATCTAAAATCGTATAATGCTTTCTTTCTTAGTTATAGCACTACTAGAAAGGCATATAGAGTTTATAATGTTGATCTTGCTAAATTAATGTAAAGTTTATTGATACTAACCCCTCTATTCCCAAAGATATTATTTCAAATGATGGTGTTGTAGATGAAGTAATTCCTATCCTTAAAGAACTCATCATCACCCAAAAGGGAAAAGCGGTGTCTGCTCAAGAAGAAGAAAAAGATGATGAAAAGAAGGATTCAACTCCCCAGTTTGCAAAGAATCATCCTAAGGAGCTTATTTTAGGTGATCCATTTGAGAGAGTGAAGACGTGGGTTGCATTCAACAAAGAACAAGCCAAAAGTGCCTTCTCACAACTAGAGCCTAAAGATGTCAAGGAAGCTCTTCAGGATGAAGAATGGATCCTAGCTATGCAAGAGGAGCTAGAACAATTTGAGAAGAACAAAGCTTGGACCCTTGTGCCAAGACCAAGTGATAGAAAGATCATTGGCACCAAATGGGTCTACCACAACAATCTAGATGAAAGTGGAAAAGTGGTAAGAAACAAAGCAAGGTTAGTGGCTCAAGGCTACAATCAATAGGAAGGTATTGACTTTGATGAAACATATGCACATGTAGATAGACTTGAGTCCATCAGTATGTTTCTTGCTTTTGCTTGTCATAAAAACTTTCCTTTGTATCAAATGGATGTTAAAAGTGCATTTTTGAATGGTACAATTGAGGAGGAAGTGTATGTTGCACAACCTCCAGGCTTTGAACATGATAATCTACCTAACCATGTTTATTTGATGTAAAACGCTCTCTATGGACTCAAACAAGCACCAAGGGCTTGGTATGAGAAATTAAAGAACTTTTTGTTAGATCATGGTTATATCATGGGCAAAGTGGATTCTACCTTGTTTCTAAAGCACACTTCTAACAATTTTCTTATCATTCAAATATATGCTGACGATATCATTTTTGGCAGAACTAACCTTGATCTTTGCAAAGAATTTAGTGATCTTATGTAGTGAATTTGAGAAGAGTATGATGGGTGAGCTCACATTCTTCCTCGGCTTTCAAATCAAGCAAACAAAAGATGGGAACTTCATCAACCAAGGCAAGTACACAAGTGAACTGCTTAAGCACTTTGGGATGGAGAATACCAATTCGATGGACACACCCATGTCAAACACTGCCAAACTTGATAAAGATGAATAAGGTGAGAAGGTAGATGAGAATCTCTATAGAGGTATGATTGGAAGATTACTTTACTTAACTGCCTCTAGACTTGACATAATGTTTAGTGTTGGCTTGTGTGCTAGATTTCAATCAAATCCTAAGAAATCTCATCTTATAGTTGTTAAGAGGATTCTAAGGTACCTAGACAAAACTCAAAACTTTGGACTATGATATCCCAAGTAAAGGGACTTTAATCTTACTACCTATAGTGATGTTGATTATGCATGCTGCTTGATTGATAGAAAGTGCACAAGTGGCACTTGTCTTTGCCTAGGACCATGCTTGGTGTCTTGGTTCTCCAAGAAATAGAGAACCGTGGCATTATCAACCACCGAGGCTGAGTACATTGCAGCCGGGAGTTGTTGTGCACAGGTCCTATGAATGAAGCAAATGCTCTAAGACTTTAACATTCATTTTGATGTTTCTCCTATCTATTGTGATAATACTAGTGCAATTAACTTGTCTTATAATCCTATATTGAATAGTATAGCTAAACATATAGAGGTTTGCCATCACTTTCTTCATGATCACATTGCCAAGAAGGGTATTTATATCACGCATGTGGACACAGAAAATCAGTTGGCGAACATTTTCACTAAACCTCTAGCTAGAGAGAAATTTAATTTTATTAGATCAAAATTGTGTATAATTGCTTTGGATGAATCTAGTATGCCTTCTAGCTAGTAGTCATCTGACCTATATGTTGTGCATCTATCTTGGTCATATTTGAGTGCTAATATGCTTAAAATTGCTTTTTCATGTTCATATTTCCTTGTTTTTCTCTTATTTTTGGGTATTTTTTGTGAACATTTTTTTTATCACAAAATAGTACCCAATGATGAGTTATATGTGCCTAAGTATTTTTAATGTACATAATGGACTTGAAAAATAAATTTAATTAGCGTTCAAATGGATAGAAATTAAGTTTGATGGTTTTAGGTCAGGTTGACCATTGGTCGAGTTTCCCCCAGGACAAACTCGATAGATCCATGGCCGAGATTTTTTTTTTAAACAATCAATCGGTCGAGTTTCAAACTCATAGAACTCGACCGATCGGTGGGATGAAGCCAACTTAAGTTGGATTTGGCCGACTATTCTCCCTCTCAACTAGAGAATAGTCGACCAATTCCCCTTCTTCTAGCCCTAAGCTCTCTACCCCAGACCTTACCTTCCCTATCCTAGCCCTAATATGACCTAGAAAGACCTTCCTAGACCTTCCCCTTTGCTCAACCTTGGTGTGTGAATGTTTTTGGTGGTTTGTTTTGTACAGTTTCTCTCTTCTTCTCCTTCTTTTTGCCTCCATGGAATCTCATAGAAGAAAGAGACCCGCTCCTAGAAATGCACCATCCTCTTCTTCGTCCTCTTGCTTGATTCTGTTCGATGAGACCCTCTTTGTCTCAATAGATGTTGTTAATAGGTATAAGGACCTTCTTCCTATGAGTCCTTTTCCTTTTAGAGCCCTCTTTGAGCCTAGCCCTAGGCATCAAGCCATCATTGATCAAGTAGCTAGGTTGATTTTCATTCATCACCTATCTGCCCTAGCTGTCGAGAGAGATTGCTTTCATAATTCTATGTCAAGCACAAAAGCAGTTCATGAATTCTATGCAAATTTGCATTGGAATTATGACTCCCTTGTACCCCCTTTGAATACTCAAGTGATCCTTACTTCGATGATCGTTGGGGAGAAATTCCAAATCTCTGAGGATGTCCAGAATGTTTTCTTTTCAGGAGCCGATGAGAATGACACATGGCGTAAGGATTATCGTGAGTATTTTGACATGTTAGACCCAGAAGGTTTCTACAAGCAGAATGAGATCACTCTTCCTGATATCCATCACTATCTGAAAAACTTGATGTTCCCTATAAGAAGAAGAGCACCCTACCCTCCTTATCGTTAGATCTCAAGAAGTGTATATTAGCCCTAGTGGTCAACTGCAACAACCATCCAAAGAAAAATCAAACGGATATTGCAGAGAACACTACAGTAATCATGTACTGCATCTTAGAGAATGTCAGAGTCAAGTGGTCTAGATATATCCTCCACCATATGACTTTCTTTGACTCTGGAAAGAATACATGTGGCACCCATCCTCCTGATCATGCCCTGATTTGTGGTCTTTTCTCATTCTCCACTGAGAAATCACTCTTCTATGACTTCCACTATAGACCTACTAGGAAGGGAGTGTGCATCAGTGAGACCACCATTCAGAAATTCATGCTTATCCTCTCTTCTACCACACCTAGTGCTTCACCCTCTGCCTCTTCCTCTGCCTCTACCTCAATTGCACCTGCCTCTACCTCCACCCGAGCTCCTCTACCTCCTCAGCCTACCTAACCTAGTCGTACCTCATTTCATGTATCCAATGAAACCCTCATGGGTTATATGATGCACCAACATGCATACAACCTCCAGGTCCAGGAGCATATGCACTAAGATATACGTTCAATCATGTCAAACATGAACTTATCCTGTGCACACCCACACCCCACATACCAGCCATACCCCCGTACTGAGTATGCATCCTATGCATACAATCACTTCTACCCCGCACTTGAGCCTTCCGCTGCTGCTCCCACACCCTCTTCTGTTGGTGGTCCTGCTCCGGTCTTCTTGCAATTACCTATTGGCCCCTTGGCCACCCTAATTTCCAGTCTGGGTGATTTTGATTCATCCTTCCCTCAGGCCAATAAGCTTTATGCTCTTGGTATGACTTGGGATGAGCAAAATTCTCGTTGGCCCATTTGTGGCTTCGGCCCTTTTGTGGATGAGGTGATGTCTGACCAGGATGATGATGATACTGCTAATGTTGATGAGGATGCTAGTGATGGTGATGGTGAGGATGATAGTGATGGATCTGATGGCTTCACTGGTGACTGCAGTGATGGAGGCACTATTGTTGCACCTTCAGACGGAGACGATGGCTACGAGCCTGATGACAAGGACAACAATGATGTTGTGGACATAGATAGCTTAGATGTCTAGTTTTTTCTTAGTTTTTAGTCTAGTTCGCTGATGATATATATCTTTCTAGGCTATTTTGTATTAGAAACATCTGGGCACATGATTTGAGATGTACTGTTTTATTTGTAGCTTTCATCGATTCTCACTTGTAGTTGTTTTTATGAGAACATTCTTCATGAGTTGTAATCTATCTATTGTGCACTCTTACTCTTTGATTAGTTATATCCTATGAGTCAGTGCCATATTTCACCATATTTTAATCATGACCTAGCTTGTATGTTTCTCTCATCTTTGTTTGATATATGCTATGAGATTGCATGTTTTGAATATTTTCTTGGTTGTGCTTGGAGAAGATTGTTTGTATGCTCTTCTACCCCCCTTCCTTTTTGATGATGTTAAAAGGGGGAGAGAAAATTCAATGTCTTGAAACTCAATCATATTGCTTTTATTGCTTATGTGATTCTTTTCCTATTCTTTATATGCTTTATCATGTAACTTGCTAAAGGATCATGTAGTACATGCATGTTATATTACTTTGTGTAGAGAGAGAAATTATGTAGGTTAAAGTAATCATAGATTGAGGGGGAGCAATTCACATTGTTCAAATATTGAATCCCCCCAATTCACAAGGAAAAGGTATACTTTCAATATTCTTTTCAATATGTTTGAGGAATGGTTTGTCATTGTCAAAAAGGGGGAGAATGTTGACCTAGAGGTTATACATTGTCCATAGTTTGATGATGACTCAACCATTCTATTCATATGTATCTAATAAGTGTATTCAAGATCGATCCCAGGTTTTAGGTACATGAAAAGAATCAATTTACACGAGCCTTAGCTTGTCAAAGTCCAAGTCAAAAGCAATGCAAGTGTGCTAATAAGGAAATTCATTCAAACAACCTTAGAAGAATTTTGTAATCACTTGTATTGATGATATGAATTGTAACTAAGATGAGAAAATTATGTGAGACACTTAGTACCAAGTTTTAATCACTTTTAACCACATTTGAAAATTGATCACAGACTGTTGATCAGTCGAGTTTCAATCTCGACTGATCCCTTGGATCAATTATCTAATGTGTGCATCGGTTGAGTTGTGCATTCATAAAACTCGATCGAATGACTTACTGATCAAATGTGATTTTAACTTATCGGTCGAGTTTCCCAGGACAAACTTGACCGATAGTTTAAAATTGTGTTTGTCTTTTAGCCGATCGGTCGAGTTACCTTTATTGAATCTCGATCGAATGTACTGTCAGAAAATGCAGAAAAAGTGATTCTACCCTTTGGTGACTTGTTTAGACGAAAATAGATATGTTTCCTTGTGCAAAAAGGCTATAATTTGACCCTAAGTGTTCCCCAACTCAAGGGAGCACCCCCAACTATAAATAGGACCACCTGGAGTTCAATTCAAGGTTGCTCATTCACTACACATAAGGTCCTTTCTATAGTTGAGTGTGCTACCACTCCTTGAGCCCCTTTCTCTCTCTAGTTTACACATCATTTCATGATTTGTGAGTGAGTTAGGATTATTGTAAGAGAGCTCCACCTTTGTGCATGTAAAGCTCTCAATCTTCCACTTCTTCCCTATCCCCTTCTTTCATGAAGAAAAGTTGAAGCAAGCTCCATCATGTGAATAAGGAGTTGTAATTGGTCCTCTTCAAGGTTGATGAAGAGGTGGTGATATCCTCCAGGTGAAGGAGAAGGCAAAGGCTAAAGATCCAAGAGGATAAGAAAATTCCTTCAAGGCGGAAGACTTGAGCTTGAATGGGTAAGACCTAGGTGAAGGCTGAAGATTCAAGCTAAGTGGGTAAGTTCCTTGTTAAGGTGGAGATCTCCTTGTGGTTGGATGGGAAAGTCCTTTAGTGGTCTATTGTTGTAAAACTCGGTGGTGATATAATAGAGAAAAGCACTTGCAAAGTCCTAGAGGTTGACCTCTCTAGGTAGTGGACTGACTCACTTCTAGTTTGAAGTGTGAAACCACTCTACATCCCTTTGTCAAGTGCTTGCTATCAATCTCTCTCATCCTTGCTATGCTTGTTAGATAGGACTTCAAATTGCCATTAAGCTATTCACTAGTATAGAAATGTGCTTTAGTGTCAGTTATATAAGCCTTTTGGTGTCGGTTTTCAAGCGATACCCAAGTGGGCGCCGCTAAAAGTATACACTTTCTGCGTCGGTTTCATATTCGATGCCATAACCCTTCCCGCCACCAATAAAACACACCAGCAAGGGCACCATAGGAGTCGGTTTATATCGATAACCGACACTATATCCCTACTAAAGACTTCGGCTTAATTCTAATAACCGACGCCATACCCCATCCCGAATAAAAAAAATTAGCCCCCAGAAAGGGATAAAGACGTCATTGTTATACTAATAACCGACGCAGTAAGGTTTTGTAGTCAGTTTTATATGAATAACTGACGCCTATGTTCTAATTTTTTTTCTTATCAGTTTATAGGCCTACTGTCTGGTTGGTCAGCAGGATGCAGAACCTGTAGTTCAGTTCTGAACTGTAGGTTTATAGCACCCTTTGATTTCAGCCAACAATAGGCCAAAAACCTACAAAGTTAATAAGGGTAGACAACAATTTATGATCATGTGATTCACACACATGTATAAGCACATTTAATTCATATTATTTTTCATCACACACATGTAGAAACCAGTAGTTCCATTTCAAATTTCCTCCATTTTCACACACATTTAGCAACCTACAATTCCATTCATTTCATCTCTTTTCACATTCAGACACATGTAGAAACATTCATGTATTCATCTTCACATTCACACATATGACAATTATAAAAATTTCATTTAGACATGTATACATAAAAGTTTCACATGTCATCAAATACAAAAATAATTATGAGAACAAATTTTAGAAATATCATTCTTTATTATTATCAGCATCGTTGTTATCGTCATTAGTATTCCAATCATAATCAAAAATTCCCACTACTAGTAAGGCTTTTGCCCATTATTCTCTTACATCATCAAATTCTTCCATCGTATAGGGAGTATGTACATCTAATAACTTTTCACCTGTAGTGAAGTCACTAGTTTTAAACACCTACAAAGAGAATGACGTATATATATAATTAATAATATATAATAAGATTGATATATTTCATATTATCTAATGAGACTATATATAATACATGTTGTATGGTATCGATTTCCATTGCAGCCTGTTTGATAATTACGTCCATATATCACATCCAATAGTATGTGCATGCCCAGTCGTTGTCTTGTTTAGCACACTATAAATTGAAACATACAAAATGTTCAAAAATACAAACATGCACAGTTCACATAAATAATATATACATTGGAGTCGGGAAATTACTTTCACATTCTCCTAAATTAGTAATTGTTTCTTTTTCTTGGAGATGTTTCCTCTAGTTTTTTTGAACTCTCTTAAAGCCCTACATGTTAATGTAACACATTAAATTGCATAATTAAATAGTAATGTAATAACAGATGTTAATGGATATAAAAATATGAAATATTTCTCATGTGAATAATGATCTTTTGATTGGGTGTCCATATAATGTGTCCAATTCCTTCCCCATAGGATCTACATAATAAACAGTGAACATCTTGGGGACAATAACTAGTAACTCCCAATGCCTACCACTAGAGGTAAGAAAGTTAAAAATTAATAACTCAAAATCCACAATAAAAATGTAATTTTCTTAAGTCCAAATTATAAGCAAAGTAAACTTACTCAACATTGAATGGAGCTATTATCACTGACTTCTTTTTTGTAACAAAATAATTAAAAGTGACAGGGCAGTATGAGGTAACTGATGAAGGATCTTTATCTACGAGACAGATCAAAGATGGAACTAGAAATCCCACATGGGAAAATAAAAAATCTTTACAGATCGTGTGTAAGTGGATGCAAAACATGTATTACATATGCATTAATATATAAGAAACCAGATCACCGTATATAAAACAAGGTATATGGATGTATAAACAAGATCTCACCATATGCATAGCACTATCATAGATGTATTTAGCCAATCATAATGAAACAACTCCAAAATATCTTGTATAAATAGATTGCTATAGTATGATTCACCTACAGCATCCACTGGAATAGAAACTTTTATAGGACAATTTGGGTTATGTTTGCCTATCCATACTGCCATACCCTTACAATTAGGACCTAACGAGGTGTATAGGTCCCTTGGAAGCCAACAAGGTACTTTAGGAGGTGGAGGTGGAGGTGGAGGCTGAGATGTAGTGGGTTTCTTCCTTTTGACCTGTATATATAATTTCAGATCAATTGACTCGTATATACACACTAATAAATTAATGTAATGTAAATTTACCATATAATATCAGTATAGACAACATCCATATTGGGCCACAATATCACTCTGCCTTTTGCTTCATCAAGTATTTTAGAATATGGGTGGGCATATGGCAATGGATGATCCCTCCAAGTGGGGAGTACATGTATCGGGCTCACACGAACTGCACCATCTAGTACTTGAGTCCCATGAAATGTGTCCCCTGAAATGGTGGGTAAGCCTCAGCCTCTGCAACAATAATTTCTTTGCATTTTAGACGACATGGCTTCAACCCCTACAAATTTACGTAAAGAATGTGATATACATATATACATAAACATATCATCTTCAAAAGACTAGCTACTGTGTCATAAAAATACTTACAGTGAACATGCTAGGTGGTGGGTCCATAGGATTACTCCCAACATCTGTAGTAGGAGAAGAGCGGCACGCCACAGGTACTGTCTAAGTGGCTGTCTGAGATGCCTGCCACTTGCTAATTGCTTCATGGAGTCTCTTATCAAGTGCTTCCTCGACTCTCCTATTAATTAACTCATCTACCTATACATGGATAAAAGAAACTCTAGCTTCTGATTATTGAATTCCCTTTTACAATAACATTCTAAAAACAAAATAGCTTACCTCAGCTTGTGAAAATCCCGCTTTTGGGATAGGTTTGCGCTGTGATGGCCCAAAGAATGTTTTTATGCCCACACCAGCGCCTGCACTCCTAACACGTCCAGGATGCTCTAGGTTACCAAGAGAAACTATCAATTCATCCCTTTTGCCCTCAGGGATGAACTTGTCTTCCTTCCTCTGCTCATGAAGCTCCTACTAATCGCCTTCAATAGAAATTGGTAAGTAAACATAACAATAATCAATATCGATTGCTCTAAGAGTTGAATTTTACCATTTTTGTAGCCGCCTCAGTAGTTGTGAGCTTGTTTATATATCCTTTCTTGTTTTACCTCTCAGATATCCACATAACATGGTGAGGTAGAGGTGCAGGAGAAATAGTAGAGGACTCTGTAGTCTCCTGAGTAGTAGCAGACTGAGTAGTAGACTTAGCCTGTAGTCTTTGGGGAATGCCTACATAGCCTTTTGGACCCATTGTGTGGTCATGCACATTCAGTGCACGCCTTGCTCTTTGAGCATCACTGATAGCCTTGTTAGTAAGCACATTGATTTGGTTAGTAACACTAAAGGTTAATCTTGAATAGGTGAATACATAAGAATGTATATTAATTAAATTGGGAGTGGTGCTTAATACCTTTAATTTGTTAGTTTTTATTTTGGTAACAAACTCCTCCCAGTCATTGGGGTCTAGGTAGTTCCATTTCTTAGTGGATGACTTCTTCCTCTTCTCAACATCTCGTATGTAATCTCAGGTGAGATATGTACTATAGTTCCTTAGGACCCTCCCACAGCGTTGCATCATGCATTTACGATGCAACTTTTCATCCAGTTCAAATATACTCTACAAAATAGAATTGTTATTAACTAGTATCCTAAAAATTAGTAATCTACAAAATAGAATTGCAAATAATAATAAGTCACGCATAGTTCCTTCCATACTAAGTCTTTCTTCTCCTTAGGAACTTTATGCCAAGATTCTACATTAGGACTACAATGGCTACGAGTAAGAACCCCAAGATATAAAATAAACGAGTTGCAGTTCACTCCAACTTGATTTCCTGCATGATCAAAATCCACAACCAGTTTGGGTCCATTGCCCCTTTGTTGTAGTAACTTGTTCATCATAGTGATGTCCCTCACTTTTTCAATTTTTTTTGCTACTCATCAAGTGCCCCAAGTCCTTCAGGGGGTACATCATCAACCTAAAATTTGACAAAATAAACACACTTACATGATATAACTATAAATTGACATATACATAGAAATATAGGATTAATTTTTAATACTTACATTGTGAGGTGGCGCATTGATATTCTCATCCTCACAGTAATCATCATCACGGTCATCATGCTCAGCCATCTGAAATCAAACATTTAGCATTTGACATAACTGGAAGATAATAAAACATATAAAAAATATAAACATGTATGCCTCTAATATTGTGATCTTTTATCAATTAACATTCCTTCATTGTGATCTTCGTGCACATACAAGTCATCATTAGCTTCAATATTTGGTGGTGTTGGCAACCCAACTGAGAATGGAATGGAGTCATCATACTTATCATAGTACTCTTCTTCATCTATAGGATCTTCAATGAACTGTCTTTTACCATAAAGAACAATCGACCATTTATCATTTGCACGATCATCGATATAAAATATGTGTTTCTCCTGTGATGCCAATATGAATGGCTCACCCTTCTCGCCAATCTTTTCAAAGTTCACTAATATAAAACCCAATTCATCCACTATAACTCCTTTGGTGTTATCAACCTAGTTACATTTAAAGAGCAGAATTCTAAAATCTATGTAGTCAAACTCCTATATGTCTTCAATGACACCGTAATATGACATTTTAGCTTCACATGGACTCTTATCCTTTGCACTTAAGGGTGACCCTACTATTTTGGACGACACTCTTATCATCTTGACGCTTTGTGTAATATGATAATCCATTTATGCCAAACCCTTCATAAGACATAACATTCAATTTTGGTTTAAAGGTGAGGCATTTGATAGTTTTAGTAAGATTGTTTGGTGTTTGAGATAGTTGATGTAAGACTTTATTTTCAAACCACTTAATAAATGTCTTGTTATGCTCTCTAGCAAGACACATTGAATTGGCTTGAGGATATTGTCTCTTGATGAAATTGGTATGTCCCTTGATATAAACACTCACTTCGTCGATGTTGTGTAAAATATACAAGTGACCTTGTTCCAACTACTCACGGCTGATTAGTTTCATCTGTGATCCCAAATTTCCTTTGCCAGAATACTCCTCAATATTCTTGTCATTAATAGGAGCACCATATCACTCAGAAAGTCATTGCAAAAATCCATAACCTCTCTCGCCAGATAACCCTCAATAATACTCCCTTCAGGCTGATGACGGTTTTGAACATCACCTTTAAAAACGCTCATGTATCGTTCAAAGGGATACATCCAATGCAAGAAAACTGGTCCCAACATTTTCACTTGCCTAGTCAAGTGAACAACAAGATGTACCATGATATCAAAGAATGAAGGAGGAAAATACATCTCAAGCTGACATAGGGTAACAACCACTTCTCTTTGCAATTTATCAAGAGTATCAGGGTCAATAACTTTGTTGCACAGACTGTTGAAAAAGAAACAAAGTCTGGTGATTGCAAACCTTACATGCTTTTGCAATATAGATCGAATTGCCATGGGAAATATTTGTTTCATTAGAGTGTGACAATCATGAGATTTAAGACCTATCAACTTCAGATCTTTCATTGATACCAATCTACGGATATTGGATGAAACCATGTGGCACCTTAACATTTACCAAGCATTCACAAAAAGCTTTCTTATCCTTTCTAGACAACGTGTAACAAGCGGGAGGTAAGTATGTTCTCCGATCGCTACTAACTACTTTTGTTAATTTTGTCCTTATTCCCATTTCACGTAGGTCTATTCTGGATTTTATCCCATCTTTAGTCTTACCTGGTATATTCAACAGAGTACCAATGATGCTATCACAGACATTTTTCTCAACATGCATGACATCGATACAATGTCTGACTGCCAAATAAATCTAATAAGGAAGATCCCAAAATATTGACTTCTTCTTGAATAAAGATTTGTCACTCCATGTGGCCATGGTACATTGTGATCTCTCACCAAATTCATTGGGAAAGCCTTTTACTCTTTCATAAACAACCTCCCCTGGTATAGGTTTAGGTGCACTATGTTCCTCATTTCGTCCATTGAATGCTTTGTGCAACCTACGATACGGATGGAATTTTGGAAGAAACCTTCGATGACCAAGATATACAGTCTTGCATCCATGTTTTAGTCATATTGAATCAGTGTTCTCTTCACATATAGGACACGCTTTAGATCCTTTGACACTATATCCAGACAAATTCCCATATGCTGGAAAGTCATTAACAGTGCAAAAACAACATAGCGTGCAAACGAAATGTCTCTCTTTGTGAAGCATCATAGGTCATCACACCTTCACCCCAGAGTTTTATTAAGTCATCAATCAAAGCTTCAAGATAAACATCGATATCACTTACAGGTTGTTTAGGGCCCGATATCAACAATAAAAGTATAATGTACTTATTTTTCATACACAACCAGGGAGGAAGATTGTATATAACAAGCATAATTGGCCAACTGCTATGTTGGCTTCTCAATGTCATGTACGGATTCATCCCATCTGTACCAATCCCAAGTCTTAGATTTCTGACTTCTTCACCAAATTTAGGGTACAATAAATCAATCTTCTTCCAATGTGGGGAATCAGACGCATGTCGTAGGATCCCATCATTATTTTTTTAACATCTGCATACCACACCACCTCAAATTCTTCGCATCTATCGGATTGGTAAACAGGCGTTGAAACTGTGATATTATAGGTAGATACCACATCACCTTGGTAGGAGAACCAGTTTTTGACTCCCCTGAAGTCATAATTTTTATACCTTGACGCACCACATTTTGGACAATCTTTCAAATACACATAGTCCTTTTGAAATAATACATAATCATTCAGGCATGCGTGTATCTTCTTGGCCTCCATTCCCATTGGGCAAAATAATTTCTTTAACTGGTATGTTGAGATTGGCAGCTCGTTTCCTTCAGGAAGAATTTATTTCAACAAAGACAACAATGACGTGAAGCTTTTATCGCTCCATCTATAGGTAACTTTCAGCTTATACAATCTCAACATAGTGATAAGCTTCATAAACTTAGTACAACCTATGTATAACGGTATCTCAGCATCATGCACAATGTTTCTAAACATGGGAGGTGGATCGGTGTGCTCTACCCCACAACTATCCAACATCGCATCAATGATGTCTACTGGAACTGGTTCGTTCACATCTACATCATCGAAGGCAATTTCTTCTTCCACACAAGCACTGCTATCGACATCCACTGATTTTAGGTTTGAAATCTCTACATGCCAGTGCCATTATGTATAGCCTTGTACAATCATGTTGCACATGACATGACTTTTGATTTCATCACCAGTGCTGACTTTCAAGTTGTTACCACAATGCCTACATGGACAGTACAACCTATCTCCAGGTTGTTTCCTATGTTCCTCGGCAAATCCAATAAACTGATCAAGACCATAAATAAACTTTGGGGTGCAGCGAATTGGAATGGACATCCATGATCTATCCATTATATGATCAAAGAGAAAACAAGTATATATTAGTGTTTAGGGTTAAAATATTAGGGTCTAGGGTTAAAAGATTAGAGTTTATGGTTAAAATTTTAGGGTTTAAGGTCTTATATATAATAAATTTGTACCACCTATCCCATTCTTGAACACCGAATCTCACTAGTAAGTGTATAATGTGTATTGGGTTTTCAAGAAAATTTCGGCAGCATTTCCCCGCTATTCTCCAAGTACATATGTACTTAGAGAACAAATGGGGAAATGCTACCGAAATATTCTTGAAAACCCAATACACATTATACACTTACATCCTAAGTGAGATTCAGTGTTCACGAATAGTCCCAAACCGGGGGACTATCCAAGATTTACTCCTAATGAGTAAATCTTGGACGGGTTTCTAGGCCAACAAATACATGTATGTTGTCATTCTTATACCTATAATCCTAGTTTCATCATTCATATCCTAAGTTTTGTGTAACATCATTTAATCATGCTTGTCAGTAAATACTAAACAATAAATCCTAGAATGAGCTATCCATTCTATGATCAAAGAGAAAATAAGTATATGTTAGGGTCTAGGGTTAAAAGATTAGGGTCTACTGTTAAAAGATTAGGGTTTAAGGTCCTATATATAATAAATGTGTACCACCTATCCCATTCTTGACAATATAATTACAATTCATCACAATATAATATTAGGGTTTACAATTCATCAGAGTCTCATTACAATTCATCACATTCTCATTAAAATTCATCACAACATATTATGGTTTACAAATAATTTTCAATTCCAATAAAATACATAGTTACATATATGCATTTGCATACAATCATCACAATATAATTAGATTTAGGACAAAATCATATTAGAATTTATACATAATTCCAACTCTAATCAAATACATTACATGCATTTTTATCACAACAATATAATCAATGCAAAAAAAAGTAGAGAATGACCAACCTTGTCAGAGGGAAGAAGGCAAAGGCGGCAGCGGCTCCAGCTGGAGGAGTAGCTAGCAGCAACGGCGTCTAAGTGACGGTGGCTGGAGGAGTAGCTAGTAGTGACTGTGGTGGCTGGAGGAGCAACTAGCAGTAGGGATAGTGGCGGAGGAGCAGCTAGTAGCAGGGACGTCTGGTGACTGGAGGAGCAGCTAGCAGTAGGCGGCGGAGGACCAGCTAGCAGTAGGGAATGCAGTTGGAGGAGAAGCTAGCAGTAGGGACGGCAGCTGGAGGAGAACCTAGCAGCACGGACGGTAGTTGAGGACCAATAGGGACAGCGGCAGTGGAGGACCAATAGGGATGGCGGCGGTGGACGGAGTCACTAGAATCACCAGAATTGCCAGACCTAGTGAAATCGCAATGAAATAGAGAATGGGGAAGAGTCTATTTTGCGTGGGTGCTATTAAGTTTCCCATAGTCATCGGTTGTTTCAAAACTGACACCTAAGTTTGTTTTAGTCGTTGGTTACAACATACAACAATCGGTGTGTATTCAAATACGCCAACAAAAAAAATTTGTTCGAGTTACAACCATAGTTGTCAGTTGGGAACCTAAAGCCGACACCTAATATGCGAAAAGTTTTTCGTGGGGTAGCATGCGAACACACATCCTCTTCGGTTCTTCTTCTCAAACTGATGACAAATAAGGGGATGAATTTTGTCTCACAGAGGATCTTTCATCGTCGGTTCCTTACAAAACAACTGACGCCGATTTGAAAATTTTTGGAGGTAAATATTTTTCCCTAAAAAATTGTATTTCGTGGATGATTATGGACGTCGATTTTTTGTCAAACAACAGATGTTATATAAAAAGTGATATTCATGTCTTTTGTAAATCGGCCGACCTTCACATATAGGTGCCAGTTGTTGTTTTAAGCCGACGTCATATCATTTGGTGTCAGTTTTGTATGTGACGTTATAGGTCATTTCTGTAGTAGTGATTGTTCCTAATTGATATAATTTGAAGGTCTAATCTATTTGGTGAGAAATTTTGTAGCTCTATTCACCCCCCCTCTAGAGCCCTTATATCCAACACTCAAGGCTTGTCAATTACCCATGATAATGAGTCTAAGAACCTCATTATCATGTCGAGGTTTAATTTTAGTTGAATCCCACCCTCATTCCTATATTACAAGGAAGGACTTTTGGTGGAAACTCTCTATATGGGAATCCATGTCATCATCTTGATGCTTACAATAACATTTTTGACACTCTATAGACGAATAAGGTACCACAAGAGGTGATATATTGCAAAGGGTTCAACTTCTCTCTAAGGTACAAGTCCCTATCATGGTACCGCTCCTTAAATAATAAAAGTACTAACGGATGGGGACCTCATTATCATGCCTTCATCACCAAGTTCTTCCCAATAGAAAAGACCTTGCACAATAGACACAAGATCACTAGTTTAAAGTAGAAACCCAGTGAGAATTTGTGTGAAGCATGGGAATGATATCAAGAGTGTTAGAGGAATTTTCTGCATCATAATTACAACAAAGGATTTCTTGTAATCACCTTTTATGATGGACTTACCACAGCTGAAAGGACTTCACTCAATGCCACTTTCGTAAGTGATTTCCTGGACAAGAAGCCAAAGGACTGCATGATAATAATCAATAATATAATTGATCTGCAAGCTAGATAGGACTATGCAATAGGAGCAGAAGGAAATCTCTCTAACGTGTGGATGATTGTTGAATCTAAGGCCCTCGAAGCTCTCACTACCAAGATTGAGAAAATAACCATTGATTTTCACCAAATAAAAGATTATTGGAATAAGGGGAAGAATAAAGATGAGACTGCAATGAAGTATGTAACCTATAGGGAAGGAGGAGATGGTGTTTATGATTGCATATACACCCATAAAGAGGAGGATAACCAAGATTATGGTACCTACAACATCTCTTATGTGAGTTTTAAGAGACCACACCATCCTGGATTCTCTTATGGGAATAAAGACACTGCTGAAAGCCTGAAAGCTCCCACTAATTGAATGTTCTAAACAACATACCTTCTAGACCACTTGGGTTTGGCAGAGGATGTGGACCATCTTGGTTCATTCATAATATGAACTATCATGAGAGAAAAAACAATTTCTAAGGGCAAAAACCAGAATCAGAACGAAAAGTCTGGAGGCACAAGCCAAAGTCAAGACCAAGTCCCCTTATAGCAAGACTTAATAATAGAGATGTTTGAATTCAACAAAGAGACAAGTAAATGTGAATGAAAAATTGAACCAAAGTTCCATCAACAACAACAATCTTATGAGGTTGATGCAATCTCATATGGCAGGTGTAACCTCACAAATAGCTCATTTGTAGGTAAACAACCAAATTATTAACCAAAAACTCACGAATCTCTTTGAGCTGATTAAGAATCCTCAAGGAAGGATCTCGTCAATTACTGATCATATTCATGTAGGTCATGAAATGGAAAAAAAAAATGTCCATGCTCAGGTTAGGAATAGTTCTGGAAAAACCAAACCAAGGCTGCTCAAGAAAGTACTCCTATCTCTAAGTCCCTACCTACGAATATTGTAGTTGAGGAAGAACCTAAAGTTGAAGTGATTCCTAAGATGACTAAGTCAATGGCAAAAGGTAAGCAAAACAAGCCAACTAAAGAGAAGAAACTATATGCTTTTGAAGAAGCTATAACCAATAGGGATTCTTACGTGCCAAGGATACCCTTCCCACATAAGCTGATTAAGGCTCATCTTAAAAGGAGATATGAGAATTTTATCAAAATCGTGAAGATGTTGCACCTTGACATCCACTTTATAGATGCCTTTGAATAAATGCCAATTTATGAAAGATTCTTCAAGGACCTTATTACCAAGAAAAGGTGTGGGGATAAGATTGAAACTCTCAAACTCACTAAAATGTCTAGTGCTTTTGTGTAGGCAAAGATGCCAACCATACAGAAGGACATGGAGCCTTATCCATCCCATTCAACATGGGAGATAATGAGAAAAGAAATGGATTAGTTGATTTTAGAGCAAGCATCATCCCAATTCCTCTCACATTAGCCCAGAGGTGGGGTCTGACTAACATGGTAAAGATTGGTATGTGTGTTCAAATTCTAGATCACACCTTTACGAAGCTTGTCATAATAGTAGAGGAGGTTCCTATCCATGTAGGAAGATTATTTATCTTTGTGATGTAATTTTCATTAACACAGTTGAAGACCTGACCTATCCTATGATCTTTAGAATACCCTTTCTTTCTACATGAAGACCCTAATCGATGTGGAAGCTAGAATTATCACCATTAGAGTTGGAAATGATCACATTGACTTCAAGGTCCAAGAGTCTATGAGGGGGCCATCTTTTTTCAATCAACTTATTTCGTGGATAGCTATAATCAATTTGGAGAGGAAATACAAGAATAAAATGGTATCAGAAATCCTCTGATAAGGGTGTTAAGTGACCTTATCCCTAATGAGGAATATCATGAGGTAATTGAGCTACTTGATTATATGTATGCATAATAAAGTGAATATAGTAATGGGAAAGATTCAGTCATAGAAATTGTGAAATATGTTTGTATTAAGAGGGACCCTAAAGAAGAATAAGTACCAAATACCAAGGCTTGGATGAAATAGCTTCTTGAAGGTTTGAACTACAAATTTCTTCATAATAAAGAATTGAATTCTATAATTGTAAGTTTTGATCTATCTAAAGAGAAATATGAGAAACATATAGCTTAGCTCAAGTTTATAAGAAAGGCTATTGGTTATTCTATTGATGATATGAAAGGATTGAATCATGCTGACTGCATGTGTAGGATTCATTTACAACGTGATCTAAAGCTTGTAGCTCAAGTCTAAAGAAGGTTAAACCAAAACTTGAGCAAAGTATTTAAGGAATAGGTTTCAAAACTTAGAGATGTAGGGATTGTTTATGCCATCAATGATAGTAAGTGGATAAGCCGTGTACAAGATATACCGTAGAAAGGGGGTATTTCTATTGTGAAGGGTGAAAATAGAGATGAAGTACCAAACAAGACAATGGCTGGGTGGAGAATCTGCATAGGCTAAAAAAAGCTTAACATTATCACTAAGAAGGATCACTTTTATCTACCTCGCATCGATCAACTAAGTGTCTGGCACATCACTACTATTTTTTCTACCTTGACAAATATTTTGGATTCTACAAAGTTCCTATTGTTGGGTTTTGTGGAGAAAACATGTGCGGCGGAAGCGATAAAATCCACGCAACCCGAAACAGGATCTCGTCGACAACAACATATTTGGAAGGATTGTTTGCAGGATATACCTTATCACGGAGCAAGTCTGGCGATGTCCCGCTGCACGACGGTGCAACGCTGCTTGTCGACACGGATAGAACTTCTCTCCCATTCACTGTCGCAGGTTGATCCGGCGGCGCTCCTTTGCGGCAGTGATGTCCGCCGCTCGTAGCGCGTACAGGAGGTCGTCGACGTCCTCCGAACGCAGGCGTCAAGGCGTCTGCGTCTCTACTTCATCCACGCGGATGGACGAAACTCCACGTCGTGCTTCTCAAGCCGGCGGGAAGGAGTGTGTTTCTGCTGCGGCGTGCTAGCGGCGCGTTTCTCTCCTTTCTCTCCTAAGGACGGCGACGGCTAGGTTTACGTGCGTGAGCGTAAATGGAAAAGTGTCTATCTATCTTATATAGATATTGATCGTCAATCCTCCTTTAAACAGGATACGAAGGGAAATAGGGTTTCCTAAACACATCGGTAAACATAAACGTTGTGTTAATTAAAACGCTCGTGGATTAATTAGAATATTCCAGAATTCATTAATTAACCAAATAATCACATTAATTGATTAATTAATATCCGAATCCATGCAATCGCTTGGGATGGCTTTATGTGCATATACGCCAACAAACTCCCACTTGCACTTAGAGCTAGTCACTCCAATATTATTCTAATCCATTACATAAACATTTTAGTAATCAATGTGATTCGGAGCAATTCCAATCAAATCCACAATTATACTCCTATTCCAACACATCCTATGCGTGTGACCCGGTAGGCTCCAAATTACGTTGGCAGTGATATCCATAATCATATTATGATTTCACAAGCAATGATTGGTATCTAGCAAGACTTCATTGCTACCCAAGTAATTGGAGAAGTTGGAGAACAACTTGACCTATCATTCATAACTGGTGTTACAGTGATTGTATAGTTCTTTTGTCACTGATATCCGGATTGAACTCGAGTCATGGAATTGTTATCCTTTTCAACGTTCAATCCATGTTCCTTGAACTAGAGCAGACTGTCTGAGATTTATGTAAGCTCAATATCACATATTGACTCGCATCAGCATGGCCATGCATTTCTCAGTCTCGCTTATCAAGTGGCTGGAATATCAAACTCCCGTAGGAAGGACAAATTCCATCAACATCACTCACAGTCATCCCCATGTGTCACAGTGCACCCAAGCACCATCTTTATAGCAATCCTTATTCAGGACCACGGTGGATGATGTCAAAGTACACCGAACGGCATGTGATAAGTGTAGTGACTTCAGGTCTAAGAACCACAATCACCACCATCATTATGAGATGTGACTCTAACTACCAATCATGGTATCCATGTGTCACTCTCAAGGTGGGTCTGTCTGATACACTGTTCTCTAACAAGTATCTATGTATTTGGTTTGATATCTCCATATCATGGATAATGAGATTCTTCCATCAACCAACATACATTCTAATCTTATGTGTTATTGATGTCTATGGATATTTCCACAATAACAACCGATTAGGGACAAAACAAGAATACATACTCTTAGCATACATATGATCTCACTGTTCAGGTCATCAACCCGAAGACATATGTCATTGAGTATATCATTCTATAGACATCTATAAGTTTTATGGTCATCTCACAATATAAAACACAAACATATAGATTGGAAACTTGCCTTTATTGATATGATCAATGTAGTATTACAAACCGTTTACATAGTATCCCATTACAATCATCGAATGATAGTCTCTATGGGCATACATACCAACAGATTCCCACTTGCACTTATACCCAATCACTCATGAATCTCAATCCAAGTGATCGAACATGTCCGTCATGTTTTTGCTATGAAAGTGCTTTTGTGAGCGGGTCAGCCACATTGCTTTTTGTAGGTACTCTGCAAATCTTCACATCTCCTCATTGTACGATCTCTCGTATGAGATGGAACCGCCGTAGAATATGTTTGGAACGTTGGTGTGATCTTGGTTCTTTAGCCTGTGCAATTGCTCCATTGTTGTCGTAAAACAACTCAATTGCATCACCAGCGCTTGGAACCACTCCAAGATCAGAAATGAACTTCTTGATCCACATAGCTTCCTTTGCAGCATTAGATGCGGCAATATATTCGGCCTCTGTTGTAGAATCTGCAACCGTCTCTTGCTTGGAACTCTTCCAGCTCACAGCTCCATTGTTCAGGCAAAACACAAATCCAGATTGCGATCTGTAGTCATCTTTGTCAGTTTGGAAGCTAGCATCGGTGTAACCCTTTACCACAAGCTCTTCCTCACCGCCGTATACCAAGAATTGATCCTTAGTCCTTCTCAAGTACTTTAGGATGTTCTTTATGGCTGTCCAGTGACATTCACCTAGATCTGACTGATACCGGCTCGTCATGCTCAAAGCATACGACACATCAGGACGAGTACATAACATTGTGTACATGATAGATCCAATTGCTGATGCATATGGAATCTTACTCATGTGTGCCCGTTCATCACATGAACTAGGACACTGGGCTTTAGAGATTGTAACCCCATGGGACATGGGCAAGTTACCTCTCTTAGAACCCTCCATGCTAAACCTCTTTAGCACCTTGTCAATGTATGTGCTCTGGCTTAGGCCTAGAAGCCTTCTAGATCTATCTCTATAGATCTTGATCCCTAGTATATAGGATGCCTCGCCTAAATCCTTCATAGAGAAAGTCTTCCCTAGCCAACCTTTTACTGTCTGAAGAGTAGGGATGTCATTTCCCATCAATAGTATGTTATCCACATACAATATGAGAAATACGACTGTGCTCCCACTAACCCTTTTGTAAACACAAGGTTCATCTTCATTTTGACTAAAGCCAAACTTTTTGACTACTTCATCAAAATGTAGATTCCAACTCTGAGATGCTTGCTTCAATCCATAGATTGACCTTTGTAGCTTACAGACTTTATTGGCTTCCTTTGGATCGATAAAACCCTCAGGTTGTGTCATGTACACATCCTCAAGTAAATTTCCATTAAGGAATGTTGTTTTAACATCCATCTGCCAAATCTCATAGTCATGATAAGCTGCAATGGAAAGCATGATCCTGATGGATTTAACCATGGCAACTGGTGAGAAGGTCTCGTCATAATCAACACCTTGAATTTGACGGAATCCTTTAGCAACCAATCTACCTTTATAGGTTTGAACATTTCCATCCATGTCAGTCTTCTTCTTGAAGACCCACTTGCACCCTATGGGTCTTACCCCTTCGGGTGGATCCACCAAGGTCCATACCTTGTTGGTGTACATGGATTCCATCTCAGATCTCATGGCTTCAAGCCATTTCTCAGATTATGGTCCCTTAGTAGCTTCTAGATAGGAAGTTGGCTCATCTGCTATGCCCAATTCATCACTATCTTGAGTCACGAGAAATCCAAATCTCTCAGGCTCAAGTCGTGTCCTACTAGACCTACGAGGTTCATGTGTTACATTTGGAACTTGAAATTCCACAACAACTTGTGAGTCTTCATGTTCCTTATGTACCTCCTCATGTTCTCTACTTTCTTGTTGGTCTCAAACTTCTTCGAGCTCTACATTCCTCCCACTAATTCCTTTGGAAATAAATTCCTTTTCAAGAAATACAGCAGTCCTAGCAACAAACACTTTGTTGTCAGTTGATGTGTAGAAGTAGTATCCCCTAGTTTCCTTGGGGTATCCAACAAAATAGCATTTTTCTGATTTGGATCCAAGCTTTTCAGGAAATTGTTTCCTAACATAAGCTTCACATCCCCAAATCTTTATCATAGACAAATTGGGACGATTCTCATTCCATATCTCATATGGTGTCTTTTGAACCGATTTGGAAGGCACACGGTTAAGTGTAAACGCTGCAGTTTCGAGAGCATATCCCCAGAACGATATTGGAAGTTCGGCTGAACTCATCATTGATCATACCTTGTTTAATAATGTGTGATTCCTTCTTTCTGACACACCATTATGTTGTGGTGTACCAGGTGGAGTCCATTGTGATACAATACCACAGTCTCTTAGAAGGTCCTCAAACTATTGGCTTAAGTATTCGCCACCTCGATCTGAACGGAGTGCTTTAATACTCTTACCAAGTTGCTTCTCTACTTCATTCATGAAAGTCTGGAACATTTCAAGAGTTTCTGACTTGTGTTTCATAAGATATACATAGCCATACCTACTGAGGTCATCAGTGAAGGTAATGAAGTATTGATAGCCTTCTCTAGCATTTGATCTAAAAGGTCCACATACATCAGTATGTATGAGCCCTAGCAGATCACTGGCTCTCTCACTGTGTCCAGTGAAAGGAGTTTTGGTCATCTTCCCTAATAAACATGCTTCACATGTCTCTAATGATTCAAAATCAAAAGAGTCTAGATAACCATCCTTATGGAGTCTAGATATGTGCTTCTCATTTATGTGCCCAAGACGACAATGCCATAAGAATGTTTTGTTTGAGTTGTCAAGTTTTAACCTTTTAGTATTTACATTATATATGCTAGTCTCAAGTTCTAACAAGTAGATACCATAAGACATAGGGGCATTGCCATAAAAGATCTCATCTTTAGATATAGAAATAATTCCATTCTTAATGTGAAATTCAAATCCACTCTTGTCCATACAAGATACAGAAATAATATTTCTATTAATGGCAGGTACGTAATAGCAATTCTCTAATTCTATTACAAGGCCCGTAGGTAAAGATAAACTAATAACTCCAACTGCGGTGGCAGCAACTCTTACTCCATTAGCAACCCGCAGCTCGACTTGGCCCTTTCGTAAAGGCTTACTTCTTATCAGATCCTGCATATTAGAACATATGTGAGATCCACATCCAGTATCCAGTACCCATGATGAAGAAGTATTTAAGTTTATCTCAATAACGTATATACCTGAAGTGGAGATCTCTATCCCCTGCTTCTTCTTCCTCAGTTCCTCCAGGTAGAGAGGACAGTTTCTTTTCCAATGTCCACGCTGGTGACAATGGTGACAACTGCCTTCTTTGGAGATCCCACCTTTAGCTTTGAGCGTGGATGACTTTGGCTTCTTCCCGGCTTTAGAACCTTTCTTAGCCTTGATTTTTCCTTTTGACTTTCCCTTTGCCTTGCTGATCACCATCATAGACTTGGGCTTGTCTTTCTTCATCTGTGCTTCAGCTGTCCTCAACATGCCCAACAATTCTGACAACGGCTTATCAAAATTGTTCATGTTGTAGTTCATGACAAAATGACTATATGATTCAGGCAACGGTTTTAGAATCACATCAGTGGCCAACTCTTTGACCTAGGGGAAATCCCAACTTGGATACCTTTCCACATACCCAATCAAGGTGAGTATATGGGTGTCAACTGAGTCTCCCTCTTTCATCTTGCTTTTGAACAAAGCCTTTGAGACATCATATCTCTCCTGTCTTTCTTGATGTTGATACATGTTCTTGAGATGTGTTACCATCTCCATGACATTCATGTTCTCATGTTGCTCTTGCAACTCATAGTTCATTGAGCACAACATCAGGCACTTGACATCGACAGCATCATCAAGGTGCTTCTTGTAAGCATCCTTTTCAGCCTTGGGCGCATTTACGGCGGGCTCCTCTAGCTCTGGTGTTTCAAGGACATAGAGCTTACGCTCATGTGTGAGAACAATTCTCAGCGTCCTAAACCAGTTTTGAAAGTTGGTTCCGGTAAGTTTGTCATTCTCAAGGACCGATCGCAACGAGAAAGTGTGAGTGTTGGTTGCCATTTGATTGCTACAAAAGAAAAATTTGCATTTAGTCCAAAACATTTTGACTTGTAAAGATTTGATAAACGAGATTAATTAGGCCTTTAATTAATTATGCTCCCACTATTTTATTCAAATTGATAGCCCTCACTATCAACTCGGAAGATTGTAACGCACAAAGTTCTAGTGAGCCAAGACCCAAAATAATTGGATCAATGCCCAGCCAACGCTGGCGTCAAAGACCAAATACTAAGGTAGGCAACTTTTACCAATTGCATCATATGCAACTCTTAGATAGATGATCATGCACAACTCCTTGCCATGATACATCTGTGTGCCTCTAGGTACTTGATCCTATCAAGGCTCCCTAGTTAAGTCCAACCCATAAGCCAACACGATGAGTGTGCACCCTGCGGAGGCAGACCCACACACCCACCATCACACTTCCACAAGATAGACAGTGTACCACGCGGAGGCGTGCCCACACATAGTCGATCAAGATTTTCATTTGTGTTGCTTTATGGAAGGCAACTAAAACTTAATATTATTAATTGAGGGGTTTTATTAATACATATACATATCCAAACACCACATACTTATAGTACGTATCATATACTACTATATCCACAATCACAAACGATAGACATGCAATCACAAACACAAATACATCGGTTATGGCCATACTATTGTAATCCTTTGGAGCAACAAAGGATTACGGTCCACCTATGGTCTTATGCATCTCATGCAACACCTATGAATCAACCTGTAAGCATGTAATGATCAACATTACAATGAACAACTTCATGGATGCTTCGTGAGGTTGGAACTTCAAGTTGCTTCTTGGAATTGGATCTTCTTGTTGCTTCTCCATGGACGCTCCTTGGAGTTGGATCTTCAGGTTGCTTCTTGGAATTAGATCTTCATGGTGCTTCTCCATGGACACTCCTTGGAGTTGGATCTTCAAAGGGCCTCCTTACATCAAGTATACAAAAACTAAAACTAATCCTATCTCTATTACAGCATATGAGTACAAATATAAAAGGAAAGAATTAATTACACTTTGAAATAAGAGATGAGGCTCGGAATGCAAGCCGAATACTTTATACAAAGGATCCATATGTAACCATTATACATCCATAGAATTCATAAACAACCATATCCACAAGATTGACATCCACATTCATTCACAGCATTCACAAAAGGGGATACTAGGCCATAACCGTGTATGCATTCACCACATAAAATAGATTTTAAAGCCGACGTGTATGCTATCATAGGTATATCTACATATACATATATTCATATTAAAATTGCAGTACTTGTAATGCGGGACATTCCCCATTAAATAAATTTTTGACTCCCACGCAGACTATGCGGGGTACACAGGGGCAGCGCCCCTGTGCGGGGATCCCGCTGCCCGGTCAGCGGGCGGGGGTCGAGGGGAGGCCGCCCCTGAAAGGTCTATGGAATTTCATTTCCGTGCACTTAGGAACCCCATCCAAAACGTCAAAAACAGTAGCCTGCAGCGTATGTGGAATTAGGTTTAGATTTGCACATTAACAGGTTCAATTCGCATCGTATGCAATATAGAAAATAGTATACAGCGATTTGATCATATCGAAACTAATCCAAATACATCGTAGATCGACACTGCTCTGATACCACTGTTGGGTTTTGTGGATAAAACATGCGCGGAGGAAGCGATAAAATCCACGCAACCCGAAACAGGATCTCGTCGACAACAACGTATTTGGAAGGATTGTTTGCAGGATATACCTTATCGCGGAGTAAGTCCGGCAATGTCCCGCTGCACGACGGTGCAACGCTGCTTGTCGACACGGACGGAACTTCTCTCCCGTTCGCTGTCGCAGGTTGATCCGGCGGCGCTCCTTTGCGGCAGTGATGTCCGCCGCTCGTAGCGTGTACAGGAGGTCGTCGACGTCCTCCGAACGCAGGCGTCAAGGCGTCTGCGTCTCTACTTCGTCCACGCGGATGGACGGAACTCCACGTCGCGCTTCTCAAGCCGGCGGGAAGGAGTGTGTTTCTACTGCGGCGTGCTAGCGGCGCGTTTCTCTCCTTTCTCTCCTAAGGATGGCGACGGCTAGGTTTACGTGCGTGAGTGTAAACGGAAAAGCGTCTATCTATCTTGTATAGATATCGATCGTCAATCCTCCTTTAAACAGGATACGAAGGGAAATAGGGTTTCCTAAACCCATCGGTAAACAGAAACGTTGCGTTAATTAAAATGCTCGTTGATTAATTAGAATATTCCGGAATTCATTAATTAACCAAATAATCACATTAATTGATTAATTAATATCCGACTCCATGCAATCGCTTGGGATGGCTTTATGTGCATATACGCCAACACCTATTACCTTGATGATCAAGAGTATACAACCTTTACATGCCTCTATGTTGTAGATGCCTTCAAGTGTATGCCATTTGGACTTTACAAAGTGCCACCCACTTTCCAACGGTGCATGATATCAATCTTGTATGGTCTCTTAGAGGACATTATGGAAGTCTTCATGGAAAACATTTCAATTTACACAACGTTTCTCAATAACTATTATAGAAACATCTCCCTTGTACTCAAGTTTTGTGAAGAAAAGCACATAGTCCTGAATTGGGAGAAGTGTCACTTTATAGTATAAGAGGGAATTGTCCTAGGATACAAGGTTTTAGAAAAAGGCATAGAAGGAAATATGAATAAATTTGAAGTCATAGATAAACTCCCATCTCCCAGTATGTTACTAGAGTGAGGAGTTTTCTTGGGCATGCAGGATATTGTAGGCGATTCATCCAAGATTTTTCAAAAATCTCTCAATCTATGTCTAGTCAATTGGTCAAGGATGTCATATTCGACTTTAGTGACAACTTCTTAAAAGCTTTTAAGATTTTGAAAAGCACTCTTATGACTACTCATATGATCCAAGCTCCATGTTAGGATCTCAGTTTAGAGCTAATGTGTTGTGCAAGAAATTATGTTGTGGGTGCTATCCTAGGATAAAAAAGGATAAAAGGCACCATTTTATATATTATGAAAGTAAGATGCTCGATGAAGCGTTGATCAACTACACTACCACAGACAAAGTGATGTTAGCTATCATATATGCTTACGACAAGTTTAGATCATATCTCATAGGATCAAAGATCATTGTGTACAGGTGTCATGGTGCAATCAAATATGTAATGAATAAGAAAGATATGACCAAGGCTTCTGAGGTGGGAACTTTTGTTATCGGAGTTTGACGATCAAATTGTTGATAAAGGGAACTGAGAATGTGTTTGCCTACATATTGCAACCCACACTTTGAATCCTTGGTAATTAGGGGATTAAAGATAATCTTAGAGTAAAATGTGCCTTTCAAAATGCTTTGGATTAATCAGATTCTTTGTGTTTAATTTAGTTTAGATTTGATTCTTGAATAAGTCATGATGAGAAAACTAATATATGTGTGAAGAACAAGTTTAAAATAAAATTATAGAGATAAATTATTCATGAGATATCCTGTTATTTTTTGATATAGAAATATAGAGAATTCAATTATGAATCCACAGAATTAAGAATGAATCAAATCAGAGTTGATATGATGAAGTTATATCCTTTTTACTCTTCAGTGAAGTATCCATCATTTGACAACCAATGGATTGAGATTGAAGGTTTTACACACCTTTAAATCAAAGGTTTTTCTTCATTGATGAATAGATGGTTTGATACAGCCTTAAACGGATGGTTTAGAATCAAAGGTTTTTCTGGTAGGAAAACCAATGGTTTTACTAAGGTTTTACAACTGATGGTTCCATTTGAAAGATGCCTACTGATGGTTCAGTATGGAAATTCCCTCTAATGTTTAATGTGATGTGCCTTCTGAAGGTTTTGTTAGTCACTATGAATCTAAAGATAGATAGGGTATGTCTATTGATGGTTTGTTAGGCGAGTGTCAATCAAAGATAGAGAAGACAATCAGTTCTGGAAACCATTGGTTGTGCTAATAGTCTTCAACCAATGGCTCGCCCGCCGAAGGTGTTGACCAGTAGAGTGTCGATTGAAAGCTTTCCTTCTGAAGTCTTAGACTTCTAATGTATGGAGTATGAATCCACCCACCTAGATAAATCATAGAAGTCTTAGATCCCTATAAATACAAGATGGAATCTAATGGAAATAGGCTCATGAATTTCATTTTAGTTTCTCTCTTTTCTAAAAACCCTAGAGCGGTGATATAAGTTGATTGCTAAGGCGATTCATATGATGATGGTGATGAAGAAGGCGAGTAGCAACAAATATTGATAGCTTCAACCTAGATTCATCTCAATGAGTTAGATTAACTATATATTCTTCTTATTTTTGTGTTATCTTGTGTGAAAATCTCTATTACAGCAACTGAAGGCTTTACGTAATTTTCGTTCTTCATCTTCTACCTCTAGCAGACTTCTTCTTAGGTTCATCTACCTTATGACAGGTTGTTAGTTTGGTTTTTAAGGTTCTGAGTTTAGATCTGAGCTTTTAGACTAAATTCTGAAACATATCAAGTTTACTTATGAGTTCAGTAAACTAGAATGTATACAAGTGAGTGAAAAATCACCTTTACACCCTGATTTTATAGAAATTAAGCTTTTAATGATCATTTGTATGTATTGATTTGTCTGTCAAAGAATGAATTAGAAATTTAAAATCATGTTAGGTGATTTCAATTAAGTTATTAAATGAACGGTATTCTCGTGATGTATATGAAGTTCAAATAAATAGTTTAGATCGTAGATATTGGCATGCTCAGATATTAGTTAGAATATATTTTTTTATTAAACTAATGATTTATTCTTTATTAAATATTTGGCAAGTGAAAAGAGAAATCCGAAGTATAAAAATAAGATAAGAGTAATGACATAAAATAAGTTAGATTATGGAAACTAAAGATTCATTAGACAGTAGATGGCTTGAACATCGTAGATTCCATCACAAAGGTATGCACCTTGAAGGAGGAAGTGTGCTTATTGATTGTCAGAGTCCAAGATGAAGTAGTTGGAGCATATAAGATGGGTGCGGGGAACTAATCCCAGCAAGGATGGTTTCTATAAATGATTAAGCTACCCAACATTAACCATAGATTCCAATGGCACTCAGTACATTTTAATTCGTTCAGTTACTACTCGGTGAGTCAGCCATTGTGGAACCACTGGAGTAGGAGGTTTTAACTAGAGTGATTTTGACACTTCTCCTGAGTACCCAGGTTTATATGAGGATTCCAAATATCCATTCACTCCCATTAGCCCCAAGGCTAGACGTGGTGAAGCCCGTTGTAGACCGGGTAGATAGTTAGTAGACTTAGAGTCATAGGTCTACTCCAAGTCTTGTACCATGAGATCGTAACTTATTTTTATACTTACACATGTCATGGTACACTTCATATGAGTTGAAAGCATGATAATCAATGGACTAAAATATTTTTTGGATTTAGTTTATACATTTCCTACAGTCATTATCAGATCAACTGCCATGTTGAATGGTTTATACTTTCTAACTACCATGCTTGTATTTATTTGTGTTTGGTTGAATTACTAATACACATCTGAAATGTCATGGTTTCTTATTGATTTTCTATGCATTGAACCATTAGCACATAAACCTACTAAAATATTTTTCTGAAAAAGCTCTATCTTTGCAAGAGGAATCAGAGGCTAGATATCATTAAGAGTATATCGGTAGAGGTCTCTTGAAGAATAATTAGATTAGTTAGATGATCTCTTTTCCTTCCTATGCATTTTGGGAATGAGAGAGTGAGAAAATATAGCAATTTGTAAATAGTAGTACTTGATGTATATTAAGTGAGAACTATTACTTTTATGTAAAAGTCAAAATCTGTTGTAACCTTTCATGTTTCATGTGAATATAATGTTATCTTTTTAAGTTAGCATGTTGTTTTATTAAATCCATGTAAATAAAGAAAGAAAAATTTACGGTTGGTTTTTAATTAGTGACCACAAAAGTGAATGGTTAGTCTAATCCCTCTTTGGTGGGCCTAAACCCCTATTAGTGAGTTTGGGTTGCGTCAACTTTTGGTATCTGAGCATAGGATGAACCTAAGTTGAGTTTAGATTTGGGACATGGGCGATAAGAGACTAATAGGACTAGGATATTTTCCTCTTTGAACTGCAATTTACTAATAGATATGTTATGTGCAGATGGCAGGAAAAGGACATGGACAAGATGAGGAACAAGCTGAGAGCTACTATGGCCCTGAACTTCGAACAATGGCTTAAGGTGAAGAAGATAGGGATGAAGCGGCAACAATGTATTGAATCTTTTTGGAGACAAAGTAAAATCATAAGATGGATAGGAGGTCTTCATCTTCCAATAAGGACCTAATGAGATCATATGAGCTAGAGAAGAAGCTTGGTGGAACTGAGTTTTTTGGAACAATAGAACCAACTCTGGTAGATGTGTGGCTTCAAAAACTAGAAAATGTTTTCTGCTAAATGGAGTTACAAGAGGATCAGCTAATCAATCATGTTGTCTATCTACTCATAGGATATGTCAAGTTGTGGTGGCGTGGAGTGGAAGATAAGAGGAGGAATACATTAATGACATGGAGGGACATTTTAGATGAATTTCATCTTAAGTATTTTCCTCCTACCTTCTTAAGTGACAAGATCGAATAGCTGGATAATATTAGATAGTGTAGCATGTCAATTGGGGAAGAGGCATATTTCACAAGGTTGGCTAACTTTTGTCCTCAACTGCTACCAGATGATATAGAGAAATGTAGAAGACTCTAAGGAGGTTTAAGGTCTGAGATTGGACATACTATATCATCTATCAGGAGAAGCGATAAATAAAAGTTTGGAGAGTTTGTGGAGGCAGCGAGACATATTGAAGAGTCAATTGATGTTGATAAGTACTCTAAGAACAAAAGAAGATCTGGAGATTTTGGTAGAGGAGGAAAAAGTAGTGGTGGATACAAAGGATGTGGTGGATTCTTTTCTAAGATAGGATGAGGTCTTGGTTGTTTTGGAAACAAAGTTTCTGGATCTAGTGATGTGGTATCTTCTCATAGTAGGGGAAGATCTAGCCCTAGCAGCTAAAATGCACCACTACGATGGGCAACTCCGTGAAGGCCTTTAGGATCATCAATATTAGTGACAGGACCAAAGAGATATGATACGTCGATTTTTGACATTTGTGGTAAGGCACATTTCGGTCAGTGTTCAGGAATTGAGTTTCAAGGATGCCACTACTATAGATAGATGGGACATTTTAAGAGAAACTATCCTAATCTTCATGTTGCACCAACACAGAGTTCACAGTTTTAGTTTCAAACTATGCAGAGACAAGCTCTAGCTAGAGGAGCAAGTTCTTCAATGGCCTCAGGCTCTAGAAGGGGACACCTAGTGGCAGTAGCGGATAGCGGGGACATCATGGAAGAGGGAGATCTATTAGAAGTTTCTTTTCTATGACTCCATATGAAGGGTTAATCTCAGCCAGAGTTGTTATAGGTGAGATACTTCTCTTTGACAGCATTTTAGTTACAGCTTTGATTGTTCATGGTGCAATACATTCTTTTGTACAAATATCTTTAGTAAGTGTGAGAACCCGTTACACTAAACAATATTACTCAAAACATAAAACACAATCAATCATCAATTAACCACATACCTAAAAATATGGTTAAATTAAAACTAATTTCAACATCAACACCCACTCAGAAACATTTGCATAAAAGCCCAATATCTTTCTTGTATCCATACTATGCCAAGAATTTGATACAAATTATTCTATCTTCATAGCTACAACATATCTACACAGGAGAACAATATTTGAATATTCCACACAACAAACATTAACATGCTAACAAAATTCAGATTCATTTGAAACACCATATACAAACTTTTCCTGCCCGGACCTGAGAGTACAGGGACGACTCTAGGACACACTAGACATCTAATCAACTTTCTCAAAGATCCATTACTATAGCTCCTCTTTTCTGCCACATGTTTATTTTCATCACTTCTGATTACCTAAAACGATGTTGCGAACCACAAGGGTGAGACCCATGTTCGAGTAAGAGATATAACCTCCAACAACGCTTATTGATTACAAAATTTTAAATAGTAGATAACTAAGCAGTTGGAGTATTTAATAATAAATTGAATAGATTGAATAGTTCAAGTATACTAAATAGATTAAGCAAATCATCTTAGCAACAAGTATGATCATCAATGCATATATAGATAACAAATAAATCAATTTATCAGGATAGATATTTACTCAAATATCATCAAATTGAATATAATAACAATCATTATCATTAATCTGACTATCATCATATTCCTTTCTAACAGTATAAGAAATCTAGTAGCATAAGCATCCCTGACATCATGAGTATGTCTAGTAACATAACATGCCTATCAATATTGGCATCTCAAATAAAGTGAACATATCTATATCATAAGTAGATCTAACATCATAGCACAATTAACTGCATAGGCATGATTAGTAGTTTAAGCATTTATAATTACATAGGCATGGCTAGCAATATTAAACATAGATAGTAGCATCATCTTAACCATCAGTGTCAGTATATTTGACAACATAAGCATGTTTACAACATGAGCATAATTACAACATAAGCATATCTATTATCTCTTATTGTACTATACATGATCTCAATGAAAAGAAAGCAAACAAGGGTTATCATCTAATATGAAGCATTGTGTATAACCCTAAACATATATGCTACACGGCTATCTTACATCTTTTATTATGCCCTGGGGAACTTGAATCGTACCATCCAAAATCCAACCAACCCTTGTGAAGGGCTATTCAGTTCCGTACAAGATCTAGGAGTGCCAGTATCCTAAGATCTCTTCCCCTCCGTCAGTACGAGTAAAAAGGTAGTGACATATCAGTCAAAGATGCCACCACAGTGACATATAGTCAATCTGCTAACCACTAATCCACCCTTGGTATAGGTCAAGGCACTATAAACTAGGGTATACAAAACCCTCTAATCTGAGGCACAACCGTAGTTTTCCTCAATCACATCAAATGTATGAAGCACGACCATAGCCATCCTCCACAACCTGCATTGTGGATGACAAAGATATATCCTCAACTTGCCACCCCCACATACTCAATAGTATGTGCTCCGAGTTTCCCTTAGGAATACTCATTTCACCATCCAGCAAGTTCTGACACTGAAGATGGCTCTACGGCATAGGGCACTACATGATTAGAGTTGCACTTGATTAGTTATGTCGATGGATGAATTAAGGCTGCATCAAACAAGTGGACATATAAACCCTAATTCACTTCTAGCAAGCATATAAATATCACAACTTTTAAAAGATATAAAATGTGTGAAACATAATTTCTCATCTCATCATCACATGGTATTATTCACTTGCCATTCATGAGATCACACTAGTCATCATACTATCACAAGATATAAATCCTTTTCATAATAACACTGGGTATCAAACCTTATCAACACAAGAGGATTACACCTCATTAAGTGCTCAACCATGCCAAAGGTCATTAAGACCATCATACTATTCCCTACAAGATCATCATTATATTTTCATGCCTTATAACAAGGATCAACAACATCACTTACATATAATACACCGGATCAACACAATATTGCATTAATGAGATAGGGGATATTCATAAACAATAATAGTAGGGTTATATTAACTTTAAGAACATTCTTTTATTACATCAACATGCAAGAAATCTAGATATGATTAACCCTCATCATATTCATAATGCACATGTTTAGCATAAGAAAGTATCAACCATGTGGCTATGATATACACCAATCAACACATTAAGGTTATGATCATATTAAGGAGGTTATTTCACCATCATGCCATCATATAAGAAGGTTAAACGTGAATACTCATATTTATCTATTTGTATTAGAGTTAGATTCATAAGATGAATTATATTAATGTTACTCATCAGCACTCATACCCAAACCCTAACTCACAGCATCCCCATTGGATCATGGATGCATAAGGTGAAGCATCACCATCACATTCCATACTATTCTCAAGTATGAACCCACACATAAATCAAGGTGTAACCATTGGGATATAGCATACTAGCATTTCAAAAACAATAAGAGAGTACTCCATGATTGTATTAGTCATTCAAGGGCTATGCATACCCAATTACCATCATTTAGTTATATTAAAGCTAGGTATAACAAGATATACCTCATTAGGGTTACCCATTAATTCATTATGGTGATTATCAATCATAATCATACGAGGGTAAGGGTAAGATTACAAGTTTAAGGCATTGAACCATCAAATTCTCATCATTAGAATCATAACATTACACTATAGGCTTCACCCAAAACAATGGGAATATTGAGGCATCAACTTCTAACCATTAAATGTTGAAAAGGTAAAGCCATTGGCCATTTACATAAGTAAACACCTTGAATGAATCATCTATGATGTTATTGAGTTGTGATCTATAAAAGTCACCATTTAACCCTAGACATCCTTTGATTAACAACAATAAGGGTTATGTTGAGAGTAGGGTAAACCCACAATCGACTGTTCATTTAAAACAAGCCATCCATTGTCAACAAGTAAGCTCCTTAAGTTTATCATATAAAGGAAACCATCTAAATCACATTATTAGGACCAAAATATTACATTACCCATCATTCCACTATATTGGAGGAATAAACATTAGATCTTGACCATTGGGTCAAGTTCATATGTTAAAAATATCAATTACATTATAGGTCCTACCATTGCATCAAGTGACCCAAGAAACCATTGGTCTAAGGATTAATTGATGCTAAAACTATATGATTAACTCAACATAGGTATTGGATATCTGATCCACCATCATTAGTGACCATTAATTCACCATACGTTGTTAGATCAGCACTATATTCATTAAGCAACATCAAATATCAAACTAATATCACCATTGATTGATAGCATCATTAGGGTACTTAGTTGTTAATAACTAGGCTTCTAATTAGGCCAACACCTTACCTAAGGGGTGAAAGTAAGTTGACACCCTTGGTCACCACCATCATTTGTCATGAATACAACACCATCGGTTGTTGCAACAGTACCACCATCGAGTCATGTGTTTATAGAAAAAATCAGCTTTAAACCCTAAAATTGACCATTGGTTGATAGGTACTTAACACCATAGGTTGTCAAACCAACCTGATCCAAGTCATATTATACCTTAGGAATAACGTGCACATGATCACAGGTTCATATAGAACTGAAATCAGAATAGGGAACATTATAAAAATCGAAATCCAAGTCAAGCATAGCTTTTTAGTGCATGGATCATCATTTAAAAGCAAGAACATGAGCTAGCAAGCTTATGGTAAGCAATAAACGTGGACTAAGTTATAAAACTTGCCTCTAATTAGAATATAAACTCCCAAAAAGAAGAAAACACGAGCAAGTAGGGTAGGAAATCCAAGCGTAAGCTATGACTCATCCATCTTGCACCTTTCTTCATCAAATGAGCAAACCCTAAGCATAAGGAGCAAGAAAGGTAGGATTTTAGAGCTTTAGAGCAATTTCTACCATGGAACAGCAAGGTTCTGACTTGGAGAAAGGTAGGAGGAAGGATAAAAAATAAATAAACAGAGGAAAGAAGGGGATTCTTACTCTTTTAGGTCAAGATCACTAGAAGGAAGCTTTTCAAAACCTAAAAGGAAGTCAATTGCAACCCTAGATTCTTTTTCCAAGATGATCCCCTCTTTCTTCTTCCTTGGACAGGAAATTTGCAGCAGCATATAGGGAGAACGAGATTCATAGAAGTAAGGAAGTGGTGGAGAGAAAATGGCTCGTTTGGGTGCTTAGGGATAAGTATATGAAACTTTAAGATAAAGAAAAAGAAGAAGTTGAAGTTCTAGTATCTTTCCAAGTGTCTGTGGCCTTAAACTATTAAAAATATACACAAAAACACACAAGCAGATCCCCCACCATCCATATAGACATTCTTATCCCTCGATTATTGAATTTCCAAGAAAAAAAATAATTCATTAGTTGAGAGATACTAAAGGTAGCTCATCCATGAAGGGGTAAACCCTAAATACCCTTAAGAAAAACACCTTCAAACCAAGGTTTAGATAGGTGCCCCATGGATCAAAAAGCTCAAGAATGATGAGATAATATCCAAGGAACATAATGCAAGTGATAAATTGCAAACAAAACCTCTCAATTGGGTAAACTGTAGAAAAGTCCAAAATGTGCATAAAATTGCATAACTTGCTCAAACAATGTCCAAATTGGACCAAATTTGAAACTTAAGCTTGTATTATGATTTCAAAGTATATCACGACTTTATATTAGGTTTGTAATAATTAAATTATGATAATTAAGCTTATTCAACACTTTAAGCAAGGTTAGGGGTCTCACAACCATAAACCCCTAATAGGGATTTTGCCCCCAAAATCCAAGGTACACATAGATGGACACTTCTCATGAACATCATCCTCAATATTAGACATGGTTACTTCCATATTATGGTAATGTCACAGTGCTCTTATAGAGGTCATGTTCTTCTCTTTTAATTCATACATATCTTATCTTGGGTCAGCACAAAAACCCCCTACATAAGAAGACATTTGCAAATTTGGAACATAGAAACTTGTCATGCCACTTGTACAAATCTAATTGTAAATTTCAACTTTAAATTCTAGCTATCATCCTAAAATTATATCTATTTTATCAACAAACCATCTATCCTTGATAGTGGGCTTGCCCAGCTATCACTAGACCATACACAACATTATAGAGACACTTTTGTTTTTCCTCCCAAAAAAAATTTATTGGATCATCATCAACTCTCTCTCTCTATCTCTCTCTCTCTCTCTTTAGGGAGAGGAATACTTGGATTGATCATTTAATAAACATCTCCAACCTTCACATATTTCTCATACTGTTGATACATCTTAGATACTAGGATTCATTACCTTGTTATCCACCTCATGTACTATAAGGAACTCACATCATAATCTCATCCACTTTTACCAACATAACAAATATCAATAAATATAAGAGGAGTCTCCCTAATTATTGTAAGTATCAAAAGCATAATCATCACAAACTTTATGATCTTGGAACCATAGTCCAAACAACCTTATTCTATAATAAGCTATCCACCATCATGTTTACAACGAATACACACATACCAAGTGGAAATGATCCACTTGAAAGTTATGCCATGGAAAGGAAAGACACAAAGGGAAACACACTTCCACATCATAGCAACATTTTTCAAGGGTCACTAGCAAAAAGGTAACCAATTCTATTTTCATTATGCAAGTTATAGCTTCTTATATATCATTTTACCCTTTTCATTTTGAGTTACTTGCCATTATCATAGGAATCATCATGATTAACATATCTTATTACTCCTTCCTTGATGACTGTTTAACACACTTGGGTATGTTCTCTTATTTTATTATGTTTTTCAACCACTTATCAATAGGTAAATCATCATATTCCACATTTTCTTCATTAAACATGGATCATATGCCTTATTTCTTTCAATCGCCATGCTTATTTTACATTCACACTTTCTTAAACACATAGGTTAGTCTGAGATTAACTTAGGTTCCACCTTATTCCTTTGTCATTGTTCTCATTTATCTTCTCATTTTATACTTTATAAGCATAGACTTATTTGTCTTTTACTTTATTATCTTCTTGAATCACATATTCAAGAACTCCTCTTTTCCTTATTTGTATTCAGATTTAGATTTCATGGTGTTGTATCTTTCTCTTAGAGTTACAAAAATTTTAAGTTTTGATAGATAATGATGCAATTCTCATCTTCTTTAAGGTAGGATTGAGATATTCACACCATGATTTCTTATTCGTTAATGTCTTTAGATTGTCTCAAAATGACTACTTGATCAAAGTAATCAGAAAGATAACAATCTAAGAGTTCCATACTTACCTTTTCTTCAATAATTGAATACATGGACAGGGCACCCAAATACTGAGATTACGCAGTATGCACCATATTTTTATGTCATATTCCTAATTTTGACATCATCCTAGTCCAAATTCCTAGTGTCCATGTAGACTCAGTGAACCTAAAGCTCTGATACCAACTTGTGAGAACATGTAATACTAAACGAGATAACTCAAAACATAAAACATAATCAATCACCAATTAACCACATACCCCAAAAATATGGGTAAATTAAAACCAATTTCAACATCAACACCCGCTCAAAAACATTTGTATAAGAGCCCAATATCTTTCTTGTATCCATACTATGCCAAGAATTTGATACAAATTATTCTATCGCCTTAGTTACAACATATCTACACAGGAGAACAGTATCAGTATATGCCGCATAACAAACATTAACATGCTAACAAAATTCTAATTCGGGTGAAACACCATTTACAAAATTTTCCTACCCAGACCGGAGACTACAGGGATGACTCTAGGACACACTAGACATTTAATCAACTTTCTCAAATATTCATTACTATAGCTTCTCTTTGCTGCCACGTGCTTGTTTTTGTCACTTCTAATTACCTAAAAAGATGTGGCAAACCACAAGGGTGAGACCCATGTCCCAGCAAGAGATATAACCTCCAACAACACTTATTGATTACAACATTTTAAGTAGTAGATAACTAAATAGTTGGAGTATTTAATAATAAATTGAACAGATTGAACAGTTCAAGTATACTAAATCTATTAAGAAAATCATCTTAGAAACAAATATGATCATCAATGCATATATAGATAACAAATAAATCCATTTATCTATATAGATATCTACTCAAATATCATCAAATTTCATCTAATAACAATCATTATCATTAATCTAACTATCATCATATTCCTTTCTAATAGTATAAGTAATCTAGTAGCATAAGCATCCCTGACATCATGAATATGTCTAGTAACATAACACGGCTATCAATATTGGCATCTCAAATAAAGTGAACAGATCTATATCATAAGTAGAACTAACATCATAGAACAATTAACTGCATAGGCATGATTAGCAGTTTAAGCATTTATAATTACATAGGCATGACTAGCAATATAAACATAGCTAGAAGCATCATCTTAAGCATCAATGTCAGTATATTTGACAATATAATCATGTTTACAACATGAGAATAACTACAACATAAGCATATCTATTATCTCTTATTGTACTATACATGATCTCAATGAAAAGAAAGCAAACAAGGGTTATCATCCAATATGAAGTGTTGTGTATAACCCTAAACAGATATGCTACACGGATGTCTTACATCTTTTATAATGCCATGGGGAATTTGAATCATACCATCCAAAGTCCAACTGATCCATGTGAAGGGCTATTCAGTTCCGTACAAGATCTAGGAGTGTTGATATCCTAAGATCTCTTCCCCTCGGTCAGTACGAGTAAAAAGGCAGTGACATATCAGTCAAAGCTGCCACCACATTGACATATTGTCAAGCTGCTAACCACTAGTCCTCCCTTGGTATAGGTCACGACACTAGAAACCAGGGTATACAAAACCCTCTAATCTGAGGTACAACCGCAGTTGTCCTCAATCACATCAGATGTATGATGCATGACCATATCCATCCTCCACAACCTACATTATGGATGACAAGGATATATCCTCAACTTTCCACCCCCACATACTCAACAGTATGCACTCCAAGTTTCCCTTAGGAATACTCGTTTCACCATCCAGCAACTTCTGACACTGAAGATGGCTCTACGGTATAGGGCACTAAATGATTAGAGTTTCACTTGATTAGTTATGACAATTATGTGAATTAAGGTTGCATCAAACAAGTGGATATACAAACTCTTATTCACTTCTAGCAAGCATATAAATATCACAGCTTTTAAAAGATATAAAATGTGTGAAACATAATTTCTCATCTCATCATCACATGGTACTATTCACTTGTCATTCATGAGACCACACTAGTCATCATACTATGACAAGATATAAATCCTTTTCATAATATCATAGGGTATCAACCCTTATCAACACAAGAGGATTACACCTCATTCAGGGCTCAACAATGCCCAAAGGTCATTAAGACCATCATACTATTCCCTACAAGATCATCATTATCTTTGCATGCCTTATAATAAGGCTCAACAACATCACTTACATATAATACATCGGATCAACACAATATTGAACTAATGAGCTAGGAGATATTCATAAACAATCATAGCAAGGTTATATTAACATTAAGAACATTCCTTTATTACATAAACATGCAAGGAATATAGATATGATTAACCCTCATCATATTCATAATGCATATATTTAGCATAAGAAAGTATCAACCATGTGGCTGTGATAACCACCAATTAACACATTAAGGTTATGATCATATTAAGGAGGTTATTTAACCATCATGCCATCATATAAGAAGGTTAAACATGAATACTCATCTTTATCTGTTTGCATTAGAGTTAGGTTCACAAGATAAATTATATTAATGTTACTAATCAGCACTCATACCCAAACCCTAACTCACGGCATCCCCATTGGATCATGGATGCATAAGGTGAAGCATCACCATCACATTCCATACTATTCTCAAGTATGAACCCACACATAAATCAAGGTTTAACCATCGGGTTATATCATACTAGGGTTTCAACAACAATAAGAGAGTACTCCATGATTGTATTATCATTCAAGGACTATGCATACCCAATTACCATCATTTAGTTATATTAAAGCTAGGTATAACAAGCTATACCTCATTAGGGTTACCCATTAATTCATTATGGTGATTATCAATCATAATCATACGAGGGTAAGGGTAAGACTACAAGTTTAAGGCAGTGAACCATCAAATTCTCATCATTATAATCATAACATTATACTATAGGCTTCACCCAAAACAATGGGAATATTGAGGCATCAACTTCTAACCATTAAATGTTGAAAAGGTAAAGTCATTGGTCATTTACATAAGTAAACACCTTGAATGAATCATCTATGATGTTATTGAGTTGTGATCTATAAAAGTCACCATTTAATCCTAGACATCCTTTGATTAACAACAATAAGGGTTATGTTGAGAGTAGTGTAAAACCCACAATCGACTATTCATTTAAAACAAGTCATCCATTGTCAACAAGTAAGCTCCTTAAGTTTATCATATAAAGGAAACCATATAAATCACATTATTAGGACCAACATATTACATTATCCATCATTCCACTTTATTGAAGGAATAAACATTAGATCTTGACCATTGGGTTAAGTTCATATGTTAAAACCATCAATTACAGTATAAGTCTGACCACTGCATCAAGTGACCCAAGAAACCATTGGTCTAAGGCTTAATTGATGCTACAACTATATTATTAACTCACAATAGATTTTGGAAACATAATCCACCATCATTAGTGACCATTAAGTCACTATAGGTTGTTACATCAACATATATTCATTAATCAACATCAAATATCAAACTAATATCACCATTGATTGATAGCATCATTAGGGTACTTAGTTGTTAATCACTAGGCTTCTAATTAGGCCAAAACCTGACCTAAGGGGTGAAATTAAGTTGACACCCTTGGTAAACACCATAAGTTGTCATGAAGATAACACCATCGGTTGTTGCAATGGTACCACCATCGAGTCATGTGTTTATAGAAGAAATCGGCTTTAAACCTTAAAATTGACCATTGGTTGATAGGTGCTTATCACCATAGGTTGTCAAACCAAACTGATTCAAGTAATATTATACCTTAGGAATAATTTACACATGATCACAGGTTCATCTAGAACTGAAATCAGAACAGGGAACATTATAAAAATCGAAATCCAAGTCAAGCATAGCTTTTTAGTGCATGGATCATCATTTAAAAGCAAGAACATGAGCTAGAAAGCTTATGGTAAGCAATAAACGTAGATAAATTTATAAAACTTGCCTATAATTAGAAGATAAACTCCCAAATAGAAGAAAACACAAGAAAGTATGGTAGGAAATCCAAGCATAAGCTGTGAACTCATCCATCTAGCACCTTTCTTCATCAAATGAGCAAACCCTAAGCATAAGGAGCAAGAAAGGTAGGGTTTTTGAGCTTTAGAGTAATTTCTACCATGGAACAGCAAGGTTATGACCTATAAAAAGGTAGGAGGAAGGATAAAAAAGAAATAAATGGAGGAAATAAGGGGATTATTACTCTTTTAGATCAAGATCACTAGAAGGAAGCTTTTCAAACCCTAAAAGGAAGTCAATTGCAACCCTATATTCTTTTTCCAAGAAGATCCCCTCTTTCTTCTTCCTTGGATAGGAATTTTGAAGAAGCACAGAGGGAGAACGAGGTTCATAGAAGGAAGGAAGTGGTGGAGAGAAAATGGTTCGTTTGAGTTCTTAGGGATAAGTATATGAAACTTTAAGATAAAGAAAAAGAAAAAGTTGAAGTTCTAGTATCTTTCCAAGTGTCCATGGCCTTAAACTATTAAGAATATACAAGCACACACACAAGAAGATCCCCCAACATCCATAGAGACATTCTTATCCCTCGTTTCTTGAATTTCCAAGAAAAAAAATAATTCGTTAGTTGATAGCTACTAAAGGTAGCTCATCCATGAAGGGGTAAACCCTAAAATACCCTTAAGGGAAACACCTTCAAACCAAGGTTTAAATAGGCTCCCCATGGCTCAACAAGATCAAAAATGATGAGAAAACATCCAAGGGACATAATTCAAGTGATAAATTGCAAAGAAAACCTCTCAATTGGGTAAATTGTAGAAAAGTCCAAAACATGCATAAAATTGTATAACTTGCTCTAACAATGTCCAAATTGGACCAAATTTTAAAATTAAGCTTGTATTATGATTTCAAAGCATATCACAAGTTTATATTAGGGTTATAAGAATAAATTATGATAATTAATATTGTTCAACACTTTAAGCAAGGTTAGGGATCTCATAGTCAGTGGATTGAATCTTTTAACTTAGGATTTATCTTATGAGATGTTGTTGAGATTATCATTAGGTCATCCAATAGTTTTGAGATAAGTATGTCCTGAATGTATTTTGAGTTTTAGTGGATATAAAATAGCAGTTAATCTCATACTTAGATGTTAATGCCTTTCAAATAATTTTGGGTATGAATTGCCTTGAGACATACCATGTTCAATTAGATCTTTGGAAGAAAGAGGCTATCTTTCAACAAGGTGGATTTTCCTATATCTTCACTAGAGATAGGAAAGTCTTACCCACATACATAGTATCAGTTTTTTTATTTGATAAGATAATGAGAAAAGGGTGTGCGACCTTTTTAGAACATGTTGTAGATGCAAAAGTAGAGAACACAATAGTTAATATAGAGGATGTTCTAGTAGTATACAAGTATATAGATGTCTTTTTTGATGAGTTACCAGGTCTACCTCTAGAGAGAGATGTTGATTTTGAGATACAGATCCTACATGGTAGTCACCCAATAGCATCACCAGTCTATAGAATGGCACCTTTAGATCTAAAAGAATCGAAAACACAAATAAAAGAGTTATTGAACAAGGGTTCCATTCAACCCGGTACATTACCTTGGGGAACTATAGTTCTTTTTATAAAAAATAAGGATGGAACTATGAGGTTATGCATAGACTACAGGCAACTAAATAAGATAGCCATTAAGAATACATATCCTTTTCTAGGTATGATGATTTGTTTGATCAATTACTTGGAGCAACAATCTTTTCAAAGATAGATCTCAAGTTAGGTTAAAGGCATTAGATGTACCTAAGTCAGCCATTGGGACTATATATGGACATTATGAGCTTGTAGCTATGTCTTTTAGACTAATAAATGCTCGTGTGGCTTTTATGGATATGATGAGTAGGGTTTCAAACTGTATATGTAACATCCCTCACCTGGGTTATACTTTAACCCTAGGTGTTTCGATTAAGAAAGATGATTATATGCTTAATATTATCTTGTGAAAAGTAATTAGGGCTCAAGAGGAACTTATGTTGCAATTCTAGTCCTTTTTGAATATTGTTGAAATCAATGTTTTGCTTGTTTTGGACTAAACTGAAAATTACCCAAGTTGAGGGGTTTAAGTGAAAATTGTGCATGATAATATGTTCCTCCTATGTTGAAGCATCATGAGAGTGAAAATGATGCAGAGGTATGACTTATGGAAGCCTGGTACCAAGAAAGAGCTGATAAAGCAATGTATGTGCATTAAAACCTAGTTTTGATGTAATGTGCAATTTACCCAAAACCTAGGGTTCAATATGCAAATTACCACTTCAATAAGATCCCTAATGTTTCTTGGAATCATATAGAGCAAAGAAAATGAGAGGGGAGCCTCATTTGAATTAAGTTGGAGGAGAGAGAATCTTGATATTAAAATAATCAAGATTTAATCCTAATTGAAACCCTAATTCAATTTAGGGCAAAAATAAATGAATTAATTAAAGGACCTTCAACCAAAATTAAAATGGTTGGATTCAGATGTGTGTGGACATCCTTGATCTTTGCAAGGAACACAAAAATATCCAAGGGAGTGGATAACTCACTCACAATTTTATAAGGAAAAGAAATATCCACTCACATATGGATATTAGTATAATATGATTTGAGGTGCTTAATTTGCTTTTCTTTAAAACATGGATAATTGAGAGGAACTGGAGGCAAACAAGATACCCTCGGATCCAAGGAAGTTGAGGGGGAAGAGGCGGCTCTATTTTTGGGACTAAATGAATTTTTATAAAGCATATTCTCTCTCATTGAATTTTTTATAAAAAGACATTTTACAAGCCAAATGAAAGGCTTTTCCCGATCCCACTTCTTTACTTTGCTTGGAAGACGACCAAGGGATCTTGGGAGGACCAGTAGGACGACCCCCAACCTGTTGGTAAGATCCTTGATCCCTTTTCACCTTGAATCCATGGTGGAAATCATAAATCAATGCATGATTTCTTCCTATTTTGATTCCCTCTTCAATTCTAACCATTCCTTTTCACTCAAACCTTGAGGACGAGCCTTGGAATGGTAAAAGGAGTTTCATCCACCATTTTTGCCGTGAGCTCGGAGATTTGGAGCTCAATTGTAGGTGGGTTTTATAACTTGAACCTTCAATTTTGTTATTGCATTCAATTCCTTATCAAATAATGATCCTTTCTTCATTCATGATTATTAATTTGGTTGAATGGTGCAATCACCATGGAAATCACAGAAGGTTTTGTGAATTTAGAGATTGATGATTATGACATCATCATAAGCACACACCGTTCCAAATATCCAAGGCAAACGGTTTCCAACTTGTTGGTCCAAACGGTTTCACCAAACCGTTTGGAGACCAAACGGTTTCAAAACCATTTGGTGCTTTGAGACCCAAACCGTTTGAGGGAGTTGACCGTTTGAGAGGGTTGAACATTTGAGGTCAGTACCCTAATACATGTTGAATGATAATATAAAGGATCCAATTGATTAATTCAATGCATAGTTAATCACCCAGTAGCAAACCCTAATCGGGTTAATTTCTGATTTGTAATTGATTGTGTTGAGTCTTTGGGTTGGTTAACCCAAACGGTTTCAAAACCATTTGAGACTCACCCAAATGGTTTCAAAACCATTTGGAGGCCAACCAAGACCGTTTGGAGGTATAGGGTTTAGTATGGTTTGGCATTTGAAGATCCAATGATACCAAATTGAAAGGCAATCAATTGTTGATTTGATAATCGATCCAATGATCCAAACCCTAATTGGATGTTATGGGTTTTGATGATGAGATGGGCAAACGGTTTCAAAACTGTTTAGAGGTCAAGCACCTCAAGACCGAATGAGGTCAAGCACCTCAAGACCATTTGGATGGTCAAAGGTGGTGATTGATGGATTAAAGATCCAAGGGTCAATTATGGTTGAAGCTCAATAATTCAATTGATTGTAGGCTTCAGTGTTGCTAATCATAATAAACTAATTGATGAAAGTACCTCATGAACCCTTGCCGTTTTGGGACTGATTTGGCCCAAACGGTCTTGAAATTGTTTGGGGTCAAATGATTTCAAAACAGTTTGGAGGTCAAACGGTTTCAAAACTGTTTGGAGGCCAAACGGTTTCAAATCCGTTTGGTGATGAAACCTTAAAACCGATTGAAGGTTGTTGGTGATTCAATCACTTGGTAATGGAAGGTAATGAATGCTCAAATGATCCAATGATTGATAGTGATGGTAATCAAAGATGGTACAACAGTTAAAGACCTAAAAGTACCTAAATGATTAGTACTATTAAAGGGGTAAACCCTAATCATTATAAGAACAATAATTTGGTACACTATGTCAACCATAGATGTATATACTTGATTGAAGGGTTGATATGACCTAATCAAGTTGAGAGGATGAAAGAATGAAATTATTACATGAATTTGATTCATTTGGTGATTAAGGGTATGATCCTTAGTAAAGAGATCATGAAACCCTAATCACGAATATAAACCCTAATTGATAGGGATATTGAACTCTAACCCTAATTGAGGGAAATTCTAAAGGAAACCCTAACCCAGGGTGAGGATGTAATCCTAAATCTAGGGTAATGATATGTGAAACTCTAATTTAGGGAAATGAGATGTAAAACCCTAATTGAGATGAATAGTGAATCTCTAATTATGGACAATTGAATGAAATCCTTATGAAGATAAATAGTATACCCAAATTGTGGATAACTATAGTGGAAGTCTTAAACAAGGATGATTCCATGTAAAATCATATTCTAGGGTATGCCATGAGAAACCCTAAGTTAGAATGATGTATATGGAACATCGATGTGGTGATGTGATGTGAGAATCAAATTCAGGGTGATGTCATGTAATAATGTGTGAAACCCTAGTTGAGGGTGATTCCATGTGAAATCCCTAGTTGAGGGTGATCCCATGTGAAACCCTAGTTGAGGGTGATCCCATGTGAAACCCTAGTTGAGGGTGATTCCATGAGAAACACTAGTTGAGGGTGATTCCATGAGAAACACTAGTTGAGGGTGATTCCATGAGAAACCCTGATTAAGAATTAACACCACATGAAGCTTTAATACTATGTTGTGATGAGAGGCCCTAAGAAGGGTGAAGGTATGTGAGACTCTAATGCGGAGTCATATTACATAAAGCCCTAATCTTGGGCAATATGACAATGAATCATAATCCTAATTTTAAGTAAGGGTACAAGGAAACCCTAATGATGAGATAGAAGGAATTACCTTATAAAGGTGAAACATTTCATGTGGTTGATTATAAGAAACCTTATTGTAAGCAATGTCTTTATCATTAGCCAAGTCCATATCATTAAATATAGTTGGACAATTATAATGTGTGTCCTATGCATTACATTCTAAAGGTGAGATATTAGTAATGAAATGTATTAAGAGGGAAATACCTTAATACAAGATAAGTCGGTTAACTCAAGAGAGTCTGAAATGATGAGAAAAGTGATACATCAAGGGTTGGACAAATAAAATATTCATGAAACCCTAATTAATGAGAAATGGGGAACCCTAACCCTAATTTGGGAAAAGGGAATGAAAAGCCCTATTTGATAGAAAACCCTAATTCCTAGTAAAGGAATAATGGTGTTACTATTGTATCACATGATGTGATGAATAACTTGTATGACTGTTATAATGCTTAATAACCATGCAGGTATTATGTGATGATGAACATAGCCAGACTTGAGTTGTGACATTTATATATAATAAATGTTGATTGGCCTTATGTGCCTTAATGTTGTTGTTGTTGCTTAGTAAAAGTAACAAATGTGCATGGATTTTTATGAGTCATATGAGTAAGTTGTTGCCTAGAGAGAGGTAATAAGATATTTTGTGGCCTTATGAGCCATGTGTGATGCCTATGTAACAAGTATCATGAATGCCTTGGTCAGATGACCTGAAGGTGATAGTTACCTAATAGATGGTAATGATGCTCAATGATGAGTTAAGGGTTTGAATACTCAGAACCATATGATTATGGTGATGATATTGTGAAGGGATGATAATTCCCAGTATTGAAATGAGGGACTGAGTTCCCAAGGTCTTTTAAAGACTGATAAGTATTTGATGAAAGTAGTACATGTCTCTTTATAGCATTGTTATAATAAGTCATGTTTGAGAACCTGGCTGATGCTAAAAGAATATGAAAATATACTTAATTAATCAAGTGAAATATGTTCATGTAGATCCCTAACCATAGATCCATCATCGTTAGAAAAAGGTGATGGTGAAACGGGTGCTCCGCGGCAAAACCCGGAATGCATATTTTGAATATGTGGGAGTAAATGGGCAAAAATATCCTTACATCCAGTGAAGAGATTGAGGGAAGGTAAACATTAAACCTCTCAATCCTTCATGTGTTGGGATGGATGTATCATAAATCTCTCGATGGTTGGGATAGATGTAACATTAATCTCCCAATGATATTTAATGTGAGGTCGAGGAGATAAACATTAAATCTCTCGATGGCCGATGAGAGAGCAGTTGATGTTGTAACTCTATAGCGAAGTCCAGTATACCCTGGAAAGCTATTTTGAGAAGTTAACATAGTTCTCCTTATGGTCCCGCACTGACCGGGATGTGAGAGGTCATGGGAATCTGGCTCTTCCATTGACCTATGTATGGTACCGATTTCGACTTTGCAGTGGTCGGTTGGAGTATGAGCGGTATACCTCATCTCCTCAGGGCATAAGTGTGATTGTAAAATGAAATCAGCCGCATAGAATGTTTGCTTAAGGATTGAATACGGAAATTCGTTGGCTGATGTTACATTTCTTTTATATAACTTTAGATCATTGATGTTATTCATATCTATTTGTATTCATTACAAGTAGATGGATGAACTATGGCTCTACCACGAGTAGATGCAATGTTCTCCTTGGGAAAGGAGATTACTTCACTTTGTTTATACAGTGATTTATCTGTTGTCTTTTTGATATAAATCCTTCTGCTCAGTTTATTTTAATAAACTGCTATAACAATGTTTTGGCGGAGAGTTATATCTCCCGCTGGGGAAATTTACAATTGTCTCACCCCCGTAGGATCCAACTTTTTAGGTGAACGCGGACAAAGAAGCAGAAATCCTTTTGCAGGAAAAGGACAGCAGCAGTAACAACAGGGGCAGTAGTGAGATCTCAGGTGGAGATATTGTCTGTCAAGTTATGTAGTTAGAAACTCCTATGTGTCGTCTATGTACTCTCGTGTCCTCAGAGTTTATAGTTAGTGCTTTAATGAATCAATCCGAGATTTTGGCTTGATGCCTCGAGATTCGTATGATGTTTGTATATGATGTTTATAAGGCAGTTGATGTTGTAATCTCTGAGAAGAGATGGTACAGATTATGTATGTTTGAACCAGAATGTAAATGTTATACAATGGTTCTTGATGGAAAAGATTTCCTATGTGTGGATCTCTTTGCAAAAAAAAAGATTTAATTTTTAGTGATTTTGATCAGTAATCCATTGCAAATGATTCACTTCCTCTTAAGTAAATCCTGTTTTTGTGAGTTGGATGCCACAAATTAGTGGTATCAGAGCTCTAGGTTCGCTGAGTCTACAGAGACATAGGACTAAGGTATTAGAGTCTGTTTTGATGTCATCTAGTGTATCTGATAGTGTCTTCTGATCGTATAAGAGAAGAAGAACTTAAAGATGACTGGGTCAAATGAGGAGGTTGTTGTTGAAAGTAGCAATGTTGCACCAAGAAGAGGTGCATGGGAGCAGGCAAGAGAGAGATAATTGCCTGAGAATCCCCTAGTTGATCCAACTATAATAAGAAAATCCTTCTTTAAGTATTGATGTTGGAGAATTTAGGGCAACAGTAATGAGTATAGTGGATCGAGCATGGGCAGTGTAACCTAGATTCCCAACCCCCAATTATGATGTTTTAGATATGAACAGGATTTGTAATCAGCATCAGCAGGTTGAAGCAAAAGGAAATGATGAATTTCTGGACTTAAATTGAGTCTGTGCTCAACCTTAGCCTGTTGAATCAACTTTTGAGGCAGAGTCAGCCTGAGTCAGTAAATAATCCACGAATCATGACAGGTTAGACAAGATAATGTCATTCAAATATGTTATTTTATGATTCCCTGGATTTAACTAAGAAAGTAATTGATTGAACTTTCCTTGATTAGTCCTATGAGGACTTATGTTTTGCATAGTAAAACATTACAAATGTTTTCTGTTGTTCTTACCTCTATAGGAAAAGATGATGTATAGAAGAGATGCCTGGATAAAATCCAGGAATGTTAAACCTTATGCTTGTGATAATATGAAAAGAAGGAATATGATATTATACAAAGTGCATACCACTTAATCTCAGTAATTATATACCATGTCCAAGTATACAACTATTGATGATAAAGTGAGTATGGAAACTCTTATATTGTTGTCTTTTTGATTGCCCTGATCAAGTAGTCATTCTGAGACAATCTAATGAGTTATCATGAAATCAGAAATATGGAATAAATAAATGTGTCATATCCTAAGCATAAGAAAGTGATGTCTGAGATAATCTCAGATGAGCATGTTGAATGAGGAATGAAAAGTATACTCCTCATAAGATAAGAATAAGAATAAGGGAGATGAACCCTATTCAATAATGTTGCAAGTATAATAAAGATCTTTCCCATAATGAGGAAATGGGAAATATCATGAGATCATTAGATGATTATAAACATGCTAGATAATAATAAAGAAAGGGATAATGTTATGTAATCATCCTTATAAATTCCTATGTTGAAGGCAAGGAACCTAGGATGAGTCAAAGAGTAAATGGTTCATGAATAGTTGAAAATACATGAATTAGTAAGAGGAATATGAATCCTTGTTTTCTTTCCTTTTAGGGACATGGCAATCAGGTGGGTCTTAGGACACTTGATGTGCATAAGATAAAAATGTTCAAGTGGTGGATACTTAGAAAAGTATCAGTTTATCTTGGACTTTAGTTCCAAGGTGAAGACATATGTAACAATTAATGTTCCAAGATGAAAGGAAGATATATATGTGATGTGTTCTCAACACATGTGATAGATACCAAGATGAAAGATTCTGGTATCTAAGATATATCAGATGGTTTATGTTGTCTACCTGGAGTGGTCAACAATGAAATTAGTCTGATTATATAAAATAATATGAACATCATATGTTAGGGGTTTATGCTCTGCATAAACATGATATTAATAAAGAATGTATGATGTTTCTCTAAAACAATAAAAGTGTTACTTAACACAAATTTAATTCCACAGTCAATGATGAAGAACAGTAGAGCATGTGTCTTGTGTGTTGATTCTATGAGAATCTTGTATGGAAACACTTTGTGTTGATCAAAGTTTTATGGTGTCTCCATAATAAGGAGATGATATGTGAAGGCTATATAGTATGATGATTGAATAATATATGTCTTCCTTTATCTGGATTTCGGGGATGAAATCCTTGTTAGGGGTTTATAATTTGTAACATCCCCGACCTGGGTTATACTTTAACCCTAGGTGTTTCGATTAAGAAAGATGATTACATGATTAATATTATCTTGTGAACATCAAGAGGAACTTATGTTGCAATTCTAGTCCTTTTTTAATATTGTTGAAATCAATGTTTTGCTTGTTTTGGACTAAAGTGCAAATTACCCAAGTTGAGGGGTTTAAGTGCAAATTGTGCATGATAATATGTTCCTCCTATGTTGAAGCATCATGAGAGTGAAAATGATGCAAAGGTATGGCTTATGGAAGCCTGGTACCAAGACAGAGTTGATAAAGCAATGTATGTGCATTGAAACCTAGTTTTGGTGTAATGTGCAATTTACCCAAAACCTAGGGTTCAATATGCAAATTACCACTTCAATAAGATCCCTAATGTTTCTTGGCATCATATAGAGCAACGAAAATGAGAGGGGTTCCTCATTTGAATTAAGTTGGAGGAGAGAGAATCTTGGTATTAAAATAATCAAGATTTAATCCTAATTGAAACCCTAATTCAATTTAGGGCAAAAATAAATGAATTAATTAAAGGACATTCAACCAAAATTAAAATGGTTGGATTCAGATGTGTGTGGACATCCTTGAGCTTTTCAAGGACCACGAAAATATCCAAGGGAGTGGATAACTCACTCACAATTTTATAAGGAAAAGAAATATCCACTCACATATGGATATTAGTATAATATGATTTGAGGTGTTTAATTTGCTTTTCTTTAAAACATGGATAATTGAGAGGAATTGGAGGAAAACAAGATAACCTCGGATCCAAGGAAGTTTAGGGGGAAGAGGCGGCTCCATTTTGGGGAATAAATTAATTTTTATAAAGCATATTCTCTCTCATTGAATTTTTTGTAAAAAGACCTTTTACAAGCCCAATGAAAGGATTTTCCCAATCCCACTTCTTTCCTTTGCTTGGAAGATGACCAAGGGAGCTTGGGAGGACCAGGAGGACGACCCCCAACCTGTTGGTAAGCTCCTTCATCCCTTTTCACCTTGAATCCATGGTGGAAATCACAAATCAATGCATGATTTCTTCCTATTTCGATTCCCTCTTCAATTCTAACCATTCCTTTTCACTCAAACCTTGAGGACGAGCCTTGGAATGGTAAACGGAGTTGCATCCACCATTTTTGCCATGAGCTTGGAGCTTTGGAGCTCAATTGGAGGCGTTTTTTATAACTTGAACCTTCAATTTTGTTATTGCATTCAATTACTTATCAAATAATGATCCTTTCTTCATTCATGGTTATTAATTTGGTTGAATGGTGCAATCACCATGGAAATCACAGAAGGTTTTGTGAGTTTAGAGCTTGATGATGATGACATCATCATAAGCACACACCTCTCCAAATATCCAAGGCAAATGGTTTCCAACTTGTTGGTCCAAACGGTTTCAAAACCGTTTGGTGCTTTGAGACCCAAACCGTTTGAGGGAGTTGACCGTTTGAGAGGGTTGACCATTTGAGGTCAGAACCCTAATACATGTTGAATGATAATCTAAAGGATCCAATTGATTAATTCAATGCATAGTTAATCACCCAGTAGCAAACCCTAATCGGGTTAATTGCTGATTTGTAATTGATTGTGTTGAGTCTTTGGGTTGGTTAACCCAAACGGTTTCAAAACCGTTTGAGACACACCCAAACAGTTTCAAAACCATTTGGAGGTCAACCAAGACTTTTTGGAGGTATAGAGTTGAGTATGTTTTGGTATTTGAATATCCAATAATACCAAATTGAAAGGCAATCAATTGCTGATTTGATAATCGATCCAATGATCCAAACCCTAATTGGATGTTATGGATTTTGATGATGAGATGGGCAAATGGTTTCAAAACTGTTTAGAGGTCAAGAACCTCAAGACCGAATGAGGTCAAGCACCTCAAGCCCATTTGGATGGTCAAAGGGTGTGATTGATGGATTAAAGATCCAAGGGTCAATTATGGTTGAAGCTCAATAATTCAATTGATTGTAGGCTTCAATGTTGCTAATCATAATCAACTAATTGATGAAAGTACCTCATGAACCCTTGCGGTTTTGGGACTGATTTGGCCCAAATGGTCTTGAGACCATTTGAGTCCAAACGGTCTTGAAAGCATTTGGGGTCAAACGGTTTCAAAACCATTTGGTGATGAAACCTTAAAACCAATTGAAGGTTGTTGGTGATTCAATCACTTGGTAATGGAAGGTAATGAATGTTCCAATGATCCAATGATTGATAGTGATGGTAATCAAAGATGGTACAAAGGTTAAAGACCTAAAAGTACCTAAATGATTAGTATTATTAAAGGGGTAAACCCTAATCATTATAAGAACAATAATTTGGTACACTATGTCAACCATAGATGTATATACTTGATTGAAGGGTTGATATGACCTAATCAAGTTGAGAGGATGAAAGAATGAAATTCTTACATGAATGTGATTCATGTGGTGATTAAGGGTATGGTCCTTAGTAAAGAGATAATGAAACCCTAATCATGAATATAAACCCTAATTGACAGGGATATTGAACTCTAACCCCAATTGAGGGCAATTCTAAATGAAACCCTAACCCAGGGTGAGGATGTAACCCTAAATCTAAGGTTAAAGACCTAAAAGTACCTAAATGATTAGTACTATTGTATCACATGATGTGATGAATAACTTGTATGATTGTTATCATGCTTAATAACCATGCAGGTATTATGAGATGATGAACATAGCCAGACTTGAGCTGTGACATTTATATATAATAAAAGTTGATTGGCCTTATGTGCCTTAATGTTGTTGTTGTTGCTTAGTAAAAGTAACAAATGTGCATGGATTTTTATGAGTCATATGAGTAAGTTGTTGCCTAGAGAGAGGTAATAAGATATTTTGTGGCCTTGTGAGCCATGTGTGATGCATGTGTAACAAGTATCATGATTGCCTTGGTCAGATGACCTGAAGGTGATAGTTACCTAATAGATGGTAATGATGCTCAATGATGAGATAAGGGTTTGAATACTCAGAACAATATGATTATGGTGATGAGATTGTGAAGGGATGATAATTCCTAGTATTGAAATGAGGGATTGAGTTCCCAAGGTCTTTTAAAGACTGATAAGTATTTGATGAAAGTAGTACATGTCTCTCTATAGCATTGTTGTAATAAATCATGTTTGAGAACCTGGCTGATGCTAAAAGAATATGAAAATATACTTAATTAATCAAGTGAAATCTGTTCATGTAGAGCCATGACCATAGATCCATCATCGTCAGAAATAGGTGATGGTGAAAGGGTGCTCTGTGGAAAAACCCAGAATGCATATTTTGAATATGTGGGGGTAAATGGGTGAAAATATCCTTACATCCGGTGAAGAGATTGAGGGAAGGTAAACATTAAACCTCTCAATCCTTCATGTGTCGGGATGGATGTATCATAAATCTCATGATGGTTGGGATAGATGTAACATTAATCTCCCAATGATATTTAATGTCGGGTCGAGGATATAAACATTAAATCTCTCGATGGCCGATGAGAGTGCAGTTGAGATTGTAACTCTATAGAAAAGTTTCAGTATACCCTGGAAAGCTATTTTGAGCAGTTAACATCGTTCTACTTGTGGTCCCGCACTGACCGGGATGTCAGAGGTCATGGGAATCCAGCTCTTCCATTGACCTATGTATGGTACCAATTTCGACTTCGCAGTGGTCGGTTGGAGTATGAGCGGTATACCTCATCTCCTCAGGGCATAAGTGTGATTGTAAAATGAAATCAGCCGTATAGCATGTTTGCTTAAGGATTGAATATGGAAATTCATTGGCTGATGTTACATTTCTTTTATATAACTTTAGATCATTGATGTTATTCATATCTATTTATATTCATTACAAGTAGATGGATGAACTATGGCTCTACCATGAGTAGATGCAATGTTCTCCTTAGGAAAGGAGATTACTTCACTATGTTTATACAGTGATTTATCTATTGTCTTTTTTATATAAATCCTTCTGCTCAATTTATTTTAATAAACTGCTATAACAATGTTTTGGCAGAGAGTTATATCTCCCGCTGGGGCAATTTACAATTGTCTCACCCCCGTGGGATCCAACTTTTTAGGTGAACGCGGACAAAGAAGTAGAAATCCTTTTGCAGGAAAAGGACAGCAGCAGTAACAACAGGGACAGCAGTGAGATCTCAAGTGGAGATATTATATGTCAAGTTATGTAGTTAGAAAGTCCTATGTGTCGTCTCTGTACTCTCGGGTCCTCAGAGTTTATAGTTAGTGTTTTAATGAATCAATCTGAGATTTTGGCTTGATGCCTTGAGACTCGTATGATGTGTGTATATGATGTTTATAAGGCAGCTGATGTTGTAATCTCTGAGAAGAGATGGTACAGATTATGTATGTTTGAACTAGAATGTAAATGTTATACAATGGTTCTTGATGGAAAAGATTTCCTATGTGTGGATCTCTTTGCAAAAAAAAATAGTGATTTTCAGTAATCCGCTGCAAATGATTCATTTCCACTTAAGTAAATCCTATTTTTGTGAGTTAGATGCCACAGTATCTAGATTAGTTCATAGTAGTGTTTATAGATGATATCCTTATATATTCTAGAGATATAGAACAACATGAGCAGCATTTGAGGATAGCTTTTTAGTTGTCGAGACAACACAGTTGTATAAAGTTTAGCAAATGTCAGTTCTATTTGTCTGAAGTTTCCTTTCTTGGACATGTTATATCAAGACAAGGAGTTAGTGTAAACCCTAAGAAAGTGGAATATGTTATTCAATGGAAGCAACCCAAAATACCTACTCAGATCAGAAGTTTTATTGGGTTATCTAGATATTATAAAAGGTTCATAAGAAACTTTAGTGTTTTAGCAGCACCTCTTACATGTTTGATAAGGAAGGATGTGTTGTTCATTTGGTTTGAAACTTGTGAGAAAAGTTTTCAAACATTAAAGAAAAAGTTAACTACAACACTAGTTTTAATTTTATCATAGGAAGATGAGTATTTAGTGTTCAGTGATGCATCCATGAAAGGTTTAGGATGTGTCCTTATATTGGAAGGAAGGGTGGTATTTTATGCTTCTAGACAACTCAAGAAGAATGAATAGAATTATCCAACTCATGATCTTGAGCTTGCAGCAGTAGTACGTGCCTAAAAGACATGGTGTCATTATCTTTATGGTGAATTATGTCATGTCTTTACTTACTATAAGAGTCTAATGTACATTTTCACACAAAAGAATTGCAACCTGAGACAATGCATATGGTTAGAGATTATAAAATATTATGATGTTACCGTTCATTACCACCCTAGGGAGGCTAATATTGTGGAAGGTTCTATGAGTAGGAAGTCTACGTCCCCTATAGAAATGTTTTATGGCATGTGTAAAAAGAAATTTATTGGTCAAAATGAGAGAGATGAAGTTAGATTTGAGTATATTAGAACAAGGTGGTCTAATTGCATAAATGCAAGTTAGACCTACATTCCATGAGAAAATCAAAGAGCTTCAATGGAATGATAGTGAATTGAAGCAAATCATGGATGACATCATAGAAAGAAAGTGGACATAGTTCAGATATTCAGATGATGGGATGTTGTATCAATAGAATAGATTGTGTGTGCCAAATATCACTAAGTTAAAGAAGTAGATTCTCGAGGAAGCTCACTCTTCTATGTATGCCATGTACCCTGGTAGTTCCATGATGTAATAGAAACCTCATGGAATTGTATTGGTGTCCAAGTAAAAAGAGACATGTGGTTGAGTATGTAGCCAGGTATGGTATGTGCCAACAAGTTAAAGTTGAACACCAGAAGCTAGCAGGTACCCTTGAACCACCCCCTATTCCAATGTGGAAGTGGGAACATATTACCAAGTACTATGTGGTAGGGTTGCTTAGAACACCACATGGTTTTGACTTAAAATGGGTGGTTGTTGATTGAATAACTAAATCTACTAATTTCTTACTTCTTAAGTCAACTTGGGATTTACCAAAATTAGCTAAAGTCTACTAGATGAGATAGTTAAATTGTATGGAATACCAGTCACTATTATATCCCAAGTCCATTACTAGAGTGAGGAGTTTTCTTGGTCATGCAAACTATTATAGGTGATTCATCCAAGATTTTTCAAAATTTTGTAAACATATGTCTAGTCTATTGGTCAAGGATGGTGTATTAGACTTTAGTGACAAATGCTTGAAAGATTTTGAGACTTTGAAAAGCACTCTCACAGCTACACCTGTCATCCAAGCTCCAGATCAAGATCTCCAATTTGAGCTCATGTGTGATGCAAGTGGTTATGTTGTGGGTGCTATCATAGGATAGAAAAGGGATAAAAACTATCATATCATCTATTACACAAGCAAGATGGATGATGAAGCATAGATTAACTACACTACAATAGAGAAAGAGATACTAGCTATTGTATATGCTTTCAAGAAGTTTAGATCATATCTTATAGGATCAAAGATCATTGTGTACACCAACCACGGTGCAATCAAATATTTAATGAAGACAAAAGACATAAAACCAAGGCTTTTGAGTTGGGTACTTCTATTAAATATTTGATTCTTGAATAACTAATGATTTGTGCTTTGTGCTTAATTCAATTTAGATTTGATTCTTGAATAACTAATGATGAGAAAACTTAATATATGTGTGCAAAGCAAGTTTAAAGCAAAGTAAAGAAAATATAAAGAGAAATTCTTCATGAGATATCTTGTTATGTTTTTGGTATAGAGACATAGAGAATTCAATTATGAATCCATATAAACAAGAAAGAATCAAATCATAGTTGATATGAAGAATTTATAGCCTTTTTAGTCTTTATCAGAATTTCCATCAGTTGACAACCAATGGTTTGAGATCGTAGGTTTTATACATCTTTAAATCTAAGGTTTTTCTTATTTGATGAATTTATGGTTTGACATAGCCTTAAACCGATGGTTTTGAATCAAAGGTTTTACTGGTAGGCAGGTCGATGGTTTTACTAAGGTTTTACAACTGATGATCTTGTTTGAAAGATGCCTACCGATGGTTCAGTAGAGAAGTGCCTTCTAATGTTTAACGGGATGTGCCTTTTGAAGGTTTTGTCAGTCGTTGTCAACCGAAGGCTGTATAGGGTATTTCTACTCATGGTTTTTCAGTGAGCGTCAACCAAAGATTTAGAAGACCATAGGTTTTAGAAATTAATGTCCACATTGATAGTCATCAACTGATGGCTCAACTGCCAAAGGCAATGACCAATGGAGTGTTGGTCGAAGGCTTGCCTTATGAAGGCCCAACCTTCTAAAAGCTAGACTGTGATTCCACCCAGCTTGATGAATTATAGAAGCCTTTGATCACTATAAATAGTAGATGTAGTCTAATGGAAATCAGCTTGTTAGCTTTATTTTAGTTTCTCTTCTTTCTTGAAAACCCTAGAGCAACCATAGAAGATTATCAATGAGGTGATTCTTAGGATGACGGTGAGGAATAAAGAGGGTAGAAATGGAAAAATGATAGCTTCAACTTAGATTCATCTTAGTAAGTAATTTTTAACTGTAGATTCTTTTTCTTTTCGTGTTCTCTTGTGTGATAATATTTGCTACAACAACCGAAGGCTTTACTTGACTTTCGTTCTTCATCTTCTACCTCCAACAAACTTCTTCTTAGGTTCATCTACCTTTTAACAGGTTGTTTAGAGTTTGTTTGAGGTTCTAAGTTTAGATCCGAGCTTGTACACTAAGATCCAAAAAATATCAAGTTTAGGAATAAGATTAGTAAGCTAGAGCATATGCATGTGAGTGAAAATCATCTTTAAACCCTAATTTTACTGAAATAAATCTTTTAACGATCATTTATGTGCATTGACTTGTCTGTTAAAGAATGAATTCGAAGTTGGAAAGCATGCTATGTGATTTCAATTGAGTTATTAAAGTGATCAGTATTCTCATGATGTATATGAAGTTCAAAGAAATAGTTTAAATTATAGATATTGATATGCTCAGATATTGGTTAGAGTAGACTCTTTATTGAAGCCAATGATTTTTCTTTATCAAAAATTCAGCAAGTGAAAAGAGAAATCCTAAATATAGAAATAAAATAATATTAATGAGATAAAATAAGTTTATTATGGAAAGTGATGATTCATTAGACATTAGATACCCTGAACACCGTAGATTCCATCACAAAGATTTATAGCATGAATGAGAAAATGTGCTTACTAATTGGAAAAGTCCATGATGAAGTAGCTATTGTGTACTATAGAGGTTATAGGGACTAAGTCTAGTGAGGACAGTCTCCTTAAATGAGTAAGGTACCCAACATTAACTGGAGATTTTAGTGGTAACCAATACACTTCTGTTAGTTCACTTACTACTCAGTGAGTCAATCCTAGTGGAACCTTTGGAGTAGGTAGTTTTAGCCATAGTGTTTTTTACTCTCTGCTTGAGTACCTAGGTTTTGAGGAGGAGTCTACATATTTGGTCACTCCAGCTAGCCACAGAGGATAGATGTGGCAAGGCTCATTGTAGATTGATAGCTAGTTAGTAGACTTCAAGTTCCGAGTCTACTCTAAGTCTTGTACATTGAGCTTGTAGCTTGTTGTGCTACTTCTACAAGTCGTGGTACACTTCATGTGGATCCACAGCATGATAATAAATGGACTAAAATATTTGTAAATGGATTTAGTTTATTATTTTCTATAGTCATTATCATATCAACTACCATGTTGAATGATTTGCAATTTTAAACTGTCATGCTTGTATTTATTTGTGTTTGGTTGAATTAATAATACACGTCTAAAATATCATGATTTTTGTTGATTTTTTGAACACTGATCCAGTAACTCATCAACCTACTCAAACATCTTTTAGGAAAAGCTCTAGCTCTATAGGAGGAGTTGGAGGCTAGTGATTATCAGGAGTAGATTAGCATAGGTCTGCTAGAAGAATAGTTAATGTAGTTAGATGGTCTCTTATCCTTCCTATGGATCTTGGGAATGAGAGAGTGAGAAAAGAGAGCAGTTTGTAAATAGTGGTACTTTATGTATAATAAGTGAGTATTCTTACTTTTGTGTATAAGTCAAACTTTGTTGTAACCTTTCATGTTTCATATGAATAAAATGTTATCATTTTAACTTAACATGATTTTTTTTAGTTCCATGTAATTAATGAAATGAAAATTTAAGGCTGATTTTAGTTGGTGATTAAAAAGTGAATGGTTAGTCTAATCCCTCTTTGATGGGTGTAAACCTTAATCAGTGGGTTTAGGTTGCATCAATACCACTTGTCTAGAATCACCTTCGGAGATGACAGCTCCTTCCCCATCAATGATAACTATCATGATGAAGCTTTGATGATGGAAAAGGTCATGGATCTAGGTGTCATGGAATGTTGATATATACAACTACTTTTCCTGCTAGTAGTTACCACTAAATATTAGTTACAATGAAAAAATAAGATTTTTTTTACTTACAACTACTACTAGGACAACCATCTATTGTTCAAGATGTGTGATGACAACTTATATCAAACATGTATACCAAAGGAAAAATTATCAAAGACTCTATATGGATGTCATTCCTTATTGTATGGTTAAAACCTAGGCGGTGACAGAATTGTTGCCAAGATTCGAAAATCTGGATTTTATTGGCCCACTATGTTTAAAGATTCCCATGCCTATGCCAAGTCTTTAATGAGTGTAAACACACTGTAAATATTTTAAATGAAATGAGATGCCTCTTTCCGACTAGGTAGAGGTACAATTTTAACATTTGTGGCATAGATTATATTGTCCCTTTCCCTTCATCATGCAGTAATTAATATATTCTAATTGTGGTATACCATGTTTCCAAATGGGTGGAAGTTATGGCAACCCCCACTTATGATTCAAAAGCTATGATGAGGCCATTTGAGAATGTTATCTTCCCAAGATATGGGGTACCACGCACCATTGTTAGTGATGAGGAATCTTGTTTTGGGGAGAGATAGTTTGATTCACTTGTACAAAATATGGGGTGAAGCATAAGGTTTCTATGCCATATCATCCCCAAACGTCCAGTCAAGTCGAAGTATCTAGAAGATAGATTGAGCAAATCTTAGAAAAGATGTTTGAAAGGACTACGAAATATTGGGCCTTAAGGCTTGATGATGCCCTGTGGGAATATATCTCACTGCCTACAAGACATCTATAGGGACTGCTCCTTACATGTTGATTTATGGAAAAGTATTCCATCTCCCTGTAGAGCTACAACACAAGGGATTCTGGGCCACTAAGTTCATCAAACTAGATCTTGAACTAGTAGGCAAGAAAAGATACTTGCATTTAGAGGAACTAGAGGAATCACAGTTTCATGCTTATAAGAATGCCTAAAACTATTAAAAAGGGATAGATGTGTGGAATGAAACACACCTAGAAAGGAAATATGTAAGCATGGACTCAAAGTTATATTGTTCAATTTTAATGTAAGGTTATTCCCTGGGAAACTTAGATCAAGGTGGTATAACCCATTCATAGTAACCAAGGTTTACCCTTCCAGTATGATGGAACTACACAGTGAGAAGTCTAGAACTTCTCCTATATATGGACACGACATGAAAAGGCATTATGAAGATGAAGTGTTCACTAGGAGAGCTGATATTCAGCTAGAGGAACCACCTGCAACACCACCAAAATAGAATAAGAGAAGATCACAGAGAAAGTCAAGGTAAAGACTATAAATTAGCACTTCTTGGTAGGCAGCCCAAGTCTTTCTGAATTTTACCTACAAAATTCAAATCCTAGTTTTCAAAATTTATTCTTCACAAATGATTTGATTATAATCTAATTATAAGTTTATTCTAATTTTAGTATTTATTATTCACTTTTTTATCTTCAAAATTTTAGTGTAGAAATAATAAAATTTGGTAAATTGCCTAAGAGTAATTAATCAATTTTAGGCACTTCCATCGGTTGATCTAGCTACCCAACCATTGGTTGATAAGCTAGGTCGACCATCAGTCGTCACAATAGCCACGCCATCAACCTACACCATCAGGTTGTATAGTCTAACTAGCCATTGAAAGGAAGGCATGTATTACCTTAGACTTTTGACATCAGAAGACATACAGCTGACCTTCCATCTCTTAAGAGGAATTGGCAAGACAGTGCTTTTTGATGAGATGTTCTGAACAGCCTTCATAATATGAAACCTAAGGAACCATCAGAAGTAAAACAATAGGCATTCCTTCAATATAAGATGTCAAAACTTTCATCGAGTTATGATATACATGAGTTCCTTCAAATAGTGATTCATCTTCACCATCAAAAGGCCTATCCTTTGGTCTCCTACACTACATGTTGACTTTCCATCAAAATATGCTCTATTATTTGTATTCATAAGGCAATTCACACAAAGGCAATCGGAAGGCATTGGGTTCATGATGAAGGAAATGTGGGGTCCAATACCGCAAGTGGAGGAGTATATAAGCAGTAGGGGGTGAGACTTGTACCTATCTGATGTATACTTATCATAAAGGTGAGTGTCACATACTACTGAAACCCTAATCACTCTCATGTAGTCCCTTTGAAAGATGAAATCAAAAATCTTTTTCCCGCCGCATTTGACCTACCTTCTACCTCATCCATCAAAAGGTGTCTCTCACCGCCAAAAACCCTCGAGATTGACTAACAAAGACATTGATTCGATCATCTAACCATAAATGGTAGGATATCTCATCTTCTCCCACAAGAATAACCCTTCAGTTTGGCACAATCATAAGGAGCTCGTAGTGGCACCACGGTGACTATTTGGAGGAGCTATTAGACATGATCGATGTCACACGGTGACGGTAAGCCCATCTCCTTTCCTTTTTGCCAAGTTTTCTTTCTTACATTCACCTTTCAAGCTTTTGAAGATTACAACCACCATCGATAAGTGGTACCTCCATATTCTTTTCTCTTTATTTCCTTCAGTCTAGATGTTTCCTTTTTCCTCTTTAATCTCAACTCCATCTCTTTTTGTTGGAATGAAAATCCTAGTGTTTCCTTTGATCCTTAGCTCGCTATCCTTCAGCTGTTGAAGCCATAGTGTTTCCTTTGGTCTTTATTCTTCTATGTAACAGTTTTAGGAAGCCTTTGTTTTTGTAGTCTACTTGCCACTAGTCAACTCTCCACTAGTTTTTGAAGAGTGGTGGTTCCCATCCCTCGCCGGCCATTAGAAAATGATCATATCATCTTCTTTACAACTGCGCTTTGGTATGAATTCTAATCAACCTTCAATTTTTACCAAATCAATCTCAAGATCACCGCTCTCTTGACCTGAAAACCATTGCTTCTCCCATCTATTGGTTTCTGAAAGTGTTGCCTCTCCATCGATTTGTAATTCATCAGAATTTGATCTCTATTTTTTAGAAGTTGATCAATCAAGATAACCATTGGTTTCCAAGAACCTATTTTCAAACCATTAGAAGACAACACTTGTTCCTTTTATAGATAATTAGATCACCATCATTTGTTCAACATATTCCATTCATTTGCTTTACCTGTCTGATTAAATTTCATGTTTGACCCTTTATTAAATCACATATCTCCCTAACCTCTTTGCATGAGATATAACTATATACACATTGCAAAATTAGCTCAGATGGCATAAATGCAGACAACTAGAGGTCTCACATCTCACTATAGCTTGCTAAGAGGATGAGTGAGGCAGATGAACTTAAATAAGGACTAAGGTAGGAGGAGATAGATATGGTAGAAAGGTTGAGAGATGAGGCAACCATGTATATGGAGATCCATGGGGAGCCCACCCTAGAGAGTAGGCAAGCAATGTTTGAGGTGGATAGATAGAAACACCTCTATGAGTCTATCCCTAAGGAGTCCTCAAACTCCATAGAGTTTAAACATACAGAACCATTTGAGTACAAGCCCTCAGCAGAGATTGGAAATCCCAAGAAGAGGAAGGTGTTTCACCCATTCTCGAAAGGCAACACACATAAATCAGCTAGAGTGACAAAATAGGGGGAAATGAGAATAGGAAGGAAGGAGTTGTGACAAGCACCAGATTAGTAGCTCAGCCCTATGCAATTTCCCATGCACCTACACTTGTTCATCTAATTGGTCATTTTTATATTCCTCTAACATCTGATGTCACCACAAAGTCTTAACCTTAAAACTACTTCATCCCCAAGGACGCTACACACAAGAAGGTTTGGGAAAATACGTTCAGTGGAAAAACCTTAAAGGCAACAAGGTTCGGCTACAAGGGCACTCTAAGAAAAGTGGAAATTACAATAGGATAAAGGACCACCTGGACAATGTTGGCCTCTACAACATCTACTTTAACAATTACATCTTATATGAAAAACTCACTCCAGAGTTCATGTCCTCTCTCAAGAACTTACCAGTTCTTAATGAAGAGGCTAAGGAGTGTGGGGTTCTTCAAACTAGCCGTATGGATAGTCAAAGGGGACTGTGTGTTAGTAGAGAAATGGTTGAACACCATATTCATCAACACGGAGGAACAAACTGAGTTGGCCAACAAATCCAAAGGAGATAGAGAAATCTGAGGGTTCTCTACTGAAAAAACTTAGGAGAGACTCTCATGAGAGGACGAACACAGTTATGGATAGTCAAAAGCAGCAAATATGCATTTAGGTTTTATGCGACTAATACATAAAATCTTAGCCAATACATTGTTCTTCCGATCAGACACTAGCAACATAACTAGAATGGATCTTCGCATCCTTTGGAGCATCCTCAAAAAGAGACTGGACAACATCAAGAGAATCTTGATTGATAGACTAGCAGAGGCAATCATACCAGAAGGATCACGAGACTTCTGCATGGGAGGATTCATAACTTACATTACGCACCAATTAGGATACCCTAAAAAATTAAAACACTTCATTGTGTCAAGAGGGGAGAGAGTAGTAGATACAAACCATCTAATGGCTATGAACATCTTAGAGAGGAAGAAGGGAAATACTTCTATAGGTTCCTAAGATTGAAAGATCTACTCCCTTTTTTAGATTTAAGCACTTACGACTGAAATAGACTTTTGTTCTTATAAGACAATGTCCTAAATATGGAGTCAAAATCTATGCCTCTTCCTCAAATTAGTGAACAAGCTTCCATAGCAAAACTAATCAAACACACAGATGACAAACTTGAAGAGACTGCAAAGTCTAGATACCAAAGTAAATTGCCACCTAACTAAAAAGAAAGAAACCCCCCACCCAAACCAATAATATAAGAAGAAGTCAAATAGCATGTGAATATCCATGTAACACCCCAATTTTCTAAAATATGTATAGTACTGAGTGGAAGCATACTTCTTATTGGGATGTTACAAACATGATGACCAATGCATAGAAGAAGAAAAAAATTATTGAACCAACACAGGATAAAATAACATTTCTCATTCTCAAGGCTCAAATGAAAAGCTTGTACTTAAAAGTGATACATGGTTCTCTCAACATAAAGGTAAAACTAACTAATTATTCTATTGTAGTTGGCACCCCACCAGGTTTAGACTCCTAGCTTTCTTCTTGAGGTATAAGCTCCTTGCTTATGCTTTCTTATCCTCCTCTCCTGCGGACATCGTTTCCCCAGCCATGCAAAGCAAAATGGAATCACGTTAGAGTAAGTGGCACTGAGTAACATTATATGAACTGAAAGTAAACCATACTTTTGAAGAAAAAAATGTGAGCTAAACATTGTAAACAATGAATTTTTTTCATATCCTTTATCTATATATGTATTTCTCTTTATCATTGGTATTACTATCTTGGGTTGACTATATTGTCTTTCTTCCATAACATTTCTCTCAGGATTTTAACACATAACATTGCTCTCAAGAGCTTGGTAAACAACATTTCTCTCAAGAGCTTGATAAAATACATTGCTCTCAATAGCTCGAATCTGTAACATTGCTCTCATGATCTTGATTGATAACATTGCTCTCAAGAGTTTGATCTGTGACATTGCTCTCAGGAGCTTGATGAATAACATTAGTCAACTATCTTATTCTTAACATTATTCTTGACCATAGCAACTTGAAACATCAAATCTTACATAAGAAGGATGTACATTTCATTATCATAATCATATACAAAAATATTACTAAAACATATAATCTGATTCTTAATCTATTTTCTTGTAAGAACTCATTAGAAGATATACTTGATATCATTGTAATCGAATTTTATATATAAGTGAACATAAAACCCTTGACCCATACTTATTAATGCACAGTGCATGAATCCACTTACCAATTAGATAAGAAGTCCTCTTAGATGTCCTAAGGTTTGTAGAAACCCTAATGTCCTGAAATTTACATGTTTTATGTTAATTATTACCTTAAATAACATCTTAAACCCTAAGTTGGGTCTTTTAAGGAAATTAGGGTAAGATACAGTGGGGTTGGGGTTTGAAAGTTATAAAATCAGGTTCCTCCTGGAAAATCCTTTCCAACAATTATTTTTACATATTTTTCATATTAGCAAGTTATTTATTATGAATTTATGAAGAACAAATCAATCAAAATTTGAATAAAAGCCATGTGTGGACTATCCGAATCTGGATAGCAAAGACAACTGGTCCAATATCATGTGGACATGCTGGCTAGGGACCAGAGTCTAGCCACACGCACTGGTCAACAAAATAAAATTCTAAAATACTGACTTTACCCATGCAGCGTGTGTCCTAGCGATTAGAATCATGAGGGTAAGACTGAAGAAATAGAATCCTTGATTTCTCATCCTTGTGATGACGAAAATTTGCAAGAAGCATAAGCCAAAAATCTGAAATTTTAGATCCACAACCCTTGAACATGTCCAAAGTACAGTAGTTGATTAGGGACATGGCTCCCTTAGCTGTAGTCGATCACAACAAGCCCAAACTTGGGTTATTCGACTCATAAGAACTCCTGGGGGGTTGCAATTAGAGAAGGAACATGGAGATAAAAGAGAACTACATATAGCAATAGACTTGCTTGAAAACATTAGAGTCTGAAGTTATAGAATAGACTGAAGCGGAAACAAGAGGAAAACAAGACCAACTGAGTCCATGGAGGCGAATTGCAGGGAGGAAACCAAACCATATGAAAATAGGGGGAAGATGATTACCACAAAAAACACTCAATTGGCCTCTGGAAAAGCTTTGTGAGAGTCCTCCAAGTGCTTCTAGGTCAAGACTGGTAGTCGAGGGGGCAGGGGGGCACATGTTTGAAGTTGATTTTGCTCAAGAAGATAGGTCGAGTTAGGGTGAGACCTTGCAGGGATTCCTAGGGGTTCTTGGTGGGAGGAAATTGTTTTAGAGTATCCCATGAACGTTTTCTAATGCTTAGCTTTATAGGTGATGGCCCGAGCTAGGTTGGGCCTCTTGTGAAAAGCGAAACATGGGACAATCATGGGGACTCTAGTCAATCGAGAATTTTAGGGCATGAAGTCCTAGAAAAATTGGGATCACATGACTTATCAGGGTGCAAGAATTGTGAAAATTGTGCCCATAACATGCGGAAACCATAAGCGAGAAGGATCGAAGGGTGAAGATGGATTCGTACCTGTAGAGTCCAATGTACTCTAGTCTTCTAGAAGAGGAGATGAGACATGGCTTGAAAAGGACTCTGACTCCACGTGACAAATAAAAATAAAAGGGATCCTAGGTTCATTTAATCTATACTCCAAATAGTTGATTAATCATTGATTAACACTATATGCTAAATCTACTAATTGATTTGGAGGGTCAAGCAAATTCCTAATGACTTAAAATTGAACCACATGTAGATTAAGGGTCTAGAATCTTCCTATCCAATTATATTTAAGTTTTGTTTATTTCTTGTCCATCAAATTTATATATGTCATTATCTTCACATATAATTAAAAGGGGAGATAAATCTAAATATCTTTTCCTTAGTGAATTAGATTTTCAATCAAATTTGGAGATATGGAGTTATTACCCACTCTAAGACCTATTGGTTGTCTTTTATGTATACTTGAAGGATTATCATAGGAGAGAGAAAAATAGAGAGAATAATGTTATTATCTTGTATATTAAATTCCGATTCATAAACAAAAGGAAAAAGGAAATACATATTTTTTGGTAACCCATGAGACTCGTAAGGCTTGCATTGAGCCCAACCTGGGGAGCTCAGCCCCATCCCATAAGGAGCATAGCCCATTAAGTCACGCAGAGGCTGGCTGCGCTACGGGAGAAACAATTCCGAACAGCACCACTAGGGAGATTCAAACCCGGGTCCCTACATGAGGGACCTCGTGCTGTGACCACCTGAGCTACTGCTTGCCGGCATAAAAGGAAATGTATTTAATTTTATTTTTATATGAAGCTTCATATAAAATATTTAATATTTGTGGGAACTTGCATCAAAGTCTAAGTTTTGAAACTTAAAAGTTGAAATTTTGCAATAAAGACTCTAGACTTATTTAAAAGTTGGGATGTTACAATTCTACCCACCTTAAATAAATGTCATCCTTGAAATTTTCATGTACTACCAACCTTTAGGGTTTTACTTATGCCTGATTTTTGATACTCATCATGTATTTCTATCTGATAAAAATGAGATCGTGCCTTTTTCCTCATCATCAATCATTGCAAAGATTCTTGCTTTTCTCCTTTCTGGTTGATCTGAGTTAGGGTCTTGTCTTACATCTCTCCTTGCTTTGAACTTGGAGCATTCAAACTTCTTCTGACTTGCATATCCACAATGGTAGCAAGCTCTGGTTCCAAGCCTACATACTCCACCATGCAGCCTATTGTAGGTAGGGCAAGGCTTCTTGCCAGTTGGTTCTTCTAAAATTTCCTCTTCTTATCATTATGGTTGTTAGATTTGTTCCAAGACTGGTTGTGCTTATCATTCTTCCACATCCTTCCTAGGTGATCTTCTACCTCCAGGGCAGCCTCAAGTACCTCTTGCACTATCTTGATGCCACATCTAGTCAGAGAAAAGCCCAGATCAGGCTTCAGACCACGCATGAATTTCTTTGCCAGGTGTGCCTCATCTAATCCGTACCCATACTTCTGTAGCATACGAAACTTCATTGCATATTGGCTAACTATTAAGTCATATTGTCTCAGACTCTTAAACTCCAATTCCTTCTTCTCAATCATGGCTTCTGAGATGTAATTGTTTCAGAAGGTAGTTGTGAACTCCCCCCAGGTTAACGACTCACCATTAGGTCCTTGGGCATTAGTGAAGTTCTCCCACCAACTGTGGGTTGCACTCTTGCACATGTGTGTCCCAAAGCAAACTTTGGAATGCTTAGGGCATCCCAAATCATAGAAAAAATGCTCGACATTGAGTAGCCACTCTTCAGCATGACCCATTACATCAGTCTCAACTTCGCCAGATAAGGTTTTTGGCTTAATCTTTAGGAATTCTACTAAAGTCAACTCCCGGTTCCTTGGCTGATGTGGCCTTCCTTGTTGACCAGTGATAGAATTGGTAAGAGCCTTGATGAGAACTTCTAGAGGTGCATTAGGGTTACCATTAGGGTTAACCCCTCCAGAAGCACTATGATCACTCCCCCCATTGAAAGAGCGTCCCTCTCCATCTACGTGCTCCTTTCCCTTATCAGATTTTCTCTTGTGAGCCATCTACAAAGGGAACATAAACTATATGAGATTTTGAGAAAACTTGGTGGCCAAATATATTTTTCATTCTGATACCATATTGTAACACCCCAATTTTCTAAAATATGTATAGTACTGGGATGAAGAATACTTCTTATTGAGATGTCACAAACATGATGACCATTGCATAGAAAAAATATAATTTATTAAACAAACACAGGATAAAATAACATTTTTGGTTCTCAAGGCTCAAATGAAAAGTTTGTACTTAAAAGTGATACATGGTTCTCACAACATAAAGGTAAAACTAAACTAATTATTCTATCATAGTTGGCATCCCACCAGGTTTAGACTCCTAGCTTTCTTCTTGAGGTATAAACTCACTACTTATGCTTTCTTATTCTCCTCTCCTACGAACATCGTGACCCCAACCATGCAAAGCAAAATGGAATCACTTTAGAGTAAGTGGAACTGAGTAACATTATATGAACTGAAAGTAAACCATACTTTTGAGAAAAACGTGAGCTAAACATTGTAAACATTGAATTCTTTTCATATCCTTTATCTATATTTGTATTTCTCTTTATCAATGATATTACTATCTTGGGTTGACTATATTATCTTTCTTCCATAACATTTCTCATAGTATCTTAACACAAAACATTGCTCTCAAGATCTTGGTAAATAACATTGATCTCAAGAGCTTGATAAAATACATTACTCTCAAGAGATTGATAAAATACATTGCTCTCAAGAGCTTGACGAATAACATTAGTCAACTATCTTATTCTTAACATTATTCTTGACCATAGCAACTTGAAACATTAAATCTTACTTAAGAAGGATGTACATGTCATTATCTTAATCATATATGATTATATTACTAAAAGTTGTAATCTAATTCATAATTAATTTTCTTGTAAGAATTCATTAGAAGATATACTTGATATCATTGTAATTGAATTTTATATAAATAAGCAAATATAAAATCCTTGACTTATACTTGTTAACTTAGAGTGCATGAATCCACTTACAAATTATATAAGAAGTCCTCTTAGATGTCCTAAGGTTTGTAGTAACCCTAATGTCCTGAAATTTACATGATTTATGTTAATTATTACCTTAAATATCATCTTGAACCCTAAGTTGGGTCTTTTAAGGAAACCATGGTAAGATACAGTGGGGTTGGGGCTTGAAATCCCAAAAATCATGCTCCTCTTCGAAAATCCTTTCCAATGATTATTTTTACATATTTTTTTTATTAGTGAGTTATTTATTACGAATTTATGAAGAACGAACCAATTAGAATTCAAAGAAAAGACATGTGTGGACTATCCAAATCTGGAGTGCAAAGCCAACTAGCTCAATATCACGTAGACATGCTGGCTAGGGACCAGAGTCTAGCCACACGCTCTGGTCAACGTAATAAAATTTGAAATACCGACTTTGTCCATGTACTGTGTGTCCTAGCGATTAGAATCATGAGGGTAAGACTAAAAAAAGAATCCTTGATTGATGATCCTTGTGATGACAAAAAGTTGCAGGAAGCATAAGCCAAAAAACTAAAATTTCATATCCACAACCCTTGAACCTATCCAAAGTACAAGTAGTTGATCAGGGACATGGCTCCCTTGGCTTCAGCCGATCACAACAAGCCCAAACTTGGGTTGTTTGTCTCACAGGAACTCCTGGTGGGGGTTCTGCCATTAGAGAAGGAATGTGGAGACCAAAGAGAGCTACATATAGCAATAGACTTGATCAAAAACATTAAAGTCTGAAATGATAGAACAAACCATAGCCAAAATAAGAGGAAAATGAGACCAACTAGGTCCATGGAGGAAAATTGCATGGAGGAACCCAAACCAGATGAAAATAGGGGGAAAGATGATTACCACAAAAAACACTCAATTGGCCTTGGGCAAAGCTTCGTGAGAGTCCTCCAAGTGCTTCTGGGTCAATGCTGGTAGTCGAGGGGGCAGGGGCGTAGGGTCGAAGTTGGTTTTTCTTAAGAAGACAGATTGAGTTAGGGGGAGGCCTCACAGGGGTTCTGAGGGGTTCTTGGTGGGAGGAAATTGTTTTAGAGTATCCCGTGAACGTTTTCTAGGGCTTAGCTTTATAGGTGATGGCCCGGGATAGGTTGGGTATCCTAAGGAAAGTGAAATAGGGGACAATCAGGGGACTCTATTTGATCGAGAATTTTAGGACATGAAGTCCTATCAAGATTGGGATCACATGACTTGTCAGGGTGCGAGGACTGTGAAAATTGTGCCCATAACATGTGGAAACCATAAGAGAGAAGGATCAAAGGGAAAAGATGGAGTTGTGACTGTAGAGTATGATGCTTGTTGGTCTTCAGGAAGAGGAGATGAGTCCTGACCCAAAAAGGACTCTGACTTCACGTGATAAATAAAAATAAATGGGATCCTAGGTTCATTTAATGTATACTACAAAGAGTTGATTAATCATTGATTAAAGCTATATGCTAAATCTACTAATTGATTTGGAGGGTCAAATGAATTCCTAATGACTTAAAAATTGAACCACATGTATATTAAGGGTCTAGAATATTCCTATCCAATTATATTTAATTTTTGTTTACTTCTTGTCTATCAAACTTATATATGTCATTATCTTTGCATATAATTAAAAGGTGAGATAAATCTAAATATATTTTCCTTAGTGAATTAGATTTTCAGTCAAATTTTGAGATATGGAGTTATTGCCCACTCTAGGACCTATTTGTTGTGTTTTATGTATACTTGGAGGATTATAATAGGAGAGAGAAAAAGAGAGAGAGAATAATGTTATTATCTTGTATATTAAATTCTTATTCATAAACAAAAGAAAAGAGGAAATATATTTTGTTTTATTTTTATATGAAGTGTCATATAAAATATTTAATATTTGGGGGAACTTGCATCAAAGTCTAAGTTTTGAAACTTAAAAGTTGAAATTTTGCAATAAAGACCCCAGACTTATTTAAAAGTTGGGATGTTACAATCCATGTAGTTGCCAACTTTGAAAAAATTTTGAATACCCACATTGATTCCTAGCCAAAGAAGGAGAATACAATGATGCCTTCCATAGAAGCAAGAATGGTGTCATGCCTCACCATTCTAGAAGCTGATAAAGTCAGCAAATTTGTGAGGACACCTCCGACCACAAAGACTGACAAAAGGGATATGACCACTACCAATAAGGGAGAGATCAACAAGAGGGAGGAGCCCTCGATAAAAGATCCCACCCCATCATAAAAGGGGGCGTATGGTGACCTACATTGATACAATCAAGGAGACGATCTACATTCACCTCCAAGAAAGGATCCTGCCATGAGTCAAGCTCATGAAAACCTGATGTGACACACAAATAAGCTCTTGTCGCATATGAGCTTATGGAGATCGGGCAAGAAATTGATGTCCTACATGAGATCGTCTATTAATCACCCCTAGTTTTTCTAATTTTAATGTAGATGTATAGTCACTAAAAATATAGGTGAAAGAGGTAACTATAGATATTCAACCTCTTATGAACTGCGGCAAAAAATGCAACTTCCGGCAGCCAATCAGCTAAAGATCATGGAATTCTAGGTTGACATGAACAAAGAAGTTGCCTAATTGAGACAGGAGCGGGATGATTTGAGATGCAAAAAACAAACTATTGTCTGCCTCCAACAATGAGAAGAAACATAAGGAGGCAACATCAACATCAACAACCCAAGATTAAGCAACCGCCAAGAGGTAGAAGGTTTTTTATGAAGCAATAGCTTGCCCACCCGAGGCAAGAATGGAGATGTATGTCCACATGAATGTAGATTTGGTGCTAACAAAGCTAGGCATCACGTTTGATGTATCATCACCAGATAAAGAAGTCACCCATGAACTCTTTGTCGAGCAAGGAGCAGAACAGTCAACAAAGAACATGGGAATACCCACTTGGGAAGACGATAATGCACACTCCCCATCCTTTCTAGGGCATTCCACCAACAAGTCAGGGGAGGCCAAAGATATTGAGGCACCTGATTAGGAGACCCCAGCTAAATATAACGAGGAGAGGATCTCTCTAGTGAAATCAGACAAAGTTTCCATCCCCAAGCATGTAGAAGTGACCGGAGAGAATGATGTTGTGTTAGAGAATGCAGAGACTAGAGAGAAGTGGGAGAGACTACTAAGGATATCATGAATGGGTTGGACCCACTTTTCAACTATAAAGTCCCTCCCCCTCCCCTAGAATATGATGGCATAGTTAAAGAGTACTTGGTTGATGAACCTATTCAGAGTGGTGCTTACACCTTTAACCTGTTCAGTGAGACCGTAGAGAGTTTGATGTAGAAGAAGACAAATGGAATATGAACTTGATGTTCTGTAAAGCACCAAATAAACTAGAAAACTCAATTTTCCCTGATGGAGGAGGCATACAACATCAATCTGGCAGTGCCCCCACCCGTTCCATGTAAAATGAATGACATGGATATGACTTTGACATATGACATGCTACTTAGAGACATCCATGTCTCAACTGATATATTAGATGATGATAAACCAAGATATGACATCATCTACAATAATGAATGCTACACTTTGACAAGGGACAACCAAAGGTCAGCATTCAGATATATAGTGACAATCGGCATGAAGTTCTTCAAAGTTCATTATGGCATGATTATTGAAGAATATATGCACAGGGACAAACAAGGGTCAAATTTTAATGCAACATCCATATTAGTCGTCATGCTATATGAAAATAATTATAAAGCACCCCCAGTTGAAGAACTGCAAAAAGGCTTGCAGAAAATAAGAAGGTGAAAGTTCATAAGCTTTCATACAAAGCCTTTAACCACTAGCTTTTGACTGTGGCAGATCTTTCCATCAAATGGAACATTACATACAACTGTAATGTTAGAGATATGTCATGTGGGAGGATGGTCTTTGAAAATCAAGAAAATAGAGAGATACAGAAAATACGGGCATGGTTGACATGCATAATACAAGGGGCATACATACGGTATGGCCCTAATTGGGCTAATATCTATATCAATCGTGATATCCCTCAATAATAACCAAACTCGGGCAACGGCTCATATTGTCCTAAGAATGATAGAGGCTTTGAATAGAGGGTCTCCTCTTTAGCATGTGTCCAATGAGGACTTCCACACCCTGAGAGGGAAATATGTCATGGAAATCATACATGATAGGAGATTGTTCTATGACCATTGTATGGAAGACGTCCCTTGGAGGATGTATTCACTAGTCCCCCTTCAAAAGAAGATTTTGTGGTTAGAACGACTAAAAAATCTCTAGGAGGAACTTGAAGTCCCTTCCCAACAAAACTCTATAGTGACTCCAACTTGCCCTCTACCTTAACAGTAGCCTACCTCTCCACCCTTGCACAACAGCCTGCCTATCCACCCTTGCATGAATTTAAAGCATTAACTCACATTCTCACTAAACCTCATTCTTTGACACTCTAAGGATAGAGTGTATGAGAAGTTTGGGGGTGTGAACATGCAAGTTAGGTACATCTTCCATCCCATAATCTCTATCTCTACATCTTCCACACTGCATATTATAATTTTCTTTTTCCTTATCTTCCTTTGTGCCTAAAAGTTTTGACATTTTGAAAAAAAATGTTTAGAAATTTTGCTAGTTGTACATATCTAGCTAGAAAGAATTTAAATGAAGGGAAAATTTTGATATATAGGTAACTTTTGGATCCAATTTTCATATATACCATCATCTCTCCCAATTCCTGGACCTTCTTGCCTTTAATATGCTTCGTAGCGTAATCATTTCAAGAGTGATTGGTTAAGGCTACAAATTCACCTAATAAAAGCCATTTCATGTATGTCTTTATGCCATCTTTTTTTATGACCAGGAAACCACCCACCCCCTGGGTATTCTTAGATAGGGATCATAAACTTGGGAGAACTCGTGCACCCATACACCTATTTTCTCAAACAGTCGCATCAGAGGTCGGCTGACATTGAGGGAGTCTAACTGTTGAACGGCACCACTAGGAGGATTCAAACTTGGGACCCCTCATGAGAGGCACATGTGCTTGACCATCTGAGTTGTCACTCACAGACTATTTTCATGCCATCTTTATCTCAAGACACTGTAAGCAATGAAAGACTGCTACTATCCTAGGGAGAATTCTCTAAAATAAGGACAAATTACATGGTATATTCCTGATCAATCACCCTAGCCTCCTAATATAGATTAGAAATTGCATACCTCTCATCAAGAGGAAACATCTACCCCTTTTGGTGCTCAACCCCTGCTAGGGGTCAACAAAGTCTTGGCGGCCCAAGCATCGCAAAAATCCTATCACCTAACCCCGATGAGAAATAATGAAAGTTGAGAATGAATATAAGCATGAGAGTTGTGCCTAATAAGATGTTGAAGTGTTCTGATCGTTTGGTGTATAGTTGCACTCAAGAATGTAGATATGTTGTATCTGGTAGTAGAGCCTAGAAGCCAATTTTACCCACATGTCATTCAAAGATGATCTCATGTAACCACCTAAAACTACATCAACACTAACAATTGAGTAACACTATTATTATAATATTGTTCATGGTTGACTGATCGTGAGAAGGAGAGGATACATCCCAACTTTAGCCCACTCCCACATAGCAGGCTAGGTTACCCAAAAAATTGAAGTTAGGTGTAAAACCTACTTTCAGCAAGAACCATGCATGAGTACGGCTAGGAACCAAGGCGTGGAGTGAATCATGAAGGAGAACCCCTTCTTCAAAGAAGGTAGTAGCAGATAAAAAAGGCCACACAACTTTGGATCTATGAGAATGGTACTAGGGAACACAGTACGATGACCAAGAAGTCAAGAAGTTATCTTGTCCTAAAGATCGAACAAGGACATGGTCATATGCTAAAATATTTAACTAATAAAGTCCTTAACTACCTCTTAAGCTTTGATTCAATTTATTAGCTTGAGCACAAGCTAGATTCTATGTTTGGGGTTGATAACATCCAATTTTGTGGATGTTTCATGCCTATTTTTGTTTGAAATTTCCCTCCTTAGTATAGACACACCCTAACTCTCCTATATTTGCTTCATATTCTCTCTATATTAAAAATTAGGTAGTAGATACTCTCTTGTATAGAGAAATCATAAATTGTTGGTCATACCATGAATACGGATGGCATGGGCTATTCCACGACTGAAGTATTCACTTTAGTGTGGGCTCTCTGTAACACCCACCAAGAACATACATGATAGTAGAAGCAAACCCTATGTGGTCCATAACATGGGTCACTTGGCTTGGAGGAACATTACAAAACATGATATACATTACAATAATATAAATAAAACACCATGCATTAACACAAAATATATATTCATACATTGTTCTTTAAAAAGGGAAACATAAAATGTCTCATCTTAAATTCAAACCTAATACATGTAATCTAAGCAAGTCTAAAACATGAACTAAAACTAAGCTAGATAATCTATTGAATTGGTAGATGGCACCCCACCAAGCTAAATTCTCCTTGAGTCAGCTACACTTGAAGGCTCACTTCAATTCCGTCTTGCTCCTTGATCTAGGGACATCTCATCCCACGGACATGCAAAATAAAGCAACAACATAAGTAAGCGGAACTATGATGTTATAAGAACTGAAAAGTAAGTATATATACTTGAACTGAAATAAACATGACATGGATTAACATTAAGAATTCTCATTACACTTTATCTTTCATTACATCAATGAATTAAGAAACATTACTATATGCATTCTCTCCATCACTGCCCACGTGGGGCACATCATGCTCAGAAAGCCCATCATTTCTAGGAAGCCCATAATGACCATAAAGGTCCATCATTGCGAGAAACATATAATAAGTTACTTAATTCTCTTATCTTAAACATTAACATCATTGTTCTTATCTTGCCATCGATGTATATTGTCCTCATCCAATAATTGCACCAAAGTGCTCATCAAGCCAGTTAAGGCTCATCTTAATTGCACCAAAGTGCTCATTAATGCCATGAAGACAAAATAACATAAAGAGGAACAATTTATAACCTAAGTAAATTATCTTAATCATCATGGGATTTCTCCCTCTTAATCTTGACTTTCATATTACATGATTCTTTCTTCAATTTCCTGACCATTACATGATCATAGCATTAAACTAATGAGCATCAGTGATATGCATAGAACTTTATGATTATAGCCACAAACAAGCAGTAATGTAATTGGAGGCATCATCATTATCTTAATTTCATTAACTTGAAATTTTAAAGCATAAATCCTAAAACATACATAATCATGCCATTCATTCAAAGTACTTATGCATAGTGGCATGACCCGCTTACTTGGAGCAAGGTAGATCCTAACTTAGTATCCCTGATCTTGATCGAATCATGTGTTCCTAAAATTAACATGGTTTATATTAATTATCATCTTAAGTATATCCTAAACCCTAATTTTAGTCTTCTAGTAAAACATGGTTAGACACTCTCAATTTAGGGTTTAAAAACCTAAAAATTGACTTCCTTATCGAAAAAGATTTCCAATGAGTATTTTTGGGTATTTTTCTGATCATCCTGTGAAATAATATGAATTATCGAACCATCAACCAATTAGAAATCACTTAAAATTCACGTAGGCCTGGGACCCATATCTTGCTGGCCTAATCAGGGTTGGCCACACAAGCAATGGGCTCACTAGGGCGGACCAATAGTCAAATAAGAAAAAGGCAAAAACCCCAAAACACCCTTACAAAAAAAACATTCAATGAAGCGGGAGGGGGCACCACGGTCATTTACTGACCGAGTTTCTTCTCCGTAGCTGCGGCAGTGCGAGGAACATCTGCATGCACCTTGATCTTTAACCAAGGTCCCGATCAATGAGTTCTCACAGAAACATGAGAAAACTTTCAAGAACTTCCACTTCGCGGGACGCCAACAAAGCCCAAAACTACAATCATGGTTGTGAATGGACCCTTGTGGCCCTAGAATAGATCGTCAGGGCAAAGAAAATAGGGGAGGAACCAGAGTCTGAAACCATGACCCCCAAGCGAGAAAGCTTCAACAAAAGCTTGAGAAAAGTTTGATGATGCCTGATGGTCTCGTCTGATGGCTCACAATGGTCGATTGAGCTCTCTTTCATCATGTTAGTGAATGTCAGACATGAACCAAAGGTGTGCTATAGGTCATGTCGATCGGGGCACTCGCAAAACAAACTAGAAAAAGGGAAACTAAGGTGAAGGTTCAGAGATGCTTACCTATTTTTCAATTTGATCGAGATGGGCCACCACTGTCAGGTTTGAAGCCATGGTCGTCGAAACTATAACTCGGGCAGGTTGGGATTACAATAGGTGCAATTGACTCCAGAGGAGCAAAGTTTTGGGTCAGGGGGTTCTAACGGTGCCCCTTTATATGTATGTGATGGATAGAAGGGCCATATGTGAACAAGGAGTGGGAGGAGGAGTCCATCCCTAATTAGGCATTCCTCTGAGAGGGCATGAAGTACCAGCAACCTTGGGATCATTGAGCTCGCGTGGTGATCACTATTTCATTGGCGAAGAAATCTGAGAAAATGGGCCACTATGGAGAAAGATCCGGAGAGGAGGGGAAGTCTGGGATTGTAGAGTCCCGAATGGCCTGGACTCAGGTAGGGGAGATAAAGAAGCGGCTGTTAGATGAGTTTGTGAAGACTAGGACTCTAGGAGAGCTGTTTGATCATGCTGAAAAAGAAAGAGAGCGAGTTATGTGCGTGACAATAGAAAAATGAACTGGAACTTTAGGTTAAACTAGTATCTGAATCAAATATTTATTTAAAATTATACTTTAATTTCCCTAACTGATTTGGAGGGTCAAACAAAGTAATATTGACTTCAAAATTGAACCATAGGATAATAGAAGGGTCTAGATCATTCGTATATGGTTATATTTAGGTTTTGCACAATTTGTATTCATAGTTTCCATATACATCATTAAACTTGATTTTAGTACATTTAATTGATTAAATAAGGGGCAAGCACCTTCCTTTGTGAGATTTTGAGTCCAAATTCGAGATGAACAATAATTGTATCCTAAAATTTCTTATATCCTATATATTATGTCTTTTTGAGAAATTTTCATGGAGGAGAGAGAAACAGAGTTGGTTTTTCTTTTATGTGTATTGGACTCATTTAATTGAAATTAAAGGAAACATATCTTGATTTCTTTTCTATATCAAAATTATATAAATAATTCAATAGTTGAGAAAATTTACATTAAAGGCTAAGTTTTTTTATATGGAAATTTGCAATTTAGACCCTAAACTTATTTTATTTAAATTTTGGGATGTTACACTCTCCATCAGTTGTCACAATCAATGGTTGCACCTGATCCACCTCCCAATGGTGAAGCCACTTCATTAAATAAAGGGACAGTCTATTTGGCCACCCATCCGTTGTCACAATTGTTGGTAATACCAACTCCATCTGCTAAAGATTGGACAAAGACTTTGGCCACTGAAGGCCAAGCCGAGGTCTTCTCTACCGATGGTCGGAATGACACCATAAATTGAAGGACAGCCACGAGCCTCTCTACCAATGGTTTGGTTGAGTTGATCTAGTGAAGGTTCTATAGACCATCGTCCTTTGATGGTGTCACTACTACATCAATTGAAGTAGGATCTGTCAGCCTCTCTACCAATGGCTCAACAAACCCCTCTTCTCTAATGGTTTGGCAGCGAGTCTATCAACTGATGTAAGATTTGCATACACCCACCATCATGACAGTTAAGCTTGTGCCCCAAGGCATGTGATAGGGGTACTTGAAGCTCATGCTAAGAGTTATGGAGTAGTATGAATGTGTGAGGATATATGGAATACTAAATCTAATGATCATATGGTTTCATTTTGATTATTTGTTTACCATCTTGAGAGAGAGACAATCTTATGATTCATATATATACTAAGCTCGAGGGAGCAGGGAATATACACTTATGAGATTGCTTGTAAACTTGCTAAGGGTATACAATGGGTGTGAGTATTACATGTAGGTAAGAGAGAGACAATACAAGTTTCCATCCATCTATATATTCTAAATCACAGTTAAAGATTCTTATCTATTTTTGTCTTGTCTTCTATTTTATACCTTTCTTTGTTGGTTACATTGATTTTTTGGACACTACAGTTTCTTAAGGAACACCTATCATGATTTTTGTTTGGTGTAACTAAGCTAGATCCAAGGAGTTTTTACACCTACCACCCTTGTCCCTGAGATCGACCCTATTTACTACACAAGTATTCGTTGTTATTGTTGCGGGAGACTAAGTATCACTTTGAATATTAAGTCTTATTACTCTAGATCCTCTCTTGTTTGGATGTGTGGTCTAATGTGATCAGTTGTTAATTTGTGTTGTTATGGTTATTGGGTTTTTTCATTCATTTTTTATGTGCCTTGTGGAAGTTTCAATGTATGAGGAGAGGCTAGAGATAGAATATAACCATGATCATTAGTCTCACAACATAGAAGAGCCCTAGAACCTTGAAAAGATGCATGGTATCTCATATAAAGAATTGATGAAGAAAATCAATACCTCCACATGGGTAGATCTTATTTTTGACTGACTAGAACTTATGAATTTCATTTGTATTATCTCATGGGGAAGCCCAGTTTGGAGGGATAATTGATATGAGATATTTTGATGCCCTGAGAAAGGCATTGCCCATGATAAAAATAAATTATGATGTTGTACACCCACTCGAGCTAGAATATTGATGTATAATAACTAGCTCAAATAGGGTTGACTAATTTTAGCCCCAAAATCATGATATGATCAGATACATGATGCTAGTCGAGTTGTCATCAACCCTAAATCAATTGGATTTTCATGTTTTGGGAACAAAATCCGTATTTAAGATGGAGTTGACAGGATGAATTCAAACTTTGATACCGTCAAATTTAATAATTAGGAATTCAAGAGTATTATATTTTGAAACTAAGTTGATCTTAAGAATGTGATGAAAAAAAGAATGATAATGAACTTGAGTCTAGGAATGTAATTGAGTCTTTAGAATAAGTAGTTAAACTAATGTTAGGCTTAGTTTGCAAAAATATTGATATAAGACTTCATTTGAGTTTGTTGTATTAAATTAAGCTTTAAATGTGAAACTTTGAAACGTCATGAAGTTGTTAGATACATTAGAGGGCCTAGGTAAATCAGACCAATGTCAGTCTATAATTATGTCCTTCAAATGCAAATTGTGAATTTATTATTAGGTCCTTTATTAGTTTCCAACAACATTTTAGTGATCAAGATAAATAATTAATTAATTGTCTAATCATTTCTTGAATGCCAATATTGGTAATGAATGAATTAGTGTTCAACTAATCTTTTTCCTAGCATTAGATATAGCTAGTTTAAGATAATCCTAGTTTAGGATTATTTATAGATATGGAGTGGAAAAGGGGAATTAGTTTTTGTATCTGAGTTTAATTTGAAATGAAACCTTTTGATCAACCTTAGGAGGATCCATGTAGGATCTAGAATCCCCCCAAGTTGGGTGGGAGTACAAACAAGGAGTCATTCCTCTCATGCAGACTCTACTCACTCCCAACAAGAATAGAAAAACCAATCTCCCTTGACCTCTATATCCCTCTCTAGCCATTATCTCTCCCAATTTTCCACTCCATTAGATTCGAGAGAACAATTCGAGATCAACCACCCCTTTGGTTTCCATTATCTCCTTGAATATTGATAATTCTCAAAATCCCACATAACACAAACTCCTAGGCTAATTGTCTTTTATTCTCCCCCATAACCCTAAGAATATATAAGGCCACTAGATAACCCCGATGACTCCCACATCGCATCCCAACTCTCAATTGTGCTCAAGAGCCCATGGAACCACCCCCACTCCTAGGAACCCACTCCTTGCTTCCCTAAATCAAGGCATCTCTGACCAATTATGTAATGACCCAACTTCAACTTAGTCATCTAGTTAGGTTTTAGTTGGATAATTACATGCTTAAATAGAGTGAGAATTATTTAATCTTGATTCATGATGATAGTTTAAGTATGATGGTTTAAACCTAATGAGAACCTCCAAACATGCTTGTTTTAGATAATTACTGCTGGAGAAATGAAAAACCCTAAATGGATGAATTGAGAATTTGATAGTATAAGAAGAGAAAAATGTGATAAGTATAGTTGCATAGTAAATGATTTTTAGTACATTATATATAGGTCTTATTTCTATGGAATTTGGATATAGTTTGTATAACTCAAATACAAGTGTTATTGAAAAATTTATAATTTTTAATGTTTGTTGGACATGTTGGTCAGACTAGTTTCCCCAAGACAAACTCAATCAACCATGCTATACAGGCTAAAGTATAGAAGCATAGTATTTAGTTTTTAGTTATTTACTGATACATCCAAATGATCTAAAATTTTAAATATAGCTTGGAAACACATTCAGACAACATATAAAAAGTTTTATAAATTTTGGATGATAGTGTAGTGATCATAGAGTGTTGAGTTACTTATCAATAACAACTTGACCGACCAACCAATCTGAGTAAATAAATAAAGACTAAAAATAGATTTTGGACTTGTTTGTGAATGTTCCAAGCACCTCAACTGATTATCATTAATGGAACACCTTGGTATCTCCCAAAATCCGTCATTCCTATCTTAGATATGAATTTTCAGAGAGAGAGAGAATAATTAGAGTTTTGAATGAGAGAATTGTTAAGAATGTCGATTTGGGGGTTAAGCTTCCAAAAGCTTGCCAATTCATATAAGTTCATCAACCCTAGATAGGTTTTCATGGTTGATCTTATTGCATATGTATAAATTCCATCATCCCTCTAATTTGACTCAAAAATATATCAATTCACTCCCTTTTCTCTTTCTCTCCTATTCTCCTTTTATAGGATTCTCGAGTTGAAAATAGGAAGAAATGGATTGCATACTTGGGAATTGCTTGGATTTCTGGAACTTAAAATTATAGGTAACGTTTTTTAGATGCTTGGTTCCATTTGATGAGTATTTATTTCCCTTTTAATCTTTGTAATTATGATAAAAGCTCAATTCTATCAGGCTAATCAACAAAATCAATGGTTATATTGAATGTGAAATGGGTAACCAATTGGGGGAAATTTCAGGGAACTAAATATTACTCATTTGGATTTTATTTTTAATGAATTGTATGTGTTTATCTCCTAATTTTTATATTTGTTTCCCATTTGAGAAATTTATGGTCAAAGAACTACATTGACATGTGCCTATATTGACTAAAAATCATCCTAATGGATGATATGCTCAAAAATTTAGTGGACATGTACAAAATTATGTTTAAATTGAATAAGTATGAAACGCTTAAGTGTATTATTGAATATTAATGAAATTTAATATGGCATGTACACGAGGATCAGTATGAGTATTTGAAATGGAGGTATTCGATGTCTAGGATTAGTGTTGTGATTTGACTCAAATGAGCCAATGTGTTTATGCATACTTATAATTGATGGATGAATTGTGTGGAAATGGGAACTAGGGTATACATGTATTGTGAATAGCCTTAATGACCCTATGTACACCTTGATGATGTTAGTGAATAATGGTTCTTCTAATGTATTGAACTAATCTAACTTCTCAAAAATCCTAGAAATTTTATAGTAGGACGAGCATGAGAGATAAATCTGAGACTTATATATAATCTTGTAAATATGAAGAAAATGCTCAATTGTAGATGTATTACTTGAATTGCATGTGATAAGCTTGACTAGTATCATCTAAGCCTAATGCATCTATTATAGTACAATTTATGGAACAATGAATAAACCTCACATGAATGCAAGTCTTTTATATAAGTCACATAATAATGAATTGAGAAGATGACTAGAGATAAAGGAGTAACAAGAAGTAATCCCTGATCTTCCCTATTTTCCTAAGATGAAAAATCTTATAAGGAATGGAAGAATCGTTTTGAATTACCAAAATACCATTAGAATTCCAATAACATGGCACATGTATCTAAATGTAAGAAAGTACATGGATAAGGGTGAACTGAATTGTGATGATACATTATGGAAGAAAGATTAATAAAATAAGTATGATGAAATCTATAGTATAATAATTTTCAATTACATTTGGGTTGAACTAAGATGAAAGAAATACACAAAAATTAGACTAAGATGGATGGCATTGAAAGAGAGGCATCGTATATTAAGTAAACTAAGAATTATTGATTCTGATAATGTAATGGATGTGAAATGAAAAAGTTAAGAGTAATGATTTTATAATGAAGAGAAGAGAAAGTAGTTATCACGGTGGATCTAAGAACATAATTCCATCCTAATATGATGAAATATGTTATAATAGTAAATAATTATCTCAAATGCATGATTGAGGAATGTAGATAGGTACAGTTTAATTTGATTAAAACATGAAGTTCAAGGATGTGAAACTATTCATTAATATGCATTTTTGGATTGTAATTGTCTGTTGGAATACTTGTATTCTGAGAGTGGTTTATTCTATTGGAATTTAAATGATATAATTTATGTATTGATTAGTAACCCCAAGTGAAGCATGGAAAATAGAACAAGATGAGGAATGAGTTTTCTATTCATTTTTATGCATTTTGATTTCTTTGTATTTATGAAATGTAAATGGGATGAGTATATTTTAAATGCTAAATGTGATATGTGCATGGTAACTAACAAAGAATGCTTATTGATGATCATGTTGTGGGGGTTTATGTGTATGTGAATGTTTACCTAAAAATGTGATATGTACTAAAAATAATAAGATGTGTTTAGACTCAAATATCATGTATTCTTTTGAAACTGAAAAATCCTAGTTTCGGTAAATACTTGAGTGAGATTATATCTCAGGTTGATAGATGACTGGTGATGACTTATATGAAATGATGTGAAAATGGAAAAACAACATATATGTTGCAAATTACATATTATTATGCATCTTGTTTCAATTATTGCCTTCTTGTTAAGCCTTATCTCATTCATGTCATTCTAGTTGCATGAGAATACATACTTGATAAATTGTAATTTGAAATATTTTTGAGATGATTATGTGGACTAAATAAAAAGTGAAATGATGAATACATCAAATTAGATTTTGTGAACACCATGAGTTCCCCCTAGGTCCATATTGGGAAAATGTATGGATCTCCTTGTACTAATCAGAGAATTATGAGAAGGATTTCTGGAATGTATATTGAGACCTTAAAGGTTATACCACCATGATTTAGGAATGAGTCATCTAGTGTGATTCTGGCTCTAAATCCTTTATTGTGAAAGTATGTGTCCATGTATGTAAATTGTGATGCATGATAAATATTATGATATGTGATATTTTGTTCTATTTGTTCTTATCTCATGTACTTGAGATGAGGACTTGAGCCTCTTTAGGAAACCATAAGGTGGACTAGGTTTTGTTTTTTATATCTTACGATGTCTAGCTAAACCCTATGATAATGATGATGAGTCATTAATGCGAGTATCAAACATGACTACTTCTACTTGGCAAGGTACGAGCCAAGTAGTTTTAGGGCAAAATAATACAATATGACAAGCCATGTAGAATATGAGTTGAATGACGGTTATATTCATTTTACTACTAGTTAATAAATCTACTATTGTTGAATATATTTCTTATTGTTGATAAATTAGTCATTCTTTTATAAAAATAATATGTTGCCTTATTCTTGTCTATCTAGTATATAACCTTATCTTGAATGTGAAAATTAGTTCATGTTTGTATTTAACATCCATTCTTATTATGATTTAAATTTACTTATCGTTTGAATGGTTTTGTCTGGTAAACATGTATTATGTGGACTTTAGCTTCAAGACTACAAAATATATTTTTGATCTGGCGGTGGGGTGCCACAAAGATGATGTTGTTGATATGTTTTGATTTTAAATGCTTAGGTATTGACTTGTTACCTCTACTATAAGATTGTAACTCTAAATTGATTAATTATTTAATAATATTTTTATTCATATTCTCTCATTGATGTTTAAAAAAGGTCAGGATTTGAATAATGTGTGACCTCATAACAAGTTTCATAAGTTGGATTTTACTAAGTACTTGAATATTTTATTAGACTTCCAATATCTACTAGTTTCTTTTAAGTTGAATATACTTAATTTGATGTCGATGCATGTAGTTATGTCGAGTGAGAGGTATCCACTCACTGTGACTCTTTGTAAGAATCATGAAGTTGTTTCAAATGTATTTAGGTATAATATCATCTAATGGAGAGTTTTTGACAAAGAAGATGTAAATAGAATAATCTAAATGTCCATGTATACTATCTTTCCTAGGATGGATTTAGTTTAATATTGTTTCTTTCATACATATGTAATATATTGTACATCAAATTACATGTAAGTAAGAAGGATTGATTTGTCTTTAACAACGTGAATGAGATTCATGATAAGTGAGCATGTGGATAGTCGGATGTGGATTTTGTTTCTTTATATTATGAAGAAAAGGTAAAATTTACATGTGTTTCTTGTAGTGTGCTAATTATGTTTGTTAAAAGTGAGATGTTCTATTTCTTAATTTGGGTTTATCTTTAGGGTTCTCTATAATTCTTGGTATCTATGCTAATCAAAATAGAGGACCTGATAACATGGTATCAGAGCTTTGGTTAGATGAGCAGACAAGGACATTAGGATATTTGGATAAATTATGATATGGATGTGAACATAATCCAAATGATATGCATACTAACTGAACTCAGTATTTGGCTACTCTGGTCAAGTATCCAAATGTTGGGATAAGTTAGTATGGAACTACATAGTGTACTTCTTCTAGTTTCCATGGTCAAGTATCCAAATGAAGACAGTTTGGGAGTATAACAAGATGAATAATGATAATAAAAAGGATAAAGTGGAGAAAGAGATAGGATTATAAAATAAAATATGGAGCCTAATAAAACTTAGAAATTTTCATGCGAGTTGAATCTAATAGATATAGAGATAATTTCTAATAAAATTGAATATGAGTTTGAATCTAAGATTCTAAGAAAAAGTTGAGAACTAGGCATGATTCCCACTAAAATAATCTTCTTTGTGAAGATAAATAATGGATATGGTTAATAATAGATAACAAGTTATGACCTCTATACATAAGTTACATGATCAAAATTTTAAAAGAATCTAAAAGGTGATGTAAATCACTTATAGATAGAGGTGTATTAATAATATTTGGTGAAATGATTGTCTATAATATTCAAAAAGGGATACAATGATGATAGGGGGTGATATATCCATCTAATGTCAGTAAATTCATAATTACAATGTAAAAGATCTGAGAAGAAAGAAAATGATGTAATATGAAAGAGCAATATACTGGAAATCATTCTAATAAGATAGTAAGCGAGATGCATGATTAGATTCTATTATCTTCTTCCACATATTTTCTTGGATTTGGGATAAAATCCTAAAAGGAGGGGAGAGTTTGTAATGGCCCAACATCATTTTAGTCATTCGACTAGGTTTACTTGGATGATTACATGCTTAACTAGAGTGAGCATTGTTTAAGCTTGATTCATGTGATAGTTTAATTATGGTGTTCTAAACCTAATTAGAACCTCCAATGTACTTGTTTTAAAAAATTAGTAAGATGTGAAAAATCTTAATTGGTCAAACTGAGAATGTTTATAGTATAAGAAGATAAAAATGTGATAGGTATAATGGTGTAGTAAATTATTTTACTATTTTATCTATAACTCTTATTTCTTTGAAATTTGGATACAGTTTGCAAATATAAGTGTTATTAAAAAAATTCAAAATTTATTGATATTTTCTGTACATGTTGGTCAGATGAGTTTCCCAAGGACAAACTCTGCCGACCATGCAATGAAGGTTGAAGTAAAGTAGTGTAGTATTTGATTTTTACTAACTTATTGGTACATCCATATGAGCTAAAATTTTAACTATAGCTTAAAAACTCAATTTCGGATGACATAGTAATTTGTACTTTTGGATCATATTAGAGTGATCACAGTGTGTTTTGTCAACCAAGTTAATTATTAATAACAAGTCAGCGAACCAACCAATGTAAATAAATAAAAAAGACTATAATATATATTGGACTTTGTTATAAATGTTTCAAGCGCCATAATTGATGTATGTAATTAACTAATATCCTAATAGATCCAACAATCCATCATTACTTTATTAGATATGAAATTCTAGAGAGAGATGAGAATAAGGGTTTTGAAGGAGAAAATTGTCACTAGCGTCAATTTGGAATTTTAGCTTCTAAAAGCTTGCAAACTCGTGTAGGTTTGTCAACCATAGATAGGTTTTCATGGTTAATATTCTATCTCGCATCTAAATCTGTCCTCCCTATGATTTGACTCAAAAATATATCAATCACCTTTTTTCTCTTTCTTTCTTGAGTATTCTCCTTTCTAGGGTTCTCGAGTTGAGAAGAGCAAGAAATGAATTGAATCCTTGGGAGTTGGTTGGATTTCTAGAAATAAGATTCTAGGCTATGATTTTAAGATTATTGGTTCTTGTGGTGAGTATTTATGTCCCTCTTTAGCTCTATAATGATGTTGAATATTAATTCTATGGGACTAAAAATTAATGAAATGAATGGTTGTGTTGTGTGTATGGGTACTCAATTGGTAGAAATCTTGAAGACCTTAATTCTACTTATTAAGATTTATTATTAATGAATTGTATGTGCTTATATCTTGACTAATATATTTAAATTCTTTGTTGAAAAATTAATGGTCCAAGAACTATGTTGACATGTGCCTATATTTCTTAAAAATTGACCTAATGAATTATATGCTCAGAAATTTAGTGGACATGTACTAAATCATGTCTAAATTTAATAAGCATGGATTATCAAGTGTATTGTTGAATCTTAATAAAATTTAAGTATGGCATGTACATGAAGATCGGTACGATGATTTGAAATGGAGGTATTTCACGTCTAGGGTTAGTGATTTCGGATTGACTCAAATGAGCCAATGAATGTATGCATACTTATAATTGATGGATGCATTGTGTGGCAATAGAAACTAAGGTTTCTATATATTGTGAATAGACTTATTAACCCTCTACACACCCCTAATGAGGTTAGTGAATAAGGGTTCATATAATGTATTGAACTAATCCGACTTCTTGAAAACCTTAAGAGATGAATATGGACTTGTATATAATCTTCTAAATATAAAGAAAATGCTCAATTATAGGTGTTCTTGTTTTAATTGAAGATTATAAGTCTAATTAATATTATATAAGACTAATGCATCTATTATAGTATAATTTATGAAATAATGAGTAAACCTCATATGAATGCAAGTCTTTTATACAAGTCACTTGATACTGAATTGAGAAGATGATTAAAGATTAAGGAGTAAGAAGAAGTAACAATAATCTGCTCTATTTACTAAAATGACAAATCTTATAAGGAATGGAAATATTATTTTTAACTATGAAAATAAAACTAGAATCCCAATAACATGTCATAGGTATCTAACTAAAAGAAATGAAATGGATAAGGGTGAATTGAATTTTTTATGATTTATGGAAGAAATATTAATAAAATGTGTATGATAGAGTCTATAATCTATTTATTTTAATTACATTTGGGTTGACCTAAGTTGAAAGAGATACACTAAAATTGGAGTATGATGGATGACATTGAAAGAGAAGCATTGTATATTAAGTGAATTAAGAATGATTGATTGCAATAATGTAATGAACATGAAACGAAGAAGTTAAGAGTAATGAATTTAAATGAAGAGAAAAATGTAGTACTTATCATGGTGGATCTAAGAACCTAACTTTAACCCTAATATGATTAGATATGTTATAATAATGAATAATGCTCTCATATGAGGGATTGAGGAAAGTAGATAAGTGTAGTTTTATTCAATTAAAATATGAAGTTCAAAGATGTGAATTGATTCATTAATTGCATTTTTGGATTGTAATTGTCTATTGGAATACTTGTATTCTGAGATTAGGTTTTGCTGATGAAAT